>CM052356.1:22459291-23676855 GCA_028551475.1 Casuarina equisetifolia
GTGGGATCATCAGACACGGAGGCTTTGGTTCATTTTATAGAGGAAATTTAGCAAATATTGGGGAAGTTGCCATCAAGAAGTCCAAGAAGTCCAAGGCAGTGAATCAAAGCCCAAAGGAACAATTCATCGAAGAGGTTGTTGCCCTCTCCCATATCAAACATAAAAATATTGTCAAACTCTTGGGCTGTTGTTTAGAGACAGAAATTCCTTTGATAGTTTATGAATTCATCCCTAATGGTACCCTCTTTGAGTACATACATAATGGTAGCAAACCATCCCCCATAAACGACATGGGGAATCCACCCACGGAGGGGCTCAACATAAGGAATCCACCTAAGGAAGTGCTTGACATGGGGGATCCACCTGAGAAAGGGCTTAGCATAGGGGACCCACCTAAGAAGGGGCTCAACATAAGGAATCCACCTAAGGAGGGGGATCCACCTAAGGAAGGGTTGGACATAAGGGATCCACTTAAAGAGGGGCTCGACATGGGGAATCCACCTAAAGAAGGGCTTGAGATGGGGAATCCATATGAGGTAAGGCTCGACATGGGGAATCCACCTGAAGGGGGACTCAACATAAGGGATCCACCTAAGGAAGGGCTTGAGATGGGGAATCCACCTGAAGAAGGGCTTAACGTGGGGAATCCACCTAAGGAGGGGCTTGACATAGGGAATCCGCTTGAGGAGGGGCTTGACATAAGGGATCCACTTAAGGAGGGGCTTGAGATGGGGAGTCCACCTAAGGAAGGGCTTGAGATGGGGAATCCACCTGAGGAAGGGCTCAACACAAGAAATCCACCTAAGGAAGGGCTCGACATGGGGAATCCACTTAAGGGGGGGCTCAACATAATGGATCAACCTAAGGAAGGGCTTGAGATGGGGAATCCACCTAAAGAAAGGCTCAACATGAGGAATCCACCTAAGGAAGGGCTTGACATAGGGAATCCACTTGAGGAGGGGTTCAACATAGAGAATCCACTTGAGGAGGGGCTTGACATGGGGAATCCACCTGAGGCTGAGGAGGGGTTCAACATGGACAATCCACCTAAGGAGGGGCTCGACAATGAGAATCAACCTGAGGTGGGGCTTTGGAAAACCCGTGTCAAGATAGCTGCGGAAGTGGCAAAGGCATTACATAAGCTCCACTCAGCAACTCCGAAACCTTTAATCCATAGAAATGTCAAATCTACAAATATATTGCTCGATGAGAATATTACTACAAAAGTTATCACTGCAAAAGTGTCTGACTTTGGAATTTCAGGATTGTTTTCCCAAGACCAAAAGGAATTAGTACAAGAAACTCTTGGATACTTAGATCCTGAATATCTACAAACCAACCAATTGACGGAGAAAAGTGATGTTTATAGCTTTGGGGTGGTTCTCGTAGAGATACTAACTGGAAAGGAGGCATTTTCAAAGGATAGCTCTGAGGATAAAAGTCTAGCAGGGTACTTTCTTTTTCATAAGGAACAAAATCAACTATTTAATGTTCTTGATAAAGGTATAGTTGAAGAAGGAAATGAGGAGCAAATCAAGATAGTTGTTGAACTTGCAGAGGGTTGTTTAAAATTGAAAGGCAATGAGAGGCCTAGGATGGAGCATGTGGCAATGGAATTAGAAAGTATAAGAAAGACAAACATAGATCCTTTGGATGATCCTCAATCAATTGAGCCAGAGCCTGAAGAATTAATTGAGCCAGAGCCTAAAGAATCAATTGAGCCAGAGCTTGAACAACCAGAGATAGATGAAACAAACGAAAATGAATGATTTCCCAATTATTGTCCTAAATAATAAGGAAGAAAACAGAAAAATCTACTACATGAAGGAAGCTGAAATCTATGTACAAATTGGTGTTTTGTAATCTTTGCGTGTTCCCTCCTAGATTTTAGTATATATTAGTTGGTATGTTTAGTTTATTTTGCTCTTGCAACCATGATTGCTTTTATTTCGTTGTTTTTGCATGCAACTTGAATTGCTTGTCTTTAAATGGGTAAATACCTTGATTTCTTTTACTTTTCATATATATTATTAAAATTCCAATACTAAAAAAACCTAATCCATTTAAAGATAAAGTAACTTGTAATTTGCAACTTCAAGTAAAACTAAAGAGCTTAAAAAATTAAGTTGGCGCTCCTTCTTTATCTTTTCTTTATTAAATAAAACCTTTAGATGATCTTTTAAAACCTAAATTATACTTGAGTAATTCTTTTGGATTAAAAGTTCAAATGCATTTGATACTCTATAGACACGGCCACTATGTGCTTGACTTTTTTGGTTCGATAATATTTTTAAATTTCCTTTTTTTTTCTTTTAGTGTGATGTTTATTTCACAATTTTAAATATTAATTTGCTTCATATAGTATTTAACGTATAATTCTAACTATCAGTATAAATATTATTTTGACAAATATTCGCTAATAGTTGCTTAAGAAAATGATATACTTTTCAATCAAACAAATGTCTATCATCTACTACCTTTTTGGCCATGGACCCATGTGGGGCTGATGCCTAATTTCCATTACTAAGTCAGCTATTTAGGTCAATCTTTTTGGCCTCTATGAGGTACTTTTCACTATTAAATTGTTGACATTACAATTACATCATCTCAATGTATCGTTTTCTTTCATTAAGAGAAAACAAAAATATTATCGTCATTTGTTTAAATAGTTATTTATTCTACTTTTGCTAGCCTTCCATATGAGGTCTTTCTTTAACTTTGTTCTAGGTCAAGCAAAAAACTACACTTACAATTAATTAAAGCCATATAGTGTAGGCAAAACACATTGGCGCAAGCTTGGCCCCATAGAAAATTTGTCTTCTAAGGGGAGCAATATGCTTGTCTCAAACCTAGATAGTTAATTGGAATAAGAACAAATGAAGGTTAAGAGATTTGTAGAATTTCCTTCTAGTTTCTTCTAGTTTGGTTGTTCTTAAGAACAACGTAAGTCGTTATAATCCATGTTGACCAAAGTAGTCAAGGAGCAACTCAGTCCACAAGGGTCAAATGAACTAGCTCGTGAGACACACGACCAAGCTAATAAGGCTAGTAGATTATCACATCTTCCAACCAATCATGCAATGACAACTCTGATGTCTTGGCATTATGCACAGTTGACTGACATTCTTACCCTTGTGACGTCAACTCACTTTCACGTTACATACCCAGATTAAGGATTTCAAAGATGAGAGAAGATCAAGCTTCTTACTAGTGTTTAAAAGAGCCTTCAAGATATCAGAGCATCATGGGTAGTCTTATTGATTTGTCTTATCCCCTTTAGTGACATATATTGTTTCTTTCTTCTATGTATAAAATGGGTCCTCATGTCTATTAGAAATATGTAAAAATTAGTGGGCAAATGTGTCATTTTGCCTCCTAAGACATATTTGGAATTAGTAGGTGAAGTTAAAGCAAACAAGAAAATTAATAATTATATCTACGTTATGGGTGATTTAGTAGCTACATCTTATTTTACGTATATCTTAAATATATCCTAGATGTTATTCTCCTCCAAAATTAGTTTTAAAAGAAAATATCATGGAAAAAATTGGAAAAGGTTTACATCGCATTTGGATATGGAGAATTGGTGTGCTAAGTTCAAGCTCAAGCCCAATCGAATGGCTTGAAGCGAGGTGAGCACAAAGTTGATTCGGGTGGAGTTTGTGCAGATCCAAGATCAAGTGGAACAAATGTAATAGATGGTTTGGATCAAGCCCATGAGTTGACCTTGTGATGCGCATGACATACATCCATGGCACCTACAGTAGACTAGAAACTTGAAGATTTGATCTAATTTACCCCATGTCGTGACGATGTAGAGGTTATGGGTTGATCTATGGTGGATTTTGATTCAAAGCCAGGTGAAAGGACAATAAACAATGGTGACAATTGATTGGAAAGGTAAGGTCAAAAGGGTTAAGTAGAGAACTTTCTAGTAAAGGCAAATATTTGACTATCAACAATAGATTGATGAAAATGATAGTTACATATGGTAAATTGGCTTATCACAAATTAGTTGATGGTGGAAGATCACTAGGATTTACAGTAGAAGACAGTAAAAGACAGTTATATCACAAATCAGGTCAAGCGGATCTAATTGCAAAGTAAAGTCCAGTCCATGCATTGTACAATGTGTGTTTTAGACATGTACACAAAATGCATTACAGATGAAAAGCATGTGACCCACACGTTTATATAAGGTTGTAGTGGGTAACTTTGATATGTAGGTAGTAGACTTCAACGAGTATAGAAAATGCACCACAAATTTTCTTTTCAAGTAGTTTTGCCAATCTTGTATGGAATTTCAAGTCTTGTGTAATGGTACTTTGGATCGTAAATCTAAGTCTATTAAGGTCCAAAAATTGATGGATTTTGTTGTTTTTATTTTTTTACCTAGTTTCTATATATGTTAAATTTTAGATTAATTTGACATTAAATAGATAGCATAATTTTAGATGGCTTGAAAATCAAGACGACATTGAAGTTTTCCAATGTAGCTGATGTGCTAATCATGTATGCAACATATCACCTACTATATAGGGTTATTACACTAATTGTTCAAAAGGAAGAGACTTTTAGGAATTTGTAACAATTTATGGGCAAAGGTGTTATTTTGTCCCTAAGACATATTCATAATTAATAGGAGAAATAAGGGCAACCATATAAATTAACTACCAAATCTATGTTTTAGGTAATGAGTTGTGCATATCTTATTGTAGATATATTTTAAAGGTTATTCTTTATTTGTATTAGTTTAAAAAAGAAAAATCATTGGAAAACCTAGAAAAAGATTGTGTTGCATTGTGAGTGCAATAGCCATAAGGTTTTCTTTGCATTATAGGTACAAGCCAAAAGAGAGTTTAGTATGTAATTAATGTGGATCACATACTGATGAGAGAGCTATTGTGAGTGTTGAGATAACCATGAGTGAGCTTTATGTGTGCATTGGAAAAAGTACTTTGGTATTCTCTTTGAAAACCTTAATAAGAAGACAAAGGACTGGTAGCTGTGTAAGTGACAATGGATTTTGAACTACTTAGTCCAAACCATCTTAAATCTTGTGTCTCCTGTGTTTATGGTTTGATCTATATATTTATTTGTTTATGTAATGGTCATTTCAACAACATCTCTATAATTGTCTTAAGCCTTTTGATACATATAGTCTAATAATGGTTCAAATCATGTCTTTGTTCTTGTCAAACTTCTATCTTTCTCAAATTATATCTTTGTATTAGAGTTATTATCGTTGTGTGAACCACCCACTCACTTGAATGAAAAACTGATCTACCTATTCTTTAACATTATCAATGCATCCAACTTTGCTACCTTTCAATTAAAGAAGGAAATTATCTTCATTAACTTATCCAAATCAAGTTCCTCATGCAAACCCATTATAGAAATCCAACCACTAAAGAAACTTCTTTCTTTTAGAAAGTTTAATCTAGACTTTGACGTTTAGACTTAAAGTAACAACTTGGTGAACCACTAGTAGTGAAATGTTCATGGTCATTGCATGGCCCTTTTCGCAAGTTATGTCATAGCCTTGGCTAGTTGTGGCTAACCCACCTTTTCAAGCTTGTCTTTTTAGTTTGCCTCCCACCTCTTGCCCATCATACCCCTTTTGTTTCTCCTACACACTCAAATTTAGTTATTACGACTTGATGCACTAACTTTGGAAACTTTCATCATGTCATTAAAACTCAAAGCTTTAACCTTTGTGACTCCTTATGTGAGTCCCTAACAGCTAACAGTTGGTAATGGCATTTGTATTTCTCACCACCCACACAAGTATCATTGTATCTTCTTCATTACCTTGAAGCTAAAGCCTTGCTACTAGGAGTGTATTTTCCTGGACTATGCTTATTATTACACAAACTGTTGATGTTATTGTCCTACCACTTGAAAGCTCTTTATTATAGCAAATGTCATGTTTCATGAGACTTAAATTTTTTTCACACCTTTGCCCTTTAGGCTTCCTCAATCTCCATTCCACCATCCCTTATTGTCCTTCCCTTATTGTCTTCTACCATTCCCACTTCCCTTTCTATGCAGCCTATTATAGTTGCCCTACTTACCTTTTCTACAATGCTTGACTTATCTTCCCCCCTCCCCCAAACCTTCTCCTCCTCTACTATTCGTTGCCCCACCTTTTTCACATAAGTTTGCCTCAACCCTCTTGCTTATGCTCATCTAATGGTTGCTTGCCTTTGATATGGCATTGAGGAGTTAATACCTCCTCTTTATGCTCGCCTAATTGGTTGTAAGTGGATCTACAATGATAAGTTCCATTCTAATGGTTCTCTAGAGTACTACAAGACTCACCTAGTAGCAAAAGACTTCTAACAACAAGCTAATATAGATTTTACTTAGACCTTTAGTACTGTTGTCAAGCATATGACTATTTGCACCATATTAACCTACAAATGGCCTATTTTTCAATAAAATGTCTTCAATGCTTTTTCTCTTGGGCATCTTTTAAAAAAGTCCATATGCTTTAACTCCCTAAATTTGAGGATTGCACTCAACCTCATCATGTTATTACTTTTGGCATTCTATATGTAGGCTTAAGCAAAATTCACAAGCATGGTATCAATGGCTAAGTTCCTTCCTCATTGTGCTTGGTTTTTGAATTTCTTGTGCCAACAATTCCTTGTTCGTCATTCACATTGCATAGTTAAGCATTTTCCTTCTAGTCTACATGGATGATATCATTCTCATCATACCCCCATTCTCAAGCATTCTCTCTATTCTTTGACAAGAGTTTGCCATAAAAAACTTAGGCTAGCTCTACTACTTTAGCACTAAGGTTCAAGCTACTTCTAAAGGTCATTTTTCTTTATTAAGCCAAGCTTACTCATGAGATCCCCACTAGGCCACGATGATTAATGCTTGGGCTATCTTAAATCCCACCACTACTAGTTAGTAAAGTGCACAACCCCACCCATTCCCCCCCCCCCCCCTAAAAAAAAAATGGCTATGGATTTCCATATGGGGCTTATATGACTGTCACGACATAATTACATGGATCGTCACTATCACAAATGCTATTATCTCAGCTTTTAATGTGTAAAGGGAGAATATACGTCAAGTATGAAGGAAATGGCAATGGAGTTGAAGGGATTCATAGTCATGGAAAAGCATCAATGGGGGAAAGCTGATCTTCATACGGAAGGGACCGAGTAATTGCCTAGTGGCCCTACAAAATCTTTCAGAATTGATGTTGGCATTAGCAATTCCTCCACCGCTACCACTTCTGTGTACGATAGCATAAGAAAGCATGTAGAGGTACCAGTGAATGATGGAAGATAGATGGGAAGTCCATGGTTACATATCCACATCCATTGTTGAATTAAATTATTGTTGTATCTCTTGTTTAGCTAAAGGAAGTTTGTTTCTTGATGAAAGGAATGTACTATTGGAGTATGCTTATTATTTTTCATAAATGTTGTTAACAAACACAAAGGGAAAATAGCATAGTATAGGTGTCGTATTCTGGTTTTCAAACTCACCCAATCATCACATGTTGTGTGTTCCTCGAAATGGACTTGAGTATAGAATATTGTCGGAGACATTATTACACTGCCAGAAGAAAATTGATATGGGACACGCAATCTACCACAGCCGCACCAAAAAGAAAAGAAAAAGGGCAAAAATGAAGAATTGTGAAAGTAGATTTTGTTTATGCGAAGCCAGTGCTTCACAGGATGCAGCGAATATCAACTCAAATAGATCAACTTACCATGAACATCAATCCATCAAACTGTAATCAGTGTTATTTACTTCTTTTCTTATTTTTCAGGAAAATACAGATTCTAAGAAACATTTCATTGACAAATAAAAATGACTATCACGACGGAAAGTGATTATCAGTGTCATTGCTAGCAATGCAGCTCTGAAAATGTAAAGGTATATCAGTCAAATTATGGCTGTCATCCTCTCCATGCTGAAGTTCTCTTCTGTCAACTTGTTGGGCTCATGATGAATGCAACTATCTTTGCAACAGACTACAAGTGAAGCAACTACAAGACTACGAGTCTGCTCATAAGCAAATCAGATTGGTATAAGCAACTACAAAAACTAGTTTGCAAAACTCTGCATGCTGTCTTCTCATTGGTGGAATTCTAAAATTACATTTCTTACAGCTATTGAGAAGCGAAGGATTAGGATCAGAGTTCTGAAGTCCAAACTAGACCTTTCCATCTGAGGAAGGGAAGTCCCTGTTGGCCTTCCAAGCGGTAGCGGATGATGTGCTCAAAGAACTGGTGCCTTTTGAGGGAGATGAAGAAGGAGAGGGAAGCTTCTTTGGCAGCATCTGTTTCCAGTAATCCGTGGGGAGTCTTGCTGTATCCGATAGAACTATGAAAGCAAGAAGAGTCAAGAGAAAGCATTTGTGCCTCCAAGAACCTAACATCTTGATTACTCGGGAAATGCTCAGAGCTCTTCGCAAACTCTCCAAGCTTGCAGCTTTAGAGAGTGTAGCAGGAGACATGTTGAGTAATGTATGGAGATTGCCAACGTGTTTGTTTGAGGAAAGATGACTAAATGGCAGACAATGGGGTATTTGATAATGCTAATCTTTTGAGCAGCTCATGTTGTTGCCCCCATTATATAATATTGAAACACAAAACTTCAGTGAGAGGGTGAGGAAGTCGAGGGATTTTATATTCCGTACTCCCAAAGAGGTTGAGTGCTATACTTGTTCAATCTTCTGTCTGCTGAGAAATCTTTGCTGTCAGACTTACTAAAGGGTCATGGTTAGAAAAATGTCTTTTACGCATTATGTGACATAATATAATATCTTTTTACCCACTTGACCTGCACTGCTTTATGGGTAAATGTTCCATACATGTCATTCATACCATGAGATTCATGCCAGACATGACAATGCTTGGCTTTTGAAGAACGCTGATACAGTCTTTATTACCGGAGTTTCTATAAACGAATGAAAATAGTAAGCAAGTAAATGTATTAAAAAAAAAAAACGATCATCCATATGAAAAGATTCGTATTTAACGCACCCTCACCGAGCTGAGGCATTTCCACAAAATGTCATTGTTTTTCCAAGTTCCATACACTATTTCAAGTAGTTACCTTTCCCTCATGAACATGAGAAACTTGATCAAACTGGCCGATGCTAATCGTTTCACTAGAATATTGCATTGCATCCTCTTTGGGTATACATCGCTACATACTTATCAAGCAAGGGTAAAATCCACTTCAAAGTGACTAATGAAGCATGCCGTGAAAAAAGCTGTCTCAAACCACTCTAAGCCTACGGTTTAGAAACCCCGCCTAACTCTAGTATAATTATTATCTTTCAATCATGCAAACATGAGGAGAGCACCTTCTTTACATCAATTTTAGATAGTTCAAAAGACAAACAAGCCTAAGTAACAAAAAGTGGAGAAAATTTTAAAATAGTCCCGAGAAGCATCTTGACGCTTTTTGTATGCTATTTTGCCAACAAAGAAATGCTTTCGCCTTAAAAAAGATTATGGCTATCGGCATTGTCACCGGGAAACAATTATATTTTCGTGTAAAGGCCCACCGATTGGGGACACGACCTTTCCTGATAAAATGGGGCACCCCTAGAGCTAAGTAGTGGACTAACAAAGCTCTTAAACTGTGGGTAGACATGTGAAGTCAATTTTAGAAAATTTATTCCAGCAATTTCGGCTTTGAAATCCATCTTTTGAATATTATTTGCAACCCTGAAAGAACACTTAACCAGAATTTTCCATCAGCAGATCATTCAACAATGATACAGTAAGGGCCAGATGGGTCTTTCCAGTCTTTAAAACGAAGCACCTGCTGCAACAAATTTTGAAGTGCCTACGAGCTCGCAATGGTGTAGTTCCCTATAGTTAAAATTATCCTGAGTAGTAAAAATATTAAATTTGTGCAGCTATCCGGGAAAGCAGTCAGAAGTTGGATAGTGCACTACCAAAGTGGTAGGGACCGTTCCTGCTCAAGTTGCTGCACTTATTAACTTATTTGGTTGTCGATGTCCCTCGAGTGTATAATAGTATGTCTTTTTTCAAATGATCAATTTACGATTAATTTATCACCTAACCTTATTTTGGACCATCAGTTATGCGTTGTCGTTCTGTAACACGACCCACACAACGTAATATAAAATTAACTTTAAGCTATCACATTTGCTGTAGTTGTGTTTGAAGTGTATAGCCAAGAATCTCCAATTTTGGACCAGAAAATTCCCTGCTACACAACATTATCAACTTTAAGAAACCTCTTGCTCTTTTTGCGTGATAGGTTTGTAGACCAAGTACGCTAGAATGTATACTATATGTACGCGTATCAGAGTGCTGATCATTGAGGATCTATTCGTGTAATATCTACTTCTCAGTGCACACCTCTTTGTGATACAAGCACCATAACTAAGAAAATGGTGAATGCGTACACCCAACGACCGAGAGTTCTTTTACATTGAAATAACTTAGTTTTTAGACATTGCGCATGAAGTATTCGTCAGTTGAAATGTAAAAGTCGAAACTTTCTTTAGGCCTTTAGATGTGCTGGTTATGCGGTACTGGGATCGAAGTTTTGAAAGCAAGCGCTTTACATCTCTCCCACATTGAGTTTTGGAGGTTGTTCGGCGTATCTCCATAACACTAGGTCCACCTTGGATCTTCCAAAGTACAATGATACCAAATATTCCAAGAATCAAGGGTGTGAAATTAATGAAGAATTTGCAAGTGAAGCAACATTAAGATCATTTGCCAGCCTTCTCATGGAATTGATCACAATAAAGAGAATTAGTCGGAATAAAAACTATCAGATATGCCTGTATCTTCCTCAAAAGACCTGCTGTTCGACAATTTTACACAGGTTCATTCACCATAATTATGGGCACACTGCTACATGATTAAAGTTGACGGGGTTCGGCTGAGAACGACATTGACCACATTGGTAATGTTATTTTAATAAACAACTTTCATACGCCTGCAGAAGATTTGAAGACAGTTGTTTGCTGATAAAGAAGCTCCATTTCAGATTATATTAAAGAATTATATAACACGCCAGATCTTCTGGTCAGAGAGTTGTCAGGTTATGATATCTTAGTTCGACACATGACAATTACCAAATCCTAACCCAGAGGCAAAGGATAATGCACAAACAGCTCATTTCTGATGCTACAATATTTTCGGAACGGTTACATCTATAGACTAAGATGTTGAATGATTTGGGATATATAAAGTAGAGAATGGCATTAAAGCATTTTTAATGCCTTCAATCCATAACACAACCATTTTTATGATAGAAGAAACTGCAAACGTGCTTGACGCCGTTCGAGAATGCATTGAATTTTCTTCTATGTTTAAAGATGACATGTGATACAACAGATACTTTTTGTTCCCAGTGCCGATGACTCAAGCAGGCTAAAATGGAAAAAATGCACTACTTAAATGTTCGAAGCCCATTGAATACCCTATTCCCCAGCAACTTTAAATCAACCAAAGAAGAACTTGGACCCTAAGAGTAATCAACTGAAAGAAATTTACACTCGACCATGACTAAAAAAAATGCTTGACAAAAAAGAATGGCTAGTAGATTAATAATATCAGCACAGCAACCTCAGACATCCAGACACTTACTTTACTATCATGCTTAAGCAATAGCTGACATAATTGTTTCCCTCTCTGTGGGTCGCCACATTGTCTTCTGAACACAGAGCAGTCCCTCGTGGTCTTGTGAATAAACTAATCGGATTTCCCAATGTAAGGATTTAGCCATGTTCTCGAGTTCACCTATGATTTCAACACTATCTCGTATGATCACCTTTCCTTCTGGCCGAAGGATTCTATCAACTTCAGCAACCACTGCCCTTAAGTTGCACCTGCGGGCAGAAATTTATTGACACTCTTATTCAGGCCGGTCAATAAGTAACTGCTAAGATGCAAAACCATGAGACATCAAGAATGTCTTATATTAGAAAACAAACCTCTTTTTGAGACTGGAGAACAGATGGTCCGCATGGACAAGATCATAAGATCTGGGGTAGGTATTAAATGATTCACACCAGTCATGGTACATTCCAAACAAACCACGCTCGTATATTGTTGGGAGTGTGTCTGGAGAGTCGATTGGAACTACATTCATAACCCACACCTTAAAGCCTTTTAATGCCGCAGCAAACCTAACAGAATTTTCCATTATGTAAAGCATATCAAGAGACAGAAATAAAAAAGAAAATGAAAATGAGTCTCGAAGCTTCTTAGTAGACAAGAAAAGGAAATATCGTGACCAAAGTGTATCTTCATCATTTTATCAACTAAAAACCACATTCTGCGAAATTGATGGGAATTCATCAGATATTTAGGGCCAGAATGATATATGCCTTTTCTACAGGGGCCTGCCAAGGACACAAACTTTAATGGAAAGTATTCATAAAATCTACAATGCTTACCCTCCATATACGGCATTCATATCCATTACATTCCTCACAGAAGACCAGTCGATTCCCATTCCATTCAAGTATGAGTGGGAGACAATATTTTTCCAATGTTTGTAGTCAGCAATGAAATCTTCCGGAGCACCTTTGCCATAGACCCCAACCTGAGAATTGATCCAGTATGGTGGTTTCTCCAACCTTAATGGCCACTGCTCAGGCCAACGACTACCCCTGTCTGATACATTAACTGGAACTTTGTGCATGCATGCTTGCAGTGGTACATTCCTGAACAAATATATTCATGGAAACACTTACGGGCGAGATATGAAGAGGGATAAGCTCTCGATTTAAGATTACATGATACCGATGCTTCAGCAATTTACTACTGTTGTATTTTTAATGTTCTCATAACCACTGGAACGAGTATGCAATTTTATTGCAGACCACAAACAGAATGAATGTCTACTTTATAAATCTGATTTCTAGGGCTAAAGCATAGAATTGCATAACAACAAGAAATGTAATCTCATAGTGTCCAAAAGTCTATTGCACCTCACAACCAAATTTAATTCATCTATACAGTGAAGTAGTAATGTCTGTTATCTTCCATGACATCTTGCCTTAGCGCAACAGATAATCTGTTGTAAGACACCTTTGTTGAGATTGCAGAAAAAATTTCCAATATTAAACAAAATAAAATAAAATAAAATAAAAACCTCGTATTCAGTTATTTGTTCAAATAAAATACTAGTAATCAGTTATGCTTCCAGAAAAAATATCAGTCAGAAGTACTAAAACTACATTATCTTGATGCAAAGAAAAAATTGTAAAATAACTTCCCAAAAGAACTGAATGTAATTTTAAAGAAAAGAATACCTCTTCTTAGACTAAAGCCTACCTTATTTGACTAGTAAAAAATAAAAAATAAGTGTAGGGAGAAAGAAGAGAACTGCTAGTTCACGTACTTCATTAATTATAACTGTGAAAGTAGACAATTTGCAATCTAATATCTTATGAACTCTTGAGGATGGTAACAAGTATCCTATATCCTAAACAGAAAAGGGACAGATCTATAGAACTACCCAGTGGACTTTCATATGTTAGTTGCCTGCGGTAAATGCAATGTTATATGGCTAAATTATCACCTCCTCACTTATAACAGCCAACATTTTTACCAAGGGCAATCTAATGAACCAACATTTGAAACAGAGAAAAAAGGATGAATACCAGGCTGCATTTGGATCATCAGATTCTTTGCAGAGTGGAGGCTCATTTTGCGGCCGTTTTTCATAGCACTCATTGGAAGTTGGTTTTTTGTATATTGCCGCACTTACACCATCCAATTTGTCCTTTCCAATGACCACCAGATCCCAGCACATAGACTTCGTTAATTTAGACATTGCTGCCATCAATTATCATGAAAACTAAAATGAACATAAAGAAAATAAACCAATCCCCAAGTTCATCTTTCTTGGAAGAATCTATATAGGAAAGAAATAATTTTACCTTTCCAAATGCCAACATTTTCAGGATCCTTCCGATAAACTGGAGTAGCAGACCAGATAAAATAACCACCAGGTCGCAAGACACGGTTCAGCTCTAAGAGAAGTTTACCACCTGCAATTGACCCCAAACGTTATCTCCAGACAAGAAAGGAAACCCAGAAACCCAAAAAATTAGAAAAGAAGAGGAAGCAAACATCACCTTCAATGTGCCAAGGGACCCGGCAGCGTGCACAATGGACAACATCAAATACAGCACTAGGGAAGAGAAGCCTTTTTGTGCCCATGACTGATAATATAGCAGGGATTCCACGTTCGAGTGCGAACTGCACTTGAGCCTCATGCTCATCTTTGGGAGCAAATGACATTGCAAGAACATCTCTTTCAAAAAGATAGCCTCCAAAGCTAGCCACTCCACACCCGACATCTAATACCACACGGCTTCTTTTCCCCCATGCAACGGCAGGAAGAGACTGCATGCTCCATACAAATATCGATTTTATACATCGTACTACTCAGTTAAGAAATAAAATCTACAAACAGATCATGATTTTTAAAAATAGGAACGCCAAATCAGAAGTGCAGCCTCTTGGACTTGCAGAACAAAGGGAAACATTGAACAAAATATGGAAACTAATTGATGAGTTCGATAAGGCAAAAGTTTGATCATGTCAAGCTTATCAACAAGGTGTATATGACCCAATAACAGAACATCACATACATATAAAATGAAGCTGATAACATGGACATGTCAGAAGAAAGGAAAAACAAGAGCGGAGGCCCGTGCATTTGATAGAATAACCAGAAGTTTCACTCAGTATATTTATGGAAAAATAAAATCGAGGCAACCCTGGAAAGTCCAAAAGAAACCACAGCAGGATCTTCTCATATGTTTACTACTAAGAAATCAAGTAATCTAGGGTGTTTTTACCAATTAGAAGAACTATATGAGACTTTTTGTAAATTCAGTTGAAGACATATAGTAAAAGTGTATAAGGCATAGTTCACTTAGCAAACACTGCTATGCAAAGAAATAAAAACAGCAATATTGAACATGAATGTTTAGAGTAAAACAAAAGACATTTACAGCTCCAGGTCATCTTTTCAGACTCATCAAGCACTTAGTCCAAACCTTGGAAAACTATCAATACTAGTTTACGATCTGCCAAAAACATTTATTCTATCTCTTGAGGAAATTTGTTTCACCTGAAATGAAAAGAGGCATGGGTTCATATTTAGATACTATAAGTATGTTATTTTGTTACTATTGATGGGTTCTTTTAGTAGAGGTTGTTTATATAATTTATTGTCTAGTACAAATAATATACGTTCAAGAAAAGAAAATTTTCTTTTCTTTTCTCTTTTGAAAAAACCAATTCTTTTCTCTTCATCCTCTCTTTCTTTCCTCTCATTATTTCAACATGGTACAGGAGCAATTTGTATCCTTGAAAAAGATCCAAAATACCTATGTTGTAGATTGTTGAGTCGAATTTCTACTTGATATCAAAAAACTTCACATCCTATAAAAGAGTCCGAAAACCTATTTTGTAGGTTGCTGATGTCAGCATAGAGAAATCATATTTAGTTGTCTTGGATTGTGCATCTCTCACCCATCATTTATGGGTGCCGTTGACTCTCACAAGATAGATCCATATTAACTAGCATCAATGAATAGGAAGTAAAGAACAGCAACAGGTGCTATAATCCACCTTCATGAAACCATTTTTTTCCAATGGATGTCGCTTTCTTTGAGTAAAAACCTTATTATCTTCTGCATGAACTTTTGAGGGATAGTCAAAGTGACGAGAAGGATAGAGTTCCTTTTTTCCTCTCCCTTAAGCTGTCCTTCTCATTTGCTAGTGTGTCACAAATACCCTAGTGCCTATGAATCATCAATCATTACTAATGAGTTGGGTAAACTACATGTAAAGGAGTTGAAAGTTTGCCCTGAATGCAGGAAGGGGTAAGACCACACATCCTACTTCTTGCCAAACATCCGAACAGCTTGTTAAGATTGAGATGCATTTATTAAAGACATTATGTGGGAGTCTCATATATACATCCTATGTAAAGACAGGAAAACAACTAGCAGATATCATGACAAAGAGAGTGTGTACTATCTTCGATTCAATACTAACAAGATGGCATGCAGCATATTTTTTTGTCAGATTGAGTGGGAATGCTGATCTGTTTGTTATTATTGGGCAAATATTTTTATAAATAACTTTTCTTTTTTCCTAATTACTTCGACTGGTACTTCATCCACAAAATACCAGAATGCTTTCTACCTCACTAATAATTTTTATGAACTACAAACATGAAATAAGATTTAACAAAATATTTGGTATCCAAAGCATGCAGCATTGACATAACATAAGAGTAAAAAGGGCTCACTTTTTGAATGAAATCAATATAATGAAGAGCACCATTTATGAACTGAGTTCCACCACCAGGAAAAGAGAGGTATTCACCAGTAACTTTAACCCAATTTTGGTGGCCCTTAACATCTGCAAGTTTGGTGTGAGGTGCATTACGATACCATACCTGCATCAGGCACCAGAAGAACAACTTTCAACATCAAGCAAACAACAAGTAGTTTTTCATTGATGTGCTAGATGTATTATACCTTTTCTCTGCTTTGAGGCCACTTAATCGGTACTCTATATCCGTCTGGTAGAGGAACCAGACATGTTGGAGCTTCATCAGGGCAGTGCCTCTCCCGATGTTGAAAGTGCCCTCTATCTCGAAGCTTGTTAATAGCTTGCCAATTGTCAAGGCAAGGAATGTAGTCAGGCCCGGCAGTAACATTACAAAGTTTCCAGCTGTAGCCATTTTGGTCCTTAGCTAGTGATGATTGTTGCAATTCCTTCTCATTCTGTGACTCCGTTGATTGGGTTGACCAGGCTCCATTTTGAGTAGCAGTTTCATTCAGAAGTTCTGACTGAGCACCAGCAGGAAAAACCTCATCTGAACCCTGATGATTTTCCTGGATTGCGGTATCGTTCTCAGCAGGGTTGTTTTTCGAAGGCTTGTCCTGATTGGGCTCAATCGTCTCCTTGACAATCTGATTTTGCTCTTTATCTTCCCGGTTTTTCACATCTTCACTCTCCTCTGTCTTTGATTTTTTGTCACCCTCAATGGAGTCTGATTTATTCTCCACAAATCTCTCCTCTGATTCCCTCTGCTCAGCGTCGGATATCTCCTCTGTAACCGGTTGTTCCTGATTTTCATTGGCTGCAGACCCGGACTCCTTTTTTACTACATTTTGGTCATTTCTTGGATTGCCATCTCCATTAGCTGAATTCTCCAACAAGCCATCAGAAATGTCCTTAAACTGTCTAGAATCATTTTCAGTGACCGTTTGTTTAACCTCATTCACAGCCTCCTTAGTCAAGTCAGGATTTTGAACAGAACCAATGGATGATGTGAAAGTCCAAATCCCGACCGAACAAAATACAATAAACACCACTATGGATATCGTTGAACTGTAACTTGAAGACTTCCTCCCATCAACCCGGGAATACTTCCCCTGAGCCATTTTTTCCTCGTACAGTTTCCCTATTATCTACTCCTGAGAGCATCAATAACAAAATGTCAGCAAACCTACATAGGCGAATGTCCTAAAATTCAATTCTAGGTTAACTGTATTGATTCTTTTGAAATCAAATTCTTTATTTCTCTCACAAAAACTCCCTTTCCTTTGTTTGATGAATTTTTTTTTTTATTTTTTATTTTTTATTTTTCCTCCCAAAAGGCTGGAATTCACGGTCATGAGGATTTTATTCCAGCTAAAATTCATAGACCTTACTTACGTAAAAGATGAAGAACGTGTCAGCAGAAATTTCAAGAGCTCATTCAAATGCAATTAAACATTCTGTGGTTACTACTTAAAAGAAAATGCTTTACCATCAAAGGGGAATCGAAAAATCATAGATCAAGTTCAAAAGATGATAATATGCCACCTAGAAGAGAAATTCCATGGGACGGCGTTCCAGGCATACAGCTAGACAGAGAGAGAGGCATGTCAAACATGTAATTTAAAAGTAAAAAGCTCACAGCTTAAGCGAAAAAGAGCAACACTAAGAAACGCAAGACGAATCTGTCGCTGTAGGAAGGACCAAACATCGACGACTCAAGTTCAACATAATATCACCGAATCAAAACTACAGAGCAACAATAACTTCTGAAGCACAAACTGCAACAAGAAAGTTGAACTCACGGGATAGATCAAAGCAGTATATAACGCGCCAAATAATTGCGCAGATGATGCAAAACAAAAACGAATGAAGCGCACATTCAACTATATCTGCCAGCCAAACATTTTACACGCTCTAGAAAATAAGCTAAAAAAAATCTGATAAAATGACGAGGGAAGAGAGATGGAGAGCAGAATTCGGAGCATACCTTTTTTCGTGTGGGTATATGGGGGAGTAAAATCAACAATCCTGGGTCACACTAATCCTTCTCTTCATGTAGAGACTATGCGGAGACGGATGAACCGTGCAGCAGACTTGCAAAGGACTGAAGGGCTCGCTTTAAGACTAGAAAGGAAGGATCATTATTAGTGAAGCAACGAGATCTACTATTGCGGTGATCTTGCAGAAGGGGATAATAGTACTAAAATACAGAGAATATCACTCCTGCAAGTATTAAAAGAAAGAAAAGTAAGGGGCAAATGTGAGATTTCACTAACATACAGCAGAGGTTTTGCAAGGAGAGTAAAAGCAATAGTTCCTGTAACTGTGATCACAGGTGAAACGAAAACGGAGGCAGAAGCAGAGATTTCCGGTCGATCTGTCTTGGATTTGCTGAAGGAGGGAAAATTATTGAAAAGGTAAAATTAGTGATTGGGGGATGTGAGGCGACTTTTAGGTGGACTGAAGTAGTAATGTTTGACCTTCATAGGGAGCACCGCTGAAATCTCGGCGGATTTCCGTCACAGCTGCAACAAGTTGAGGAAATGACAAAGACTAGATCACCTGCTCTAAACTGTAGTTTAATGGTAGAAAGCCATTAATCCATAGAATTTAATATCCTTTCGTGAAATTGGGACTGTAGCAATGGCAGAAGAAAGCCATGACCTCCAAACCAAGAATGGCCGTCTACCAACCTCAGATAATGCTATGGGGATGGTTTCACGCAGAGAGTTGCATGGGAATCGGACCCCACCTTAGCAACCGATAATTGCAGGCAATTTATTCCTCAACCTTCGAAGTGCAGCCTCAGAGATTGTCAGAGTCATCATGAACAGGTGAAAGACTTAATTGAAGTACATACAAGTAGGCCCGACATTGGCCCAGGGCTTCTCCTGCGGCCCATTTAAAGCCTACCCATACTTGGGCTGAAAGGACCAGAGACCCAATAGGAGCCACGTCGTCACATTATCCAAAACTTATCAAAACCAGAAGCAGTCGGGATGACGTGTCGCCGACGTCGAGCTCTCACCACCAATCAGATTTCCTCAAAACTGCTTTCAATTTAAAATGAAGAAGAACAATTGTGTGGAGGTGATGATTTGACAGAGATTTTGGAGTGTGGGGCATGCAAATCACAGTCCACACGACGGAAACAATGAACTGCAATTCTCCACATAATTGACCTCTCTCTCTTGCTTTCTCTCTTCCTCTCTCTCTCTCTCTTTCTCTCTCTAAGATGAGCTTGACAGAAAATGGTAGGGTGTGAAAAATGAAGGGGAGGATTGCGTTTAGCATCTTCCATGGCCTGCCATTGTGCTAACTCTGCTTTCTCATCATCACCACAGTGGGACTTCATCAACAGAGCCAAGTTAAAGCATTCGGCTAGATCCAAATCTCTTCTTCTTTCTTCTTCAAGCAATACTAGAGCCTCCTCCAATGCTTTGGTCTCTGAGGTGCTCTTCTCTTTCCCATCTCTGTGTAACTTGTAATGTACCTTCTTTAATGCCATTGTAACATCGAGTTTTCGAAGGGAAGACACTTGTATGAGGGGATGGTAGCCGTAGAAACTCTCATTTTGATAATTAAAAAAAAAAGAGACGTCTTTTTCTCTGCACAATCATTATACACCCAAATTTGCGTCAGCATGAGTAAAATGTTGATTTCCTGTTTTATCTACATGTTCGGAACTAAGAATGTACTGACTTCCATTCAATGCTCAATCGTTAGGGTCGCGCTAGCTATACTTGAGGTAAATTCTTGAATTGTAAAGCTCGAAAGCACTTTAGGAATGGGTTCTTAGACACTTCTTTACTCTCTAGTATTCTATTTATACAATAAAGGCAGGGAGAAAAGCTATGTTCTTGGTCTGATTAAACGGGTTATGACAACTTGGATCATTCTTTTTTTGCTTTATGTAATGATAATTCAATAGGGACAAAACTACTGAACTATTTTCGATGGTTTTCCAGTTTGCTCTCATTACCTATTTTCGAAGTTTGCTTATCTCAAGTAGCTCATACACAACACGTTTAACATCATTTTGTAACAGTTACTATTGGCATCCTTTATTGCCTAATTAGATGGCATGTTCTTAATGTTAGGCTGTTAGAATTTTGGGTCCTCCAGCAAGATTTGAACCTTCAAAGCTGAAAGTGGTTTTCCTGGGAGAACAGTTGACCGAGTATTCAGGAATTATTCCCAGAACCTACATCCTATCCCACTGTGACTTTACAGCTAACTTAACCTTGAGCATCTCTAATGTCATCAACCTTGATCAGGTATGCAAATTCCTCTAACTTCCTAATATTGCATTCAGATTCTGCAATTGATGTCTAAAACTGCAAATGGGCAAACGATTCACAGGTAGTTTTTTTTTTCTACATCTCCGCTGCAGTTAAATGGGTGGTACTACAAGGATGATGTAGTTGCAGAATGGAAGAAAGTGAGAGATGAAATGTGTCTCCATGTCCATTGCTTTGTCAGTGGTCCCAATCCCCTGCTAGACCTAGCAGCAGGATTTAGATACCACATTTTCTCAAAGGAATTGCCTTTGGTAAGTTTGAGTTCTTTACTTGTTTAACTCTGCAACATTGCGATAACAAAGTGTAATTGATGGCTGTGCTGATATGCCTTGCTACTGTAAGTTAAGAACAATGCAATGCATGGGTATCATCTATTGAACTGCTGTGTTTTGTACGTCAAAAATTCTCCTTTACAGGGAAAAAGAGATTGGCATGGAAACCCTCTACCCTTTGTTGAACACTCACTCAATAACTTCATCATTTAAGGCATCAGAGAAATTAATATATTTGTTCTTTTCTGTCCCCCCATCCATGCTACACAACACATTGAATGGACTTTACATGACAATAATCTCCGTGTTTTTGATGCAAGGCAGGTGCTTAAAGCTGTGCTGCATGGTGATTCAGTACTTTTCCAAGAGCATCCTGAGCTACTGGATGCATTGGTTAGGGTCTATTTCCATTCCAGTTCGCCTAAGTACAATCGGACGGAAAGTTGGGGACCACTCAAAAATGCTGCAGAGGTAAGTTACTCATCGGAAATTCTACTCAAGCTTCTCGTGTTTATTGCCCTCTCTTTTGGGGCAGAGATATTGCCTCTGAAAATACTCATAAAGGTATAACTGAAATCGCAATATCCAACAATCAACACCCCATTGGAAGATTCATAGGACAGTTTGAAATTAACATTTGAAATAATATTTGAGAACAGAGTGAAGCATCAAATTTATTTCACTTTTAAGCAATTGGTTTTTCAGGGAAGACGAGGGGACCATATGCAAGGTTTATTAAGTGCAAGCAAAGATGGTCTGCAGCAAAAGTGGAGAAGCCCAAAATCCATCTTCCGAGCTCTTTTTACCTTTCTTCTTTGAAGAGAAACTTGACAGGTGATTTAACCTCAAAGGATCTTTGGATACTCATGCCCCAAGGAAGGAAGTCTTTGGTGCCTGAGCTAAAAGTATGATTTCTCATTCTAAATGAAGCCGTAAGAACCTCGGCGGGAAGAGACACAACCCAAGCTTATGTTACATAAAAAAATGCGGGTTGAATTGATTCTTTTACAATTAAAGCATGTCCAATTGGAAATATTGACTCACTATTCTTCTGGAACTGAAACCTATTTTTTCTTTTTTTGGTCATTTGTTCAATCAGAAAATGTCTGATTTCTTTGGATTTTGTATATCTCAATTCCATTCTGTCTCCAAGTATTTCAATTGAGAACACCTTGGATGGGTTGGAGCACCTATTGGATTTGAGTCATCGAGCCGAAGACTTGTTTATCCCCCTTAGAGAATGGTGCATCTCGTAGATTACATGTTCAATGCATTTTACGGACAGCCATTGATGCATGTCAAGACCACAAAACATAAAGAATAAATACTAACCCAAAATAAAGATTAAAAGGCTTCATAATATGAAAAAGTCAACGTATTTCTCATTTATCAATTAATTGAAGCAGTGCTCTGTTGAGGAGTTGTTAGGTCTAACAGTAGAACTTAGTATAAACAAAATGAAAGACGAAATACATTTACATGTCGCTTTTTTTGGTTATTAAGGTGAATTGGGTCTAAAGGTTGGATAACATAAGAGAGCCCTCTTGTTTTCCTTAATTTCTTCCCCTTTGTTATTGGAAGTCTTGATTGGACCAGGGCAGCCAAAATAAGGCCAGGATTATATATGGTATTAGAGCAAATAAAATGACAAGAAGGAAGATGATCCAGATGATTTTTCATCTAATCTTTTATCCCACCAATTCTTTTAGTCTTTATAATAAAAAATAATATCGTTTTTATACCAATATTATAAAATCTAATTATCTACCTTACTTTTGAACATATAATTTGCTTACCTATGTTTTCCAATCTATTCTATGAAAGGATTTTTCCTTTCATCTATTTTTTTGGGCCAAAAAATCAAAAAGTTGAATTTTTTTTCCCTTTTTTTAAAAGAAAAAGAAGTGAATTTCATTTTTATTTTATTTCCACGTGCATGGACCGTTGTGCCTGCAAATTGAAATGATATGGGCTGTTTTTCATTGAAAGTGAAATTATATGAGCTTTCATGC
Source organism: Casuarina equisetifolia (assembly GCA_028551475.1). NCBI lineage: Eukaryota > Viridiplantae > Streptophyta > Magnoliopsida > Fagales > Casuarinaceae > Casuarina > Casuarina equisetifolia. The sequence goes on from CM052356.1 coordinate 22,482,208, forward strand.
CTGAAAATTGAAATAATTTTAATGTCGAAAATTTCAAATGTACCCTTAGTTTACTAAGTTTTATTTTTGAAGCTTGATATTTTATTTCTGTAAAACATTAGCTTGAAAAGGGTGTTAAAAATATAAGAGATGGTAAAATAACAGTTCATATAGTCAGTTAGCAAAAAGAAGACTAATAGGTAAAAAAAAAATGAATTTAAATTTGTCATTTCGTTGACAACGGTCCATCCAAATCAATCGGTAACAGGAAGGCCAATGGGTGAAAGATTTGTTGGGAAAAAAAGAACATGAAAATAGGAGTTTGGATTTGTAAATTTGTTTATAAATAATAATAAGGTGGATTTATGCTTTAGTATCACAAATTCAGGAAGAATTTTCAATTGTGTTTTTCCTAAATACAGTTAAATTTTTATTATTTTTTCTAATTCTCCCCCTGATTTAAGATTTAATAATCATAACTCTTAGTTATTTGAATCGTGTTAATTCTGTTCCACACCGAGAAGAAAAATGACCAGTGTTTACTAGAGCAAAAAACTTGGATCCGGTGGCCTGTGACTTATGATGAAGAGATAAGCAACTTCACCACAGGTACACTCAAAGACATTAAACAGAACCCACTTATTGTACTACCGTTTGTGAGTGAATTCTTAGAGATCATATTTTCGATATAGAGTAAATCTAGTCTTGCTCAGCCTATTCCGTTCTTTCTTGTTTTTACTTTGATACTTTGGAGGAATCTAGGGTCCTATTCCGTTGCCGGAAGTGAAACTAAAATAACACTATGGAGCTGTAGTGACACTCTCTTATTCCAGTTGTGAGATTCACTTGAAATCTTGCACGCCATTGCAGATGAAAGTACGGAATGAAAACAAAAGTGGCAACCTTGGCACCATTGTCTAGCATTTGGTGGTAGGAAACTGCATGAAGGTAGCACGAAGTTTCCTTCCCTATCCTTACCATAATATATAGCGGTATGCTCTCTACTTTTCATGCAAACTCTCTCGCCTTGTGTCAAATACACAGAATGACGATGGAGGAAAAGAGGATGGGATTAGTACAGGGAAAGGCGAGTACCAGTAAAAACAAGGAGAGAAGCATAGTTCCTCCTACCAGAGGGAGTATCAAACGCAAGGTCTTCTTCCTCCTTTTTGAAAAAATGAAGCTTGCAAGCCAACAAGCTGTTTATTACCTGCTTGGCGTCAACACCCACAACTGCAGTTAGCCATTCTGCCCTTTTCTCAAGAAAAGTACGGACTTCGGGAGGTAATCGAAGCTAAATGTTGTCTATAATGTATCCCTTTCTTTTTTATTTTCTTATCTTTCACTCTTAAAACCCATGTACAACATGTTTCTTTCTTTCTTTCTTTCTGTCTTGTCGTTTGTGCTCATGAGGAGAATATGGCAACCAACTTCGTCATTAAACATATATGAGATGAAAGATTTGGGATTGACCTTTAAGATTTCTTCTTCCTGGGAGGGCCTTGTACGCATCTCAAGTTGTTCTTGTTTTCCTCAGCTATGCATTGTACTTAATGTTTATCATCTACTTATATACATATCAAGTGCAGAATCCTACATTTAACGATATCTCTCCCAGCTTTCTCCTATAGTGTCGACCGTCGCGTTCTAAATTATTCAAACATGAAGAGGAAAGACGGCTGAAGGTTCAACTTTTTTTTATTACTATCATCAACAAAGCTTTGATAAAGAACTACTTGGATAAATAGCGTTGGCAAGGTTCATATCTGTAACTTCGTTAACCTTGATATTTATGTTACTCTACAAAGTCTGACGATGTTTTGGTATGAGATTTAACCACTTTATAAATGATACCACTAGATATGAATGGTACAGCCATTTTCCTGGGCTTGCAATTCGTTTTTGGTTTTCCGCTGATCTATGTTGTGCATTTCGGCTCGGTTAACCTTCAGATTAATATTACTACCATGCTTTCTCAGCAGACTGAGGAGAAGCTTAAGGAAAAGGACCAGACGGGAAGAAAAGAGTTTCGCAAATCTCTCTGGCCGTGATATATTCTGTGAACTAGAATGAAAGAGTGCTAATAAGAAGGGATCCAAATTTATCCCTCCTATAAGAACCTTTCCTTTTATCTTTTTAGGATTTGGACTTCATACTACCAGTGAAAATTAGCTGTTGGAAACATAAAAAGCTTATTAAACTTTAAGATGCCATTTGAGTCATTCCTAGTACTTCTCGTTGTTATCCTTGTTTGTACAAGTAAAAAATGATGATGCAAAATTCAGTAAATATAACCACAACATCATTGCAAATGGTTACCATAATAGAGAAGATAGAAATTGCTGCAAACGTTACGATGTTAACACCTTCCCTGGTACTAATTTATTGGGTAACCAAATTTGTCACTTGAGAACTGAATATATAACTGTGAAGGACGGATCTTGATTGGAGAAGACTATCGGCCATCACAACTTGTTTTGCTGTTGTGTACATGGCGGGAAATTCGGTCGTGCAAACCTTCAGCTCTACTAATGTCTACAGCCATCTCTATTAGGCTAGAAAACGAAGCACCGCCGGAGGTACTCCTGTGCTGAGTCTTGGAATCGTCAGGCTTCTCAGATTGCTGCACAAGAAGGAAGAGTTACATGTAGATTCAAGTAGGTCAGCACAGCCACTCAGGATAGCGTGTTGGTTGTCGTCCAAAGGGTAGAAATAGGCACGATCCCGGGAACAAAGACGGCAGTGAGAAGGTCCAGGGCATGCATGTGGTGTGGACAAGACGCCAGGCGTGCGTCTGGTCCTGTCCTTGGACCACTCACTAATTTCAAATTTGAATTATAACTTTATTGCCTCGGATCATTTACAAATGAAAAAGTTGATACTGATACAATTTGAACAACTTTAGGTTCACCAAATTCTAACTTGATTTATACGCATTAATCGGTGCCGTTATGCAAAAATAGAATTCCTATGAAGGGTTAAACCTAAACTGGTGTGTGTGTGTGTGTGTGTGTGTATTGAAAGTAATCTGAGATAGTGAAAATTTGAGTTTTAAGGAATGTAACCTGAACATATATTCCATAAGAAGAGGAAAACAAATTCTAAAGGAAGAGTTAAAAAGATAATACAGGGAGGCACTAAAGAATCAAAAGATCAAATGCGGTACATCACTATACTCGGACATATGCAATAATAGTTCACCTGGAGATAATCCGGCTAAAAATCATACACAAACCATAAGCCGAAGTCCCTAACAACAATCATTTAACAAGATGTAATCTCGTTATCTGATGCAGAACCTGAAAAAAATGACGATATTCATAAGCTGTACCGACATGATGCACGCTCAACTTCCTCAAAATGACCGGTTCGATTTTGGCGTAGAAGAAGAGGATTTGGCTCTTGCAAAATCAACCAGATCTTTGAAAAGAGCATCTTCAGGTTTTGATTCTTTAGCTGGGGCGGAAGGATTTAGAGAGAGATTCTGAGTCTGTCCTACTAAACTGTCATAAGAGGAACTGGAATCGCTACTTGAATTAACCACACCACCTGGATAAGTTTGTTTCTCAAAAAATTGTTGTCTCTGATTATACCTGGAAGGTGGGGGTGGAAGACTGGGAGACTGAGGATTCCAAGGAGCGGGAGGCAGCTGCTCCGCAGATTTGCTCGAGGGAGCTGGTTCATCATATGCAGGCCGTTCAGTGAAAATAGGCAAAGATGCTGTGGGATTAATGAGATGGGTTGGAGGAGAGGAAGACAGTGTAGTTCTTGGCGGCGTGGAGGCTCTGTGAGAATAATCTGGAACTGCAAAAGAAGCTGGTTCTGATGTTCCACGGGATCCTTCAGACTTGTATGTGCCGCCACTGAGATAATCGACCATGCCAGAATCTGTGATAATAGGCTTCTTTGATGCAGGTGGAGGAGGAAGAACTGGACTGGCACGAACTGGTTCAGTCTTTGAGTTTGCAGATTTCCTGCATGGTGAGACAAAGTTACTTGCTAATCAAGTCTGAATATCCCTTATTATGCGCAAGATAAGTATGGCAACACTAGGTAAAACAGGAAGAGGAATCAAAATGAATATCATCTATAGGAGACTACTTTAAATTAGTCATCTCACCTATGAGCTAGCTGGGCGAAATCATCTTCAGATTCATCATCTTCATGGCTCACATTCACAAGTGGCAAAGCTGGCGTTTCAGGTCCTCTAACTGCTACTGAAGATGTCCCTTTCTCAATGTCATCATGCCGACGAAGTACACGCTGCAAAGTATCATTCAACGCCAACCCCTGACAAAGAAGCTGCTCGTCTCTGTAAGGCAAAACACCAACAAGTCAGCATCATCCGCTCAAAATGAAAAACTATAATTTTTTTTTTTTTTCATAATCAAATTCTTACACGGTATTATTCACAAGAAGCATAACACGCTTTTGGTAGGAACGGCACTGGTCAACAAGGTCAACAATAATTTCTTGCTTCACACCCTGCCATATTATCCAGACACGTGAAAGACAAGCATCATTGATGTGCAGGCATGCATTGCATTTTCTAGTGCCAACAACTATCCAGAGGCTATTACAATTTACTTTGGGAAAAATGTCTATTTTTTTTTCCCTTCTTCACATCAAAGCCAGTTGCTTTCTTTAGCAGTTTTTTCTTTCAAAATAAAAGCTCTCCTTCCCAACAAATTGCTATTAAAGTTTTCCTTTTTCTTTAAGCACAATTATTCAAGTACACAAACATAAAGAGAATCACCACCATGGCAAACACATTTCAGGCTTAAGATCTAGTTTTCTAGTGTGGCATTATCGTGCAAATCTGAGACTCCAAAGACTTTACCGAAGCATAAAACAGATGGAATACACAAGATCATCTAGCATGTTGGAACAAATTACTAAACAAGCAGCTTGAATATTCGGAAGTGGAATGGCCAAGAAAGCTGAACAAGCATCACTAGTAACCCTTCAGGAACAGGTGCAAAAACGTCTTGCATTTTGCAACAACTAATTGATGAACAAGTGCTGATTAGAAATTACAAAGTTAATGGGCTAGATAAAGATCACAGATATTCACGAAGGGAAAACAGATATGTTACCTCAGGATTACGGGGATCCAAGGCACCAAGCATATCGTTTAACACATCAGCTATCCCTTGAGCATTCTTGATCTCTGGCAAGCTGATGATAAAAGGAGTTCATTGAATAGAATCTGGCGTGAGTTAACTAACAATTAACTGGGCAAAAGCACCCTATATGAACCAAAAGCGAAAACTCAAAATATATAGTAATGAAATAAAAAAGTGAGGGAGGGAGTCCTCGGTTTCACAAATTGCAAACTGTCTTTCACAGGAATTTATGTAAAAAGAACAAGGAAACTCAGAACAGAAAAGGAATAAGTTCCATTTTTAATATCACGAGTATTTCTAAATGATAAATAGAAATAATCCAAAGAAATGAAATACAGAACACTAGTCAACAAGTACCTGAGGCCAGAAGCGTCAGACTCTAGAGAGGCTTGAATAACAGCTTCATCATATGCTGAGGCATGCTGAACTATTGGCTGGGTTTGGGGTGGAGTAAACAATGGTACACTGTTTTCCTCTCGGGGTGGAAATTCAACTCCAGCAGACTGTCAATTACCAAATTAAAGCATATTAAAGAATACAGATTGAAGAGTTGGCAAACAATAAATATTTAGCGTCAATCACAGTGGTAACCTAGGGTGAACTAGGTTTGAAGAAGGAAGATAAACTAAAAAGTCATGTAGTCACGTAGAGCTCATGATACAATCTGCCATCGAACTTAGCATGAAAAAAGGAAATAACCAGCCAAAACTCAGTACTTATCAAGAACAAATCCAACTGACTCCAAAAATTTGCAATCAGGGCTCTAATTCAGGAAGAAGATGTCCATGCATCTCCTTAGATGGGGGGAGAGTGGAAACGTATACCATGATGGACTAAGAATCGAAAACCTATGTCACAAACAGCTAATGCAGCATGCAATGTTAAAATGATCGCAGAATCCTGAATCAGAACAAATATCTACTTTGTATATGATGTTAATCTTAATTTTTTCCTGATAGTCTATCATGAGAAGAAGGCATCAATCAAGCTCACATGAAAATCCAAACATTTGGACCCAGGTTCAACTGACTTCAATGCTAATCACCTATATCACATGTTAAAGAAAAATCTCTTCTCCATTTAGGGTCTTTTCATTTTTTATTTTTTAAACTCTCACAAATGGCATAGTTTATTCTCCCATCCAAAAACTTCATCATTAGAATCAAACAAAAGGGTACCGCTAGCATTTTCCAAGCCTGTACGTACTAGACGACAAACACCTTTGATGATCAGAAATATAATTTCATTCAGTCACATTAAAAAATAAATATCTTTCTTTGTAAGTTACACGAGCATTGACTGAGTGTAGAATCCATGACCTTATCCATCATCCCATTCTTATAGAGAGGAAATGTCATTTAAAATAAATTCAGAAATTCAGATTATTTTGTTTACCTAGGTGCACAAGCCATACATATCAAGTGTCCAACATTGTTCTGAAAACATGTTACAAGTTATGCAAGGCCAATCAATAAATTTTTCACATTCTATGGCAATGTGAATGGTTGGGCATAATTGTTTTCCCTTAAAACAAGTAAAGCCTTTGTAGCCGTACACTTAAATTGTATCACCATCATTTACGAGACTATACATATGGTCTTCTAACAACTGAGGACTCATAAACAGAGTTCTTGCAAGGTACTAAAGGGAATACCTTTCAAAGGGCTACAATGTGGACATGAACACAAAAAGCACTTTGCTATAATCAAGTGCACTTTCATACTTATAAAAGATACATTTGAGCTTGATGAAAAATCTATAAGATATGATGAAGCAATCACCTTCAGTTCATTGTATGCCGCATAGTACTGGGGATACCTTCCTCTTGGTCCACCAAAAGCTTCTTGCCATGTATCTATTAAAATTAGTATTTTCTCCCTCACATTTAAGTCTGGCTGAAAAATTAAATTAGAAATACAGTGAACAACATGCTTCCTAAACATCACTGGGGGCAAGGGAGTGGTTGAGCAGCAGCAGATAGGAACAACAGAAGGAAAATATAAATCAGCAGAGAAGAGAACTATTGTGCACCTTCTTCTTTACTATCTTAACCATTTCATGTAAGATATCACGCTCAATGATTTGCTGAAATAAGTTGTCGCCACAATTTTTGCTGAGAGTCTCTAGTGCCTAGCTCAGAACATCCAAATACAAAGCATGAAAGTTAGGCAAGCTATGAAGCATCAATTTTAGGTTCTTGCACATAGGATGTACACAACCAAGGCAAAACAAATTAACATGTTTGACACCTTCATTTTGGATACAGCAGCACATACCAATTAGACAGTGAATTTAGATCCACTTGTCTCGCAAAATCTTCAAATTTTATAACTCAGAATAATGAAGCAAAAATACAAATGTAGCAGTCTGGAGAAAAGAAAAGGTACTGACAAAAAGAGCCAGGAGTTGTATTTTAGGATTTTTACTGCCCAGTCGCTTCTTGAGTATCTTCAAGGCATCCTTTGCTTGCCTGCAATTCTCAACCAAATTCCATGCAATAATAAGAATGAGTGCAATGTTACTTTAAGTTGAGGGAAAAACGCAGAACCCAAAAATAAATAAATAATGATGACATCATATAATTGGTAAGGGAGCACAAATTGATGACTGAAAAGAAATTCAGTCCCCCATAAAATTAACAGATATCTCATTTCACACTTGACAGAATCAATCACCAACTGATGCCAGGAAAAATAAATTTATAAAATAAAACAGAAGTTCGTTCTAGAAAGTCGCCCAATTCATCCCACTTTAAAGTAAACGAATAAATGCCTACCACCAAGTTACGAGCATAATGTCTCCATCTAAAGTACTTGTGACTCATGACTAGGAATAGCTCAACAATGCAATGATATTCACGTCCAAAAATGAACATGCAATTATTTTTGACTATGTCTGAAAATCCCTTCCTTAATTTTTTGAGAAATTTCGTGGATTTCTAACGTTTCATGTTATTCTGTGCAAGAAAAAAAAGGCAACCAGCGGTTAGTACTTTAGTACCATCTTTTTATAATTTAATTCAGGTAGGAATTTCAAGCGTTCTGTCACACGTTAAGCTCTCCTAGTTTGACATGTCCAGAGTCAAAAAAGTTTGACTTGATTCGGTTAAAGAAAAACAAAATCAACAAAATATCCCATGGTCTAAAACTTCAAGCTATCGTCCTTCGTTATTTTTCCTTATTTAAATTCTGAGAATAAAATAAATCTTTCCCCACAATTTCTATAACATGGAGCATTGCCTAATGTTAAATAAACACTCAACTAACTTAACAATAATCTTGCTTTCTAGAACTTTATTCCATCCGGATTTTGCAATGTGATTATCAAGCAAAAGTAAAAGCAATAAACGGAAACGATCATACCCGGGATCCATGTTAATAATATCGCACAACTCGATATTGATAGCCCAGTCTGGACCAATCAGCATATCGCTTGTTGCTCTCTCAGCGCAGGCTGCAGCATTAGTGGTGGCCATGTCCAGAAATGTCCTCTATCGTCCAAATCCCTAGAACACGAACCTTTCACGAATTCAATCACGTAATCCCATTCATTATACCAATTTAACCTGATGAACTCGGTTCGCTAACATCACAGGCTGGATATCTATGTTGTCATTTTCATCAGTCCCTTAATTATTCGAAGAGTTAATTCACGCACGAACAGACAATAAAATTTAAAAAAAAAAAAAAAACTCAACCCTGTCCCAATTTGATGGTAGCGCATCAATTAGGCACGAATTTGACCAAGAGAAAGAGAACTATGAATCGCCCAGATGATAATTAGCGAGAAAGAATTGTCCTTTATCCAAAGACAACAAAACCCACAAATAGCAAGACAGAAAACAAAATCCCAAATCCGTTGGAGCACTACAAGCTCGGATCATTCACGAATTACCACAACTCACATATCTGCTCGAAACAGAAAACGAAAAAGAATTTGAACCTACAAACTAAATTCACGTATCAATTACCCAGATTGCAGATCATGTAAAACGTCATAAACCCTCGAAGCAAAACCCCCCACAATTCAAATTAAGATCAAAGGAAACAAGGGAATCAGAGGAATAAAAAAAAAATCTTGAGCACTCAGGATCAGGATCTTAGGAAAACTCACCGGTCAAGGCCCGAAATCAAAGCGACGGTGGGTATATGCGGCACGGTTCCAGAAGAGAGAGAGGAGACGGGGGAGAGAGAGGAACGCCTTTTTTCTTCTTGGGTGGTGCGTTAGTTTGTTTGCAGGGCTTGGTTAGGGATGTTATCTTCGCGTCAGCGGGCACTGTTTGCAATTAGAATACACGTTCACAACTTTTGAACATTGAACCAACTTTGACTCTCTGCTTCACATTCTTAAATAGGTGTACATCGACTTAAAACCAAATAATAACCCCCTTTCACACTCAACCTTCGTTTGAAAACACCCTGCTTTACACATCTGTATATGATTATTCATTTTTCCCAATTTGAAGATAAGATGAAGCCTAAGAAATGCTACATTTTTTTTTTCATTTTTCCTTTTCTTTTTCTGTTTTTCACTCTCGTTTAGTGCCTTTATTTTGTAATTTGGGGTAGTACAAGTCAATGCAAAACTAATTAAAAAATTTATAAAGATAGAAGACAGCCGTTTATGCCATTCATGTGAGACGAATTTTGTCATTATCCATTTAGACAGCAAATCCTCGTTTCTTATTTTGACCTTTCTTCACGGGTGGGCAAGTCCTCGGAGCCGAACCGCGTTTCCAAGGACGGTCGATAGGGGCCCACCGGAAAGTGGCTTGTCCACCTCAGAGTTGGCTTTTGTGCCGAAATCTGAATTCCGGCTGCAAAGTCAATGAACCCAACTCGGGCCGGAATAGGGTTGACTGATTCCGAGCCGAAGTAGTCACGGCGAAAGCCCGTCGAAAACGAAAGAACAAAAGAAAAAAAAAACATGGATGAACAAAATACCATTTACCAGAACAAAACAATCAACCCTATTGATATCAGAAGAGTCAAAGTCTTGCTTTAGTAATTCCCAATTCTGTCTTCCACGTTAAGGATCAGATGTTTTGAATCTGAGGTCTGGTTCCTTGCGTCATGCGTCCATTCAGACTGGTTTTTGTCGTCGGTCTTATGTTGGATAGGATGGAAACTGCGGACAGCAGTGGGAAAGGCTTCAGACGCCGTTGAAGATTTGGCAGAACAAACTAGTCAAATAGAGGGTTCTGAAACTCTTTCATAGGGTCTGCCTCCTCCAAGTCATAAATTCTCTAAACCAAACGAGAATTAAAGTTGATGGGATGGTCTCAAAGACAAAACAGCTACCGGAGAGGGAGAAGGCTGCCAGAACGGACGGTCGGAGCCTTGTCGGAGCTTGAGGAAATAAATGGGAAAAACATTTGTTCTTTATTGATATATTTCTTGATAATTATACTGTACATTTTTGTGCTATCTTATCCAGAATAGTAAAAGGTCATGTTTTGGTAAGGGCTTAATAAGGTCCTTAAGAGTTTTGGTAAGCGCTTAAACTAACGTAGCAGGTGGAACTGAGTTCTGAATAATATTAAGGGAATCCTTGACCTAATCAGATATACCTCAGGTTGTGCTCAGCCATGTGAAATGTTTCCCAACTGAACAGAAAATTTCTTGGAGAAGGGTCTATACCAAAATTGAGTCACCAGAAAGCCTTGAAAGGACATCTGGCCATTTGTTATCCGGTGGCTGTTCCGTGTCAAAGGCGTGTACAGACAACTTAAATGTTATTTTTGTGAAACTAAACCTTCTTTTGACTTTTGATCATAATGAAGTACGAAAATAATACAAATGATGATGTCAAGAAAGCTTCTTCCCTTGAGCTGAGCCCAATCTTTTCTTAGCTTCCCACCAGCGGTGGGCTTTTCAACTGTTTTTAGAAACGTTTTTATGAAATGAAAATTTTTGGGTCTTGCCCCTTTCTGCCGCTCAAACTAGCCTGAGAGCTTCTTGCTTCAACTTAGAGCTTCTACGACTCTTTTCAGCTTCAAATCCATCAAAGAAGAACTCATTTTTTGTTAGAATTGGTAAAACAATTAGGGTAAAGGGTATAATTGTCATTACAATCAAAAGTTTCTATGTAATTATGAAATTATGAAATATTTTATAAATGTATTGGATTTTTTGATAGTATCATGTTAGAATTTTTATTTTTATGTGGAAGTAAATTTTTTTAATAATATTCAATTAAGATTCTTTTAGGATTTTTTTTATAAATAAGAGAAGAATTAAAAAATCTATTGGACAAGTTGAGAGAGCTCCCATGAGAAGTTAATTGTTGGAGAGGGTCCTTCTTGTAAATTCTAGTTGATGATAGAATCCATGAGATGCCTATTTTAAAAGAGGAAATGTATGAAAAAATCTAATGAGAATAGACTATAAGGAATGTAGGATATTGTGGTGTTCGAAGCGTCTTAAATTTGTTGTGTTTGGATGTGTGTGTTTTTATATTTATATGTTTGATCTTTATGAAGATGATGCGACTTTGTTGGATCCTAACACTTTTTGCTTCTTAGGACAGACGTAACCAGGCTTTCTTCTTCCTTTTAACGCTATCCTTTCAAAGCTTAAGAGAACTAAGCACATCCACAGCGCATGTAGATTCCAGTTCATTTAATCGCACTTCTTCCTTACATTAGTAACTTGGTGATTTCTGGGAAATATTGCAGACACCTTACAGTGAAGTTGTTCATAATCTTATTTTCACGAGCTTAGATTTTAATCCAAAAGACTAGTTTATTGGTGGAGTTTCTGAGTCCCTTATATGCCCATAGGCCGTGACATATGGCCTAACGAGGCCGAAGGCTTGTGCAACTAGCTCTTGCTGCACTTGGTGAAAAAGGAAAGGCAACTCCGATCTGCCACCCTTTTTAGTCCCCTGGCGTGGCTAATACTTATTGATATTCAATGGGTTTTTCTGTTTCCTTTTGAACTTCCAACGGCGTCACCTTTTCAACTTCTTTCTATCTTTTCAAGTTTTATAGGCATTTCATTCCTATGCGGGATTGGAAATCTGATGTGGCTCTCGACTTTTCCTTTATGAAAGGAGATGAAGCCACTTGTTTCAAGGATTTCGTGCAATGTGCTCAAAATCGTCCCTTTAAACAGCACTCGACGAACTCTAGAGATAACTAACCTCGACCTGAATCCTCTTCGCAACATAGTCTCCAACTGAGGTTGTGCTTACATAAGTTGAAGGTTATGAGTCTCACACTAGAAAAAATAAATAAATAAAAAGTCTAAGTTAGATTATGCTCCAAACCTATTATTTATATGACGTTACTACTATCAAAATGACCTCTTGAATGTGCTAGGGGGAGGATAAGGGTATTGGAGGTCACAATTTATTAAACTTTAAATCTTTTAACCTCAATTTGAATCATCTTCACAACATAGACTTGAACTTGTGTTGTGCCTACATAAGACCATTTAAGTTTTTAAAACCTCTTCATTTGTCCTAAGAAAACATAAGGACGATGAGTGGTGACACCAGTTTATGATATTCTTCACCAAGTTATTTCCTTGTTCTTTTTCATTTTGAAGTTTGAAGCCATAATCCACCAAAAACATGACAATAAACGAATGTGTTTCGGGCCCATTTAGTCTAGGCCTGGGAATGTGCTAGCATGGGAAGCATGTGATGGGCCTTGTAGTATGTCTACGCTATCCCTACTAGCAATATGTCATAATTGGAGATAAGACCTGACTATATATATATAAAGCCAATACTTTTCATTGCAAGGTAGTTGTTGAATGATAAAACTAATTAGTACCAAGATTGTGTTTTTCTTGTAATGAAGATAAAGGATTTTTATCTCTCAATACTTTTCATTGCAAGGTAGTTGTTGAATGATAAAACTAATTAGTACCAAGATTGTGTTTTTCTTGTAATGAAGATAAAGGATTTTTATCTCTCCTTATTGAAACAAACATCTTCTATAAAAGAAGGAAAGAATTAATGTATATGAGGTAAATGATGGATACATTCTAGAATTATTCTATGAATATTCTTCTTGTATTGAATGTATTGATTATTTTCCTTTTTTAGATTAGGATTACAAGTCTATAAATGTAGATCGCTGCATGTACATTTAAACAATATCAAAATACAATATTATTCACACCTAGCCGTTGGCATATCACTCCCATTCTTCCCAATTTTCTCTTTTTTTACAAAAGGCTTCTCCACCTATAGAGAAATTTGTAGACGTAGCACAGATCCAGGAGTAGATCTAACAGAGACGGATCCATCAAAAGCACATCGGATAGAAACGGAAAAGAAGATCTAATGAAAGCAAAACCGAAAAAAGCAGATCTGATGGAAGTAGATCCAAGATTTTTGGATCTTGCAGGGCTTGAGGCATCACCGAATAAGGAGACATATCTATTGTGCACAACACCTTGGGTGAACCTCAAGGATATATTTAATAGAGATGTTGCAAAACTTTTTATTTTTAATAACCCTGATCATCTAATATATTCCTTTTATTGTCCAATTTTGGAAGATAGTTTATCCACACTTAGCAAAGTTCTTCAAATGTAATTAATGAACATGTAATTAAAGAATAAATGTTTATTTAATTTTTGTTGTTATTGGCAAAAGTTACATTATATATCCACAATTACCAAGCAAACTTCTCAAGATTATTATTGTAAGCTAGAAAACTTTCCATGAAATAATTAGTGAGATGTTTTATTAGTGGGTCGAGGAGGGCCATAAGAATTGATGTCCAAGCTTGCAAGACTAGTCCTTACCTACCCCTCATTGGGTTAGCTTGCCTATATGAAGCCCAACACATGCAGAACAAAAGATTAGCGCCAACGGTTACAAGTAGCAAGCTAAGTCTCCGTGTGAAATAAATTTACATCAGCAAATTAGGGACCACTGAGTTCGTGGTCTTTGCTTCAACTGTAACGAGAGATCTATGCCAAGACGCGGATGTAAGAGGCTATTCACGATTAAATCACTAACCCAGATGTAAGAGGCTATTCTTGATTGAAATCACTAACCTAGAAGAAAAAGATGAGGAAGAAGAAGGTTTGGGCAGTTATAGATCAAGTTTCAAATGTAGTATTGGAGATTTTGATTAATGCCATGAACGGGTTAGTTACTCCTCAAATGATGAAGGTCTTAGGAAACATTAGAGGTTCTAGACAAAAGGTATATTTCTTAGTTTATTCTAGAAGCACTCACAATTTCTTAAGTGTGGAGGTTACTGAACAAATGGGAGTAAAACCAGATAGAGAGGGTGGTTTCCAAGCTGTCACAACTAATGAAGGAAAACTAAGGAGTTATGGGTTGAGCCGATTTCGGGTGGCATTTCACCTCTCGAGTTTGGAGGGAACAGAGGCTATTCTCAACGTGACGTGGCTTTACACCTTGGGTCTGATACCTTGGAACTTCGAACACCTCCACATGATTTTCACTATTGTGGGAAACGATTGTACTAAAGGGGGAATTTATTCAACGGGGAGTCGCGTGGTTGGTGAGAAGCAGTTTGAAAGAGAGCTTAAGAAGGGAAGAGAAGGCCTGCTATTACATAGCCGGTCTCTGTATGCTGAAGAAGAAAACAACCTAGGCTATTGTTAAGGCGAAGGAAGGATACATGGTTGCTGGACAAGATGCAAGGCAGATGCTGTAATGAATTATACAATTTGACTAATTGTCCCAAGAGCCTCATGGTTTGCCCCCAAACCGTATGATCAAATATTGCATCACTTTGGATGGTGAAGGAAAACCCATCTCAATGATGGCCCTACATGTAGCCCCACTTTCAAAAGTCCATTGAAAAAAATAGAGTGAAAATTATTAAATCTCTTCTTTACACTAAATATATTTTAAGTTTAAAATTAATCGAGATAATGAATGGTTCTTTGTATATTAAACATATTTTAAAACTCTAAAGTTGAAGGAAAGTTACAACAAATCAACTTAAATTTTAAAAATTCAAAATTTACCTCAAAAGTTAACTTTTTATACTTAAATACATCTAAAAATAATATCATTTTAATTTTAAACTTTCATCCTCATATATAGGTTACCTTTAACATGCTTCACGTTCATTGTTATTCTCACGTTGAAAGCATAAAAATAAGTTTTTAAACTTATAAGTAATAAAATTTTTTCTCCTACGTAAGCCATGTTCAGCATACTTTTTGTTTGCAACACATAAGCCAAGCGCATACTTTCCAACTGCAATTCATAAGCCAAGCCAAGTTTAGCACGCTTCCCTTCTGCACAGTATAAGCCCTATTTGGCTTCTTTTCATTTTTAGTACATAAGCCGTGTTTGGCATAACTTCATCTGCAACACGCAAAAGGGACTCATTTTATTTGCTTGTCCACGTACTCACCCTTGTCTTTCCAATCTCTCATGACTGGAACTAGAGAAGGGAGAAATTGAAGCAAACTTACTTTTACGAAGCAAAAACAATGAAGGAGGAGCAAAATAGATACAGCAAAGGGAGAACAAAATTTTTTCACACACTTAGCTATTGCGATTGCTTTATTTTCACTTACTGCATACTTAAGTTTTTCTACTAGAAGATGTACAAAACAAGGACGGTTTTCCGTTATTTTATAGCAGTACAGAAGCAGTACCTTTTGATGGCTTTAGTGGTAAGAAGCATAATCGAGAAGGGGTGTAGCATGGAGTATGGCTATGGCTATGCAGAAGGGCGGTGGTGAAAATCAAGTTTTTAGACATGTATTGCTTTTCAGAGTTTTGTGACTTGAAGTGACAGCTGTACGGTTTGACACCCGTCCAAGAACAGCTAAAGTACTATGAACCCGTTCAAAGTCTTAAACACATACATGTCAAGCTCTTTTCTGAGGTGGCAGCCACATCTTTTTGACTTTTCAATGCCAAATTTACATCTTCAACAGTGACATCGTCTCATGCAACCGAGCAAGAAGTGTGCCTATAAGTAATGCTTCATACAATCTCGATTTAAGCTTACAATTTCCTTCTCAGTTCTGTCTGTGAGCTCGATCCCTCCGTTTCTCTCTCTGGCAGAAACAAACTCGGCTCCAGTACTGATCTCTCAAAGTAGCCATGTTCTCTCAACCGGCTCCTCCAATAACCCTCACGACTCCTTCTCAGGAGCAGATGATCCCATTCCCATCATTGACTACTCAATGCTCTTACCTGAGGACCTTCATCTCCAGTCTAAAACTATAGAAGACCTCCGCAAAGCGTGCCTACATTATGGTTCCTTTTGTTGTGTGTATTAGAAATCGAAGAGCTCAACTAAAACACAGAACTGTGTAATAATGGATTACTAACAGAAGCTTATGAGGCCAAGCTCTTCTGTCGCCTTATCCAATATGGGATTGAATATTTTAATCCTTCAACATTGTGAAACTCAACTCAACTCAACTAATTTTCTCTCAACATTTTACCTTTTTTGTTTTTATTTTTCCTGGCACATAAGAGATGCGTTTTTCACTAGATCAGAAGGAAAGCCTGGAGATTAGAGAAGGGAAGGAAAGAATTTCCCCTAAGCTATTTGTAGCGCTTCCCACAATAACCACAAGGGGATCCTTCTTGATCCATTTCTTCACAGTTTAAAAGAATACCAAATGGTTGACCGAGGAAATATGCACCTTCCTTTCCCCTCCATCCCTGCGTCACTTCCACCTCCTTTTCGTTTCTTTCACAACTTTCTATACACAACTAAAAAAAGACGCTGTACTTAGTAAGATTGCAGAGTTCACAAAAATATCGAAGTCCTGTTAGGATAACATAATATCTAATGCATATAATTAAGTCGGAATATGAAAAGAAGATATGCTTTCCTATGTAGTTAGAGAAGCTTTTTGTCTTTATTTATCGTTGTCTGCATGCATGACCGATGCACTTGAAGTTTTGCAGATAATTAATCACGGGTTGCCGGAGAGCCTGATTCGTAGAGTCAGCGAGGCATGGACTGAATTCTTTGATCTTATGGACGACGAGAAGCGACAGTATGAAACAAATGATCCTACAGATCGGATCCGTTGGGGCAAACGGTACACTAACTACCAGAGCCGGGAGTTCGTCAAGATGGCTTTACATCCTACCTTTTATTGCCCTGACAAACCCGTCGGTTTGAAGTAATTTTCTTCTATCTCATCTCACTTTCATCTTTTATAGAACTGCTCAGGAAAAGGAATCAATAGCAAGACATTGATATTATCCACAAGAAGTTCGACGCTTCACTTTGGAAGCATTGATAATTAATCGGACACTCACTAAAATGTATAAGACTTCAGTCACCTAAAACCGTTTTCCAAAAGCTTGAAGGATTTTCTTCAATATAAAATAAATGTTTAGGACCCACAAAAGTCTTTCTGTTTCTATTTACAGGAAGACCATGCAAGAATGTCATAAAAGAGCGAAAAAAGTGGGAATCCAACTGCTTAGAGGGATATCGAAGAACTTGGGGTTAGAAGGATCCTTTATAGAGAAGAGAATGAAGATGGAGTCCGGGTTCGACCTTTGCGTGCCTAACGATTATCCTCCTCGTTTGCATACTGAAAGTCGAGTAGGTCAGTTTCCTCACTACGATCCTGGCCTCCTCATCCTCCTTCTCCAAAGTGCGGGCGGCGGCCTTCAGATAGAACATCAGGGAAAATGGCTGAATGCAAGTCCTCGGCCTAATTCGGTCACTGTCATCATCGCTGACAATATTGAGGTTTGTTAAACTAAAATTATTTTGCAGAACGCTAGATTGTAATTGTTAATCTAAATCTGTTCTTTTCTTCTGGGAAAGCTTCTTTAACTTGTTTATTTCATGGCAGATTCTGACCAATGGGAAGTACAAGAGTGTATTGCATCGAGTGATCCTAAACAACGATGTAAGAAGGATAAGCTTGCCACTATTCATTGAACCAGCATTGGACACTATTGTTAGCCCTCTGCCAGAGTTTGTCAACGAGCAGACCCCGCCGGGATATCTTATGAAGACCTATAAAGAGCTATTAACAACAAACCAGTACCACGAAATTGATGTTAAATCCGGCTTGAAAAATATCCGACTTTGAAACATTATGTTCCGGGTCTCAGATCTTCTCCTAAACGATAAGCTATGGTGCAATAAGCTATGCAAGTCGGATTTGCATGCAAAGTTGTGTTTGGTGATTTGAATCTATAATATTTACTTACCTTTTGCTCTTATCTTTTTCTTAACCTACCTCAAAGTTAAGTTTTTTTTAACCGTGAACTCATCAATGATTCAAACTATGACTTTCAGAGTAGACAAATGGCAATTGCCCTTAAGACCTGAAACAAGCTTATTTTTTGTATGGTTCCTTCAAGCGACGCACTGATGATGACCATGGATCTCAACAGTGGGATTAACGTTATTCCACCATTATTGTTGGTCGAAAAAATCGATGCATGAAAGAGATGTTTCCTACGTCTCTCACATAGCCAATGTGACAGCGAGTTGGCAGTCTCTTGCCTCCTTTTCTTCAAGCGTGTCGGCACGAAAGACACTTGGCCTCAAGCAACTACTTTGATAGCTTAAGCAAACGAATCTCTCTGCTATAGACTATTATTCCCAACTCACTGATCTATGGGTAGAGTTGAAAAACATGAGGCATCGATTGCTTACTTTACATTTGTGGTCACTGCACATGCAAGGTGAATAACTGGCATCTAATGCGTAAACCCAAGAAATCCATTTGATGAAATTCCTGCTTGAACTCACCACATCGTTCCAAACAATCAGCATAGCCATCTTGGCTCGGTAACCTCTTCCTTCACAGACAGTCTGCACACCATCTTAGCTCGAGAACCTCTTCTTTACCAGGATGTAGCATTCAAACTTGCAAAAGAAAACGAGCATCAACGGATACTTACGGATAGAGGAAATCGCGTGGATGAGAGCTTCGCTCTTGCAGCATGAGGGGAAAAATGTTTTGAGGTACAAATGAATGCCCTTTTTTGCATGTTTACTTCTTTACTATTATACAACAATTTCATTCTATAATCCACATATTCTTCAATATGTTACTAAAGCACATCACTTGACAGTGGTACTAAATTTTTTTACTTTTTAATTACTCTTATTGGTTTCTTATGGCGTTATCCATGTGAACGTTTAAATTTACAACTTTTCGAGGTAAAATTGTAAACCGAGCACCTTTTGGACGTCGCAGAAGTCACGATACCGAAAGCTCATTTTTATTTTTATTTTTATTTTGTAAGAGAATACATTCTTATTGCCACATATATTATTTACGATTTAACCCCAAACACTTTTTCATCGTACTCCTACAAATACTTCATGATCCATCACCATGTCTTGATCCTTTTCAAATTTTGTTGTTGTTAATGTTTAGACTCTTGGGACAAATTCGGTACCAATACTACTTCGTGTACTTCTATGCGTTATCATTCTCTTCAAAAAAAAAAATTACCATCTTTACCTTTATGATGCTGTTGGATATTTGTAAAATTACTCCTAGGAGCCACGTGTAGTACAGCTGTATTATGACCTGGTGGGTGTGTGTGCTGCACCCACGTGTAAGCGCAACTGAGCTTCTTAGTTGGTGTTGTCGGTGAGTGAACAAATGAAATAGTGCAGTGAGCCGAAGACTGAGTGAGAGAGCAGGTGCAGAACTAAATGCGGAGAGAGCTCTTCTCCAGTGACATTGTAGCTCGGCGAGTAAGCAGTCTTGTAAACATGATTCTGATGTTAATACAAAGGAGAGGGGGCTGCACAACGTAGTGATAGTGGACGTAGGTGTTATTTACCAAATCACTCTAAACAAACTATATTGATTTCTCACTCTAAATAAACTGTATTGATTTCTCACTTTTTTATCTTAATAACTTGATGTTAGCCCGATTTATGTGTGATGCGTAACTTCTTGTCCCAACATATCCCAACACCAAATAGTTTTTCATGAATTATGATATTATTTTTTATGAGTATAAGTTTCTATTTCTTCCAACCTTGCATTCAAGGCCCTCTCTAATTAAGCTACCCCATCACTTTTGGTTCTTATTCCTAATCTGCTGCCTTTACTCTATTTGGAGCCTACAGCTCCATCCCTGGTGAACCATACTGTCTTTCTTTTACCTTTGTCCAATCTTTCCTTTCCCCATCATTTTGGGTGTCTACTCACCCTCCTATCTAGACCAAAGATGATATTTGCTTTACCATATCTTCTATCTCATCCTCTACCATTTACCTTATTTTTGTTCAAATATCACTTAATTCTATTTGCACTTTATTATCATAATTTCATTGGATTCATTTTGTCATCTAGGAGCCTAAAGCATACCATTAAACCTAAATAATCATTGGGTTGAGGTTATGGAAATAGAACTTTAGGTCCTCTAGGCCAATCAAGTGAGTGAGTTATCTTCCTTTGTAAAAGTGGCCCAACGACTATAAATGGATTTATAAGATAAAAAATAGGAGGGATGAGAGCACTAAGAAATATGAGGCCATTAAGTGGCCAAGAGTTTTAGACAGCAAGAAGTAATTAATTATCAACAACTTATCTTTGGCAAAGATGGTGATTATTAAATTTATTATTGTCCTTGTTTGTTATTACCCCTTATATTAGATTGATGTTTAGAATGAGTTTCTATATAAAAATTTACTAGAGGAGGTCCACGTGGATCTTTCATCTAGAATTTGCATTCTGGAGGAGAATGTTGTCTGCCAACTATGGAGGTCTATTTATGGGTTAAGCAAGTCTTGTGTCAATGGTACAAAAAGCTCACAGGGGCCATTCTTATGGTAGGATTTGATTAGTTCCTACATGACTAGATGTTTTTCACCAAGAAATTGGATAATTTTATTTTTACTTCACTTATTTATATTGATGATATCTTAATTACAGACAATAATTAGACTACCATTTTAAGCCTAGAGGTCTATCTACATTTTAATTTCCACATGAAAGACTTGAGTTAACTCAAGATTTTCCTTGATATTAAGATAGCTTAGTTGTTGAAGGTTATCTATCTTAGTAAGGTAATTATGTGCTAGAGTTTAATTCTAAGGTATGTTTATTACGTGCCAAGCGTGTCATAGTTCTCCTGGAGCAAACGGAAAATTTACTACTGTAGACTTGCCAAGACTTGCTTGTTGATAATCCAGCTCCATATCAATGCTTGGTTGGTGGGTTAATCTACCCAACTATGGTGGGACTTAAGTATTATTATTCAGTTCAGCTTCTTCATTAGTTTATGTGTATTACAAAACACTCATACATGTAGGTAGATTTGAAGGTTTTTAAGATATCTCAAGAGCAAGTAGGGACTGGGACGACTATTACCCCGCATCTTCAAGATTTGTGCTAATTGCCTTCATAGAAGACCACCGACAAAAATTACTATACCTCGATTTCCTACCTAATCCAAAAAGCTTCAGTGGTATGTGAAATTATCTAAATCATTGAATTGTTCAAGAAACTTAGGTAAGTTTACAACAACCCACAACTTTATACTATAACAAAGGTAGTGAGATAGATAGCAGTCAATTCCATTTGTCATGAGAGAACTAAACACCTTGCGAATGACAATTACTTCATACATGAAAAAGGTTGATATGCAAACAATATGTTTAGACTATTGGCAGCCTTCAAACTCATTGACGAAAGTCTTATGCATTAGGCAACATCAGCATTTGTTATCTAAATTTAGAATATATCATTTGTGTACATCTCCGACTTAAAAGAGAAGTATTGAGGATATCACTAAATTCATGGGCACACACCCATTCATTTCTACTTGTACCATTTATCTCTTATATTTCTGGCAGAGGATTTGAATAACTAGTTGTTTTAACTATTTTTTATTCTATTGCTTAGATCATTTACATAGATTTATACCATATAATTTTGTGACAGATTTGAAATACAGGAAAGAAAGCCTTTGGGCATTCCCAAGTGTGGCTTCCGGTTCCTGGTCCTTCATGTGTGGAGCTGTGCTCAATTTAAACATTTGATTCTTCTTTCTTCTTTATGTTGCTTCCACTGCAATATATGACACAAAGAGTGTCACCATGATCTCCTCCTACCATGCTAATTTGGAACTTGCTAGTAAAATATGTCGTTTTTCCATTACTAGTCAGTACGATTTTGTCAGAGTATCAGATTTGGAAAATAAGAGAGAAGCTTGTCGTTTCTTTGAGATTCTTATCCGCTATCGGGGAAAGCTCTTAAAATACAGCAAGAAGATTTACCAAATGACCTCTTTGATCCTCTCTAGAAGTTAACAACTGGTCTTCAACTACCTCCCCATTTCGAGTGTAATCTAGCAATTCATCTGCTTTTGTAAAAATCTACAATGAACTGTTAGAAGCCCGTATTGTGTGACGAAGGTTTGCAGAAGTTACTCTTTTGTAAAAAGAGAAAAAGAGAAAAAGAGAGCAACTTTTCAGAAAGTTGTTACGAAAAATCTGGTGTGGTTGTTTTTGTTGATTACCACAAATCCCATGTTCTGTTTCTTGTGGAGTAAATCAACGAAGAAGGTGAGGGGATGACTCACGTTGTTGACGATTGACTATTTAGCAAACCACTACAAAGATTAGAAGACAACTTTTTTATAAAGTATGTCGAGACTTCTAAGAAACCTTAACCTATGGCCATTTTATACATTTTAACTTTTAACATTTAATTTGAAAAAAAAATTGAGGTAAGTTCTGTTTACTTCCACTTAATCAAAAGCTGTGTCTGATTTGAAGGGATTATTCCATAAAAGTGCAGAGGAAAGACAAAAGACTTGCTTTGTAGTCGTAGTTCTTGCTAATTGATTAGTTTGTATGTGACTTCAGCAAGCAGGCTGCAGGATCTGACAAAACCTTTCTGTCCCATTTTTTAGACCGCCGAGATTGCTCTCAAGAAAGGAAGAAGAATGTTCAGATTGCTTTGCCCTGAACCAAAGGTCCTTTATCTCATTGTCTATGGCGTTGGGTCCTCATGATTTTAACTAAAGAACACTAAGAACAAGACTACAAGCTCTGTTCACAAAGCTATATACAATGTTTCTCATTAAGTCTGCTAGTAACTACTTGAACTCACTGGAGACAGCCCAAGCATTGAGTAACCTCATAACCAAAAGCAACACTCTTCTATTGGGAAACCATGGCATCAAAGTAGAAGAAAACGCAAAGGAAGAAAGAGTACACACTTCGCAAAGCTGGTAAGAATATAGTTATACTTAATCGAAAACTTCTGTGTGATAATCTTTTATATTCTTATGTAGCAAAACATTATTGCGAGGGAAGCTACACGGATATCTATATTGCACTCCTATTTTTCTCAGATGCAGCTTAAGGCGTCCGGATTTTGTGTTTCATGATCCGAAAGAAGCCCCAGCAACCACCTCTCCCACGCCTGCATCACATTCAGAAACTTAAATGTTAGTATTAAAACTACCTGATTATGCCCATAAAAGAGACAAAGGATTGCTTAAAGAACAAATATTCGACTCTGAGATTCCAAATCTACATCAGGCTAAGCTAAGGTGTTATCAGGTTGGGTTAAAGTGACTTATCAATTTTCGAGCTTTGAATGATTACTGACTTATGATCTGAATTGATGTCAATGGCAAATCTCCCATGTTATAAATTTGTGCATGCGTTCAGTCACGGGTTTGGTCAGAGAAGGAATGATCAAACCTATTTGCAAGTTACTTGTTTTACAAGTAGAACTTTGACCAACATTTCATAACAAGACATACAGAGTACTCGAGATAAATTTGCAGCTAAAACCTGAATTTGCAAAAGCAAGAGCGATTGATATTTAACGAAGAACCAATAAACATGCCTAATTTTTCTCTTCTTTTTTGTTTTTCCAGCTAAGTACACCCAGTGATATCTATAGAAGCAGGATTCCTCTGTTTCGCATTTGAAAAGCTTCCCCAAAATTTTAAGAGGATAAGAGAACAAAAGGATTATCTCCACAACCGATCTCCCTCGCTCTTATTGGGAAACAGAGTCTCCCCTACTCCTGAACCATTTTCTTTTTGGAAAATATCACTCCATTTTTGGCTTTGGCAGAAATAAAAGATGATAGAAAAGAAAATCAAACCACAAGTGTCCTTAATTAAATCTATACTGATTTTTCTGCAGGTTCAAAATTTAAAGCCTTTTTTTGGAGTCCTCTACTCAAAAATAAAATTAGTTCTAGACATCTATGAATTAATTGATGTTACCTGCTGCCGCTTCTGCTTCTACTGCTGCTGCTGCTGCTGCTACTGCTGCTGCCACTGCTCTTCCTGCTTCCACTGATGCCACTCGACTCTCCACTTTCACTCCCTCCGGATGCCGAAAACCTCTTGTTCCACCACTCCTTATCTACGCCCTTTACAGATCCATCCGTTACCGCAGGTTTGGGAGAAACTTTTGCACTTGTATGTGTCAAGGGCTCATTTTTCTTTTTGTTCTTCCTAGAACCGAGAGATACCGGAAAGCCCATCTTAAGGTATAGCCCTCCACCATCTAAGCCACCACTTCTTCTATGATGTACCCTCTTATCATTCATCCTCATACTACCCTCCCTTCTATACAATCCTTCATTGGTCAAAGCCCTCTCTTCTGACACAGTTTCTTTTCGAATTTGAGCGAGCGGATGCTCGACTAGATCCTTCAACGAAAGCTCGTAGCACGCCTCAGGCATGTTCCGTACCATATCCATCAGCTCCTTCTGGCCTCTGACAATGGCTTGGGTTCTTGATGCCGGAGAGAGGCTACGGTAGTGATTTGCCCGACGCTGCGGGCTCCCAGGAGGACTTGTTGTCCACAAAGGTGGGGAACAAATACCGGAGTCATCGACCGCCTTCGTCTCTGGTGCAAGTACCACGTCCGTGCCATTCCAGCTATTATACTTCGTGTAGTTTTGAGCGGTTTTCCGAGCTCTGGAACCATAGTTGCGGGCTTCATAAATGTCATCACTTTCCCTCCCTGGACCTATACGATCCGAGGAACTCGTGCCGTTTTGCAGAAGCTTTGAGCCCGAATTAAGCATGGCTTTTCTCTGGGAAAACGAAGGGGAAGAAATGAGAGAGAGAGAGAGAGAGAGACAGAGAGAAAGAAGGAAGATTATACGATTCTAGTTTCTGGGAAAAGGTTGGTAGCAGCAGGGGTATTATCTCACCGACCCTTTTGGTCATCTTGTCATTTTCTTGGCAACTAAGATTTTAATGAGGCCCTCACGGGAGGTTAGGCTCATTAAGTCAAGATGTTCTAGATGAACAGGATGACGGATGCCCATCTCTTTCCTCATTTTTATTCCTTTAAATCCTCATCTTTTGAGGACTTGGGTGCTTTGGCTTTTGTCTTCTTTTTATGTGGAAGGAAAAGGCTAGAAGGTCCCCTTCCACGTTCCCGACTTTCCCTCTGAATATCTAGTAACGTATCCGAAGGAGATCTCGAAATGCTTATTTAATAGCCACGTGGTTGTTTTCGTATATATAAAAAGAATACAAAAGCTTACGGGATTTTGGAATCCCATCATTGTTAATTATACTGTCTGTTAAGCCTAGACTATTTTGTTGGCCCTATATTCTTCTTGTCTTCTCTTCTCTTTAGATTCTCACTTGGCTTTCCAAAACTTCTCGGGAAGAGACAACTTCCTCTGTTTTCCAGAAAAGAAATAAAGGGTTCTTAGTTCAATCCTTATTTGTCTTGAGTTTTTTGGTTAATTTGGATGTCTTGCAGAATTGGGTTTTCTCTTGGCTCATAATCATGGTTAACGTCGCTATTAAGGAATTGGGTATATGCCAGTCTTGCCTTTAAGAAGATAATGACTTACTTTTAAAAGCAAACCCATTGCTACAGGAAGGACACTGAAGACAAGAGGCTTTG
Organism: Casuarina equisetifolia; assembly: GCA_028551475.1. NCBI lineage: Eukaryota > Viridiplantae > Streptophyta > Magnoliopsida > Fagales > Casuarinaceae > Casuarina > Casuarina equisetifolia. Next base: position 22,508,131 of record CM052356.1, read on the forward strand.
GATGCGCATTACTTGATTTAGAGTTGGTTGAAGTAGAAGCAAAGTTCAGTGAGGTCCACTTGGCGCTCTCAAGTGCTCTGCAATTATTTGATTTGAGTTTATGGGCTATGATGATCGCGACGCAACCTGTAGTTTTAGCCAAGTAAAAGGTGCCTGCAGCCGCAGCTACCCCAAAAGTCCTCCCATTCTTCCATTTGCAGAGTGCCAGAATATCATTCCGTGAAAACCATTCAGTCTCGATCTCCAATCTGACTTTGTGTCCTCAGGGATGCTGAAAGAATTGATGTCCCAGGGATGCCAATCCTCCTAGCTCACCGTTAAGAGCATTTCAAAGTAAATCAAAAAAGCAACAAACTGAGATTGATCAATTACTGGCTTTTGTAAAGTGGAATGTTTCAATTTATTGTCCGTTCTGATCCCCCTTTTTTCGTGGGGTAGCAAGGTAAAGATCCCTTTACCAGAAAAAGGTTGTCTTTCCTCTTTCTTCAAGGACTAGGGGGCCAGGATTTTTAAGTAGCTTTTATTTAGGGTCCTCGCCACCCGTCTAATCATTCTGGTATTATTCAAGCTATCTTTTCTGCGTAAACAAAACAGACTGGAACGGTTCTGCAGCATAGTAAACTGGTGATAATTCGATACCTTTGACATTATGCTTTATAATAAGACATCAAGTTGTTGGGGTATCACCTGCTCGAAGTGAATTATGATTGATTGATAACTCCGACCTAACGAAAGCCTAGCAAGATTTGTTTATTTGGGTACAGAAATTTAAATACCTAACGAAGATCCCCAAGGGTTTGGACTCATATCTGAATTTTTCTGGCACCAGAGCAAGTTGCTTTCGGGCGAACCCCACTTACCTAAACACCTTGAAAATGAATGAAATGGCTCTTACCTTTTCCCGGAGGGAAACCAGAGGAGTAGCCCATGTCTGAATCTATGAATGATTAAAGCAAAAATCTCTGCTCCACTGCAAGCGTCTGGTGTCTGCAGTGGCGTCAGTCAGTCCACAAGGATTAGACCTGCTGTTGAACCCCAGGATCTCGTTAGTGTGCCATACGTCAGAGAAACCAGCAGCTCACAAAAGTCCAGGAAGACGTTGCATCTATTACGTGTCGAAATAGCCAACAGGAGTTCGAGAGAAAGTATTATCCAGAAGATTGCAGCCAAAGAAAATTCGATAGAAACGAAGAGTCAGGACTTTGCTGCGGTAATTACGTAGAACTTGCCTTTCAGTCCTGGTCGACATCGTCGCCAAAGAACAAAAAAGAAGAAGACTTGAGAGGCAACTAAAAAGGTTAGGACTTTTCCGTTGTCAAGCAATACTCTAGAAGGGTCCCTTAGTCCTAGTCTGCGGGATTTAGTCCTATTATAACTTAAAACCCGTTGTCGATGATTTTTAATCTCTATTTCCTTGTTCAATCCAGATTATTAGTTATTACCAAATTCTATTCTGTTAGAAATCTTGAATCCCAATTCGAAAAAGAAAAATGTTAAAGTTTAAATTAAGAAAGGCATATATCTCCTAACCTAATTTTTAAATTAAATTTTAGACCTATTGTACAATTAAAGTCCACCTTACACTATTTCTCTTTAAAAAGAGTCTTGAAAATTAAAGGTCTCGTATTAGAGATTAACGATTTTGAAGTAAAGTTTAAATCATAAAAAGAAATCATACACTAGTTTTTAGGTTAGGCTTTTTAGGAATTAAGAAATGTCAAGAAAAAATGTTAAATTTAAAGAATTAAATTCATAAATACTTGCATAAGATAATGCAATTTAATTAATCCAAAAAAGTACTCATGAACTTACATAGTTGGAAAATCAATCATTATTAAACCTTTCATTTTGCCTACAATCGATATGATTGAGTCATTTTTGTTTATTTTTTTCATGATGAAACTCATCATACCTTTAATATACATACATTTATGTGTGCACTCAAGGTCAAACTTAATACTAAACAATGTTCAATTGAGTCACGGGCCTAAAGCTTGTCATATATATTCTTTTTTCCGACGTACCAAATTATCCCGTGTTTTTGGGTCTACGCGTCCAAGATCCTGACCACAAAAGGAGGGAATTGAATTGGACACGCCACGACATTTGATTTATCTGACTTTCTATTTATGTCCCGTAGCGCGGATGGACAAGATACGCAGCCGACACTGAAAAAAAAAGGAGAAATATATCCTACTTTGGATGTTATTTTATTTATGATACATCATTTTACGTAGTATAAAAAATATTACTAGCATAGTGGATTAAGATTTTCTAAAATTGTTAAGTTATTTATCAAGTGACATTCTGAACACAATTTTTTATGTTAAAAATAAACATTTATTTTTTTACCAGTCTTACTGTTGGCAACGCCCTTCTTGACATGTACGGTAAATGTGGAAACCTGAGAAGTGCCAGATGCTCGTCATGGCTTGAGTGAACAAGGTATGACCATTTGAATGTTATAAATGCTTTGTTGAATGTCGCTGTCTTGAGTATGCTCTAACAGTACTTAAAGAGGCAGCTTCACGGGATGTGATTCTTTGGAACTCCATAATTTTTGGATGTTGTCACAATCAAAGAGGGAGGGAGATACTAGAATTGTTTGGATTAATGGAGGAGGAAGGTATAAAATATAGTTTTCACATATTGACTTCCGGCAGGTCTCTAGACTTGTGCTCCACGGCTGTGTCCTTCCCAGTAGCTCCCTTCAGTCTCATCTTCGTAAGCAGTGAGGTAGGTTTCTTCCTCTGCAAGGCAAATGAGACCGTTTGCATCTTCCCGTTCTGTCCGGTTGTGCTTGAATCACTTATTGCTTCGTTCATCACATAGGCAGTGGGTCTCATACCAGTGGGCCTGCTTGGTCCTTCCCGTTCCATATGTGTTGGCTCACAATAGGGAACATTTAGGTCAAAGTCTCGGACACATTGGGCTTTTAGCATCTGAGCATTCTCAGGTTTCTCATGCAGGAACCGCGTGTACAAATGTCGCAGAATTTGGCTTCATCTTTCTTTCTTTCTTCTAAAGGTAACCTTGTACTTTCACTATTAAGCAACATGATAAGCTTTGCATCGCAAAATCCTGATGTTGTGATCCTTGAATGTTAGAACCTTTTTATCGCTCTTTCAACTTAACTGGGAGCAGTATCCTTCATTGTTGTAACATACCGTTCTCCAGAATGCAGTGGCGATTTTTGGCTATCAAACAGAACACATTTGGTTACCAGAGTTATCTTCCTCTGGCCTCATGCCCAGATCTTGCTGAGCTTCTGCTAAAGAAACATATGCACAGTATAAAAGCATATGCCCAAACCTTTTTGAGCTTATGGTAAAAGAACATATGCACGGTGTAATGGTCACTTATCATTAATTTTTGTTGTCTTATACTCGTTAAGAGTCTTTCATCTCGTTGTATATCAGGGTGAAGATACCCGTGTATTCTTTAAGCTTCTATAATACACTCAAGAGCCTTGAGACACTGTGTTTCTTGTTTGCTATGTTTACATTTGCTCTGTTTTCTATTAAAACCTCAAGCAGACTCATGTTAATGTCGAATGTTAGGTAAGTTTAGGAGGTTTTGACACAATGTACTTACTGTCAAGTCCAAATTATATTTGAACATAAGATATTTTTGTTAGTTTTAGGTGTTTATGATTGTGTTTGAACATTTCTATTTTTGATGAAGTGGTGTTTATGACCCCAAGGTGCAAAACAGTTGTTTTCTTAAATCCTTCTGGGGAGCATTCACACTCTCTCTGATGCAGATAGCCTCGCTCGTATTGCTGCTTCGAGAACCAATAAGGGGCGAAAAAAGTTAAGGGAAGTGCACCAGCCGGGAATCGAACCCGGGTCTGTACCGTGGCAGGGTACTATTCTACCACTAGACCACTGGTGCTTGATGAAGGCCCTCGGTGGAACATTTAATAAAGACCAAATTCAAAATAAAATATTTTTACACACCGCAGCTTGGTCTTCCCTAGTATGGATCTTGATCTGCATTCCCTGTTCCGCCTGCTCCAAGGCTGCAATACCCACAGTTCTATTTACCAAGGGAAACAGCTTCACCTCCTCTTTCTCAAGAAGGGTCTTCTGAACTCGGTTCTCACACATGGGAACCGCTTTCTACAGATGTACGTTAGCTGCGGCAGCTTGAGTGACGCATGGAAACTGTTCGAGGATATGCCTGAGAGGAACTGTTTCTCTTGGAATACTATGATAGAGGGGTTCATGAAATCCGGGAACAAGAACAGGTCACTTCAATTGTTCGAATCCATGCCCTGCAAGAATGAGTTCTCGTGGAGAGCGGTGGTTTCGGGTTTAGCAAAAGCAGGCAACTTGGATGTTGCTCGGAGATTGTTTAATGATATGCCCACGAAGAACGGGGTTGCGTGGAATTCGATGATTCATGGTTATGCTCGAAATGGATATGTAAGAGAAGCGGTGAGGCTTTTTAAGGATTTGAGTTCCGAACCTTTTGAACTATTGCAACACGATCCATTTGTATTGGCGACGGTTATTGGGGCCTGTCGTGATTCGGCAGCTCTTGACTGGGGCAAGCAAATTCATGCACGCATTGTAGTTGATGGTGTGGTTCTTGACTCGGTTTTGAGTAGTTCTTTGATTAATATGTATGGAAAGGGTGGTGATCTGGACAGTGCACATCTCGTTCTGAGTATGATGAAGGAACCGGATGACTTTTCTCTATCAGCATTGATTTCCGGCTATGCAAGCTGTGGTAGAATGCGTGATGCAAGGAGAATATTTGATGGAAAAAGTGATCCATGTGTGGTATTATGGAATTCCATAATTTGTGGGTACGTCTGTAATAAGGAGGAAACTGAAGCACTGATGCTTTTCAATCAGATGCGAAGAGAAGGAGTTCAAGAAGACTCCACGACGGTTGCAAGTGTTTTGAGGGCCAGCAGTAGCTTAGTCATTCCTGAACATGGTAGACAAATGCATACTCATGCCTGCAAAGTTGGGGTAATTGATGATGTCGTCATTGCTAGCGCTCTAGTTGATGCATACTACAAGTGTGGAAACCCTTATGATGCGTGCAAATTATTTGGGAGCTCAAAGCCTATGACACAATCTTGCTAAATTCTATGATCACAGTATATTCCAGTTGTGGAAAAATTGAAGATGCTAAATGGATTTTCAAAACTATGCCAAATAAAAGCTTGATATCATGGAATTCAATGATAGTGGCTCTTAGTCAAAATGGGTGTCCAATTGAAGCATTAGATCTGTTTTGTGAGATGAACAAGATGGATTTGTGTATGGACACGTTTAGCCTGTCGAGTGTGATAAGTGCATGTGCCAGCATCTCTTCATTTGAACTGGGTGAACAGGTTTTTGCCAGAGCTATCATCATCGGGCTTCAGTCAGATCAAATTATTTGTACCTCCGTTGTTGATTTCTACTGCAAGTGTGGATTTGTTGACAATGGGCAAAAGATATTTGAGGGAATGATGAAATCAGATGAAATTTCTTGGAACTCAATGTTGATGGGTTATGCTACTAATGGTTATGGAATCCAAGCGCTAACTTTGTTCAATGATATGAGGCAAGCCGGTGTTAGACCCACTGATATTACATTTACAGCAGTTCTTTCTGCTTGTGATCATTGCGGACTGGTGGAAGACGGAAGGAAATGGTTTTACACAATGAAATTGGACTACGATATTGATCCAGGGATTGAACACTACTCTTGCATGGTCGATCTCTTTGCCCGTGCTGGTTACCTTGACGAAGCAGTGGATCTTATAGGGCAGATGCCTTTCGAGGCTGATGCAAGCATGTGGGCGTCGGTGCTCAGAGGCTGTGTGGCTCATGGAGAGAAGATTCTTGGGGAAAAGGTGGCGGAGAAAATCATTGAGCTTGATCCTGAAAACTCAGGTGCATACGTGCAATTATCTAGCGTATTTGCTAAATCTGGAGACTGGGAAGGATCAGAACAAATTAGAAATTTCATGAGATATAAACAAATACAAAAGAATCCTGGTCTCAGTTGGGCTAGTTGTTAAATTCAATGTCGGTTATGGATAGCTGGCAGAAATCAAGTACCAACGCAGTCCTTCCCGGCAGTGTAAGGCTGTGAAGACTGATTTGAAGGGGTGGAAAAAGAGAGAAGATCCTGGCAAGCAAGGCCTGTGTCCCAGCAGGGGTGGCACCTAAATTCCAAACGAAAAGGAAGAAAGTTGCATACTTAGTGGATCAAGTGGGAAGCTCAGTTGTGCCACTTCCTTTTCTGAGATTTATCATAAGCAATCTTAACATCTTACGGTCGTATGAGATTTCCTGAATACAGATTGCATCCATATGGATAAGAGGGCGGAGAAAGAAGCTGTTGAATTAGCTTTTTTTTCTGACACTGTACTCTTCGGTGATCAATGAATTGTTTCCTTCAGAGGACATGTCATGATGTACAAGCGACTAATAAATCTTTTAACTCAATAGGCAAAGAGGGAGAAGAAAGAACCATATATCTTGTAAATAGGCCTAAGCTTCCATGTATTATGCATTGCATTATTGAAGAACGTACGAGGCTCAGACACCGAATTTAACCCATTGTTGATCACCGCTAGTTAGCAGAGTTTGACTAAGTGTGTAATTAATAAATAAATAAATATTAAATAATGGCACATAATTAATAGATGAATAAATTGATAAAGAAAAGTAAATAAATTATAAATTATAAATTTTTAGTGACTAAAACAGACTGCTTGACAGGAATTAGGGATTAATTTTGATATTTCTAACAGGGAAAAAAAAAAAAAAAGAGAAAGAAACCATATTTGGCCTGACCTAGTGACACTTAAATTGGTCATCTGACGAGACTGATACAAGTGCATAGCGGCTAAGCCAACCTTTTGCTTGCGGTCGAGGAAGGTAACGGCTGAAGTTATTCACGCTGATCCCTTATTTATATGTTCAAACAATTCCCAGTTGGTTGCTGGAGCAAAGGGAACAAGAAAAGGAAGTCAAGCCCAAAACCAGAATTGTTATGTACACGTCTATTCACTTGTTTCATGGGCATGGTTAGTCTCTTTACTTGAAGTTTTATAGAGGCAGCAAACTATATAGTAAGCGTTGTTGCAGCACTTGCATGTACCCAATTCTAAAGCGAATTCAAGGTCCTCATAGAACTTCGCTCACCTATTATTCCAACTTGATAGTTCACTGTTTGTCGATAAAGTCTTTGAATTTTGCCAAAGCCGTTCACGGCCAGCTGATAAAAGTTGGATTTGACGGCCATACTTTTCTGGGTAACCGCTGCCTCGAGGTGTACTATAAGTTCGGCACCGTTAATGATGCCCTCAAAATGTTTGATGGAATTCCCGACAAGAATTGTATATCTTGGAATATTTGCTTGAATGGGTTGTTCAGACACAGAGAAGTTGAAAGGGCTGGTCGTTTGTTCGGTGAAATGCCTGTCAGAGATGTTGTTGGTTGGAACACACTTATTTCGGGTTATCTTTCATGTGGATTTGTTGATTATGGCTTCAAAAATTTCGTGGAAATGCAAAATGCTGGGGTAAGACCAAGTGGGTTCACATTGTCGATTCTAATGTCGCATGTAACCCAGGCTCATCATGGTAAGCAGCTTCATGGCTTCATTATTCAACGTGGTCTGTGTTTATCCAATATGGTGCTTGGGAATTCATTAATCGATATGTATGGGAAGCTTGGTATTGTTGATTATGCTTTTGGCGTGTTTTTTAGCATGGAGGAGTTAGACATAATTTCGTGGAACTCTTTGATTTTAGCTTGTCATAGGTCTGGATACGGAGAATTGGCACTAGATCAATTCTACTTAATGAGAACCACTGAGCTTTCTCCGGACCAGTTTACTTTATCTATTATCATCAGTGTCTGTTCTGAGTTGCAAGATCTGGAAAAGGGTAAGCAGATTTTTGCTTTGTGTATCAAGGTGGGATTTAATTCTAATAGCATTGTATCGAGTGCTGTTATTGATCTGTTTTCTAAATGCAACAGATTGGAGGATTCAGTCCAGCTTTTTGAGGAGCTAGGTCAATGGGATTCAGAACTTAGTAATGCCATGATTTCGAGTTTGGCAGCACATTATTTTGTGGAGGATGCTTTGCGACTCTTTGTGCTCATCTTGAGGGAGAACGTTAGGCCAACTGAGTTCACACTAAGCAGTCTTCTAAGTGCTGTTTCCATTCTCCATGCATCAGAGCAGGGTAGTCAAATTCACGCCCTGGTTGTTGAATTGGGTTTTGAGTCAGACTCAATCGTTGCTAATTCACTCATGGAAATGTATGGTAAGGTTGGGTTGGTTAATTTTTCCATGAAAATATTCAGTGACATGGGTTTACGAGATTTGATATCTTGGAACACAATAATTTTTGGTTTGGCTAACAATGGTAGAGTATATGAGACGCTTGATATTTTTAATGAACTAATTCAGAAAGGCCCACCACCAGATCGTATAACTCTGGCTGGAGTGCTATTGGCTTGCAAGTATGGGAATTTTGTTGATCATGGAATGATCATCTTTTCATCAATGGAGAAGGAATATGGGATTCTACCGGGGGAAGAGCATTATGCTTGCATGGTGGAGTTGTTGAGTCGAGCTGGTAAGTTTAAAAAAGCAATAGAAATTGTGCATGCAATGCCTTATGAACCCAGCTATGTTATATGGGGGTCAATTCTTTGTTCTTGTGTGATTCATGGAGACTTGAAACTCACTGAAAGAGTTGCAGAGAAGATGATGCAGTTAGAGCCACAGTCATCTCTACCTTATTTGGCTTTGGCTCTGGCATACGAGATTAGAGGCAGATGGGAGAGTATGGTTCGGGTAAGAAAATCCATGAAACATAAACTTGTCAAGAAGGTCACTGGATGCAGTTGGATTTGGATAAAAAACCAAATTCACGAGTTTAAGGCAAATCAATTAGAACATCATGAAGGGAAAGAACTTCATTTGATGTTGAGATTGTTGACTGGGGAGGTAGAGGATAAAGGGTAACTGTCAATGGTGTGAGAAGGGTGGCGCTGAAGGACAGGAAGAGTTAACTGTATAAGAGTACAAGACTTATTCATGCTCACTTATATATTTCTTTTCTATTTATTTCAAAAACCTTGGTGTTGCATAATTGTTTAATGCCGGGTTTTAGACTAGTAATTTATACAGCTAGAACTGTGCAATTATTTTCTTACATCCAACAAACTGCGGAAGGTCTGAATTTAAGATCTACCCTTGCAATAGAAATTCCTTTGCTGCTTATCCTTACTTATTAACATCTTACTATGTCATCCAATTGATTTTAGTGCGTAGCGTGAAACAAAAAGGAAGATACACTTTGTTTCTTCATCTTATTTAATTTGAACCTCTGATAGATGATTGCTAAGACCTTGAACTTAAGCTATAGCGTGAAAGAAGATGTTATCCTCTTGAAATTGAAAATTTCTGTTCCTGGAAGGTAGTCTCATTCTGGTGTAGACCTATTTTAATTTTAATTTTATTTTATTTTTTCCGTTGCTCTGTATAGTTTGCCACCCCAAAAACTGGGGTACAACACTGTTAATGCTCTTTGTTTGCTGTTTTTACAGTCCACTACTGCCATTGATCTTTAGGGGCTCTGTTTTTGGGAGAAGTTTAAGATAATACAATCTGGGTTCCTGCCGGTAACTTGGTGAGATCAATTTGGCATCGTGGTCTTGAGGTAATTGTGCGTGCTTGTTTCTACCTTCCTAGAGTTTTGCTGTCAGTCTTTTTAAGGGAATTGCTTTTCATGTTCAATTACTCAATTCGCTTCCATTTGAGGTACTTAACCTACAAGCTGATCCCTTAAATTAATCCTCTAAACCACATTGAAATCCCTTAAACGTGGATCTGTAATAAAAGAGCCATAAATGTTCCAAGTTCGGGGCTGATTTGCCCAGTTGGAAGAGGACTTCCAATATTGGAAGTTAGGAACCTTTCCAATGGACGAAAGATTACTGAAGGTAGACTTCAAATAAGCTTTGAAATTCAGAGCACTTTCAAGTCTATATGAAATTGAGAGCATCGTCTTTCATGATGCGGTTTGTCTTACACGATAAAACTGGAATACTGTAAGTAAGATCCTACGTTTGTCCCGTACACTTTCCAACAAAGAAACCTCGAGTTTGGTAGACCAAGTAAAGAAAAGTAGAACATTGAAAGATTTCGGAGTTGACTATTTTAAAGTGTGATATTTTGTTAAGATTATTTTACATTTGTTAAGTTTATTTAGGAGGTTATTTACTTATTATACATGTTTTCTATTTCTTAAGAGGTACAATTAATTTATGTAATTGAAATCCAAAAATTATCCATGAGGTCTAGTTTTTCTCAAAGAAACTATCATTTTATTTTTCCTAAAACCCCAAAGACACCGCGAATGATGCCCAGGTCACCTTGCACTGGGGAGCCCGGGGGAGTCCTAATCCAAGTGGATGAACCCTAAATCTGTCTTCACATGCTCCGATTACCACTATGAGGTCCATTGGACATTCTTCTCCCACCATGGCCAACCACTAGATAAGCTTTTTTCATTGCCAGTTTTGCTGTGATAGATTAGGCCCTTTTGTTTCTAAGCCTCTTTTGTACAGGTTCCTTATTACTTTTAGTTTAGTAATTAATTTATTAGTTACTAAGAGTTTTTCTTTAAGGTTTATGGATTTTTTAAACTCAATAATTAACATATCTTTGTTTTTTAGATATTTTATCTATTAAGGCATAACTATTTCATTAAACTTACTGTTACAAGAATACTTGTGAATTGATATGTCAACAGAGAAATTCATTATCCTCCGTGAGGTTTTCACTTTCTTAGTTAAGCTTCGAAATTATGAAAACGGGGAAATACTTTTCGTACAAGTGATCTACCATTAAGAACTGAGATTGGGTGTTCGAAGGTCTTGTACGTCTTCTACAGATGGCACTCAAAAGGTACGAATGAAAGACAGAACTGAAAATGACATAAGCATCGTCGGAATAACCACGAATTGTCTCTTCTGCCCCCCAGGTCATTCCCAGTCATGCGCACTCAAAATTTGGCTTCTTTTAAGCACTTTGTAGGGTTACAAATGTGATTACGACTCGGCCTGCCGGAATATTCTCGAAACACTTTGGACAAAAAGTCATTTCACGTCACAATTTCACTTGTCTTTTGGCTACAAGACTGATTGGACGGGAGAACGTCGTAAATATGTTGGTCTCGCCGAGCGTGGGCACCTGTAAAATCTTCCGTCCTTAAAAAGCTTGATCGGCGGAGCCATGACGTTGACGCTCTTCATACGTGGGCAACCAAGATTCCAGAATCTATCGCTCTCTATATGCTCACTGCACCGTCTGGTATGGGACACGCGTAGGTGCCATTCTCCTAACTTGCGCGAGATGATCTCATTCGCCTCGGTCCAATTGCAAAGGAGCAGGGGAGAATCTTCTTTTTCTTTGTGGAGGAGCAAAGAACCACGGCATTCCTTGCCCATGATGACACTGGTTCTCGTTTCAAGAGGACCATCGGTTCCCAGCTTGGATTGATTGCCTCGGATGGAATTTAGCAAAAACGACAACCCTTTCCCCAGAAAAAGGAAAAAAGAAGAAAAGCTTTAAGTTGAACAAATAGAAAAGAGGAAAAGCTTTCATGATTCGCAGATGATGGTTTCGTTGGTTCTATGCTTGGTAAAAGGTTAATAATTAAGGAAATTGAAAACGATGATTTATTTTTTGTTTTATCGAAGATGGTAGGGGGGGAGAAAAAAAAGAGGGAGAAGGGGCAGAAGTTGTGCGGAACTTCACAGAAAATGAATCAATGTAAATGACAAACGTTGGACTTTCTCTCTCAATTTAGTAATCTCCTATTTGCTAGGAGTTAATATGGCTAAAAGTGAATCATTTGATAAAGCAATGGTTGAGATCAAAAGCTAGTTTAAGTGTCTTGTCATAATTCTTAAATGAGACATCTTTAGGTTCGTGTGAGTTAAGAAAGCATCACCGTTCTCTTCAGGAGCTCCAAGGGAGGACCTTAGGAGCATCCGTTATAGATCTTCAAGAGCTCTTATTGTTAATCTATGAGGAGCCGTTGTACATTGGTATGTTTATCTTTTAAAGAAATTTATATATTTTATCAAATCCCAGTTTTTATCTTGTTGAGATGCCAACACTGTTATTCTTAATGAAGTTTTGGTCCCTGAATTTCATTGAAGTTGACTATGAAGCTTTTATTACATTTATGTTTTTGGTTTTGGTTGAAGACAGAAACAGTTCTTTGTATTATTTCTTCGCGAAGATGCATGAATAATTTTCCTATCACTATTTCCCAACGCCAAGAAACGAAACATTTCGATTAAACATAGAGTGGAGATTCTCTCTTGATCAACCAATGAGCTCGAAATTTGACACGAAGTAAGATATAAACGCCACGTTCACAATAGATAATGAAACTAGATATAAAATTGTTGCCTTCTGGGTCTTAAAAACCCTTTTACAAGTTGCCTTCTGGATCTTAAACAAACCCTTTCATAAGTCATAACCTTATGATTGTATCTTATTACGATCAAGATCCTATAGAGTTTATTTATAATCACATGTTTTTAGCCTTAAAATCATGACCATTATTTTAATTGAATGATCTAAATCAAAAAACTCGTGCGTTTAACTTTTTTAAAAAGTAGAAATAATGGCCTTCGGATCTCCTAATTCAACCTTTGCATGTTGGGGGTTCCACTGAATTATAATAAATTCCCATTAATAATGCAGTGTTAATTATTATAGAGGAAGAAGGTCTTGCAGCAGAACAGCGGCATCCCCACCAACGCATCTAGGATCAGGATCACGTTCACGTGGCCCCACCTAGGATTACGATGAAATGGAGAGACACGTACAAGCTACATGGCTTCTCCTCACTCTGGTCGGACAGTCATAATCCATGAATAAAGAAGACGTGTGTGAAAAGAATCCACCGGCCCCAGGCATAGGTTTCTAGTGATTGCAAACGCAGCAGTTTCGCTAATCACAATTCATTTTGTTATTAATTCCTTTCCGTTCCAGTTTAACGCATACCAATCTTTCTACCTTTTTCTTCTTCGGTTCACTGTCTACAGTTTTTGCTTTGTGAGAATCATATCCCATTTCCATGGCAGTCTGGTCGGTGATCAGGTCGAGGACCGTTGTTCATCAACTTAGAAAAAAGATGGGTTGGTTGGGAGTTCTCAACAAGAACTCTTGGGACTCTTCTTTCGTTCAGTCCAGAAGTTCTTCGCCGATGTTGCTTGGTGACAACCACGGGAGACCATACGCTTTCTCCACAAGCTCAGCCTCCCATTTTCCCGTTCCCCGTTTCAAATCCACCGAACCTGAAAGGGAGTCGGATTCTCTGTACATTAACGAGGAGGACGATGGTCAGGTAGCTCTGACATACTGTTTTTTTTCATTATCGGGTTCTGTATGAAGGCACTTTGTAATCTTTACATGTTGCTTATCTTAGATAAATGCCCTGGATATGTCATGCATGATTAGCAAAACTCACACAGAATTGAACAAAGGTTTTGGCGTTTGGACTCCTTCAATGATTTTCCGGAAGCTTTGAACTGTAGATCATGAATAGGCCCCCCTCTACTCCTTTTCCCTGCAAGAGTCTAACTTGTATACAACGCGTATGGGTAAAACGAAAGGAAATCTAAGTGATGGTTATTTTTTCATTTGGCCCTTTACCTTTTTGGCATTCTTATCATTCTCTCTCTCTTTCTCTCTCTTATCTTTTCTTTCTTTCTTTTGAGGCTCCTTACCTGGACAGATAATGCTCCTAGAATTTCATTTTAATTAAATTTTGTTCTGGATAAACATCCAAAAAGTAGGGCTATCTGGATCATATAACTTATAGAGAGAATAATCTTGGTACCCAAAATCATTTCATGCAAGACAAGAGAAGACGGCCTAATTAAGCCAATCCCACGTTTCGTGCTTTAGTTGGATAACCTATCTTGTCAATGGCTAGACAACTAAAGAAAATAAAGGAAGAGAATTGCAGGATTGAGGATCCAGGCAGGCCTAACTTGGCTGCATCACTTGTGGGGCGGACAATGTTTGGCGTTGCGCAGGCCTTTCCATGTCTTGGAAAATTGAACTGACAAACAACGTAGAGCGCACCACTTCCATCTTTTTTATTTTATTTTATTTTATTATTATAATCTTTTATCAGAATATTATGTACCTGCTATTTTCACCATTTAGAGTTGTTTATCTAAATAGGAAGCGCCACTTGGGATTTTTATTTTATAAAAAAATATTAATGAATTAAAATCCCAAGTCAGGTTCACTTTAGCCCCAAAAAGAAGTTATGAGGAATTATTGTTTGCATATGTCATCTTTTTTTCTCATTTTTCTTCAACTCTTCATCACGGTACAAAAATTTCCTAATCAAGACATGGCCCGGCTACTTGCATTTGGGAAAAAGTTAAAAGAACTCTTAAAAAATAAATGCAATTATCATATTAACAGTCGTGAGCATGAATCTGTGTTTATCCCAATTTTTTTATTTCTTATTGACTCTTCATTTCGAACAACAAGCTAATACAGAATTTAACAATTAACACGTTGGATCTGTTGGTGGGGGCAGGTCTTGGATTTTCCGGGGGGCAAGGTTGCACTTACTTGTGAAATGAGTTTCATTTCTGAGGCTGAGAGTAAACGGATACCTTGCTATCGAGTTCTTGATGGCAATGGAGAGCCAATCGTGTCCAACAACTTTCTACAGGTATCTCTTTAAATTGGTGCAGGGAAGCCAACGGGCGAGGGGGTTCTGTGGGGCTAGCCCAGGTTTAAAGCAGAGTACTGAATTGTTCTTTTTTGAACTTATGTTATGCTAAACTTGGTATTTAACATCAATTTTGAACCGGTCAAATGTGATAAAAAACTTAGAATTTTCAGAAAAAAAGTAGAGCTGAACCCAACAATTTTAAAATGAAAAAAAAAAAATCTTAGTTAAAATGAATCTGAAAGGGGTCCTAAACAGTTCCATTTTCTTTGCCATTTTCGCTTAATAGGTGAGCAAGGAAGTGGCAGTAAAGATGTATGGTCACATGCTCACCCTTCAAGTGATGGACAATATCTTTTACGAAGCACAGAGGCAGGGAAGAATCTCCTTTTACTTGACCACAAAAGGGGAAGAAGCTATTAACATTGCATCAGCTGCTGCACTTACTGCAGATGATCTTGTCTTGCCTCAGGTAAACTAGTACAAAAAAATTAATTCTTCTGGGAAAAGGTGATATGTCTAGTATCACCATTCTAACTCGTTAGAAGCATGCCCCTAGATAAATTGCTCCCATCTATGTATACTGATCCAAATTTTTGGTCTTCGTATTCTCACTAAGCATCTACAGCTTTCAGAAAACCATGTTGTGCTCATCAGTTTCCTTCAAACTTTTTAAATGCCACAGTCCTCTGTTCTAGCACCTGGAGGTTGACCTATTTCTCTTTGCTTTCGCTTTTAAGGCACAGTAGATATATGTTTATTTTGGTTGAGAAAGAAATAGATAATCAAAGGTACCCTAGCGATTCTAGAAAAGAATTCAAGATACATAATCTAATCTCCACCTTGGAGTATAGCTTCCTTCTGCACCTGGCCTAGATGTAGTAGATGAACTTCAATATCTTTTCATATTGATTATGATCAATTAATGCATAACCTTCTTAGACGTGGACCTGCTTTGGCAACATATATCAGTCTCACTTGTGCCATACCTAGCCTAGTTTATCTTGATTCCCTTTCTGCCGTAGCTTCATTGTTCCTCATAAAAAGCTATATCTAGTGCTACTGGCTTCTTAAAACTTAAATGCAATTTGATACAATAAGAACAAAAGAAAACCGTCTTCAATTTTCTACCTGACTAGCGCCTTCGGAGTTCTCTCCCTCCCTCTAGCTAGACTGAGAGTTTTTGCTATTGTTGATTTTTGCTATTATTGTTCAACTGATCGCCGTTGAGACTTCCTGAGAGAAAAAAAAGTTTATGACTCGGCGCTGTATTCTGTGATTTATGAATGAAAGCTCACACCGGAAGATTGGGGCTTTTGTTAACTGAAATCTACTACCCTCCGACCCCTTTTTTGTCCCGAAAGAATTATTAAGCACTGATTCAAATGGTAATGTTTGATGCAATGCCAGTACCGGGAGCCTGGAGTTCTCTTGTGGCGTGGATTCACGCTGCAAGACTTTGCAAACCAATGCTTCGGAAACGGGCTTGATGCAGGGAAAGCCAGGCAGATGCCTATCCACTATGCTTCCAAGAAACATAACTACTTCGCTGTGTCATCACCTATTGCGTAAGTGACATATAACCTCGTTACCAAACGTCAGTGTTTGTGAATATATCAAGGTTTCTAATACAAAAATCTATATTTCTTCGTTGCGTTTTATGCTTGTCAGTACACAACTTCCTCAAGCCGTGGGTGTTGCTTATTCTCTTAAAATGGAAGGCAAGGATGCATGTGTGGCCACTTATTCTGGGGACGGTGGCACTAGTGAGGTAACTGTACAAGAACACTTCCATCTCTGACTCTGAAAAATAGGTTTATCAACCTTCATGTCCTTATCTGTCTCTTAATTGACGTTTCAGGGAGATTTCCATGCTGCCCTGAATTTTGCTGCAGTTCTGGAAGCCCCTGTCATTTTCATTGTTCGAAACAATGGATGGGCCATCAGTACCCCTACTGAAGAGCAATTTCGAAGTACTACTCTTCATTAGCTCTCTAAGTTGCCCAAGATCATGGCCACCGTATTTACTTTTGATTGGGTTCCTAGAACGAAGATTACTCATAGAAGTTTCAGTTTTTCTTTTCCTAATTATATATGTCTGGCAGGTGATGGGATTGTGGTTAGGGGTCGGGCTTATGGAATCCGCAGCATCCGGGTGGATGGGAATGACGCTCTTGCTGTATACAACGCAATTCACGCAGCTCGTGAAATGGCGATCAGAGAACGAAGGCCAATATTAGTTGAGGTCGTATAAAACTTCCCTTTGGAGTTATTTTCGAGTAGAACTATAGTTGTTGAGCAGTTGCAGGGGAACTTGTTTATTCCGATTTGTGATTTTGTTTGTTTTTCGTGTTCATTTCAGGCCCTTACATATAGAGTGGGTCACCACTCCACATCTGATGATTCCACCAAGTATCGGCCATTGGAAGAAATCGAATACTGGAGAATGGAAAGAAACCCTGTAAATAGGTTTCGAAGATGGGTGGAAAGGAACGGCTGGTGGAGTGAGACAGATGAATCTGAGCTTCGAAGTAGCATCAGGAAACAGGTAAATACATGTTCATAAGCCCTTTTCCTCAACCTCCATTAAACTGGACAACGTTTTAAAAAATTTAGAATTATTTCTTGTAGCTCCTGGAAGCAATTCAGAGTGCAGAGAAAACAGAAAAACCTCCGCTGGCTGATCTGTTCTCCGATGTCTATGACCATCCACCATCAAATCTTCAAGAGCAAGAGACACAACTAAGAGAAAACATCAGGAGGCATCTGCAAGACTACCCATCTGATGTTCCCGTTTAAAGAATAGCCAAGTGAAGGAGCTATAAGAAACCTCAGATTACTGAACGTAAATTTACAAAATATTTCCCAGAATTGTAAAAACAGCATTCCTCCTATTGCTGGTCCAAGCATTGAAAAGAGACCAAACGAAGATACCTTGACGACTTGATCGTACGAAAGAGTATTGAAAGTTCACTCTTCATGAAGATTAAAATGAAAAAAAAAAAAAAAAACTTGCCGCATCCTTGGAGTGGAAACTCATGATGATATGTCGCTCGTATTCCTTCTCAGAATTGTCTCCCTCGTAAGAACCTCAAAATGCCTTGGATCAACTTTTCACATCCCAGTGAAATATAATTCCAGTTCCAGCTGAGAGTCTAAGGGTTAGTTGTCCAACGTACCAACTTCCTACTTGTATATGTTTATGATACCAACCTTGTACATCAAACTGTTTTACTGCCCCGCTTTACTTCCTTTTATTTATTTATTTTATGGCTTTACTTCTTCCCAGACTATCATTTTTTATGCCCAGAAACCTAGTCATGCTGGGACTGGAAGGGCGTAAGGCAATTCTCATGACGTGTCTGCCACTAGACATGGGTCCCAACTACCTATTCAAAAGTCTGACGTGGATCAAAAGATCTGGTGGACAGTGTTAAAACACTGGTCATTTTTGTTTCCGAGAAACGGAGGCCGTCTTGCCAAATACAAGAAGTTGAGGCCCTTTTGTCTGGTGTGCGCATTACAGTCCTGTGGGGTTAAACACTTGAAGCCAACAGCGTTACCTCCATTGTCTGATTTGTTAGAACATCCAGAAGCATTTCTTCCTTGTTTATTGTACCCTTTTAAGAATCTTCTCTCTCGGCCAGTCCGTAGACTTCGTGTAAGACGCTCTCGTCACTTTCATTGAATAACTACTCTCGACGATGATGCCTAGTCTTCGAATAAAGATGTTGCGCAAAAATCGATTTTCACTTTCATTACATAGGTTCCATACTGATCGTCACCAGAATAATGGAACCAGCGGTTGGGCTTTGTGTACGGACCCATTGCTCGTCGGTGTCGCTAGCTTGATATATAACGTCCATGGAGAGCTCTCTACCACCGTCTGTTGTTGTTCTCGTGTTCGATGTCACCAAGGATCACAAGCAAGGTGAGCTTGATCTCGTCATCAAAGGCATGAAAACGGCCGGTGGAATTCTCGTGTAGGCAAGACGCTTCTCTTGCTAAGAGTCCTTCATAAGATCCTGCACCCTAATAAGAGTTCAATGGATTGTGTCTCTCGAATCAAAGTTACTTCTCCGTTGTTATGAGCTCTCACGGGGTTTATGAGGTGGATTTCCAAACTGTTGTGTAGGGTTTTTCTTATAGGTGTTGCTTCATTGTTCATTTATTGGTCTAATGGGGGATTGACGCGTTTCATAAGATTAGAATATCACAAGCTTCAGTAGTTAGTGACTCCACTAAATGGTTTGGTCCAAATACGCTTAGAACTTATGTCCACCTTACTCTACTAACCAGTCAGGCGACCTCGGAATTGAAAAGGTAAACAAATGACACCGTGCCTTCAAAGCTTTTGTGTATTGGTAAAAGGATGTGTTTGCTACTTGTATCTTTATGCCTATATACTACAATTATAAAGAGATACACCACACCGTAATTAATGAAGGTAAGATGTGTAATGAGTGCTTTTAGAGGTAGCGTCTTTATAGCATCTCACGGCACCTATTGCTCACGTTATTACCCTGCAAGTGTGCATCCAAGTCAAGCTTGAGTGTTCCAATGACAGTGGGTGTATCACTTCGGCTTGCAGTGATCAAGCGCCTGTTGTTGGGCTGCGTTGGCTTACACTCCCCCACAAAATCGGCCTGTTGCAAGCCGCCTGTTGTTGGGCTACGTTGGCTTACACCCGGCACCAGCTTTGGATATAACTTATCTACACAACCCTTTACAACACAGATTCTATACACAGGGCAAAGTTTACAATAACCACAGCACAGGACACACGTCCTCAATGGACAATGCACAAGCACTCTGACGCAACTTGCATAGTAGATAATGGGGTCACAAAGCTCTCCTTACTTGGAGAAATTGTCACACACGGTATCTAAAGGTGTTTACAGGCGTAGGTTCGTGCAAATCTTGTACATTAACAGTTAGGTTATTACAAAACCCGCAAACCTAAAAACCTAGCAACAATTAGGTTTTCAGTATATTTGAAACCCCTTATACAATCACGTGCAGTTAGACTCAAACCAAGCTCAGAACAGTATAAATCAACGTAATACAGAGCTATTGAGCTCTAATACATAAAAGCCCCCAAATGTGAACAGTTACGGTTTTGATACTTTGAAGCCCAAGGTTACAAATTTATACAATAGCATACAGATTCTACAAACCAAGGTCAATCCAAGTGTAAACATCTGAGTATTCCGGATTGTCATTGGGTTCCACCACCCATTCTGTTGTACTTAGTTATTTGTTAATGCAATCTTCATAAAAGAAAATGGTTAATCTCTTACATTTAGTAATTACTTTTTTATACGGATAGTTACTTTGGGGTGTTGAAGTTTGTTTACAGTGGTTTGAGCATGATCGTGTTCCATAAAAATGGAGAAAACAGTTTCATATATGAGCATTTCAACATATAAAAAATACAGGTCCAATTTCTACGTAGCTTGTAGTGGAACAATTTAATATGCTCTACAGCCATTGTTTTAAATCTTTTTTTTTTGTTTTTCCATTAAACGATAATTGCAGTTAATTGAATGATTTATTCTGTAATCAGCTGGCCGGCATTGTCCTTGCCAAATGGAAAAGTGGAGACGGTATTGTATGTCCACCAGCACTTGGCACACCTGGGAAATTCTTCTTCTATGAAGGGGAAGCCAACACAGTGAGGAGGCTAGCTTCATCTTTTTGAAGTTTCTACTAAGTAACAAAGTCAACCTTGAGATTTCTAATACCTCCATAATGAAAGTGAGATATTATTTTTTGAGAAAATGCATGTCCTAAAATTTATTTTTTGGCCAGTGTTTCATTTGCTATGGAAGGAGGATTAGTGGTAGCAAGTATACCTAAACATTCGTTTGAATCACTATTGTTTGGCAATCTTGTAAAAATCTAAACGAATTTTACAAAATTCTTCATGTTGTAAAAATCACTAATGTTTGAAGGTGTCATGTTGCTTCATAAGACACGGTTTGAATCGTTTTATAGGCGTATAGACATTTTTATAATTCTTCTGCAAACAACATTGTTTTGAGCGTTGTCTTATTTATCATTTTTCCTTTATGAGATGGCGGTGTTTTGTCAGACGACCTTGTCGTTATATTTGGTTATGAGAAAACGGCAATCACAGAAGTTTGGTGCTGCTAGCGGGCGGTGGATGCAGGGCAGTTTTATGCCCCATCCACCTAAATCTCTTGTATTCATGTGAATACTTGATTTCTTTCTTGATTTTGCTGTTTGCCTTCTTGGTCATTTTCAGCACTTAAAAGATCAATTTTCACCTCCTTATGGAAATGAGCGGAATGAAACTTCATCTCCCTGCTATAGATGGCACTGCATACAGATGGGTGCTCTTAGCTTTTTATACCTTTTTCTTTTTTTAATTGGTTTTTGTGGGACAACGCTTTTTGATTTTTCCTGATTCTAGACACAGGAGAGAGGCACACTGCTTGTACGGATTTTAAAGTTAAACAGAGCAAAGCATGGCTTGGAACAGATGGTAAGCTCTCCTGTTATCTGCCTTAACCAAGAATAAATTTGTGTACTATATGGTCCCGAGCTGTGCAGCTATACCGGGTGCTAGTTTCTTTGGTTATCCTTATAGTTTGCTAGTTTTGGGAGTCTAGGGGCAGGTCTTGCATTTATACATTTTTTATTTTTATCTTTTGGTTCTCTTTTATACTGTAAACTGTTATTCGAAAGACATGAAATCAGCGTGCTGTTAATCTTTGTCTAAAAATTACCAACTTTTGTGTAGCAAGCGCATTTTCAGAGCTCCCATGTCACCAAGACGCCCGTCAATATTCTACCAACAAAAGATTTGATATGTTTTCTATGATTCTCGATAGTTGCATTGGGTTATTAGATTCCTCTACTTAGTTAGATCACAGTTTTCTCTATGATAAAAACAAACTTGTGAATCTTAAATTCACAGAGTGTCTTAAGATCTTACCTGCACATACAAAGAGAATATTAATAAAGAAAAATATAGAAATTACGACGTTTGGGATAATCCTTACATCCCAGCTTAAAGAGCAATTCTTCACTATAATAAAGAGGGTTACAATGTATATAAAAAACTTTGTTTTCTTTCTATCTTTCACACTAATTTTTCCAACCTCATAATTAGATTTTTCTATAATGTTTCTTTTTATATTAGTACCAAAAAAATCCAAATTGAATAGGATTGGGAAAAGTTTTAAACTACTCATAACATGAATATGATAGTTACATATTTACCCTTACTAATTTACTCCAAACCTAATAATTTTTCCCTTTTGGAGTAATATTAGCGCAACATCCCTGCACCATAAGAGAAAGAACATTGCTCCTTAGACTTGAATATACTTGGAGTCCATTTCAGCAACCTTTTGACATGCCTTTAGCGTGTCTCTTGTCAGGGGCTTTGTCAACATATTTGCTTCATTGTCATCAGTGTAAATATTCACAAGATCTAATTGCTTGAATTCTAATACATCTATAATCCAATGATATCTGACATCAATATGCTTAGACCTTGAATAAGATGATGTGTTCTTACTAAGGTGGATGGAGCTTTGGTTGTCGCTATAAATGATAACCATCCATTATTTTATACCAAGTTCCTAAAGAAACATCTTCATCTACAAAACTTCTTTTTCATCCTTAGTGATTGATATATACTCTACTTTTATTATAGACAAAGTAATGTAATCTTGTAGCTTAAATTGCCATGAAACTGCTCCCCCTAAGAAGGTGAGCATGTACCTTGTTGTAAATCTCCTCTCATCATAGTTACTAGTCATCTATGCATTTGTATATCCAACCAATATATGCTTATCATTACCAAAACACAAACATAACTCAGGAGTTTCTTTAAGGTACCTAAGTAACCACTTCACAACTTCCCAATGCATTTTACTTGGATTTGAAAGAAAACGACTAACTACTCTAATTATATAAGCAATATTTAGTCTAGTGCTTACTGCAACATACATCAAGCTACTA
This sequence comes from Casuarina equisetifolia, assembly GCA_028551475.1. Taxonomy (NCBI): domain Eukaryota; kingdom Viridiplantae; phylum Streptophyta; class Magnoliopsida; order Fagales; family Casuarinaceae; genus Casuarina; species Casuarina equisetifolia. The sequence continues at coordinate 22,530,875 of CM052356.1, forward strand.
ACTGTATATGCATAAGGTATTTTTTTTTTCATATATTCAATCTCATTCTTATTTTCAGGCTTTTGTTCCTTACTCAGCTTGAAATGACTTGCAAATAGAATATTTAATGCTTTTGCCTTGTCCATACTAAATCTATGAAGTATTTTCTCTATATACTTTTTTGAGATAGCCATAACTTTCTATATTCTCTGTCATGAATGCTTTAATGGTCTCAAATCTTTTATTGTGAAAGACATCAATGTTCTTAATGTCTTGGCCAATAATTAATATATCATTAACATATAAGAGTAGGATGACAAAATCATTACTTGCAAAGTGTTTCACAAACATACAATGATATAAGTTGGTCTTGTTATAACTGTGCTGTAACATGAATGACTCAAACTTTTTGTACCATTGACGAAGTGCTTATTTTAGATCATACAAGCTTTTCTTTAGTCAACATACAAGATTCTCCTTGCCTTTCTTTATAAAACCTTCAGGTTGCTCTATATAAATCTCTTCTGACAAGTCTCCATGAAAGAATGCAGTCTTTACATCAAGTTATTTTATCTCTAAGTTTAATCTAGCAATCAAACTAAGAATAACTCTAATTGATGACATCTTTACCACAAAATTATAGAAAATATTACAAAAATTGGCATAGAAATCACTTAAAATTCTGTTCGGTGTATGCAACTCACGTGTGTAGTCAATAAATCAAAGTCAATGATCAACGATCAAGGTTAATGGTCAATGAGTCAACAATCAACGATGAATGATCACTAGATGGGTTGAGCCTAGATCTTAGGTTGGATTGGGTCTTTGAATTAGTTCTATAGGTTCAGGTTAATAGATTCTAGGTAAACTTAGAATTTAGGTCAGCAGATTAACTCCAAATTGAGTCAGCAGGTCAAAACGAGTCAACTTGGGTCAAATTGCGGGTCGATGGACCCGTTTGCTACTGCCACTTATCTCCACTGATTTTCGCCATTCCATGGCAGTTTTTGACAAAACATGAATGCTAATCAATAGATTGGCTTCTAGAGAATCTATAGGATGCTGCTTTGCTCCATCAAATGATCAAATTAAAGAAGAATCACAAATCCCCTTTCGGCCATACGAGTTCAGTGCAACCCACAATTCTCTGATTGACTTTTTGACAAAATCTAGCAGATTCTAGCCATAAAGAAGTTGGAAATCACACAAACAAAGTTTAGGGAGGAAGATTCATACCTCAATCGTCGATTTTGGTTTCTTTCATTGTGTGTTGCACACCAAATGTTCAACAAAAAGTTTCTTTAAACAAAACTTTTATTGATAGCCTTTCTCTTGTGTGCAGTGTGCTAAGTACACACCAAAGTACCCGTTATTCTGCTAATTGCTTGACAAAGAATGAGCATTGTCCTTAATTTAGGAACCTAGGCACCAATATTAGTTTGTTAAAATCAAACTCATGAATCTCAAACTCATGGAGTCTCTTAGGATCTTACTGCATCTACAAAGAGAATATTAGTCAAGAAAAACATACATAAATTATAAGGTTCAGGATAATCCCTACATCCTCGGCCTAAAGAGCAATTCTTCATTATGATGAGGAAGGTTACAATATATATAGAAAACCTTTGTTTTTTCTCTATCTCTCACATTAATTTCTTTAACCTCATAACTAGGTTTTCTCATAGTATTTCCTTTTATATTTGTACTAAAAAAACTCAAATTGAAGAGGACTGGAAAACCCTATAAACTATCCACAACATGAACATAGTAGTTACATATTTGCCCTTATTAATTTACTCCAAACCTAACATTATGCCACCATATCTTACCAATCTAATTGGAATCATGTGCCTATTTAAAGCCAAACTATTATTTTCAATGAGTTTTATACATTCGCACATGAATGAGTAGGAATCATGTGCCCACTTGAAGATATCTATGATTGTAAACATCAAGGGCATATGTAGAAAAACAAATTTAAGCCAAAACCAAAAGTTTCAACTTTTGGAGTGAGTTTGGGACATATTGGGTTGTACCTAGAATTAGATGAGAGATTAGAGTGGAATTTTTTTTTCTTCCTAAAGACATGTCCCTTCTCTCTATGTAATAGATTAGATTTTGAGTTTCTCAACAACTATGAAGTTCTCTCAAGTTAGCTTGAGAAAAATGTCATCATAATAGGCGCCAATGCAAGATAGGGTGAAACTTTGGGAACAAACAGTAAGTGTGTCCTAATATGAAAGGTTCCAATTCTTGTCACATACCACAATATAGATACCCACAGCCCATACAAAAATACATTAATTCTTGCAAACATATCAACCTCGATATTTGATTCCATCTAATATAAAATTTGAATTACTTAACATCAAACCATAAGACAATACTGAATAACCCTATATAATTAAATTGTTGAGTTAAACCCAATGAAGTATTAATTTAATGGGTTGGATGCGAATCCACAAATCCTATATAAAGTAATTCATTCCTTCACTTTGGCATCACAAAAGAGCATATACTTCCCTTTTAAGATTATTGTTCCCTAACTTCATCGTTCCACCCCCACCTCCCGATCCCCTTATTGCATATACTTCCCTTTTAATCTTCCCTAACTTCATCGTTCCTCCACAACCACCCTCTCCCCCCCCCCCCCCCCCCCCCCCCCCCCCCCTATTTTAACCTTCTTCCATTCAAACTAATCACTCTAGAAACTCGTGCGCTGGCAACTTCTCCCTCGTTTTTCTCAGCTAAGTCATTGGTGTTGTTTTCACGTCCCAATAAATAAAACCAGAAGTATAAGTATGTCTTTATGCTTTTGGATCCCAACACTTGATCATTGATAGGCTCAGTAATCTTGAAAACGGCGAATATTATTTTGTAACTAGGGAAACCTCACACTTTAACGCTGGTTTAGCATTACCCAATTCCTAGCATCTTATCTGCGTCCGACAAACCTTGTACATCAACCTGTTTCTTGAATGCCTCTCATTCTTCCCTCACTGTCATTCTTAACGCCTCGTTCTGTGGATTGGAGAGAGGCTTTAAACAATTCTTGAACGGGGTCTGCCACGCTTAAACCCTCGTGAACGGGGTCTGCCACGCTCAGTGGGTCCCAATTATCCCTTTGAAATCTGACATGGCTCAAAATATCTGGTAAACGGCGTTACATCGCTAATTACACGTGTCGAGATATTGAGGACGTTTCGCCAAACAAAATAAGTTAAGGCCTTTGTCTGCAGCTTTGCACTCATCCGGGCGGACAGTTCTGAAGCCGGCCACGCTCCCGCCATATCTCGTTCTCGAATATCCAGAAGCATACCTTCCTTCTTAGCTGTATCCTCAGAATCTTCTCTCTTAGCCAATGCATGGACTTCATATAAAATGCTCTACCCAATTTCATTGGATCCCCGCTCTCGACGATTTTGCTATGTCCATCTATAAAGAGTCTCTCGCGAAAACCCATTTCATGTTTCATTCGAAAAACTTCATACTGATCATCACTGGAATAAAGGAAAATTATATTTCTAGCTTCGTGTACGAACTCATCACTCGTGGCTTTCGCAAGGATAATATAAAACGTCCATGGAGAGTCCTCATACGCCGTGTCTTGTTGTTCTCGCATTCGATGCTACCAAGGATCACAGTCAAGATGAGGTTAATCTGGCCATTAATGCTATGAAAAAGGATGGTGGGACTCTCCGTGTAGGGGACATGCTTCTCGCGCTAGGAGTCCTTCATAAGTTTCGGCACCCCAGTAAGTGTTCAATGGATTCTGTTATGAGCTTGCATTGGCGTTATGAGGTGGATTTTCAAACTGTTTTGTAGGATTTTTCTGATAGGTGTTGATTCATTGGTCACTTTATTTGTCTACCTGCCTTGCAAAAGATAGAGTATCATAGAGCTTCGGTTCTTATTGATTGTTCTAAGTTAACCATTCCCAACTACACCCTGAATCCAAGTCTGGAGTCTAGCATACTCAATGAGGGTAAACAAAGAAAAGGAAATTTTAAGTTGACAACAAAACGGGCAAATTATTTCATATTTATTGGAATTAAAATACACTACACGAACAGTAAAGAAAATATAAGGGACTGGAAAATAGGAGAAGTACATAGGATTCTTCCCACTGACTGGTATAGTTGAAAGGTTCAAGGGGTTTAAGACCACAGAGGACATGAAGCTAAGGTCCCAGAAACTGAACTCTGTTATGGGCTGGATGTTTAGGTCTTTACCAATTCTCCACCTCCACAATCAGTAGAAACTCACTACATCTTCATTATACAAAAACGGTGCTGTAGGACTTGTCTGAAATTTCTTCTTCTTCCCCGAAAACTTTCTTTATCGAATAACCGTAGCGAAGCTCCTGACCTTGCGGATCATAATATGATTCCCAATGAATATTTGCAGCATACTTTGTGCTTACAAATTCAAACACTAGTTCAAAATGGTAACTTCTTTTCTCTCAATAGTATTTGGGCAACGCTTCATTTGCGTATTCATGGTTTCAGTTAAGGTATGACAAAGTTGGTCATCTTCTGAGACATTATAATTCATTCCTATTTCAAACTCGCAAGAATGTGAAAACATCACATCTGCATATAGCCTTACTGCAGAAGAAAATCAAGGAAAAGGAGAAGCTCAAGGCAGTTGAAACCGTGACAAGTGTATTTGGGTTTTACACTGAAAGTGAAATTAGAAAACTTGTAGGAAAACAAAACTACTATCTCTTATATACATGTTTGTAGCTGGTGAGCCGTTGGACTGCAACGGTTGGATTACAACGGGTTTATTGAATTTGAACTTGTGTTCTGCAATGAAGAAGTGTTCTTGACAGGCTGTGATGTGAGCCGTGATGCAGGGGCAAAGCATGACGCAGGGCGGCTCTGCAACTTTGTTTTAGGTAGCTTTATAGGTGCAGAGAGAGGTTTTGACTTTTCTACTTTGGGTAGTTTTCCACGGGCAGCTTTTTGTTTGGTTTTCTTAGTGGGAGAAGATATGACAGGTTTATTTCTGCTTTTACCCCCCCGCAAACTCGGAGGGGGTATTGTTGCCACGTCGTGATTTTTTTTTTTTCCTCCATGGAGAATTCCCAAAACCAGCCCCGATTCCCCTATCCCAATACCATCAATGTCGCCAACTTTGTGAACATAAAGCTCACAGAGTTGAACTACTTGCCGTGGGTAACCCAGGTCAAGTCTCTTGCCAAAACCCAGAAAGTTCTTGGGTTTCTAACAGGCGAAGCTGCCAAACCTTCTAAGAAGGTGACCACAAATGGGAACGAGGAAGACAATCCAGATTTTGCATCTTGGGAACAAACGGATGATCTAGTAAGATCATGGCTTATTGGGTCACTTTCTGAAGAAATCTTTGGCTATATCTTTGAGCTGGAAACAGCCAAAGAGATTTGGGATGCCTTGGCAAATCGTTTTGCCAAGAAATCCGAAACTAGGGAGTATGACTTACTCTCCCAACTTAATCATCTTGAAAAGGGTTCACGTCCCTTGACAGCCTTTTTGACTGATTTCAGAACTATTCTAAATCAGTTATCCTCAATCGGAAAGCCTATGTCTGATACTGGCAAAACATACAGCCTTTTGGAAAGCCTTGGACGGGATTATGAACCCTTTCGGGTCTCCATGTCAAGGCCTCCAATGCCATCCTTTGATGATGTCATATCTCAGCTTCAGGTTTATGAAGCTCATTTGATTAAATACAATCAGCACTCAGGAGAGCACGCTGCCTTTGTTTCTCAACGAAATCAGCGAGGAGGTGGACGAAGCTCTAGAGGGGGTGGTCGCTCTGGTCCACATTTCTCTTCCCAAGGCCGCGGTTTTAACTCAGCTGCTCAAACAAATCGAGGAGGCCAACAGAAACCAGGGCACCAACGAGCTAACTCCTCTCAGTCCGCCTCCTTCAGGCAACAAAATCAAGGTACGCGCCCTCCAGCCGTTTGTCAGATTTGTTTCCGACATGGTCACACTGCTTTGCAGTGCTTTAAGCGTTTTGACCATAGCTACCAACATCAAGAGGTCCCTGTTGCTCTCACTGCTCAACATGTGCCAGAACCCATGGAGGTTGACTGGGTAGCTGATTCTGCTGCCTCTACTCATATTGTGGACGATCCTGGTAAGTTAAAAACCTCTACTCCATACTCTGGTTCTGACGGTATTATGATTGGAGATGGTACCTTGCTTCCTATCTCCCACGTTGGTGAAACCACAATAAAAGGATCCATTCCTCTGAAAACTATTCTGGTTGCTCCTGATATTAAGAAGGATTTGCTCTCGGTCTCCCAGCTTACTAAGGATTTTCCATGCTCAGTTGAGTTTAACTCTTCTTCCTTTTATATTAAGGATTTGCAGAGCAAACAAGTGCTGGCCAAGGGAGTTAAGCGTGGCCAACTCTACTTGCTGCCAACTCATGGTGACTCAGCCCTTTTCTCCTCCAGGCAGCGGGTAGTTCCATGGAGCACTTGGCACTCACGTCTTGGCCATCCTAATGTTGAAATATTAAACTCTCTCAAGAAACATCGTCTAATTTCTATCAAAGGAGCCTCTACAACTCACTGCACTCATTGTCGTGCTGGGAAGAGTACAAAACTTCCTTTTTTGGCATCCACTACTAGAGCTTCTGTTCCTTTAGAACGTGTGCATTCAGATTTATGGGGCCCTGCCCCTGTTCTGTCACGAGATGGCTTTTCTTTCTATGTAATTTTTGTGGACGACTTTAGTCATTTTAGATGGTTGTACCCTCTTAAACGGAAATCAGACTTCTTTGAAATTTTTGTTCACTTCAGATTAATGGCAGAAAAGCAACTTGGATTTCCTATTAAAAATTTCCAGAGTGATAACGGTGGGGAATTTATCAGTCACAAGCTCACCTCTTATTTATCTGAGCACGGTATCCTACAACAATTTTCTTGCCCTTATACGCCTCAACAGAATGGGCTTGTTGAGCGAAAGCACAGGCATGTTACGGAATTAGGCAGAACGCTTATTCTTCAATCTGGAATGCCCAAGGCCTTTTGGAATGATGCATTTACTACTGCTATGTTTCTCATTAACCGACTTCCTACAGCGTCATTGGACTGGATCTCTCCCTATGAGAAACTATATAACAGAAAGCCTGATTATTTTATTCTACGCACCTTTGGTTGTGCATGTTTTCCTCATCTACGTCATCTGGCTCAAGATAAGCTCTCTCCTCGATCCCTTGAATGTGTCTTTCTTGGGTATAGTCCTCGACACAAAGGATATCGCTGCTATCATATTCCTACGGGCCAACTCTTTATTTCACGGCATGTAATTTTCAACGAAGATTCATTTCCATTTCTTCACCAACAAGTTGGAAAGTCATCTCACCCATCAAGCACCTCTCATGTCCCAAGAGAAATCATTACGCCTATTCCACTAGCTCCTACTTTGCCGGCCCCCACTTCAATAAATGCAACCCCACTTTCCCAAGATTTCTCACATGTTGATTCCCCGCCAGATTTCTCTACAACCACGTCTCACTCTATTGAACAAAACTTGGCTTCTTTAAACCTCTCTCCTCCTTTAGACACTCCACACGTTGACATTTCATCTCCTTTGCAGGACACTTGTCAATCCACTGAATCAGACACACCAACCTATCACCCCACTCGGCCACATGACCCCTTACCTTCCAATGAGCCCAACTCTCCATCTTTTTCTTCTTTCAGACCTGTTACAACTGAACTTGACAATTTTCCGTCATCCTCCGAATTGCCTCACAATTTTCCTTCTGACCGTACCCATCCTATGATCACGCGTAGTCAATCTGGCATTGTCAAACCAAATCCTAAATATGCTTTGTCTGCCGACCTTGTGCCCGCACCTCCCACCTCTGTTAACGCCGCTCTTCTCCACTCTGGTTGGAAAGCTGCGATGGATGAAGAGATTCGAGCCTTGTCTCGTAATCAAACTTGGGACTTGGTTCCTCCTGACCCGTCCCAAAACTTGGTTGGTTGCCGTTGGGTTTATAAGACCAAACTTTCCTCCGACGGCAGTGTTGATCGCTTAAAAGCCTGGCTTGTTGCCAAGGGCTTTCATCAAGAGGCGGGCATCGACTTTCTTGAAACTTTCTCTCTTGTTGTTCGCCACACTACCATTCGGATTGTCCTCACAGTTGCTCTTGTTCGCAAGTGGCCTCTACTACAATTTGACATCAACAATGCCTTCTTGCATGGTCCTCTTTCTCAACCCGTTTTTATGCAGCAACCCCCTGGGTACATTGATCCCAATCATCCCACATATGTTTGCAAATTGCAGCGTGCCTTATACGGGTTAAAGCAAGCCCCGCGCGCTTGGTATGATCGGTTTACTGCATTCATGCTTGAACGTGGCTTTTTGACCTCTCATAATGATCCTTCTCTTTTTATCTATGATTCTGAACATGTCCACTTATGGCTTCTCTTATATGTCGACGACTTAATTGTTACCGGCAGTTCAAATCTCCATATTGAGTCCTTTGTCACGGCTCTTTGCTCTGATACCAAGAAGAAAATCAAGGAAAAGGAGAAGCTCAAGGCAGTTGAAACCGTGACAAGTGTATTTGGGTTTTACACTGAAAGTGAAATTAGAAAACTTGCAGGAAAACAAAACTACTATCTCTTATATACATGTTTGTAGCTGGTGAGCCGTTGGACTGCAACGGTTGGATTACAACGGGTTTATTGAATTTGAACTTGTGTTCTGCAATGAAGAAGTGTTCTTGACAGGCTGTGATGTGAGCCGTGATGCAGGGGCAAAGCATGACGCAGGGCGGCTTTGCAACTTTGTTTTAGGTAGCTTTATAGGTGCAGAGAGAGGTTTTGACTTTTCTACTTTGGGTAGTTTTCCATGGGCAGCTTTTTGTTTGGTTTTCTTAGTGGGAGAAGATATGACAGGTTTATTTCTGCTTTTAACTGCAACCAAACTGGTTTCTAGGGGATCCTTAGGGTTCTCATAGAAACTTGGGGGGTTCTAGAACGATCAGTTTTTGGCTCTGTAGACTACTCTATCTTGAAGGAACATAACTGACTTAATCTGCAAAGTAATTGAGATATTCTTCTAAAAGCACCTAATTTTCAGGTCAACAGGTCAGTGCAGACGTTTTATTTTCCATCTTGCTTTCATTCCTTTCATGACTTATCAAGTTGTACTTGCTAAGCTTCAACGAAGGTTTTCTGGTTTCTTGTCTTAGGAATCTGTTTGATAAAATTCTCCGTTAGAGTGCCAACTCTGTTCACAGCACAGACCTCCTTTAAATGTGTTCACGTGTTCACTACTATTAGTAAGAGGACAGAAGCAACTATAAAGAGAAAATTTCAGATAGCTAATATTTCCTTACTGTATTGTTCGCTAACTGCATAGGTCTCTCTTTCTATTTTATATTTTTTATCTTTCCCCCCCTTCCCCCCCTTCCCCGCCTCCCCTCCTTTCTGGCTTGGAACAGTGGGTTACCAACTCAGTGCACGCCCTGATTCTCTTATTGGGACCAGTGTTCGTGCGATGGAGGAAGAAGTGTCAAAGAAAGTTGATTTATACGCAAAAAAAGCTACAGAAAAGTGCTGCGCTGTGTGAAATCCACGGGTAATTTATATTGTGTTTAATTCTTAGTCTTCTTCGCTGTAGGACAAGGAAAGAAGATCCACCATTATGAATACTTCAAGCACAATAATCTATTGAAATTTTTGGGAGAGTGACTGGTCTTTAAGGGGACTTACTTTTATATACATTATGTCCCACAGCGTAGGTGTAATAAGTTGCTTAGGTTCGCATATTTGCTATTCTGTCCAGATAGAATGGTACATATACTCTTAAGCTTTTAACAGTAATTCCGTCCTGCCTGATATGGCAATAGATTTTGTTCTCTAAATAAGGCGCCATGTTCTTGTCATTTTGATTTAGGACAAAATAATATGCAATCATATGAAGATCCATTGGCTTCTTCATTTAATATAAAATTACAGTTCATACTATACGCTTTGAGACTAACAAGAAGGTTGATTTTTCAAAACTACAATCTCCCAAATGTTAAATTAATATCAGTGGTACTTCTATATGTGTTAAAACTATTGAAATAGGGAACTTCCCAAAGAATTTTGGGGTTTTACATCACTATGTATTTACTTTATGCAAAAAGGAAAAAGAAGAAAACTTGCATTTCCACTACTAGAATTTTTGACTGTATGGATATATTTAGCATTTAAATTATGAGAAATGAACCAATATTTAGGAAGCAAAGGAAGAGAGGGATGAAATATTAATAGATTTGAAAAGGTTCCGAAAACCTTTTGCTTCCATAATTGATACCCTTTTTCTCCATTTGATTTTTCTTTTCTTTTTTTACTAACTGTTAGGGAAACCTTGGTCAATCATGAAATCGGAGGAACTACCAAGTTAGATTAAACTTTCTGTCTTTATTTTCATTCTGTTTAAGGGCTTTTTAGCTTCAACATTGGTCATATGCTAGGGATGGGGCAGAAGGCAATTCGGTTATTTTTTGTAAAGCAGCGCACTAATTACGTACCTCGCCTACCATATTGCCACGTTCAAAATCTTTCTTTTGATGGTATTGATGCAGCGATTAGGGCTCTCAATATATCTTCACTTGCCCTGTCCCCCAAAAGTTAGAAAGAGTCAGAAATCTTTCCCTCAAAGCGAGGCAGTAAACGCATGCTGAGATAGCTCGGATGCCGAAGTCAGGAAATATGCAAAATCCATGTCCTAAACAAAAGTACGCGATGGCTTCAGATTTTCGGCCTATTATATCATAGCTCGTTATATGACCATTTGGATCAATATTTCAAAATTATATTTGTTCCTACATAGAGCATTTCGTTTCATCAACTATCTACTTTCAATTATTTTAGTATTCAGCAGAAGGAAGCGAGAGTTTATTTGGTGAACAAGTACTCAAGTTAATTTCTTTCCAAGGAACACCTCTTAATCCTACTCATTTTGCACCTAATTTCTTGGAATCTCCCTTGGGGTATCTCTAGAACATGCAACTCTTCAAATATCCTTAATCACGGGACCCAATCATGTAGTAGGAAACTGAGGAAAAGAGTTGTGAGCTTTTAAAGGCTTTAATGTTTTTAGCTTCTTTAAGGTTTGTTAGAGTTGGTTTATAAACTCTCTAACAGAAAGTGTCTGCATTCCTGGACTTGTTTTTCCCAAGTGGCTGAGTCCCCTGGAGCAGGGATATTTTTTTCTCTTCTTTATTTGCTGCCCTTTTCTTCCTCTTACTATTTTCATTTGACGTTCAGGTCAGTATTGAAGTCAGAATTACCGCTGGTTATCCTATTAGGCAGGTTATTTTACGAGAGTTAGCAGCCTGTAAAGCAACTTGGTGTGTCCTGGACAGGTATCTGATAGTTTGCTTTTGTGGAGTATTCCTTTGCTAATGTTTTTCTTCCATTCTTCAGCTCAACTTGCTACAACTGATTCAGTTTTTCAGTTTCATAAACTATTCCACAGCTGATCTTCATGATGTAGGATAATAATATTTCACTTTTTCAACGAAGATAAATCTGTTTTAAAGCATTAACTGCTGTCGCATGGTGCCTAGATTTATGCTTTATTTCTTGTTAGTAATTGAAAGAAACTGGGATAACTTAGTTAAGTTTTGCACATCATTTTGTTAGATACAAAGAAGGCAATAATCCTTACCCAAAGAATAATTTGAAGTACTAAAACTGTTCACGATATGATGGAGGCATCACTGCCAAAAACTCAGTGGGTTTTCTTCCAAATATCATGAACTCGGTGCTATTAGTAGTCCTCTATACTAGTGTCTAAATCATGCAACTCTTCCTCTAGGCTGTATGCGTGAGCCCTATTCATATGGATGCCTTCGAAGAATGATTAGAATCTGTTTCTTGTTATGACCTTTTTAGTGATTGGACTCCATTACATTCAGAATAGATGCCTATTTTGGAGGTAGGTTCTACCTCCTTATGTGCATTGTATGCTCGCTTTGCTTATCTATGCATGACATGCTCATGTAATGCGAAAAACTGAGAAAAGTATGTAATCTGCATAACTATTCATTAAACTACAAATGGTTGTCTACATATTGGTCATCTCTTTCGTAAATTTTCTCCCCTGATTTTCCTAACTTCAGCCACAATCCAGGTCCACCCTTCCCCTCTAATCAATTTTCTTTCCTTTTAATTCTTTCACCTCTTTCTCCAGATCCTTCTGCTGTCTTTCACTGCTTCATCCTCCTGTCATATAATTGTATGGTGCGTTGATAGTCTTTTAGGGTTCGCGCCACCTGTATCATTATCAATAGCTTTGCAAAATTTCTTGGTTCATTGGTTATTGTTTTTGGATCTCTCTACATTTTATTCATATCTGAATCAAAAATTGAACCATCAAAAGGGAAAACAAAGGACTACTATCGTACAAGTGCAGCTAAATATCTAGTTGTAGAAGAAATCTTAAAGGAATATTCTCAACTTACTCGCTTACTGGCAGACCTTGTAATCATGGTTTATCACATGTCTATGACTACAGACAATTCAGAATGAAATAGTTGAAAATTTCAATTCTAGATACAACAACCAATAGCCAAATTCTAGTTTCTAGCAAATGACGAATGGATGTACATGCACGAATAGATCTTTCAAAATGTGTGTGTATGTTTTATACATATAAATGTAGTAGTTACTCAAGTTGTTATAAATTGTATTTATTTCAAAAGCTTTAGGTAATGGAGTCTGGTACTTTCATACATTTAAATTAGGATCCCAATAGACTACTTACCAATGTAAGACAGTAGTTCCACACTTCAGACTTAGATCCAAGCTAAAGAAAAGCTTGAACTTTGATGCTATGTTATAAACCCATATCTATCTCAAAACCTTAAAATAATGAGAGGTAGTGATTTTTCATTTTTAAATTGGCTTTCCAAATGGATTCCTTGGCAATGTAGGTCATCAACTTCACACCTGTTAATATAACGAGTTACTGCACAAGGAGTCAAGGAAACTTAAGCAATTATCAAGTAAACCAGCAGTATATAAGTCAACTGTCCCATGCACCAACAGCCCACCTAGGTGTAGGCCTCCCCAATAGATCCTACAGCGAGATAGGGCTGTGGATGTTCAGGATATTACAAGAAAGGGACCATCACGAAACAAAAAACGGATTTTGTAGATATCCAAGCACAATTACGATGTTAATAATTAGTATGAAAGGCTTACACTATCAAAAAATAAGCCAATAAAACTTCATTAAGTTTATAATAAGCTAACCTGGTGAAACAATGGATACTTTCATGGAAAAGATTGTCATAAAAATATACCAATTCCTTAGTCATTATAGTCAAAGTACTAATAATTGAAACCAAATGGTCGTTTTTTAACATAATTACAATTTTTGGCATAAACGGGTTAGGGTAATAATATATCAAAGTGAACATAGCTATCTATAGCTTTTGAATCATTAAAATATATAATTCATTAAAAAAAAAGTTAAATCGCAATTCTTTGTTGGAAATCATGCATATGAAGTAATAGTAATACTTTGCATTTCTTGATCAATCATATACGTTACAATATGGTAAATCAATCAAAAGAATTGTTTTTGTTCACTTTTTCTGAATGTCCATTGGCTTCAAAGCTAATTCACCAACTTTAACAGGCACCTTAGACGGGATTTTGCCTGTTACAAGAAGCAGATATCCTGAAAGGTTGCATTACTAGAAGATGGCTCCTGTCTGAGTTTATGGAGGCGTGATGGTAGAGTTGCTGCAGATGTTATAGAAGAAAAACAGTTCTACTCATTATCTAAGCCTGTTCCATTGGCAAATGATCAAGGTAGTGAAAACATTGAGCCGACTGAGATAAGCCGCAGTTACTCCTTATCCTTCAGTTCTCAGAAAAATATGCCTAAAGGCAACTTGACGCCTTCATCCTCACTCGATTATAGGCCCTCCAGTAAACTAAAAGAATCAGGTCAGAAAGCCTGTCATACTTTTATACATGTATATGTGTAATGCAGTTTAGATCTTAATTTCATATTTGCGAAACTTCTGCCTTAAGCATTTATCATACATTAATACTCCTAATTCTTTTGAATCTTTAATTTGGATGGACTAAGTAATTTCCTTAAGAGTTGGCACTTGGCAATCACATGTTGACTGTTGAATTAGGGTATGTAAGAAGGAAATGTTTCTATGCGCTCCCATCTAAGATTAAGAGCAATTTCAAGTCATTTATATCCTTGTTTGAAGTCAATATTTTATTCAGTCAATCTATTAATCTAAAATATAATGGTTTGTAGCCAACCTTTTAGAGTGTCATACACTGAATTAATAAAACTTCAGCATATGAATCTGCATAAGAAATCAGAATCAACTTGTGTGTGATGAACATGTTTACACAATAAGCTTAATCGGAAGCCAACTCGAGAGCTTAGAAGGAATAAATATTTAGATCTGATTGTTATAAATTAATAATGGTCATGCAAGGGGAAAATGTTTCGTGTGACACTCATAATCTAGAACAATCCGTGTCAATAAATTGATAAAGAGGAGACGACATTGGTGACATTGTCAAACACTTGTACGAGTCATTCAACATGGTGACCTAAAAATAAGTTGGCGTGCAACAAAAATGCTAATGCCTAGAACGAAAGCTCGGTGTATATTTTGGTTTGATGTACTTTTAAATCCTTAGGCATATGGTAAAGTAGACGCTGTATGCTGCAGCCAAATCTTTTTTATGATTGGGACACTAGCAGCGGGGAGTTCTAGTGTTGAATTAAACACAAGTAAATTTGTTGTCTCCTTAGCAGAATCAATTGCATAAATATATTTGTCTATCCATAGGAAAAAGTATATATTCGAATTCAATTGCTAAATCAGTCGATTCCGACCGGATCTATATGCAACAGCCTCGGACAAACTTCTTTAAAATAGATTAGTTTATTTGTGGCCCTAGCATGACAATTTAGCAACATTGAGCTCCTAAAACAAAGAGATGTCACGGCTCACTTGATCATTCTCGTTGACATTTGCTCTTTGCATTGTTGCTCTGCTTTAGTACTTCAAAGTATTCAAGTAAACTTTGATTTAGATCTCATAGCAATTTGGTAACGAAAAAAGATATGTAATTGCTATTTTTCTTGAAATCCAGGTTCACGCTTAAAAAAAGTAAATAGATACGGAAGTTCTTCTCAAACTGTCCAAAGGCCACCTAGACATGTCTCCTAGCAAAGATCCTCTGAGGCACCAATTCTTTGTGCGGCTTGTGGGACAAGAACTAACATGCATCTCAAGGATTCTATGAGATTTAGTTTCTCTGAGATACAGCTTGCAACAAAAGATTTTGCAAAGGAGAACCTTTTAGGAGAAGGTGGATATGGACTTGTATATAAAGGTGAACTTCACGATGGACAACTCATAGCAGCGAAGGCACGGAAAGAAGAAAGTAATCAATGGTCTGCTAAGTTTTGACTGGAAACTAGAAATAGAGCATGGGACTTGCAACATTGTGGCTATATTGCTAGATTAGTTAATTGAATACAAGGGTCCTTTTTATAGAATAAGGACAATACTTGGAAAGGAAAATAATTATAGACAATAAGTAACTTTCCCTATATAGTGATCTACATTCCAAATAATATGAGTTTGCATAAACCTAAATATGGAGAGAATAATATCTCTAATACTTCTCCTTAAGTTGGTGGTCTATATATGTTGAGAATGCTAAGCTTGTTTACTAGATATGCATGTTATCTATGGCATAAAGGCTTTGTGAAGATATCTACAAGTTGCTCTGTGGTTCTTATTTTTTTTTCTTATCTTAATTATAACCTCCTGAATCTTATCCTTGGTGAAATGAAAATCGACCTCAATGTGTTTAGTCCTTTCATGAACCATCAGATTGGCAGCAAGTTTGAGCATTACATCATTGTCATAAATAAAATGGTGGGTCCTTTTACAAAGAGTCCAAGATCTCAAAATAAACCTTGCAATCATATTATCTCATAAGTTGTCTTTACCATTGCTCAACACTCTAACTCTTTTCATGACAATGAAACTATTGACTGCTTCTTTGTTTTCCATGATAGTAACGAAATTCCTAATTTAATGCAAAACCCTATAATGGATCTTTGACTTATAGGACAAGTGGCGTAATCTATATCACAATAGGCTATGATTTTCATATTGCAATCTCGAGCTAATAGAATGCCCAAACCTGGGCATCCTTTCAAATACTTTACAACTTCAAAGCTACATTCATATGTGATTGTTTAGGATCATGCATAAACTGACTGATAATTTACACATCATAGCATATATTAGGTTTGGTCATGTAAGGTTTCCAACTAATCTCTTATAACTGGAAGGATCTATGAGCAAAGGGTCTTCTTCCAATGGAGATATCCTAACATCATGCTCAACTATGGTTAATTTCACATTCTGTTCAATAGGGATAATAGTTGGCTTGCATCCTGACAAACTAGCTTTTGAGATAATTTCAAGAACAAATTTGCATTAACTAAGAAAAATTCTTATATATGATTGCTCAATCTTAATCCCTAAGAAGAACTTTGGTGGACCTAAATCCTTGATCCAAAAGGTGGAATGCAAGTATTTCATGCAATTACCAATAACATGTGCATTGTTTCCTATAATGAGTATATTGTCAATATATATAAAGAGTTAGATAGTGGAGGTACCTTTAACCCATGTAAATAAAGCATAATCATGCCTAGATTGCATGAAATGGGTGGTTGTAAGTGCACAATAAACTTTGTGTATTGCTGTTAAGACGTTTATTTGAGGCCATAAAGAGATTTACACAGACAACATATGCGAGACTCCCTCTGTTAGTGTAATCTTAGAGGGCGATCCATGTAAATTTCTTCCTTTAAGTCACCATGAAGAAATGCGTTATGAATGTTCATTTGATAGCGCAGCTAATTAAATGAAGTAAAAATAGAAATGAAAGACCGAATAGTAACTTCTTTAGCGATAGGAAAAAAGGTCTCATGATAGTTAAAACCTTCTTACTGAGCGAATCTTTTGGCTACCAACCAAGCCTTGAAGTATTCTATAAAGCCATTAGCCATGTGTTTGACCTTATAGAGCCACTTTCAATCTATGGGTTTTCGATGAAAAGGTCGAGGAAAATGTCTTATGTATGGTTATCATAAAAGGCTTGTAGTTTAGCCTCCATAGTATAATGCCAATGACTATCCGTAATAGCCTCAAAATAATATACAAGCTCATGATCCTTGGAAATCTGACTAATGGAGCATAGGTGTTTAGGTATGAGTTTAGTAAAAATGACATAAGATGAGACAAGATAATGAGTACCTAAGGAATGAAGGCTAGAGCAGATTTAGTCCTGAGTCTAAGTGAGAGGATGAGTGACCCACCTAGAATGTTGAAGGGTAGGTGGTGGAGGTGGAGATGCCCTAGGAACAATGGGTAGACAATCATTGAAGCCAAAGGAGAAACATAAGGTTCAGGCACTAAAACAGTAAGTGAATCAAGCATTGGATCAGTAGGAGAGGCAACATCTGATGAAGAGTTTGAAGAAGGAGGAACGAGTAGTGGATTTGGCAATAGGAAAGGGCCCACTGAAGGTCTAATTAGTACATAGAAAAAAATGAGCATCAGGAGTAGCTAATGGTGTAGAGGAAATAAGCTGGTCTTGAAATAAAAACCGAAAATACAAAGGTGACAGTTGTTAGGACATTTGCCAAAGAACAACTCAAAGGGAGTTTGTCCATCCAAAATCTGACTAGGCATTTTGTTGATTAGTTAGGCAATATTGACCACACAATCACCCTAAAAGGATTTAGGAATATCACTATGATATTTGAAGGTATAAGTAACCTTAAGAAGATAGCAATACTTGTGCTTAACAACCCCATCTTGTTGTGGGATGTAAAGGCAAGAACTCATGTAATATCTCATGTGAAGAGAAAAGGGAAGGACATTCATAATTAAAGAAATCATGAGTGTTGTTTAAACAGACCCACTGAATGGAATAATGAAATTGATTATGGACAAGGGTGAGAAATTGTTTAAGATGAGAGAGCACTTAGGATTTAGATTGCATGAGAAACACTTAAGTGTCATAAGAATAATCATTGACAATAGTAAGGAAGTAATGAAGTCATTATGATGAGTGGTATGATAAGGCCCTAAAATGTCAAGATGAATGAGAGAGAAAATGGAAGGGGCTTGTGATGTGTTGGACGAAAAAAGGAAACATGTTTGTTTCGCCAAAGGATAAATAAGACATTTTGGATGAGGTAAAGGTATACTATAACCCAATCATTGATGTAAAAAAAAAATATTATTATTATTATAAAGAAAATGAGCATTACAAAAGGTTTTTTTTTTTAAAAAAAAGAAGTACAAGAAGATAAATTAAAAGTAGTTAGAAAAATGCCTAAAAATAGAGTCCTTGGTACACATTACCCCAACCCATTGGTTTGCTAGTCAAACGGACCTAAAAAAGACAAATGTTAGAGTTCAAAATGGCACAAAAATTACTATCACAATAGGATTTGGATGGAAATGAGATTAAATTGAAATTCAGGGACAAATAAAACATGTTTAAGGGTAATATAGGAACTAAGAGTGACAGTGCCAGTCTTGGTCATAAATGTGACATTACCATTGAAAAGATAAATAGACATGGATGAATGAGAAAAAGTGGTGACATGAAAAAAAAAAAAAAAGAAATTCATTACAAATGATGTGGTCATTGGCCCCTAAATCAATAATCCAAGCATTAGTGGCAACAACATTAAGGCAATAAGAAAATCTTGCAAAGCTAGCAAATTTGTTAGGGACACCAATCTAATTGAGGGCCTACATAATTTGCTCAAATTGATGTTTAGTATTAGGTTGGGTCACTTTCCTTTGAGTTAGGTGCACACTTGGTTGGAAGAAAACTTGTGGTCATGATTGTCAGCAAATGCAAGCTTGTCGTGCAACTTCTAGCAGGTCTTTTTAGTGTGATAGGGCCAACGGCAATGATCACAGAATAAGGCCTTGAGAGGGCCCTTCCTAGAATTGGATCGACTAAACAAGTCCTAGTTGAATTGGAATTTCCACCACATGTATGGAGAAAGACAGGCATTGATATGGCCTGATATAGGCCTTCGAGTCCAAGTAAATGTTGACCATTAGATGAAGGGTTTCCTTCCACATCGTCAGATGAAAGGAGAAGGCTTCCCTTCAATAAGTTACCCACTGTCACAAAAAACCCTAAATTCGCAACATTGCCTCCAGAGCCAAAGTTGACCATTTGAGCAACCATTGCCCTTTAAGGGGGAGTGGCTTTCGTTGCTAGGAGCATAAATTCATGAGTGCGGATATATTATGAAGAGGTTAAGCACTAATTTTTATCATGAACTACAAGTTGATAGAGGTGGCCAAGGGTCAAGGGGGCCTCCATGGCTAACATCTAAGATCGAAAAGGGAGGAAACCTTCGTAGAGAATCAACAAGAAGTAGGTATAATGGCTTTCATTTATGATGGCTTAATACTAACAAAGGGTTTTGTTAAGATCTTTGAGACATTCTTTGGCCATATTGAGTTCATTCTATAATGTTAAGAGTTGATTGTAGCAAACACTAACGACAAGATTACCTTGCTTGAGATCAGAAATTGCTTGGTGAAGAGTGAACAGTTAAGTGTGATCTAGGTGATCAAACATTTCAAAGATGTTGAGCCATATAGCACGAGCATCTTCAGTGGGAGGAAGGGTGACCATTACATCCGATGTGATACAAATAGAAATCTAGGTGCAAACAAGTTGAGAACATTTCCACCATTGTTAAGCTAATCAGTTGTTCGTTGGAAAAGAAACAAAGCCATTAATGAATGCCTCTTTGTCTTTGGTGGGGAGAGCTTATTGGAAATCGTAAGACCAAATTGCATAATTGGTTACACTAGAGAGCAATTGAACAACTAGTCAAAGCTTGAGGCTATTTGATGTAGTGATGTAGAGCACATCGCCAAGTTCTAGTCGACGAGACATAGTAGGATGCAAGAAAGAACCTGGGTTAAAGATCAAGTAGGGATTAAGACTTGAACCTAGGTTTAAAGGGTTGGAGGCCTAACCCATAAAATACCTACTGTTCGGTGAAATCTAAATGCAAGTGAACATGTCGAACAAGTAATATAATGATAAGAAAGATATCGTCCCACAGAGATTGGTGATTACTAGACCAACTAATTACTAACAGTGAATAACTCCTAGAATTTATCTAGCAAACCAAATTGATGGATGATAGATTAACTAACTAAGTCTAAGAAAACTAAATACAAGAAATATGTTAGAGCATATGATTTCACCATAATTACTAGGTATTAATATTGATTATTTATGCTTGCAAGAGGGATAATATCTATGTGATGGCGGAACTTCCTAATTTATTCACTATCCTATGTCTAGGTATAACAAACCTACTTAGTTTATTAATTCACTATATCTCTATATGTGAATTGAAACAAACCAAATGCATTAGGATCTATGAATATTCCTAGTTTACACCAAAAGCCACATAAATAACATGGTATATGTCTATCCATATTTAATTTATGGTTACATATTACAAGAAGCAATTGCATATCATCTCCTGTCGGTCTCAAACATGCAAATAAGATCATTCAAGTGGTAGCTAATCACTTAAAAGCATTAAACACAGTAATATGTAACTTCACATAAATAAAATATCTTGCAAAACATAATAATCATAAGATTCATACCATCATAATTAGGTTACATTGTAGCTCTAACAAAAATAAACTAAAACATAAAGAAATAATGAGGAAGAATGGTAATAACAAATAAAGAAGGCATCTTGAATCCAAGAACAAGAAGTCTGTCACCCTTTTTGTCTTCTCTTCAAGAAAACCTTGAATTCTTGGCCTCTTTCTTGAGTTGTGCTCAATTTCCTCCTCCCCTTTTCTTTTGCCTCTTCTCTTCTCTTAAATAGGGTTTAGGTTTAGACCTATCTCCTATCCTAGTAGAATTGGGTTTTAGAGACCTAAAACAATTGGGTTTTGAACTCCTAAATTAATTAAGACTTGAATTCCTAACATTATTGGGTTTTTTATTTATTTAGAAAACCCAACAACAATAGAAAATCTAATAACAATCATCCAAAGCCCAAGCCCATCTTGACTCTCTTAATCTTGATATTACAATTTTGCCACACAATAAGCATCAGGTTCTTCATGTTCATCCCTTTTCTCCTTACCTTCTTGTGCTACAAAAACAAGACAAATTCAAATAAATAAGAGGAGTTCAAATATTTTCTCATAAGCATTGTATTATTTATTACCTAAAAAATAGGTAAAATAACTCTATAAAAATAGAGTTATCACCTACCCAATGGAGAAACTGGATAAGGGCTTGGACTTAAGGAAGGGTGTAAGCCTAAAAGAAGGGGTCTAGAAAAGGTTGGCCTTGTGAAGAGAAGATCGCTGGACCAAGTAGCAAATTGGGCATGACACTAGGCATAAGATTAGGCATGAGATTGGGCTTGACCAAGTTGCCTTTGAATGGGTTAGGTTGGGTGGTTATGCAAATGAAATAGATGGGCCGATTTAAATTGAATTGGATAAGACTGACTTAGAGATGGTAAAATGGGATTTGAGCTCTAAGGAGAATCCACCATGTTTTCCACAATCAGGGCATCTAGATCAATAGTGTTTCCAAGTGTTGAATCTTGAGGTTATGACATGATGGATGGTACAAAAAAAGGTAAAAATGGTTTTGTTGGCTAGGTTGAAAAAAAAATGTTGATTTCCATATTGGAGTGCTAATTGTGTTTTGCAAGTTTTGACAAAACAACAGCCTATAGCAACAAGAGGAAGCTAAATGGCAGTGGGACAATCAAAGAGTGAGGAAGTGAGGCTAAGAAAAAAAAACTAGGCTCTTGATACCATGACAAGAAACCAAAAACAGAGCATGGGACTTGGAAAATTGTGGTTATATTGCTTTATTAATTAATTGAATACAAAAAGGTCCTTCTTATAGAATAAGGACAATACTTAGAAAGGAAAAAATTATAGACAATAAGTAACTTTCCCAATACAGTGATCAACATTCCAAATAATATGAGATTGCATAAACCTAAATATAGAGAGAATAACTGTAATGTCAAACTAGCGTATCTCTAACAAGTTTCACTCGGAGGTATATGTTTTAAAGATGTTGTTGGGTTATTGTTCCAAGGAAAACCAAAATATTTTGGTGTATGATTATATCTACAATAAGTCTCTTGGTTGGCACTTGTTCGGTAAGTAACTATTACCCTAGCATGCCTATGTCAGTTTGATATTTGACTTCAGTAATGGAACACACACACGTTAGAGTCGACTTTGCAATGTTGGATGGGGGTTTTGTTTTGGTAGATAATCATGCAACACCTCTTGAGTGGCACCAAAGAATTGCTATTGCCATTGGAATTGCAAAAGGACTACATTTTCTTCATGAAGAATGCCAAGGAGGCCCTATAATTCACAAGACTTGCGACCAAGCAACATTCTGCTCACGCACAACTTTGTTCCTATGGTAAATAAATATGCTTTATTCTCTTTTCTAGATAATCTTTCTCATTTCATTTCATTTCCTTCCGATCATAATATGAAAAGATAGTCCATGCTGTAAGAATCTGTGCCATCGGAAATCCCGAGCCATCTACTATTCATCTATGCCCAGGAATAGTAAGTGGGAATGCTTAGTTTCTCTTGCTTAGCATTTTTCTGTCGTAGAGCCGTTCGGCCAGAAGGGATGAGTTTCCCCTCCCTCCTCCCTTCTCCCTTCTCCTTTCTTCCTCTTCCCTCTCATTCCTTTGTTACTGTCATTGTTATTATTTTTTACGCTTTGCATTTTTTTTCCCCTTCTCCACCCCGGCTCATGTACCATATGTGATCTTTAGAACTATTAACCTATAAGCTCGATCAGAAGTTTCTCGGTTCTACCTCCTTCATCTTTTCCTCTGCCTCTCCATAGCCGACAACCACTTTCATTCTTGATACAGCATTCCATGAACATCAGCCATGGGGCACTTGCCTCTTCGGACATTGTTAGGATCTAAGCCCTACACAACCCACAATTAACAACACAAGAGCCCAAATAGAATAATACTGTGTTTATAAATTTAGATCTAATCAAAGCAGTAATAATCTAAATCAATCAAAATAATGAACAATAACCAAATAATTGTTTTTCATTCTCGGGTTGTGTATTAAGCACTTTGTAATCTTTACTTGTTGCCCATCTTAGATAAATGCCCTGGATATGTCATGCATGATTAGCAAAACTCACACAAAATTGAACAAAGGTTTGGCGTTTAGACCTTAATAATTTCCAAAAACTTTGAACCGTAGATCATGAATTGGCCCCCTCTTCTACTCGCTTTCCCTATAAGAGTCTAACTTTTATACATTGCTTCTCTCTCTCCTATCTCTTCTTTCTTTTTAGGTTTTTTTTTTAACTCACATCTGAGAAGGGGAGACGAAGATTCGAACCTATGACTAATGGGACTGTCGGTGAGGGTTTGGCTTAGAGAATGCCATGAGCCAAAGCCCCTACCTCTTTTAGACTCCTTACCTGGATGGATAATGCTCGTAGAATCTCATTTTAATTAAATTTTGTTTTGGATAAACATCCAAAAAAGTAAGATTGTCTAGATCATATAACTTATAGAGAGAATAATCTTGGCACCCATAATCATTTCATGCAAGACAAGAGAAGAAGGCCTCATTAAGGCAATCCCACGTTTTGTGCTTTAGTTGGATAACCTATCTTGTCAATGGCTAGACAAGGAAAGAAAATGGAGGAAGTGAATTGCAGGATTGAGGATCCGAGCAGGCATAACTTGGTTCCGCACTTGTGGGACGGACAATGTTTGGCGTTGCGCAGGCCTATCATGACTTGGAAAATTTAACTTACGAACAACGTAGAGCCCACCACTTCCATCTCTCTCTCTCTTTCTCTCTCTCTCTCTCTCTCTTTTTAAATAATATTTTATTAGAATAGTATGTACCTGTAATTTTCACCATTTAGAGTCGTTTATCTATATAGGAAGCGCCACTTGGGATTTTTATATTATAAAAAAATGTTAATGGGTTCAAATCCCAAGTCAGGTTCACTTTAGCCCCAAAAGGAAGTTATAAGGAATTATTGTTTACATATGTCATATTTTTTTCTTATTTTTCTTCAACTCTTCATCACGATGCAAAAATTTCTTAATCAAGATATGGCACAGCTACTTGCAATTGCGAAAAAAATTTCAAAAAACTCTTAAAAAATAAATGCAATTATCATATTATCAGTCGTGAGCATGAATCTGTATTTATCCCAACTTTTTTTTTTCTTTTTTAGCTTCTTCCTAATAATTCAAATAAAAAAAGAAGAATTTTGTATCGCTGTTATTTGTTATTTACTCTTCATTTCGAACTACAAGCTAATACAGAATTTAACAATTAACACGTTGGTTCTGTTGGTGGGGGCAAGTCTTGGATTTTCCGGGGGGAAGGTTGCATTTACTTGTGAAATGAGTTTCATTTCTGAGGCTGAGAGTAAATGGATACCTTGCTATCGAGTTCTTGATGGCAATGGAAAACCAATCGTGTCCAACAACTTTCTACAGGTATCTCTTTAAATTGGTGCAGGGAAGCCAACGTGCGAGAGGGCTCTGTGGGGCTGACCCATGTTTAAAGCAGAGTACTGAATTGTTCTTTTTTGAACTTATGTTATGCTAAACTTCGCATTAAACAGGTTAAACATGATAAAAACCTAGGATTTTTAGAAAACGGGTTAAAGCTGAACCCAACATTTTTAAAATGAAAAAAAAAAAATCTTAGGCAAAATGAATCTGAAAAGGGTCCTAAACAATTCCATTGTTTTGCCATATTTCGCTCAATAGGTGAGCAAGGAAGTGGCAGTAAAGATGTATGTCTTAGAGAGTGAGAGTCAACATAAATTTTGGAATAAAACCTCTTTTCTTAAGAACAAAAATATATGGTTTTCTCTACATACATTTGGGATACATAAGAGGAGGATTAATAAAGTAACCTAATACCAGAAGGCTAATCTATTGGGCTAAGGCCATATATGTACAAAACCTTGGCCCAATGGGTAATGACAATGTATACAATGTAACATTATTTTCTCAACATCCCCCCTCAAGCTGGTGCTTTATACAAGTCAAACATTCCTAACTTGCTAAGGAGAAAATAATGTTGTTGAATGCCCAAAGCCTTTGTCAAAAGGTCTGCAAGTTGTTGCTTAGTAGAAACATGAGCTGTTCTAATGATACCTCGTGCGATTTTTTCTCGTATGAAGTGACAATCAACTTCAGTATGTTTACTTTTTTCATTCACAACAGGATTAGTGGCAATCTTCATGGCTGATTCATTATCACAAAAAAGGGCAACTGGTCTCAAAGACTTAACTTGTAAGTCATCTAATAGTCCTAGTAGCCAAATAATTTCACATGAAGTAGAGGCCATGGCTTGGTATTCTGCTTCAGTTGAGGATCGAGAGACAGTACCTTGTTTCTTGCATTTCCAAGAGATTAAGGATTCTCCAAATTTAACACAAAAACCTGTGACAAACTTTCTACTCATTTTGCACCTTGCATAATCAGAATCACAAAAGGCATGTAAGTCAAGTTTGTTACTTGTCTTCATTAGTAGACCCATACCAGGGGAGTTCTTAATGTACCTAACAACACGAAAAGCAGCTTCTTGGTGAGACCGTTTAGGAGCATGCGTGAATTGACTTAAAATTTGGACGGCATAGCTAATGTCAAGCCCGGTCATAGTGAGATATATTAATCTCCCAATTAATCACTTAAATCCTGTAAGTAATGGATCATTCTTCTCTTTCATCTTGTCAAAGGCTACGAGGCCTACACCATAATCCTCAGAAGTATGATCGAGGTTCTGTTCCATGGGAGTCTCTGCAGGCTTACACTTAGAAAGTCCACACTCTGAAATGAGCTCCAATGCATACTTTCTTTGATTTAAAGCAATACCGGATTTAGATATGGCAAACTCAATTCCAAGAAAATACTTTACTGGACCAAGGTCTTTAATTTGAAACTTAGAGTGCAGGTACTTCTTGAACTCAAGGATAGATGGCTCATCTCCCCCTGTAATGATAATGTCATCAACATAAATAAATACAATGAGAATGCCCTTACCAATCTGTTTAATAAATAAAAAGGTATCATGATAAGATTGATGAAAGCCAATGTTAATGAGGGCTTCAGAGAACTTGTGGAACCATTGCCTTGATGCTTGTTTTAAGCCATATAAAGATTTCTTCAAGCGACAAACTTTCTTGCCCCCTCTGTTATGAATAACCTCAGGAATCCTCATGTAAACTTCTTCATCTAAGTCTCTTTGGAGAAAAGCATTATGGACATCCATTTGATATAGTTCCCAATGATGAATGCAAGCAAGGGTTACCAAGATACGCACAGTGATTATTTTGCCCACTGGGGCAAAGGTCTCCAAGTAATCAATTCCTTCTTTTTGGCTATACCCTTTTGCCACTCATCGTGCTTTATATCTTTCTATACTCCCATCAGCTTTATGTTTGATTTTGTAGACCCATTTGCAACTAATGGGTCGTCTCCCTGTAGGCAAAGTAACTAGATCCCATGTATGGTTAGACTCTAAAGCCTTAATCTCCTCGGTCATGGCATCACGCCATTTAGGATCATGTACAGCCTCCTGATATGTGGAAGGCTCACTAATAACGGAGATATATGCAATGAAATGGTGGTATGTAGGAGAGAGGCGATGATATGATATGATATGGGATAGAGAATGAGGGGTAGTGGGTATGATAGGACAAACATAATCAGTAGCCTAAATGAGAGGTTTAGGAGTTCGAGTTAGGCGTGAGGATGAGGATGCATGAATAGGAAGAGAGGATAAGGATTCTGTAATGGCAACAGGGGGATTTGGGGAATGGTTTACCAAATTAGGTAGGGGTGTAATGACAGGAGACTCATGTTTTGTGATTGTGACGGGAACTACTAGTAGTGGACTTAGGGAAGCTATATCACCTATAGGTGTGGTAGACATAGTGGTTGGTCCTTGGGGATTAGGACAAGGTCTTGATAATTGTGCAAATAGAAAAATATTCTCATGAAAAACGACATCCCTACTAATTAAGAAACGCCCCCCCTTAATGTTATATAGGCGATATCCCTTTTGAGTGAGGGAGTATCCCATGTGGACACACATGATTGCGCGGTGTCCAAACTTATCATGTTGTGTAAGATCAGTGGCATAGCACAAGCATCCAAAGATGCGCAAGTGAGTAAGAGAAGGTGCATGCCCATGGAGGATCTCAAAAGGAGTTTTCCCTTTAAGGATAGGAGTAGGTGTCCTATTAATCAAATAACTAGCAGTAAGTATGCACTCACCCTAAAAATGAAGAGGAAGTTATGCTTGAAAACGTAATGCACGTGCAACATTTAAAATATGACGATGTTTCCTTTCCACCACTCCATTTTGTTGTGGTGTATAGGCACATGAACTCTCATGAATAATGCCTTGGGATATTAAGAAAGATGTGCATTCTGAGCTAAAGAAGTTTAAGGCATTGTCACTTCTCACGCGCTTGACTGAGGTCTCAAATTGGTTTTGTACCATTGAAAAAAAACTTTTAATGTGAGTGAGGGTTTTGGTTTTGGCTTTCATAAGGAATGTCCAAGTGCCTCGTGAAAAGTCATCTACAATGGTAAGAAAATAACGAGCTCCTGAATATGTAGGAGCCTTGTAAGGACCCCAAATGTCAATATGGATTAGTTCAAAAATTTTTTGAGTAGAGGTAATGCTAGTTGGGAAAGATGAGAGGGTTTGCTTTGCTAATGGACAAACATGGCAACTCTTAATGCTATCTAAAGTAACATCTTTAGAAAAATTAGAAATAAATCTCATAACAGAAGATGATGGATGTCCCAATCTTTGATGCAAAATATTACAATCCATGGAAATAAAAGGTTTATTACATGAATTGTTTGAATGAAAAGGTACTACAGCATTAGCAAAAGGTATGACATTGTCTATGGAATTATCATGGTGAGTTTCTTCACGACTAGACTCTAAGAAATATAGCCCATCCTTCACTCTACCCCGTCCCGTCACTTTCCTAGTCAAGATGTCCTGTATCACACAAAAATAAGAGCGGAGGTAAATCATACTATTGATTTCGGTGGTAAATTTAAAGGTGAAAATGAGATTTGATGTGAACACAGGAGAATATAAAACAGTTTTTAAGAAGATGCCATTAGGTAAAGTCACGAAACCAATATGGGTAATGAGAACGTGGGTATTGTTAGGCAAGCGTACTGTCTTACATTCATGAGCACATGTTCGAGGAGACATTAGACAATTAAAGTCACCAGTAATGTGATCACTAGCACCTGTATCTAAAATCCAAACTGAGAAAAGTGTAGATGGTATACCTGCCATGATGGCACTAGCACTGGCAGTGACATTGTTGTTGATAAGGGTCACAATCTGCTCAAGTTGCTCCTTAGTGAAGCCAGAGGGCACAGGTGAAGATGTCTCATTAGAACCAGCAACATGGGCAATCATAGATGGATTCTCTTCCTTCCCTTTGCTTTTCAACGGGTACCCAACAATCTTGTAGCACTTTTCTGATTTATGCCCATGTCGTCCACAATGCAAACACTTTACAAGTTGAAAACAATCATCTTTCTTATGCCCAGGTTTCTTGCAAAAGCTATAAACATGCTTTTTTTGTGCATTTTTAGGAGCTATAACTGATGCAACAGTTGACTGGCCAATGATATCAATGGGTGTGGTGTCTTCCAAGGCATGTGATAAGGTGTTTCTTGTCTGCATTGGGTTTATGGTTAGCCCTAACTTGACAGCAAAAGCAAGGGCTTCAGCCTTTTGAAAATCACCAGCAAGTTTCCTAGTGGCTTCCTCCTCCTGAACCATGGTAATTGTGTCCTCAAGAGATGGAAGTGGCCGCAAGTTAGAAATCTGAGAACGAATAGCTGAATATGAGGCATTGAGGCCAAGAAGAAACTCAACCACTTGGTTTTCTTCTTCATACTCACGAAAAGAGTCAAGCTTCACCAAGTCAGGATGACGAATGGCAACATAGCTATGTAATTGATCCCACAATTTTTCACGACGATTGACATACTCATCGATACTTTCATCCAATTGAATACATAAACTGATGTCCCTTTTAATAGAGATAATCTCCTTACTCCCTATCTTATCAAACTTAGATGTAAGTTTCTGCCAAACATCACGAGCTGTTGTAGCATAGGTGAACCGACGATATAAGTTTGGCGATAAGGATGTGAGAAGCCAAGAGAGAACGAAGGCATTACACTGCTCCCAATGAGGCCGTAGGGGAGAATCAATAGGCGGTGCTGGTACAGTTCCGTCAACAATTGCACGTATTCTTCCCAAGCAATGCAATGCGCATGTCCCGAGACCAACAAGCAAAATTTTCAGCACCAAGCAATTTTTCAGGAACAAGCAAAGCACCAGGAGGTTCATTGGCACTTATATAAAGGGGGTCATGCTTAGTCACTAAACCCATAATAGGGGCAGAAGGACTATGAGGTGGTGAAGGAGAATGGTTTCGAGTGTTCTTCTTTTGTTTTCCACCAGCCATGGAGAGAAAATAAAAATTGTAGCACACGAACAGAAAAGTCCAAAGCAGAGAAATACCAGAAGATTGCAAGAAAATTTCCTGCTTCCCACGCAGCAAAAAAAACAAAACTGTGCTGCCAAAAAAAATCCGTGTGCTCTCCTATACAGAACCAAAGGAGAGAAATAAACTGCAGGAAGATGGTGCAAAATAACCAAGAAACGTTGACCAACCACCAAAGTGCTAATTAATGGCCAACATAAAGCACCAGAGAAAAAAAATGGAACCAAGCAGTATTGAGAACAAATCGGAACTATATGACAACAAAACACTTTTGTTGTGAAAGAAACACAGGATGTTGCATGAAGGCACGCCAAGTGTTCACGAAGAAAACCCAAAGAAACCAAGATAAGAACCACCAACGCAAGATAGCTTAAAAAAATTCAAAAAAACATGATTTTTCATGTAGGGAGGTGTGAAAAAACGTGATGAATGAACTCTTATGCGGAAGCGAAAAAAAACAGAGGCTAGAATCGAACCTGCGTTGATACCATCTTAGAGAGTGAGAGTCAACATAAATTCTGGAATAAAACCTCTTTTTTTAAGAACAAAAATATATGGTTTTCTCTATATACATTTGGGATACATAAGAGGAGGATTAATAAAGTAACCTAATACCAAAAGGCTAACCTATTGGGCCAAGGCCATATATGTACAAAACCTTGGCCCAATGGGTAATGACAATGTATACAATGTAACATTATTTTCTCAACAGTATGGTCACATGGTCACCCTTCAGGTGATGGACAATATCTTTTACGAAGCATAGGGGCAGGGGAGAATTTCCTTTTACTTGACCATAAAAGGGAAAGAAACTATTAACATTGCATCAGCTGCTGCACTTACTACAGATGATTTTGTCTTGCAACTTGTACAAAAAAATCAATTCTTCTGGGAAAAAGTGATATGTCTGGTATATATGTGAGGCTGCTAAGCCAATCTAACTCGTTAAAAGCATTGACCCTAGATAAATTGCTCCCATCGATCGATAATGATCCAAATTTTTGGTCTTCATATTCTCACTTAGCATCTACAGCTTTCAGAAAACCATGATGTGCTCACCAGTTTCCTTTAAACTTTCTAAATTCTACAATCCTCTGCTCTAGCACCTGGAGGTTGACCTATTTCTCTTTGGTCTAGCATCGGTTGAGAAAGAAATAGCTATATCAAAGGTACCCTAGCGATTCTAGAAAAGAATTCAAGGTACATAATCTAATCTCCACCTTGGTTTAAAATGTCAAATTTACTGAAAGATTACTTTTAATCTCCTGGCCTGGATGAACTTCAATATCTTCTCATATTGATTATGATCAAAGGCATAAACTTCAGACGTGGACCGTTTTGGCAACATATTTGTATCAATCTCCCTTGTGCCGAACCTAGCCTAGTCTATCTTGATTCCCTTTCTTCTGTAGCTTCATTCTTCCTCATAAAAACCTATATCTAGTGCTACTGGCCTCTTAAAATTTAAATGCAACTTGATACAATTAGAGTAAAAGAAAACGTCTTCAATTTTCTACCTAACTAGCGCCTTCAGAGTTCTCTCCCGCCCTCTAGCTAGATTGATGGTTTTTGCTATTGTGGATTCCTGCTATTACTATTCGACTGATTGCTTTTGAGACTTCCTAAGAAAAAAAAAATCATGACTCTAGCACTGTATTTTGTGATTTATGAATGAAAGCTCATAAAGGTAGATTGCGGCTTTTGTTAAGTGAAATCTACTACCCTCCGACCCCTTTTTGTCCCAAAAGAATTATACTGATTCAAATGGACATGTTTGTTGCAATGCCAGTACAGGGAGCCTGGAGTTCTCTTGTGGCATGGACTCACGCTGCAAGACTTTGCAAACCAATGCTTTGGAAATGGGCTTGATGCAGGGAAAGCCAGGCAGATGCCTATCCACTATGCCTCCAAGAAACATAACTACTTCGTTGTGTCATCACCTATTACGTAAGTGACATCTAACCTCGTTACCAAACGTCAATGTTTGTGAATATATCAAGATTTCTAATATAAAAATCTATATTTCTTCGTTGCGGTTTATTTTTGTCAGTACACAACTTCCTCAGCCCGTGGGTGTTGCTTATTCTCTTAAAATTGAAGGCAAGGATGCATGTGTGGCCACTTATTCTGGAGACGGTGGCACGAGTGAGGTAACTGCCACAAGAACACTTCCATCTCTGAATCTGAAAAATAGGTTTATCAACCTTCATGTCCTTATCTGTCTTTTAACTGACGTTTCAGGGAGATTTCCATGCTGCTCTGAATTTTGTTGTAGTTCTTGAAGCTCCTGTCATTTTCATTGTTCGAAACAATGGGTGGGACATCAGTGCCCCTACAGAAGAGCAATTTCGAAGTACTATTCTTCATTAGCTCTCTAAGTTGACCATGATCACGGCTACTGTATTTACTTTTGATTGGGTTCCTGGAACGAAGATTACTCATAAAAGTTTCAGTTGTTCTTTTCCAAATTCTATATGTCTAGCAGGTGATGGAATTGTGGATAGGGGTCGGGCTTATGGAATCCACAGCATCTGGGTGGATGGGAATGATGCTCTTGCTGTATACAACACGATTCTCATTGCTCGTGAAATGATGATCAGAGAACAAAGGCCAATATTAGTTGAGGTCATACTAAACTTCCTGTTCGAAGATGAGATGAGGTGGTAATCACTTGGCTGCCACATAGGAGCTCCCAATAACTTTTTGGACAAAGCACGCTAGCTTGCTATACAGAGCAAGCCAACATCTTCCTTTTCACTACATCAGCACACCAGGGCATCGACTGAAGCAATCTGACTAACCATTGCAAAGTGCTATGAAGAACTTTAATTTGAATTAATTTGTCTCATTATGCATGATTTTCTATAAGATGTTTTGAATAGTTATTGTAAAAATCTCATTGTGGGAATTACTTCTCCCATTTGTATTTGGGTTTTCTCTTGTCAATAAATGAAAGTTTCATCCACCTTCTTGAGTGTTCTAAGTATTTTAACATGGCATTGAGTGCCTAGGTTTGAAATTTTCTATGCTAATTGATGGTGAACCAATTACCCATGTTTTTCCACCATTTTCTTGTTATCATGGTAAACTTCTGATTCTAAAAAATGCTTCCACTTACAACCCACAAAAAAACCCTTTGTTTTTGCCCTCTTTCCGGTTCAATTTTAGAAACCCTAATTTTTCCCCTCTTCGGCTAAGAAACCCTAATTTGCTTGTTGGAGAAGATGATGCACTTGTTCAGAACAATGTCATCCTTCATACTTATCTTTATGATGCAGTTTTGCCTCACAACGAATGATGTCTTTACTGTTCTAAATGATGTTGTCTCGTCACACAATGCAAATGACATCTCCTTCTATTCCAAATGACATTGTCTCGCTTTACAATGTGAACGACACCATTGTTGCCATACAACTACTGATGACACAATGTCATCTTAGGTGTTCCATATGACACCATTTGCCCCTCTTTCTCTTAATGGCCGAAAGCCCTAATTTCAACTTCTGCAATCATAGTAGAGGTAGTGGTTCGATGTATATTTTGCCACATAGAATTGAAAATCTAAGCCAAACTAGTTCCCAAGTCAACAACATGTTAGCTTGCATGCTACCACCCTAAGCATTGGAAGCTTTAATTCATGCACAATAAACCCTAAATCTTTTTTATCCACTCCATTCATCAATCATAGGCACAAATTTGACAATTCTAGTCTCATTCAAGCTCACCAAGCCTTCCAATTACACATATGGCATGAGGCAATGACAATTTTGTTATTGATAAAAAACAAGTTCGTCTTCATCGACAAGTCTTACTGTAAACCAAATCCCAAATCACTACTTTGTCCACTCTGGGAGCTATGGAATTCTTTTTGCCAAGTTTGGATCCTTAATTTAATTACCGATGACCTCCACAACAATCTCATCTACACTAAAGATGCATTGGTGATGCAGGTGGGGTTTAAGGCCTGATTTCACCATATCGACCTATCTAGGGTTTATGACTTAATGATTGCACTTTACCTCATTTAGTAGAATAGAAAGCCAAATTCAGGCTATTTCAAGTGTCTTTGTCAACTTTGAGACGAATTTGCAACACTAATTGAGTTGAAGTCACCAATGATGGCCGTATTTCAGCCATGGAAGGAGCATGACAAGACCATGATTGTTCTACTAGTTTCTTTGAGGAATCAATGATAATTATTCCGCCTTCTGAGAATAACTTTTGCTCATGCAACCACTCCTAAACCTAATGCAAATTTATTTAATGCTCTACAAGGTAGAATACCACTGGAGCATCTCAGGGAAGACAACTAAAGAAGCTATATTTGTTATAGCAACATTTGGACTCGATGCAACAAGTCTTCTTGGATGAGTTGGACCTGTTGTAGTGTTGAGACTTGTTGTGGTAACATTCAGCATAGAGACAACTGCTTATCAACTCACTTAAAATGACATGTCGTTTACACTCAAGGTAATGCAAAACGACAGTCGTTTAGATCAAGGCAAGTAAAAAATTATGATTTATGTCCAAAAAAAAAAAAAGGGCATCAAAAGGAGGAATGCTATTACTTAATTGGCCTAAAATGTGATTATTGCAAAAACTATGGGCATGAGTGCAAAGAATACTACAAACTAAATAGTTATAGTTTGATCAAGTCTTCATCACCGAAACAAACTATCAATGATTCATCAAGTTTTTGAATGATGATCAAGATGTGCAAGCCCACCTTGTAGGTACCCCTAAATCCATTAAATATTGGATAATTGACTTAGGTGCTAATGATCATGTTATTACCAATCTTGAATATCTTGATCCTACAATGTCATGTGCATCTAGATTTAAGAAAATTTCTGAATGGTGATAGCACTATGGTTACATATACTGGTGACATTTCCATATGTAAGCACTTTAAATTGCATGCAGCCTTATACTTACTTGATTTTAGACTTAATCTAATTTATATATCCAAGTTTTGCCTCTAAAACAACTACTAAGTCATATTTTATGCCAATTTTTATGTGTTTTAAGACCTTTTGATGAGTGAAGTTAAAGGGCTTGGTAGAATGAGCAATGAGCTTTACTATTTTGTCTCATGTCCTAATAAGAAAACTGTCACACATTCTTCCGAACATAGCCCATGTTTTGTAAACTCTTTATTGGTATATAGTTCTTTAAATTTGAAACTTTGGTATTATAGGCTTGAAAATTTGTATAATGCTAAGTTTAAATTTATCAAAGAAGTAAATTTTCAAAATATTTCTTAAAATAGCTTTTTTTCTATTTGTCCACTTGTGAAGCAAACTTGCAATCCTTTTTCCACATGTGATGACATAGTGTAATGTCTTTTTGACGCAATTCATATTAATGTTTTGGGACCATATAGGATATCCAATCAAAATGGGTCATGATACTTTCTCACTATTATAGATGACTTTTCTCAAGGAACATGGACATTCCTTATAAAAGTCAAAAGTGAGACCTTTTCACGATTAGAAAAAAAAATTCTTAATTTATTAAGAAACCAATTTGATAGAGAAGTTAAGCGTGTTAGGACAAACAATGCCCTTGATTTCTTTAATCATAACACAAAGCAATTTTTCTCATCATGAGGAATCATTCATGAAAGTTTATGCATGTACATTCCCCAACAAAATTGTGTTGTTAAATGTAAACACTAACACATCTTAGATGTTGCATGAGCTTTGAGGTTTTAGAGCAACATGCCTATTAGGTTTCGAGGAGAAAGCATACTCACAACCACCTATCTTATAAATAGAAAGCCTTCCTCCATCCTATATAGAGTCACACCTTTTAAGAAATTATTTGGCAAACAACCAATAATCTTTAGGTTTTCAAATGTCTTTGTTAAGCTACCCTGTTAAAGCACAAAGACAAATTTTCCCTTAAAGCCATTCCTAGCAAATTCATTAGATATGCTCGAGGACAAAAGGCAAACAAACTATATGATCTAGAGAGACTGTTTCTTCATAAGTTAGGATGTGTGATTTCATGAGAATGTTTTCCCTTTTCCAAAAGTAGAGCCCATATCACACTCTTCATTGCCGGTTCTTTTGATTGAACTTGATACAAAGGTCTCTAAGCAACAACCTCACCTTGAGCCCTTACTTGAGCTACCCTTTTAACCACCTTCCACCAGTCATTCCACCAACCATAACCTTAAATCCACCATCACACCACAGTCTAATCGTACCTCAGTCCCTTTACCACCATCAGTTGATTCTTATGATGTCTTTACCAATGAAGACACTAAGGAGGTCACCCCATTCTTAAAAAACCCATCAATAAGTCCTATCCAAATAGCCCCAGGAAAATCTACTAAGGAAACCCAACCACCACTTTGGTCAAAAATTATGTTTGCCTTATCATAAATGCGTTAAAAAGTGAATCATCCATATATCCTCTTTTAACCTTCATCTCATATGACCACTTTTTGACTAATAGCCAACACTTTATTGCACCCATTTCCACTAATGTTGAACCATTCTATCACCATAAGGTTATTGGCAATCTTAGGTGGCAAAAGGTTATGAAATAGGACATCAAGGCATTAAAGGCAATGATGTTGGGTTTTATGGCTTAACAAGAAAGGGGGATTGAATTGTTAAAACCAAAAATTAAAACTATTATGTTAACAAATGCTCAACTCAATATGCTAAACAAATCACACAAATAATCTCAATATAAATTGAATAGATTTCAAACATATGATGCTTTACTTCCAAGTCAAACAACACGTTATCAAGAATATTGTCACACTATATGTACCAAATATTCTGATGGGTTAGGAACAAATACTTGATAAAATAAGAGGTAGTAAATATTATAAGATGGTTAGATCAATAGTAAGCAAAGAGATTGATACCAAATTTATCACAGTAGTTCGGCACTCACACCTTGAGTCCTATGTCCACCCTCTTCTCCTTCAATCAAACCGATTGAAGTCTCCTTTACTCAACAAAGTTAGGAGAAAACATTCTCCCTAACTCAAACAATTCCTTCTCAAGGAATTTCTTGTACAATGTTACACAATATGATCAAAAGATCATAAATTGATTATAAATCCCAAATAATATAACAAGTTGTGGGATTCTATAACCTAAAGGAGCTGATTTGATGTAAATATGATAACTCTAAGCTCCTATCACGAAAACCCTAAATTAAAATAAATTAGGATTTTGGATTCCTTTCAATGTTTATGTGCAATAAGTATTTTTAATGAAATCAGCATATAAATAGAGTTATACAAAATACAATTGATGATATAAACGAATGAATAAGTATTTAATCACAACATCACCATAAGCTTGTACTTCACCAAAAGTTAATAAGATTGAATGATTAAAAGATAAGCTCAATAGTCAATTTTTCATTTAAAGAGAACTTCAAATTGTTATAAGTGTCAAACCTTTCTTCATAGAATAACTCTTCTTAAATAGAAAAATTAGAGCTAGGGTTTTAGACTTTTCAAACCTTAATGATGAAGCTATCTTCCCATTGGAATAGTAAATCAGCCTTCAAATCTTCCTTCTTCAACTCAAATCAGACCGTTCTAACATCGGTCTCTTCAAAAATCCTCCCATTGAGGATTCAGTCACTAGCGGCGCCGTTCCTCCATCTCTCTCTCTCTCTCTCTCTCTCTCTCTCTCTCTCATTTCAATAGTCATCAATAATATGCTCTTAGGGCATTAGGTGAATAAGTGAGATGGTGTGTAAGTGAAATGGTGAGTTTCATCACTAGCCGAGCTCACTTATTTGCTAGATGATAACTCTATTTTTATAGAGTTATTTTACCTAATTTAGGCAATAAATAAATTTAATAATTGTGAGAAAACATCTGAACTCCTCTTTATTTATCTAAATTTATCTTGTTTATGTAGCACAAGGAGGCAAGGAGAAAAGGGATGAACATGGAGAGCCTGATGCTTATTGTGTGGCAAAATCGTAATATCAAGATCAAGAGAGTCAAGATGGGTTTGGGCTTTGAATGATTGTTATTAGATTTTATTGTTATTGGGTTTTCTAAATAATTAGAAAACCTAATCATATTAGGAGTTCAAAGCCTAATTAAATTAATAGTTCAAAACCCAATTGTTTTAGATCTCTAAAACCCAATTCTACTAGGATAAGAGTAGGTCTAAACCTGAACCCTATTTAAGAGAAGAGAAGAGGCAAAAGAAAGAGGAGGAGGAAATTGAGCACAACTCAAGAAAGAGGCCAAGAATTCAAGGTTTTCTTGAATAAAAGACAAAAAAGGTGACAAACTTCTTGTTCTTGGATTCAAGATGCCTTTTTTATTTCTTATTACCATTCTGCCTCATTATTTCTTTATGCTTTAGTTTATTTTTGTTAGATCTACGATGTAACCTAATTATGATGGTATGAATCTTATGATTATTATGTTTTGTAAGATATTTTATTTATGTGAGTTATATATTATTATGCTTAATGCTTTTAAGTGATTGACCACCTCTTGAATGATTTGATGTGCATGTTTGAGACTGAGAGGTAATAATATGCAATTGCTTCTTATAATATATAACCATGAATTAAATGTGGATAGACATATACCATGTTGTTTGTGTGGCTTTTGGTGATAAGATAATCGAAAGATTTATTATAAACTGGGAATGTTCATAGATCCTAATGCATTTGGTTTGTTTTAATTCACATATAGAAATATAGTAAATTAATGAACTAAGTAGGTTTGCTATACCTAGACATAGGATAGTAAATAAATTAGGAAGTTTCGCCATCACATAGATATTACCCCTCTTGCAAGCATCATAATTTACATTAGTACTTCATAGTTATGGTGAAATTGGACACTCTAACATATTTTGTGTATTTAGTTTTATTAAATTTAGTTGATTAGTTTATTCTCTATCAATTTGGATTTGTTAGATAAATTCTAGGAGTTGTTCACCGTTAGTAATTAGTTGGCATAGTAATCACCAATCTCTGTGGGACGATACTTTTCTTATCATTATATTACTTGTTCGACATGTTCACTTGCATTTAAAATTCACCAAACACTAGACAGATAAGTGGGTCATGAGACGAGCCAAGAACATAACCAAGCTGAGAATACAATTAAGCTGAGAGTTAGGTCGAGAATATAACTAGGCCGAGAGTTAATATCAAGCCGAGAATCAATATCAAGCCAAGAATCAATATCGGTCCAAGAGTGATATAATATAAGTTCTTGATAGAACTAAAGTTTGTTCCAAAAATAGAGCCATATACTTCAACCTTCATCCAAGTAAGAGCAAGTATCATTTTTTCTTAATCACAATGTATGACATATTTAATTTCAATTTGGTAAGCCTTGTTCTTAAAACATTAAATAATGAAATTAAATAAATTATTTTTTAATAGCATTATATACTGACATTATATTAAGAACTGTAGGAACCCGGTTACTTTATAATATCATTAACTGATATTATAATTTGTACACATTTTACTTGCTATGATTTTCTTTTGTACTTATGAAAAACATATTTCAACAAATATATTCATAAATACATTTTGTCACAAACAAAACCCTTATTTTCCAACAAAATGATACTTGGAAGATTATGGATTTACTTCCTAGATGGAAACCTATTGAATGCAAATGGGTTTATAAGATCAAGTACAATCCTAAAGGAAGAATTAAAAGATACAAGGCTAGATTAATGGCAAAAGGGTACAGTTAGAAGGAAGGCATAAGTTATCATGAGATCTTCGCACCAGTTGTTAAGCACATCACCATCATATGTGCCATTTCATTAGCTACTCAAAATTAGTGGAAAATCTATCATATAGATGTTAGTAATGCATTCTTGCAAGGAGATTTAAAGAAGAAGTTTATATGCAACTTCCACTAAGAGATCTAAATGAAAAAAATGGGAAAGTTTGCAAACTTAAGAAATCTTTATATTGATTGAAGTAAGCAACCAAACAATGGTATGCCAAGTTTATAGAAGCTTTATTAGAAATCAGCTATCAAGATTCTATGCATGATACCTCCCTCTTTGTTAAAAAATGAGGTCAATTAATAGTCCTCCTTATGATTTATGTAAATGATATTGTTATTACAAGTAGTGACACTAATGGAATTAAGGAACTAAAAGCACATCTACATTCATCTTTTCATATTAAGGACTTGGGAGATCTTAAGTTTTTCCTTAGGATTGAGGTCCTTCGTGATGATAAAGGTATTCATTTGAGTTAAGGTAAGTATATTCTTGAGTTGATAGATGAGATGGGACTTAGGGGAGCAAGCTAATGGAAAATCCCATGGACACTAACTTATCGCTGATGACAATCAAGCATGATCAAGGAGCCCTAGTACTGAGAGATGACAATCCACCATTGAAAGATTCTTTGAAGTATAGCAACCTTATAGAAAACTAAATTATCTTAATGTCATAAGGCTAGACATCTCCTACACAGTCCATGATCTAGCTTAATTCATGCATTCACCCAAGAAATCTCATTAGGAAGCAATAGTGCATTTGTTAAAGTACTTGAAGAGTTGCCTAAGTTCAAGTTTACTTACTACTTCCTTTAGTGGGTACCAAATGCAAGCCTATTATAACTCCAATTACAGTACATGCAAGATGCGAAAAAAGTCATTAATTGGCTTTGTGTTATGTTTGGGAATACATTGATTTCATGAAAAAACAAGAAACAAGGTGTAGTGTCACAATCATTTACAAAAGTAGAATATTGAGTTATAACCCTTACTACTTGTTAGATTTTCTAGTTATTGGGCTTTCTAGGAGACATGGGACTTAACATCCCTCGCCTAATGACTTTATATTGCGACAACAAGACCACTATAGAGCTCACTGCAAATCTAATGGTCCATTAACGTACCAAACATATCGATATTGATTGCCACTTCATTGGTGAAAAAATTTAACATGGGATTATAAAGACTGATCATGTTGGCACTAAGGACCAACTAGAAAATGTGTTAACTAAAGCCCTAAGAGCGAATCAATATAACTATATCTTTCACAAGTTGAATGTCGTTAACTTATATTAACCATAAGTTAGAGGGGGTGTTTAGAGATAAGATGAGGTTGCAACCACGTAGGAGTACTTGACAACTTTTTGGATAGAGAACGTTGGCTTGTTATGCAAAGCAAGCCAACATCTTCCTTTTCACTGCATCAGCACACCAGAGCATCTACTGAAGCAATCCAATCAACCATTGCAGAGTGTTATGAAGAACTTTAATTTGAATTATTTCAATATGATCAAACTTGAATTATTTCAATCTAATCAAGATTAAATTATTTCAAGCCCATACCCTTTCCATGTTGTGTTGTAATGAATACTGTAACATGGACTTATAGGTCATTTCATTGTGTAGTAAATGGATTGACCAATACTACTTTATGTAACACACTGTGTGGTGTATGGTGTGTATCGAATAAACATGAGAACAAATAGTAAGTCGTTGTGTGAGTGACTATGAGATAATGAGAAACTGTAATAGTGTTATGCTTGTAAGCCTCATAAAAGAGAAGGAGTTGTCCTCAAAATGGAAGTAGAGTATCATTTTAGGCCCAAACCACTCTACATGCTTATGTTAGTGTGTATGCATTGGTTGATGTTAATCCTAGAATCCTTACAACTAGTATCAAGAGCTCAAGTTCAAGTCTTTGTTTTAAAGGTGTGATCCTTCAACTAGGGACATTTCATAACAAAAGAGGCCTTTAAGGTGTGTATCTTCTTCCCTTTAACTCATTTAAATGTTTTTTGACTTGATAATGACTAGTGGTGGCCAGAAATTGAAAAAAAATTAACTTAAAGCTCATGAGTTACCATTCACTCACATGGCCAAATAAAGAAATTAGGATTAATTTTTCTCTTGTTGGATGGATTTTGGCAGAAAATCTATTGTTTTTGGACTTGTGGCTGGATCTATTGTTTAGTGGCCTTTGCATCACCGAAAAAGTGATGTGGAGTAGAAAAATGGCAAAAGCCCATTAGAGAAATAATTAGGTTTATTTTGACTCACTTTTTGTGAAGACAACTCGACCTTTTGTCCTATCTAGCTTGAGTTTGATTCAATTTAACCTGGAGAATAGACTCGACTTAGTCCAATTTAACCGACTCGATTTTACCTAAAACTTAACCTATTAACCAAGTTTGTTGTTGACCTATTAACCATTAACCATTGACCATTGACCATTAATTGTTGACTTTTTAGTTAACTGTTAACCTACCTTGTATAGTACATGCTCCAAACCCCCACATGTAGCCATGCATGGAGCATTGTTTTGCTTGTGAATCACACATGCCGAAAGGCCTTTTCTGACCAATTTTCTGGAGTTATTTATTATGTTTTTATTTTTAGGGTTTTTTAAAGTTGGTTTGAGAATTTTTGGACAAATATGGAAGGGCATTTTAGTCATTTTAGATATTGAAATTGAAGTTTAAGGGGAGTTTATCAAAATGACAAATGACCTTAAAATTGTCAAGTTCCAAGAGAAAATTTCAATATATGGAGGATGAAGATGGAGTAAATTTTGTATGAAAGACAAAATTTCTATATTGTATTACAAGAATTGGAAAATCATTTGGTATCAATGTCAATGGAAGAATTTGAGCTTATTAATAGAAAAGCTCTTAATATGATTCCTCTTTTTTCCTTGGTTCCAATGGCACCGCCTTTTTCTTTTCTTTTCATTTTTTTCTTATACAATGCCCCTCTTTCTTCTCACATTGCTTTTCTTTTTCTGTTGTCTTGGAAGGCATGCCCTAGATTCTTTCTTCGCAATTCATGCCTCTCCCCTTCTTCTTTTACTTTTTTGTTCTTTTTTTCCTTTTCCTTCTATTCTACATGTGCCTAGCTTTTTTCTTCATGTCTCCTTTGATTGTCATGCTCTTTTTAGGTTTGCTGCATAAATAATAAAGATTTAATTGAATATATGAAAACTTAAATATTATCTTACAAAAATTATATTATTTATAGCCTAAAATAATCAAAATAACTCTATAAA
This sequence comes from Casuarina equisetifolia, assembly GCA_028551475.1. NCBI lineage: Eukaryota > Viridiplantae > Streptophyta > Magnoliopsida > Fagales > Casuarinaceae > Casuarina > Casuarina equisetifolia. Next base: position 22,573,598 of record CM052356.1, read on the forward strand.
AATATAGTTATCAATGATTTATCTTTGTCTAAATGATTCAGTGTTGATTCATGTGATTCATCATACATTGACTGAGAGTGTGATGGAAGATCTTTGTTATACCTATAGAGGTCCATCATTGCCAAACTTGAATATAATTCAAACCAGGAGAAGGTTAAGGTTTTATGCAAGTTCTTTAAGATGCAACAAAAAGAGTTAATAAGCATGAAGGACCACTTAGATGAATTTAACTTAGCCTTTACTTAGTTACAAGGTACATGAGTCTAATTTTATGATAATAACTTGATAGCTTTATCATACTTGTCTTCTTTACCAACTAGATGGGAACCTTTGGTAGCATCTTTAACCAATGACCAAGTTCTGAGGGGGAGCTCAAATTCCATGATGTTATGCACATAGTCATGTTACAAGATATGAGAAAAAGATCTTTAGGAGGAGCTTCAAGTTCTAATACTTTTATAGTGTTGTCAGCTAGCAACTATGAGGGTAGAAATGGTAGAAGACAAGGGAATCATGAAAGACCATAGGACAAAGGGTTATTAATAAGATATGTTGGTATTGTGGAAAGATTGGATACTTTAAAAAGGAATGTCATGCTCACAAGAAGCAAATCAGTCAAACTTCAAAGGAAACATTAGATAATGACACAACGAACTATGTAAAGTGGCTTAGGCCTAAAAAGATACCCTATTTCCACTTTGAGGGCAACTTTTTCTTTTCTTAGATTTCTTACAAGCATAACACTATTACAATCTTTCATTGTCTCATAGTTACTTACACAACAGCTCACTATTTGTTCTCACATTCACTTGGTAGACACGATACACCTACACAGTGTGTTACATAAAAGAAATACTAGTCATTCCACTATTTAAATAATGGAATGACCTATAAGTCCATGTTACATTGTTCATTGCAACATAACAATTCTCTCCCTTAGAATGAATAGTGCAACGTCCTTGCACCACAGGAATAAAAGTTACTACTAAGAAATAGAGATTGCCCCTCGCCTAAGCTCTTACTCCTAAGCCTGGCACAAGTTTAGCAGAAGCTCAACTTGTCTTTGCCGACCACTTGGTCAACATGTTTGCCAAGTTCTCTAAGTTGTGGATCTTCTTTAGCTTCACACATCCATCTTACAACACTTACCTAATGAAATGATATCTCTTCTCAATATGCTTTGACTTGGAGTGGAACATTGCATTCTTGGCAAGGTGAATAGCATTTTGGTTGTTTGTCCATAGTGCACTATCTTCTGGCTTTTAACCAAGCTCTTCCAAGAATCCCTGCAACCAAATGAACTCTTTTGCCCTTTCAATTGTGGCTATGTACTTTATTTCCATAGATGACAATGCTACTACTAACTATAACTTGGACATCCAACTGATAGACTATTGAGATGATGGTTTTAATATAGCTAGTATTCATGTTGAATAAAAGCCATTCTACAATGTTGAATTTTAATATTTCTAAAGAAAAATAGACGGGAAAAGAGGTAAACTACTCATACCTTAAGGTATTTGGGTGTGAGGTGTATGCATTTTTAAAGGATTAGAATATAGATAAGTTAGACCCTAAAGCTTAGAAATACTATTTCCTTGGACATGGTAGTGATAAATATGGTTATAGATTATGGGATGGTGGAATGAAGATGTACAAGTTCCAAGATATAGTGTTTAATAAGGATAAGCTATATAAGGATAGAAAAGAACAAGAAGTGTATAAAAAGTCTAATGTGATTAATGTAGACTTGGATGTTTCAGACAAATTAGGCAATGATAATTCTCAAAAGCCTCTTCCCCAGCTTCATCTTCAGAGAGTACACGTGAGGATCAATTTGACACTCTACCTACTACTCCATCTTTGAGAAAATCTACTAGAAAAAGGTGTGCTCTTTCTAAGTATTCTCCATCTTCAAATTATATTATATATACTAATGCAGGTAAGCCTGATAATAGGCAGAAGGCCTTGAATTGTGATGGTAAGGCCAAATAGGAACAAGCAATGAATGAATAGTAAGACTCTTTGTTGTCACACCAAACTTGGAATTTGGTTTAATTACCTAATGGTAAAAGGACATTATATTCAAGATAGATATATAGGATTAAAAATGAAGTAGATAGGAGCAAGCACTATAGGGCTGGACTTATTGTCAAAGGGTATGTGTAGAAAAAATGGAATAGACTTTGAGGAGATATTTACTCTAATGTTAAGATAACTTCAAAACAGGTGATGTTAAGTATGGTAGCTATTTTAGATCTTCATCTAGAGTAGTTAGATGTGAAAACAACTTTTCTTCATAGGGATTTGGAGGAATAGCTTTACATGTATCAGCCCAAGGGACTTGAAGTAAAAGGAAAGTAAAAATTGGTGTGTAAACTCAAGAAAAGTCTATATGGTCTAAAATAAGTTCTTAGATAATGGAATCTAAAATCTAGCAATTTCATGATGGAGCAAAAGTTTAAGAAATGCTCAAGTGACCATTATGTGTATTTCGAGGGGAAACCATCAAGTAATTTTCTTATGCTAATTTTGTATGTTGATGACATACTTGTTTGTGGAGCAAATATGTAAGATATAGTTTAGTTGAAAAATCAACTCAAGAGTCATTTTTCAATGAAGGATCTTGGAGTGGCAAAGCATATCCTTGGCATGAAGATTACTTGTGAAAGAAAGAAGTATATGTTAAGAGAATGTTCAAGAGGTTCAACATGAAAGATGCAAAACCAATGGCTTAACCTCTTAGTAGACATTTTATATTATCGTTGAAAGATTGTCTACAGACAAATGAGGAACAAGAATTCATGAAGAATGCTCCTTATACTTTAGTAATGGATAGTTTGATGTATGTTATGGTTAGTACAAGGCCAAATGTTGTACAAGCAATTGGTGTAGTAAGCAGATTCATGAATAAGCTTGAACGATGCATTGGGATGTGGTTAAGTGGATATTCAAATATTTGTAAGGAACTTTTTCTTATTGTCTTCATTTTGGAGGTTTAAAACTCAGTCCTCAAGTTATATGGACGTTGACTTGTAAAGAGATTATAATGGTAGTACAAGTACCATAGATTACATCTTTATGGTTAAAGGAACAACTATTAGTTAGATGTCCAAGTTACAATTAATGGTAGTATTGTCATCTATAGAAGCAGAGTACATTGCCACAACTAAAAGGACAAAAGAGTTCATTTGGTTGTAAGGATTTTTGGAGAAGCTTAGTCAAAAGCTAGAGGATAGTGCACTATGGATAAACAGCCAAAATGCTATTTAACTTGCCAAGAATGCATTGTTCCATTCCAAGTTAAAGCATATTGAAAGGAGATATCAATTCATCATGCAAGTGGTGAAAGATGGACATGTGAACTTAAAGAAAATCCACGCCTCAAAGAACTTGGTAGACATGTTGACCAAGGTGGTTGATAAAGACAAGTTAAGTTGGTGTTGGACTTAAGAGATAAAGCTTAGGCGAAGACAACCTTTTTTTCTTAGGAGCAATTCTTATTCCTATGGTGCGAAGAAGTTGCACTATTTATTTCAAATAGGAGAATTGTTATGTTGTAATGAACAATGTAACATGGACTTATGGGTCATTCCATTGTGCAGTAAATGGAATGAGCAGTATTAGTTTTATGTAACATACTGTGTAGGTGTATGGTGTATATCAAAGTGGAAATAGGAACAGATAATGAGCTACTATGTGAGTGACTGTGAGATAGTGAAAGATTGCAACAATGTTATGCTTGTAAGCCATCAAAGAAAAGGAGTTGTCCCCAAAGTGAAAGTTGAGTATCTTTTAGGACCTGAGCCACTCTACATACTTGTGTTAATGTGTGTGCATTGGTTGATGTTGATCCTAGAATCCTTACATTCCATCATCATTAAACAAGCTAAACAAAAGTGATTAAAGAAGGCTTCCGTCTTTAGGTTTCTTATTTTGTCTACAACCATTTATGCTCCCTTTTTGTTTTTTGATACAAATCACACTTGTATAAATAGCGTAATAAGGTCACCTATAAATCTTGTCAATTGCAATACAATTTCATGATAAAAGTTTCTTCAGCATTAAAAAATAAAAAAGGACTGAATGAAAATGTGTAATAAAAAGTTAAAAGATTATCTTTCTTACATTAACGGTTGTGTTTTACAGGATTGCTCCAAAATCTATAAATTATACAAGGTTATCCCAATGAAAAAAAGAAACACAAAAATATAGCATGTCCAATGTACCAACTTCCTACTTGTATATGTTTATCACACGAACCTCATACATTGAATTGTTTTATTATGTGGCTGTACTTTTTTCTTTTTATGGTTTTACTTCTTCCTAGGTCATCATTTTTATGCCAAAAACCTAGTCATGTTAGGATTGGAAGGGAATAAGGCAATTTCCATGACATGTTTGCCACTAGACATAGGTCCAAGCCATTTATTCAAAAGTCTAACATGGCTCAAAAAATCTAATGGATACTGTCAAAACACTGGTCATTTTTGTTTTTGAGAAATAGAGCTTGTGTCACCAAACACAAGAAGTTGAGGCCTTTTCATCTTATGTGAGCATTACAATCCTGTGGGGTTAAACACTTGAAGCCAACAACGTTACCTCCATTGTCTGATTTGTTAGAACATCTAGAAGCATTTCTTCCTTGTTTATTGTACCTTTTTAAGAATCTTCTCTCTCGGCCAATTTGTAGACTTCGTGTAAAATGCTTTCATCACCTTTATTAAATAACAAACTACTCTCAATGATGATGCCTTGTCTTTTGCACAAATATCCTTTTCCACTTCCATTATATAGGTTCCATAATGATCATCACAAGAATAAAGGTACACAAGAAGTTGAGGCCTTTTCATCTTATGTGAGCATTACAATCCTGTGGGGTTAAACACTTGAAGCCAACAACGTTACCTCCATTGTCTGATTTGTTAGAACATCTAGAAGCATTTCTTCCTTGTTTATTGTACCTTTTTAAGAATCTTCTCTCTCGGCCAATTTGTAGACTTCGTGTAAAATGCTTTCATCACCTTTATTAAATAACAAACTACTCTCAATGATGATGCCTTGTCTTTTGCACAAATATCCTTTTCCACTTCCATTATATAGGTTCCATAATGATCATCACAAGAATAAAGGAACCAGCAGTTGAGCTTTATGTATAAACCCATTGCTCATTGGTGTCACTAGTAAGATATATAACATCCATGAAGAGCTCTCTACCATTGTTTGTTGTTGTTCTCATATTCAATGTCACCAAGGATCATAGGCAAGGTGAGCTTGATCTCATCATCAAAGGCCTGAAAACAGATAGTGTAATTCTCTTGTAGGTGACATGTTTCTCTTGTTAGTAGTCCTTCATAAAATCCTACACCCTAATAAGAGTTCAATGGATTATGAATTTTGAATCAAAGTTGCTTCTCCATTGCTATGAGCTCTCATGCGGTTTATGAGGTGGATTTCCAAACTATTATGTAGGGTTTTTCTTATAAGTGTTGCTTCATTGTTCATTTATTGGTCTAATGGAGGATTGACGCGTTTCACAAGATTAGAATATCACAGGCTTTAGTAATTAGTGACTCCACTAAATGGTTTAGTCCAAGTGTGCTTAGAACTTATGTCCACCTTACTTTACCAACCAGTTAGGCAACCTCAACACCAGCTTTGGATATAACTTATCTCCACAACCCTCTACAATACATATTCTATAAATGCACAAGAACTCTTATGCAACTTTCGTAGAAGAAAATGGGATCACAAAGCTCTCCTTACCTGGAGAAATCGTCACACATGATATCTAAAGGGGTTTACAGATATGGGTCCCTACAAATCTTGTACATTAATAGTTAGGTTATTACAAAACCCCTAAACCTAAGAACAATTAGATTTTCAATATATTTGAAACCCTTTATATAATCACGTGCAGTTTGACTCAAACCAAGCTCGTATAACAATATAAATCAATGTAATACAAAGCTATTGGGCTTTAATACATAAAAACCCCCAAATGTGAACAGTTAGGGTTTTGACACTTTGAAGCCCAAGGTTACAAATTTAGACAATATTATACAAATTCTACAAACCAAGGTCAATGCAAGTATAAACATTTAAGTATTCTAGATCATCATTGGGTTCCCCCACCCATTCTGTTGTACTTAGTTATTTGTTAATGCAATCTTCATAAAAGAAAAAAATGGTTAATCTCTTACATTTAGTAATTTCTTTGTTATATAGTAGTTACTTTAGGGTGTTGAAGTTTGTTTACAATGGTTTGAGCATGATCATGTTCGATAGAAATCAAGAAAACAATTTCATATATATGCATTTCAACATATAAAAAAAAAAATAGGTCCAATTTCTATATAGCTTGTAGTGGAACAATTTAATATGCTTTACTGCCATTGTTTTGAAGTTTTTTCATTTTGACATTAAAGGATAATTACGGTTAAGTGAATGATTTATTATGTAATCAATTGGCTGGCATTGTCCTTACTAAATGGAAAACTAGAGATAGTATTATATGTCCACCAACACTTGGCACACTAGGGAATTGATCTTTTATGAAGGGGAAGCTAACACAATGAGGAGGCTAGCTTCATCTTTTTGAAGTTTCTAATAAGTAACAAAGTCAACCTTGATATTTCTAATATTTCCATATGAAAATGAGACATTATTTTTTAAGAAAATGCATATCCTAACATTTATTTTTTGGCTATTGTTTCATTCGTTATGAAAGGAGGATTGATAAATCTATTTTATAATTATTTTACCTATTTTTAGGTAATAAATAATACAATGCTTATAAGAAAATATTTGAATTCCTTTTTATTTACTTGAATTTTCCTTATTTTTGTAGCATAAAGAGGCATGGAGAAAAAGAATAAGCATGGAGAACCTGATATTTATTCTATGGCAAAATATGGTCAAAATATCAAGATCAAGAAAATGAAAATGGGCTTGGGCTTTGGATAATTGTTATTAGATTTTTCATTGTCGTTAGGTTTTCTAAATAATTAGAAAACCTAATCATGTTAGAAGTTCAAAACTTAATTAATATAAGAATTTAAGACTCAATTGTCTTGGGTATCCAAAACTCACTTCTACTAGGATAAAAGATAGGTCTAAACCTAAATCTTATTTAAGAGAAGAGAAGAAGCAAAAAGAAGGGAGGAGGAAATTGAGCATAACTCAAAAGAGAAAACAAGAATTCAGGATTTTCTTGAAGAGAAGACAAAAAAGGTGACAGACTTCTTGTTCTTGGATTTAAGATGCCTTATTTATTTCCTATTATTGTTCTTTCTCATTATTTCTTTATGCTTTAATATACTTTTATTATAGCTATAATGTAACATAATTATGATGGTATGAATCTTATAATTGTTATGTTTTGCAAGACATTTTGTTTATGTGAAGTTGCATATTACTATGTTTAATGCTTTTAAGTGATTAGCTACCACTTAAATAATTTAATTTACATATTTGAGACCGACAGAAGATGATATGCAGTTGCTTCTTATAATATGTAACCATAAATTAAATATGAATAAACATATATCATATTGTTTGTGTGACTTTTAGTATAAACAGGGAATGTTCATAGATCCTAATGCATTTGATTTGTTTCAATTCACATATAGAGATATATTGAATTAATAAGCTAAGTAGATTTGCTATACCTAGACATAGGATAGTAAATAAATTAAGAAGTTCCATCATCACATAGATATTATCCTTCTTGTAAACATAAATAATCAATATTAATACCTAGTAGTTATGGTGAAATCATATGCTCTAACATATTTAATGTATTTGAGTTTCTTAAATTTAGTTAGTTAATCTATAATTAAACATTTGAATTTGTTAGATAAATTTTAAGAGTTATTTACCATTAGTAATTAGTTGGTTTAGTAATCACCAATCTATATGAGATGATATCTTTCTCATCATTATATTATTTGTTTAACATGTTCACTTGTATTTAAAGTTTACCGAACAAGGATTAGTGGTAGCCAGTATACCTAAAAATTTATTTGAATCACCATTGTTTGGCAAATTTTGCCAAACAAGGACCTTAATATTTTTATTCCAATCTGAATAATCTATATGACAAATTTAGGGAGAACCGCTGACCAAAACTCTTGCATTGCATAAGCTGTTCATCATGGCTAAAACCGAAAACTTATGTGTGTGAGGAAGCCCTGAAATGCGGCCATCCAGGGAAGAGGTAAGTGGACTCTTAACGTTTTGAACTTGATTCCTGTGCAACATTCTTGACGCCACGACTTTTTATGGTTCATAAATGCTAGGTCTTGAGTAACTGTTAGAAGGGCGAAACGGTGTCATGTCACTTCGTAAGACGCGGTTTGAATTATTTTATAGGCGCATAGACGTTCTTATAATTCTTCTGCAAACAACATTGTTTTGACCGTTGTCTCATTTACCATTTTTCCTTTCTGAGACGGCGGTGTTTTGACGGACAGCCTTGTCGTTATATTTGGTTATGAGAAAACGGCAACCAGAGAAGTTTGGTGCTACTAGCGGACGGTGGATATAGGGCAGTTTTATGCCCCAGCCACCTGAATCCCTTGTATTCATTTGAATACTTGGTTTCTTTCTTGATTTGGGCTGTTTAGTCCCAGTTGCGTTTTTCCTGCAGGTTGTACGCCTTCTTGATCATTTCCAGCACTTAAAAGATCAATTTCCACCTCCTTATGGAAGTGAGCGGAATGAAACTTCCGTCTTCCTGTTATAGATGGCACTGCCTATAGATGGGTGCTCTTCGCTTTTTATACCTTTTACTTTTTTAAATTGGTTTTTGTGGGGCAGTGCTTTTTTATTTTTCCTGATTCTAGACAAAGGAGTGGGACACACTGCTTGTATGGATTTTAAAGTTAGGCAGAGCAAAGCATGGCTTGGAACAGATGGTAAGCTCTCCTGTTATATGCCTTAACCAAGAACAAATTTGTGTACTATCTGGTCCGAGCTGTGCGGCTATACCGGGTGCTAGTTTTTTTGGTTGTCCTCATAGTTTGCTAGTTTTGGGATTCTAGGGGCAGGTCTTCCATTTATACATTTTTATTTTTATCTTTTGGTTCTCTTTTGTTGCTATAAACTGTTATTTGAAAGACATGAAGTCAGCGTCCTGTTCATCTTTGTCTGGAAATTTGCAAGTTTTGTGTAGCAAGCGCATTTTCAGAGCTCTCATGTCACCAAGACGCCCGTCAATATTCTACCAACAAAGGATTTGATATGTTTTCTATGATTCTCGATAGTTGAGCTGCTTGTTTGATCCCTCGCTTAGTTAGATCACAGTTGCCTCTGCCACCATATCTCAGCAATCTAATTGAAAATTTCCTTAAATGGACGAAAGTTGATATTTGCTTCGTTAAACAGCTACCATTAGCCACACTATTATTTTCAATGGGTTTTATACATTTGCACACGAACGAGTAGAATCATGTGTCTACTTGAAGATATCTATTGACCGTAAACATTGAGGGAATGTGTAGAAAAACAGATTTAGGCCAGAACCAAAAGTTTCAACTTTATAGAGTAAGTTTGGGACATATTGGGTTGTACCTAGAATCAGATGAGAGATCGGAGTGGATTTTTTTTTAAAGACATGTCCCTACTCTGTGTAATAGATCAGACTTTGAGTTTCTCAACAACTCTGAAGTTGTCTCAAGTTAGCTTGAGAAAGATGTCATCATAAAGGCACCAATGCAAGACAGGGTGTAAGCAGGAAACTTGGGGAGCATACAATAAGTGTGTCCTAATATGAAAGGTACCAATTTTTGTACACACGCCACAACATAGATACCCACAGTCCATACAAAAATACATTAATTCTTGCAATCATATCAATCTTGATATCTGATTCCACCTAATATAAAATTCTAATTACTTGACATCAAACCATAAGACAATCCTGAATAACCTATATAATTACATTGCTTAGTTAAACCCAATGAAGTATCAATTTTAATGGGTTGGATTTGAACCCACAAATCCTATTTAGAGTAATTCATTCCTTCACTTTGGCGTCATATAAGACCATATACTTCCCTTCCAAGTTTATTCTTCCCTAACTTCATCGTTTTTTCCCCGTTCTTTTAACCTTCTTCCATTCAAACTATCACTCTAGACACTCGTGCGCTGGCTAGTGCCCCATCTCCAACAACTTCTCCCTCGTTTTTCTCAGCTAAGTCATTGGTGTTGATCAAGTTTTCACGTCCCAATAAAACCTAAAGTATAAGTATGTCTTTATGCTTTTGATCTCAACACTTGAGCATTGATAGGTTCCGTAATCTTGAAAACTTCGAATATTATTTTGTAACTAGGGAAGCCTCACACTTTAACGCTGGTTTAGCATTACCCAATTCCTAGCATCTTATCTGCATCCGACAAACCTCGTACATCAACCTGTTTCTTGAATGCCTCTCATTCTTCCCTCACCGTCATTCTTAACGCCTCGTTCTGTGGATTGGAGAGAGGCTTTAAACAATTCGTGAACAGGATCTGCCAGGCTTAAACCCTCGTGAATGGGGTCTGCCACGCTCACTGGGTCCCAATCATCTCTTTGAAATCTGACATGGCTCAAAATATCTGGTAAACGGCGTCACGTCGCTGGTCATATTTGTCGGAGATATTGAGGACGTTTCGCCAAACAAAACAAGCTAAGGCCTTCGTCTGCAGCTTTGCACTCATCTGGGCGGACAGTTTTGAAGCCGGCCGCGCTCCCGCCATATCTCCTTCTCGAATATCCAGAAGCATATCTTCCTTGTTAGCTGTATCCTCAGAATCTTCTCACTTAGCCAATGCATGGACTTCATACAAAATGCTCTACCCAATTTCATTGGATCACCGCTCTCGACGATCCATATATAGAGCGTCTCTCGCGAAAACACATTTCATGTTTCATTCTAAAAACTTCATATTGATCATCACTGGAATAAAGGAAAATTATATTTCCAGCTTCGTGTACGAACCCATCACTCGTGGCTTTCGCAAGGATAAAATAAAACGTCCATGGAGAGCCCTCATACTCCGTGTCTTGTTGTTCTCGCATTCGATGCCACCAAGGATCTCAGCCAAGATGAGGTTCATCTGGCAATTAAGGCTATGAAAACGGATGGTGGGATTCTCCGTGTAGGGGACACGCTTCTCGCGCTAGGAGTCCTTCATAAGGTTCTGCACCCCAGTAAGTGTTTAATGGATTCTGTCTCTTGAATCAAAGTTGCTTTTCCACTTGCTATGAGCTTGCATTGGTTTTATGAGAATCAAAGTTGCTTTTCCATCGCTATGAGCTTGCGGTTTTATGGATTGTTCTAAGTTAACCATTCCCAACTACACCCTGAATCCAAGTCTGGAGTCTAGCATACTCAATGAGAGTAAACAAAGAAGGGGAAATTTTAAGTTGGCAACAAAATGGGCTAATTATTTCATATTTATTGGAATTAAAATACACTACACGAACAGTAAAGAAAATATAAGGGACTGGAAAATAGGAGAAGTACATAGGATTCTTCCGACTGACTGGTATAGTTGAAAGGTTCAAGGGGTTTAAAACCACAGAGGACATGAAGCTAAGGTCCCAGAAACTGAACTCTGTTATGGGCTGGATGTTTGGGTCTATACCAATTCTCCACCTCCACAATCAATAGAAACTCATTACGTCTTCATTATACAAAAACGGTGCTGTAGGACTTGTCTGAAATTTCTTCTTCTTCCCCGAAAACGTTTCTTTATAGAATTACCGTAGTGAAGCTCCTGACCTTGCGAATCATAATATGATTCCCATTGAATATTGCAGCATACTTTGTGCTTACAAATTCAAACACTAGTTCAAAATGGTAAACTTCTTTTCTCTCAATAGTATTTGTGCAACGCTTCATTTGCTTATTCATGGTTTCAGTTAAGGTATGACAAGGTTCGTCATCTTCTGAGACATTATAATTCATTCCTATTTCAAACTCGCAAGAATATGAAAACATCACATCTACAATAGCCTTACTGCAACCCAACTGGTTCCTAGGGGATCCTTTCGGTTTCTCATCGAAACTTGGGGGGTTCTGGAACGATCAGTTTTTGGCTCTTTAGACTACTTTATCTTGAAGGAACATAACTGACTTAATCTGCAAAGTAATTGAAATATTCTTCTAAAAGCACATAATTTTCAGGTCAACAGGTCAGTGCAGATGTCTTATTTTCCATCTTGCTTTCATTCCTTTCATGACTTATAAAATTGAAGTTGCTAAGCTTCAACGAAGGTTTTCTGGTTTCTTGTCTTAGGAATCTGTTTGATAAAATTCTCTGTCAGAGTACCAACTCTGTTCACAGCAAAGGCCTCCTTTAAACGTGTTCACGTGTTCACTACTATTTTGTAGGAGGACGGAAGCATGACCTAAACTATGAAGAGAAAATTTCAGATGGCTAATATTTCCTTATTGTATTGTTCGCTAACTGCATAGGTCTCGCTTTCTATTTTTATCTTTTTAATCTTTTTTTTTTTCCTTTCTGGCTTGGAACAGTGGGTTACCAACTCAGAGCATGCCCTGATTCTTTTACTGGGACCAGTATCCGTGCAATGGAGGAAGAAGTGTCAAAGAAAGTTGATTTATACGTAAAAATGCTACAGAAGAGTGCTGCGCTGTGTGAAAATCCACGGGTAATTTATATTGTGTTTAATTCTTAGTCTCTTCGCTATAGGAAAAGGAAAGAAGACCCACCATTATGAATACTTCAAGCCCAATAATCTAGTAAACTTTTAGGGGGAGTGACTGGTCAAAATATTTCTTTTGATGGTATTGATGCTGCAATTAGGGCTCTCAATATATCTTCACTTGCCCTGTCCCCCAAAAGTTAGAAAGAGTCAGAAATCTTTCCCTCAAAGCTAGGCAGTAAATGCATGCTGAGATAGCTCGGATGCCGAAGTCCTAAACAAAAGTACGCGATGGCTTCAGATTTTCTGCCTATTATATCATAGCTCGTTACATGACCATTTGGATCAATATTTCAAAATTATATTTGTTGCTACAGAGAGCATTTCATTTCATCAACTATCTACTTTCAATTATTTTAGTGTTCAGCAGAAGGAAGCGAGAGTTTATTTGGTGAACAAGTACTCAAGTTAATTTCTTTTGAAGGAACGCCTCTTAATCTACTCATTTTGCACCTAATTTCTTGGAATCTCCCTTGGGGTATCTCTAGAACATGCAACTCTTCAAATATCCTTAATCACGGGACCCAATCATGTAGAAGGAAACTGAGGAAAAGAGTTGTGAGCTTTTAAAGGCTTTAGTGCTATTGGCTTCTTTAAGGTTTGTTAGAGTTGGTATATAAACTCTCTAACAGAAAGTGTGTACTCCTGGACTTATTTTCCCAAGTGGCTGAGTCCCCTCGAGCAGGATATTGTTTTCTCTTCTTTATTTGCTGCCCTTTTCTTCCTCTTACTATTTTCATTCGATGTTCAGGTCAGTATGGAAGTTCAAATTTCTGCTGGTTATCCGATTAGGCAGGTTATTTCACAAGAATTAGCAGCCTGTAAAGCAACTTGGTGTGTCCTGGACAGGTATCTGATAGTTTGCTTTTGTGGAGTATTCCTTTGCTAATGTTTTTCTTCCATTCTTCAGCTTAAGTTGCTACTGCATCAATGATCTTTGAAGCAATTAAATTTTCAGTCTCCTAAACTATTCCACAGCTGATCTTCATCATGCAGGATATTAATATTCCAGTTTTTCAACGAAGATTAATCTGTTTTAAAGCATTAACTGATGTGGCGTGGTGGCTAGATCTATGCTATATTTCTTGTTAGTAATTGACAAAGACTGGGATAACTTAGTTGAGTTTTGCACATCATTATGTTAGCGAAACGATAAGTCTGATGTTGGATACAAAGAAGTTAATAATCCTTCCCAAAGAATAATTTGAAGTACTAAAAGTGCTCACGATATGATGGAGGCATCACTGCCAAAAACTCCATGGGTTTTCTTCTAAATATCCTGAACTTGGTGCTATTAGTGGTCTTCTATACTACTGTCTAAATCATGCAATTCTTCCTCTAGGCTGTATGCGTCAACCCTATTCATATGGATGCCTTCGATGAATGATTATAATCTGTTTTTCGTTATGAACTTTTTAGTGATTGGAGTCCATTACATTCAGAATGGATGCCTATTTTGGAGGTAGGTTCTACCTCCTTATGTGCATTGTATGCTTGCTTTGCTTATCTATACATCACATGCTCATGTAATGCAAAAAAATGAGAAAAGTATGTAATCTGCATAACTATTCATTAAACTACAAATGGTTGTCTACATATTGGTCATCTCTTTCGTAGATTTTCTCCCCTGATTTTCTAACTTCAGCCACAATCCAGGTCCACCCTTCCCCTCTAATCAATTTTCTTTCCTTTTATTCTTTCACCTCTTTCTCCGGATCCTTCTGCTGCCTTTCACTGCTTCATCCTCCTGTCATGTAATTGTACGATGTGTTGATAAGTCTTTTAGGGTTTGCGCCACCTGTATCATTATCAATAGCTTTGCAAAATTTCTTGGTTCATTGGTTATTGATTTTGGGTCTCTCTACATTTTATTCATATCTGAACCAAAAATTGAACCACCGACAGGAAAAACAAAGGACTAGCATCGTACAAGTGCAGCTAAATATCTAGTTGTAGAAGAAATGTTAAAAGAATATTCTCAACTTACTCGCTTACTGTCAGACCTTGTAATCATGGTTTATCACATGTCTATGGCTATGGACAATTAAAAATGAAATAGTTGAAAATTTCAATTCGAGATACAACAACCAATAGGTAAATTCTAGTTTCTAGTAAATGGCGAATGGATGTACATGCACGAACAGGTCTTTCAAAATGGATGTATATGTTTTATACATATAAATGTAGTAGTTACTCAAGTTGTTAGAGTTGTGTTATAAATTGTATTTATTTCAAAACCTTTAGGTAATGGAGTCTTGTACTTTCATACATTTAAATTAGGATCCCAATGGACTACTTACCAATGTAAGACAATTGTTCCACACTTTAGACTTAGGTGCTATGTCATATCTATGTCAAAACCTTAAAATAATGAGAGGTAGTGATTTTTCATTTTTAAAGTGGCTTGCCAATGGATTCCTTGGCAATGTAGGTCATCAACCACACACCTGCTAATATAACAAGTTATTGCACGAGGAGTCAAGGAAACTTAAGCAATTAGCAAGTAAACCAGCAATATATAAGTCAACTGTCCCATGCACCAACAGTCCGCTTAGGTGGAGACCTCCCTAA
This sequence comes from Casuarina equisetifolia, assembly GCA_028551475.1. NCBI lineage: Eukaryota > Viridiplantae > Streptophyta > Magnoliopsida > Fagales > Casuarinaceae > Casuarina > Casuarina equisetifolia. Next base: position 22,588,884 of record CM052356.1, read on the forward strand.
TAGATCCTACAGCGAGATAGGGCTGTGGATGTTCGTGATATTACAAGGACCATCATGAAACAAAAAACGGATTTTGTAGATATCCAAGCACAATTACAACGTTAATCATTAGTATAAAACTTCATTAAGTTTATGATAAGCTAACCTATTGAAACAATGGATACTTTCATGGAAACATTTGTCATAAAAATACCAATTCTTTAGTCATTATAGTCAAAGTACTAATTACTGAAACCAAATGATCATTTCAACACAATTACAATTTTTGGCATAAACGGGTTAGGTTTATAATATATCAAAGTGAATATAGCTATCTATAGCTTCTGAATCATTAAAATATATAATTCATTGAAAAAAGAGTTAAATCGCAATTCTTTGTTGGAAATCATGCATATGAAATAATAGTAATACTTTGCATTTCATGATCAATCATATACGGTACAAGACGGTAAATTAATCAAAAGAATTGTTTTTGTTCACTTTTTCTGAATGTCCATTGGCTTCAAAACTAACTCACCAACTTTAACAGGCACCTTAGACGGGATTTAGCCTTTTACGAGAAGCACATATCCTGCAAGATTGCATTAATAGAAGATGGCTTCTCTCTGACTTTATTGAGGCGTCATGGTGGAGTTGCTGCAGATATTATAGAAGAAAAACAGTTCTACTCATTATCTAAGCCTGTTACATTGTCAAATGATCAAGGTAGTGAAAACATGGAGCCGACTGAGATAAGCCACAGTTACTCCTTATCCTTAAGTTCTCAGGAAAATATGCCTAAAAGCAACTTGACGCCTTCATCCTCACTCGATTATAGGCCTTCCAGTATAAAAGAATCAGGTCAGAAAGTCTTTCATACTTTTATATACGTATATGCATAATGCAGTTTAGATCTTAATTTCATATGTGCGAAACTTCTGCCTTAAGCATTTATCATACATTAATACTCGTAATTCTTTTGAATCTTTAATTTGGATGGACCAACTAATTTCCTTAGGAGTTGGCACTTGGCAATCACATATAGATTGTTGGATTAGGGTATGTTAGAAGCAAATGTTTCTATGCTATCCCATCTAAGATTAAGAGCAATGTCAAGTCATTTATATCCTTGTTTGAAATCAATATTTTATTCATTCAATCTATTCCTCTAAAATATAATGGTTTGTAGTCAACCTTTTAGACTGTCATACACTGAATTAATAAAACTTCAGCTTATGAATCTGCACAAGAAATTAGAATCAACTTGTGTGTGATGAACATGTTTACACAATAAGCTTAATCGGCAACCAACTTGAGAGCTTAGAAGGAATAAATATTTAGATCTGATTGTTATAAAGTAATAATGTTCATGCAAGGGGAAAATGTTTCGTGTAACACTCATAATCCAGAACTATCTGTGTCACTAAATTGATAAAGAGGACATGACATTGGTGACAATGTCAAACACTGATACGAGTCATTCAACATGGTGACCTAAAAATAAGTTGGCCTGCAACAAAAGTGCTAATGCCTAGAATGAAAACTTGGTGTATATTTTGGTTTGATGTACTTTTAAATCCTTAGGTATATGGTAAAGTAGATGCTCTACGCTGCAGCCAAATCTTTTTTATGGTTGGGACACCAGCAGCGGGGAGTTCTAGTGTTGAATTGAACACAAGTAAATTTGTTGTCTCCTCAGCGGAATCAATTGCATAAATATATTTGTCTGTCCATATGAAAAAGTAAATATTCGAATTCAACTTGAAATGTTAGTTGTTACTATGATAAAACGATTCCAAATAGACTGAATAGACCACATTTCTCCTGAACAAACCAGTCCTCTTGCCACTATGAAGTGCTAAATCAGTCGATTCCGATCAGATCTATATGCAATAGCCTCGGACAAACTTCTTTAAATTAGATTAGTTAATTTGTGGCCCTAGCATGACACAATTTAGCAATATCGAGCTCCTAAAATAAAGAGATGTGATGACTCACTAGATCACTCTCGTTGACATTTGCTCGTTGCATTGTTGCTCTGCTTTAGTACTTCAAAGTATGTTCACGTCAACTTTGATTTAGATCTCATAGCAATTTGGTAACGAAAAAAGATATGTAATAGCTATTTTTCTTGAAATCCAGTTTCACGCTTAAAAAAAGTAAATAGATACGGAACTTCTTCTCAAACTGTCCAAAGGCCACCTAGACAGGTCTCCCAGCAAAGATCCTCTGAGGCACCTATTCTCTGTGCGGCTTGTGGGACAAGAACTGACATGCATCTCAAGGATTCTACGAGATTTAGTTTCTCTGAGATACAGCTTGCAACAAAAGATTTTGCAAGGGAGAACCTATTAGGAGAAGGCGGATATGGACTTGTATATAAAGGTGAACTTCAAGATGGACAGCTCATAGCAGCGAAGGTACGGAAAGAAGAAAGTAATCAAGGGTTTGCTGAGTTTCACTCGGAGGTATATGTTTTAAATTTTGCACGGCATAAGAACATTGTGATGCTGTTGGGTTACTGTTCCAAGGAAAGCCAAAATATTTTGGTGTACGAGTATATCTGCAATAAGTCTCTTGGTTGGCACTTGTTCGGTAAGTAACTATTACCCTAGCATGCCTATGTCAGTTTGATATTTGACTTCAGTAATGTAATCCACACCAATTATAAACGTTAGAATCGGCTTTGTAATGCCGGATGGGGTTTTCTTTTTTGTAGATAATGACGCAACCCCTCTTGAGTGGCACCAAAGGATTGCTATTGCCATTGGAATTGCAAAAGGACTGCGTTTTCTTCATGAAGAATGCCGGGGAGGCCCTATAATTCACAGGGACTTGCGACCAAGCAACATTCTGCTCACGCACGACTTTGTTCCCATGGTAAATAAATATGCTTTATTCTCTTTTCTAGATATCCTTTCTCATTTCATTTCATTTCCTTCCAATCATAATATGAAAGGGTAGTCCATGCTATAAGAATCCGGGCTGTCGGAAATCCTGAGCCATCTACTGTTGCATCTATGCACAGGAATAGTAACTGGCAATGCTCAGTTTCTTTCGGTTGGATTTTTCTGTAGTAGTGTCGCCCGTGCAGGAGGGAAGAGTTTCCCCTCCTCCTCCCTCCTCCCCTTCTCTTCCCTCTTTCTCCTTTTTGACTGTCGTTGTTACTATTTTTTGTGGTTTGTGCTTTTTCTCCCCTTCTCCACCCTCGCTCATGTTCCACATACAATCTTCAGAACAATTGGGCCACGAGCCCGAGCAGAAATTTCTCGGTTCTACCTCCTCCATCTTTTCCTTTGCCTCTCCATACCCGGTAACCACTTTCAATCTTGATCCAACATTCCATGATCATCAGCCATAGGACATTGTTAGGATCCAAGCCTTACAAAACCCCACAATTAACAATACAAGAGCCCAGATAGAACAATACCTCCTTTATTAATTCAAATCTAATCCAAGAATAATAATAATCAAAGCACTGACAATTCAAGTCAATCACAACAATGAATAATAACTAAATAACAAAGTACGGATTACAAGGTTACTAATAAGCTACTCCAAATAGGCCCCTCTTCTAAACTATCTTTGAAACCATCGATTTCAAAAACTCATTTCATGCTCGACTTCCAATAAGGCACTAGGCTAGGCTTAATACTGGCCTATTCCCCAATTTTCTCATGTTCGTCAAGGCATTGTTCTAAGTATTCAGCGGTTTGTTTCTATTGTAACTTTCTCTTCGATAATGCAATCTTAATAAAAGGAAAAATGGTTATCCGTTACATTTAGTGATTACTTTGTTGGACAAAACATTGTAATCCACTGAAATTGAAATGGTTCACATTTGGTTGGTTGTTGAAATATGTTTATAAAGGTTTGAGTATGATCATGTTACATGGAAATCTGGTACATGGTTTCATATATTAGCATGTCAAAACAGCTCCACTGTTTGGTAACATAGCTTGCGATGAAACAATTTTCAATTCTCTATTGTCATTTTTATCGAATATTTTCTTTTCGCAAAAAAGGATTATCGCAGTTAATTGAACGATTTATTCTACAAACAGCTAGCTGACTTTGGCCTTGCTAAATGGAAAACAGGCGATGATCCTTTATATACACGAGTACTTGGCACATTTGGGTAGGACTTTTATAGACCTTTCCCAAGTTTTTAGAACTATATTTTGTGAAATCCCTGTTCCTAACATTTTTATCTGAGCAATCACAACTGAGTTTTATGGTTCATGTAGCTACCTTGCTCCAGAGTATACAGAAAGTGGTATGGTTTCTGTCCGTACAGATGTCTACGCATTTGGAATTGTCCTGTTACAACTGATATCAGGGCGGAAAGCAATCAATATAACTACAGAAACGGAACACCAGACTTTGCGACAATGGGTATGTTATGGAACATAGTTTGAGTTTTCATTTACCTTATGCTCAATTGCAGTACAAGGTATGACTTAGAGTTTATTTAAGTTTTATCAAACTTTCGAAAGTGTCATTTATTTGTATTTTGGAAGGAGTCTTAGTGATAGGAAATGCATCAACTATTTCTTTGATAATCTTGTAAATTTCTAAAAGAAAGTTACAAAATCTTGCTAAACACTACTTCATTCTCTTTCTTCCAATGTGAATAATCTTTATGACAATTTTAGGCAGAACCACTGATCAAAGGTCTTCAATTCCGTGAGCTCATTGATCCTCGCATTAAAGAATCATACGACGAACATGAGTTGCATATCATGGCTAAAACCGCATACTTATGCATTCAAGGAAGCCCTGAAATGCGGCCATCCATGGGAGAGGTAATTGGACTTTGCCGCTTTAAACCTCGATTTTTGTGCAACCACTTTTTATGGTTCATCAATTTCCTTAACCACAAACATTTAACATATATGGCATTTGTTTAATTTGAATCACAAGGTTGAGAACCGATAGACACACTCATGTCTTAAGCTAAAAATGTCTAATTACTGTTTTTGTTTCTCTTTTCTGTTGCTTTTTGATTCCACAAATCGATCGTTACCGCAGGTTGTACGCCTTCTTGATGTGGGTAATGACCATTTTCAGCACTTGCAAGATCAATTTCGAGCTTCATATACACATTGAAGAGAATGAATCTTCATTTTCATGTCATACATGGTACGGCCTATAGATGCCATTGCTCTTTTTCTTTTCTTGCGGGTGCTCTTAGCTTTAATGGGACAGTATTTTGGTTTTTCCTGGTTTTGGACAAATGACACTGTTTTAATGATTTAATCTATAACACCACTGTTACGTTCAAGGTGGATTTAAAGATGAAAAAAACAAGCATAAAATAGACAAGAGAGACTCCTTGTAGGCACGCAAAACCAGGGGAAGCATGTCTTTACTTCATGGAGAATATCATACGATCTTATCTTCACTCTATTTCATTAACCCTCCATTTCATCCGAGGAAGAACACTTAGGCAAATGATAAGTATTTTATACGCTGACATGGCCAGGATCAACTAAACTCCTTACGACGAATCCGGTGACAAGTCGACGACGTAGAACCAAGAAATCTCCCCCTTCCTGTAAGCGGGCCCTTAGGCCCTTATTGGCCTACTAAAACCCTAAGGCTTTAATACGAGGAAATCCAGGACTTATAACGAGCAAAGGCCGGATCCTTAGCACCACAGACAAATGCCTAGTTAGTTTTGGCCCAAAATTCAATGTTTGGTCAGTTTTGCTGGTGTATGGCTGGCCCATGAAAGGACTTCGGATACGAAGGCCTGTGGCTCTAATACTAGAAAACGGGCCCTTGCTGGCCTACTAAAACTCTGAGGTTTTAGTAGGAAGAAACCAGGACTTATAAGGCGTAAAGGCCGATTCCTTAGCACTGTGATGTGGGACTTTCATTACTTCCCACCTAGCTCCTTTCTTCTTCTTCTTCTTCTTCCTTCCACCTACGGTGAAAACATAATCAACATGCAAAACAAATAATTGAAGTTTCTTTTGAGGGAAACTCGACCTCACTGCTTTTCCTTACTTTTCTAAACTACCCAAAATACAAAGACTTCGCGTCGATTACAAAAAGCCCTAATCTTCCCCTATGACTCAAGGCTTATACCGTCATACACAAATGTTTTGTACATAAGGCTTCTAGTTACATTACACAGCAATACTAAATATACATATTGTAGAAGGTTCTTACTAGTTGGCCCGCAACTTACAAAAGGGGCTGTCTATGGTGTATAAAGTTCTCACAATGCCTTGCGGTCTACACGAGTCCGTGACATGCCCACAACTTTCATGCGGCTTGGACCCATTAGCAGCCTGTCTCGGAGAGCTTTCAGCACCTGTTTTCTATCTTTGAGTTCTGTATCAACAGAAGCAACATCAACAACCCTCATGACATATGAAAGAAAGGTTGGTGGCGGATAGCCATAAACTATCTCGAAGGGAGATACACCCATGGTCCTGTGACTGCTAGTGTTGTCTTATTTTTTTGCCCATTGTAGCCACCTATCCTGAGGTTGATCTGAAGTAAAAGACCATGTAAGCATTTCTAGCACTCGGTTTACTACTTCCGATTGGTTATTGGTCTGGGGATGATATGCGGAGCTAAAAGTGAACTTTGCCCCTTGCAACTTGAACGAGGTCTTCCAAAACAAATTGGTAAGTATCGGGTTTGTCACTTTTTCTCATGAAGGATTCCAAAACAATTCCTTTTGGTATTCCATGTAACTTAAAATTGTGGCTAAAGAATAACTATATTATCAACATGGCTAAATATAGATGGTTCAATGAGATGAAATGAACCATCTTAGAAAACTAATCAACTACCTCATGACTATTGTCTTGCCTTGTGAAACCAACAAATCCCCTATAAGGTCCATGCACATCTTCATCCATACGTATGTGGGTATTGGTAATGGTTGAAGAAGACCTATTGGTCTTGTATTTTTCCATTTTTCCTTTTGGTAGATTTTACACCTAATGACATGCTTTCTAACACTTTTTCCCAACCCTTTTTCAATAAAATACATTCATGATGACTTGCATGTCTTTTTGGAATCCTTCATGAGGAAAATCATGAATCCCTAGGAATTTAGGGAGGGATTGCTTTCTTAAGGACAAAATTTACCTCTCAACTAATTTAGGCCTCCCCTTGAATGATTCTTTTAGTAATCTCTTTAAGTTTGGGCAACTTAGTTATATCTCTTTCTTTGAAAAGCAACCAAAGTGGCACTAGTATAGCAATGGTATCTACCTTAAGTTTCTATTATTCGTCCTCCCTTCTTGATAAGGTGCCTAGATAAAGTTCTCTTTTCTAGCATCATACTTTATTGTAAAATCATATCATTAAAGCTTGGCCAACCATCAATGTTGGGAAGGTAGGGACAATTTTTGTTTCCACAAGTGATGCAAACTTTTTTGATACATATGCATTATAAATTTCCTTCCTAACAAATATTGTCTTTACTTGGAACTGCTAATATTAGGGCTAAAATTTCTTTATCATAAGTTGACATAGTTGTATTCTTACATTTTAGAGATTGGTTGAAATACTCAATTGGTCACTAATCTTGTAGCATGACTACCATTGTTCCCATAGTAGAAGCATTGTACTCCATTATAAATGGTTGTGGAATTCAAAGTTAAGGTTTGGTTCATGATAAACTTCAGCCTACAAAATGCTTCTTTTGCAATAGTATCCTATTTAAACCAATTTTCTTGAGCAATTGTGTTAGTGGGGTATCTTTTCCTCCATGACCCTCAATGAACTTATGGTAATAGCTTGTAAGTCCAATAAAACCCTTCAAGGAACGTACTATTTTAGCAATAGGTCAGCTAACCATCGCTTCAAACTTTTTGAGTTCAATTGAAAGTCCCCCTCCAATAATTGGCTTAAATAAATTACTTTTGTAACAACTATATTTAATATGATACAAAATTGTGCATGGTCTTATCTTAGAGTACACTTCTAGTCTTTCTTATCTTGCATAAATAACCGTTACACATATAAATTTTTATTTCAATAAAAAGGTCTAATTTGAAATCTTTAAATGCACCATAAGATGCAACTTTAAGTAGACTGATGTTAAGTATGGATCAAAAGCCCTACGTCCCACTTTTGTATGGATAAGGTTAAGGAAAATATTGTGTTACAATCAACAAAATGACTGAAGATTAAGCCAAGCTTGTCCAACCTTAGAGCTATGTAGTCACTCATGTCCCATGCCTTGGTGTAGACAAATAGAAGGCTGATCCGATGCCCTGGTTGTCTTGTCCATTCAAAAGCTAGTGTCAAATAGGCATTGTGAAGTTGGACCTTAAAATAGTGCCCACTATAGCATGACATCTAGAGAAGAATTATTAAGGTTTTGGCTTCCTCCATAAATTCAAGCGATGGACTGTTAAAATTGTTGGCTAAATATCATGCTTTGACTGTGACAAGGCCGACTTGCAAGAATTTCCAATAAATAACCGATGCACATTAGGGTCCGACCAATAATAAAGTGTCTATTTGGCTGGTGTCTAACGTTTTTTGATGATGAAATGTAGTGGTAGTGTAGAAAATAAGAGAATCGTCATAGACATCAAAATTTTTAAAGTGATTAATATGAATTAACTCAAATGTCACATCCTCCGTAAAATCAAATCATTTGGCATATTCTTTCTTAATCATTAGTAAAGCAAAATCTTTGTAAAGCCAATGGGATTAGTTGGTAGGTAAGGAGTGATGCACACCTCGTCTAGTTGAAATCATCAATGGTCAAATGCAGTTCATATAATTGTAGCCAAATTCACCAAGACCATCAAGCAGAAGTTAGAGTAGAAGATGAAGAGGATCCTTGTGCTCCTTATGTCAATTCTTGTCTGTAGTATTTGATGTACTTCGAGAAAATTAAACTAAAAAGGGTGACTGCTTATTCTTCGTTAAAAGCTTTACCTGATAGAGCTGTGGGGCAGAGAAGGTTCTCATTAGATATTATCCAAAGATCTTGCTTCATGTGACTAGAACTCAATCATCATCATAAAAAACTTGACGCTTTCAATTACTAACTAAGATAAGAAATGGGTCCTGAGCACGATTCAGATAAATCTCGTGCATACTTTTTTATACCTCTCCAAGAACTGGTCGATCTAACCTCACTTACTCGAAAGGCAGTAAGTTTTTGGCTACGTGGGGTTGCTTGAAGGATCACAGCATTCTTTACAGACCAATCATCTCATTTCCCTATATATGCCTTAGTATCCAGCTAGTGGATCGGAATCAAAAACATTGGTATCCAGCTAGTGGATCGGAAAGTTCCACAATCTTGGAATCAAAAACATTGGTATAATCACAAGTGAACAGTTTTAGGAATTTAATACATACAACATGTACATGGTTACAAGATTAGGCAGCCAAGGCCGGCCAATCTGTTGGAAGGCGTCAGTGAACCACAAAATGTGAACAATTGTTTTGTCTTATTATTCTTGATGCAACCGAAAGTAAATATAATCGAGTGACTACACACCAAGATCAGGAAAAAAAAAAGGAAACAAAAAATCCAAAGAATGAATCAGTATATGCTAAAGTCTTTAAAAGATTATTGCACCACAAGGATTTTGAGGGAACAAAAAGAAACACAATTTATTAGCAAATATTTATAACGCCACCCTCCACAATTTTCATGGACACAAATGTATTCATATTTCCGGTCGGTCGATTTAGTTTTTTATTATCATCGTACGTGTAAGTTTTCAGATCCTAACTTATTTCTTACTACTTTTTTTCTGACAAATAGTTCACTTTATTTCACATAAAATACTAGTTAAGAGATAATCAACTGCCAATGACAGGGTGGATAGGGTAAGAGATGTGGATCAGGGCAAAGGATAATTACTAAAAAGCAGAATAGTGACATATTAAGATGATTAAAAAATTCAAAATCCAATTAATATCGGTAATAGATCGACAACAACAGCAGCCAATCCCAACATAACAATAGTGATGAAGAGGATGAATCTGCCGCCCACAGAGGCCTAGAGAATTAGGTTTGATAGCCCCAGACATGGCCGTGGGTTGTCCCCTCTAGGGTCCATGCTCAGAAGGTCAATGCATGCCCAATTTTCCAAAACACGTCCACACTCAACAGCCTAGGAGTCCTGTTCTCCAGCTCCCCATTGATGCACAAGTTAGACCTTGGCCTTTGGGGCCAAGTCTTATTTGTACAAGCGGGTTGTTCCCTTTGTAATCCTTTGAGACTTTTTTTCTTAGTTTTCTCTTATATTTCTCGTGTTGTTTATAAACCCGCTGTACGCACTCGAAAAACAAAAAGGTTCGGCACCTAAACCTTGAAGTACCTTATTATCTGTCAACAATTCTATTTGTCTCTTCCGGTGATACAAATACTGTTTTCTTCCACATATGAGAGCCGGGCAATGGACACTGACGTTGACGTATTTAACTGCTGCAAATGGGAATCTAAAAGTTGTGGTTGACGCTCGAGATGCACTTATAAAAGAAGGATACGGAATCTTTGCTATTTGTCCACCTTTTCCTCTTCTACAGCTCTCCTTTTCTCTGTGAGGTCTACCCATTTTGAGAGGAATATTCAGGACTCTAGATGGGTAACTCCTCTTGCATGTTAGTAATTCGTATATCCTATGTATACTTTTAGGGTTTTTATTGGTTACTATAATTCGAGAAAATACCACCTGAAAGGAAAGTGACATGCATAATTATTATGCTTTTTTCCTCTTAGCATCTTCTTTCAACAACTTAAAACGATGCTCTCTCTCTCTCTCTCTCTCTCTCTCTCTCTCTCTCTCTCTCTCTCTCTCTCTTCTCTGATTTTCTCGCTGACAAAATCAGACACCAGACCTTTGAATCTCCAACAAGAACAGTGGAATACACTGCAATCCGAGAGGCGTGGCTGTTATATAAACTTTTGCTGTTCTATGGCCTGACAAAAGAGAGTTTCTGTAAAGTCCGTAACTTCAGTCTCCCGTTAGACCAAATGTGTTGCCAGTTTTTAGAGGTTTTCAACATAAACTCGTGCCAACCCATTTGAAACTTCCTTTTCCTTCGGAATGGCTACGTCTCCCACGTCAAATAGATGGTTTAGAAAGAGACCCCAGTTTGCAGAAACGTCTCCTAAGTGATAAGCTAAGGATTCTGATCGGCTCAATGCTGGGAAGTCACCAAGAATTTGGCTCACATCTATTACCTGCAGAAAGAAGCCTCTTTTCATACTGTAAAGGGAACGGGTAACTTTTTCCCTTTCATGGTTTGGAGTCCCTTCCAGAGATTTCGAAACGGATTATGACACATTTTTAATGCCTAATTATTTGCTTCTCCTGTCAAATCAATACCAGTATCGAAACACCCCCGGAAATGTCTTAGATTCATCAACAGTTGTTGGAAACTTGGTTGGCAATGGTTTGCTGTCATCAGGAGACCTCCTTTTTCTTTTTCTTTTTCTTTTAATTTTTTTCTGAGCTGCGTCAGAATGTTTGCTAGAACAGCATGCGCACTTCGAGATTTGGAACCCCCAACAAAACATATTAAGTAAAATATGTATATTCCGCGTATCTACTAAGATAGTTAATAGAAGTTTGTGAGCTTGTACATTTCTAAAATGTAAATTTAAAAGTTGGAGTATTTTTTTTATTTAAATTTTACCACAAGAGATTATATTTTTAGTTTGAATTTTCATCTTGCACATATATCCTTACACATCAATTAATATTAAGTTCAAGGTCGTACAAGGTAAAATAAATTTAACTTGAATTTTAATATAAATAAAAAGACTCAAAAGCTCAACCAAAAGTTAGCCTATAAAAAGTCCTTACTTATAACCAAAACTAAGAGGAATATGAAAAATAAGATTTTATCAATTGGAGAAATTAAACCTATAAATTGTAATAAATTTTTACAAGAATTTTAAAATTTTTAAATATAATTTTTTAGCGTAAATAATGATGTTGTAATTGAATAAATTTGTATCTCTTTTATTGATATATAATACTTGACAATTCACCAAAAAAAATATATTACATATAATTCTCATAAGCTTAAGAAGAAATTATTACTCTATTAATATAGGACAATACTCACTTTTAATAATATCTATTTTTTTCCTCTTTTACATGAGACCAGGTGAAAGTAATTTCTTTCCTTTCCAAAGATGTAACGATTATTGAGTGCAAGACTAATATCTTGATATACCTTTTTAAAATTTACCTTAGAAGACACAAATGTTTTGACATTCCTTTAATTCAGTCCTCTTTTCCTAATTGCTCAAGGAGACCAAGCCATGGGTTAAGTCCACCTCCATGCTCAACTTTTTTTTTTCTTTTTGTTTTTCTAATAAGCTCTCATGGGCCATTTATCATTAAATTATCATCCAATGAACTGCTACCTATCATGATTATCTTGTTATTCAAGATTTGATTAAACTTGAGTATCACGCATTGAACAATATTTTGTGAATTAATAAATACATAATGGCTAATTAATAAACATTATCATAAAGTCTGAGCATGTGATTCCCCACTCTTCTAAAAAGAGAGGAGCAAAATTTTCTAACCTATGAAATTGCAAAAATGATTGAGGTATTAGTTTTAATATACTAGGTGGGTATCGATTCCCTTTTTTTATGGTTGAAACCAACAGGCAAAGTTTGAAAGTGTAAACTTAAAATGGATCCCCAGCACCTTATCCGTGTCATGGTGAACAAAGTTTAGCTTTTATGTTTCATGTGAGCAGAAAAAGGAATTCAACATCAAAAGAAAAGAAACGGATAGAAATTAACTTGCCACAATTTCTCGCCAATTATATTAATAAAGTAGCAAGCATAAAATCATTATTCTACTTTTATTCTATAGCTTAAATGTATCACCAAGCACTTTCATGAGGTCACAACCAAAACTCAGAGATCAGTGTAGTGGAAGTTTGAGTAAACTCGACACTGGGATCCTCAAATCTTCTAGTGTCTCTTTAACGACCCAAAAGTGAATGTAAGTGGCTAATTTTTTAATGAGAACTTCTTTCTAGACACAAAGGTGAATGTGGGCAACTTTACACAGTCGCTATGGCAGTGGAACCCTTCCTCAGCTCCATGAACCGCACTAGCCTTGATGCTCGCCAGCTTCATCCCTTGACAACGACCCTCCAAAACCTTGGGACAGTTCATGCTTAGTGCTTATAATTCTTTGGTTAATTTAGATTAAACTCCGCATGGTCCAATGGATCCACTACCCCTGTATCCTGTTTAAATTCAACCTGCAGACATGCCTATACAGAGCTCCCACTAAGTCTGGTGGCGGAGGCTTTTGAAAAAATGGGACACTAAAATGATTGAAAATTGTAACTTGAGCTAAATGGATATTGAAGGAAGAACACATTCTGTAGAACGAGGCCGGAACTACACTGATAAGAATCAACCATCATCAACTTTTCTTATTTGCTCACCACTCAATGTGAGTGCCAAAGAATCTTCTTGTTTATCCACTTCGATGGATAAACATTTGACCTTCTTCGGTGGCCCTTTTCTCATCAAATTGTAGAACTTAGTATTCGCTTTGACTACTCGCTGTATGCAAATCCAAGTGTAAATATGAGATAAGAAGAAATGAGGACCTGAAGTTAATAAATAAAGAAATTAGCGCAAACAGAATCTTCGGACAGTGTCGTTTGAAATAAAACAACGAAGCCGTGGGCGGCAATCCAACGAACCATCTCGATGTCATCTCTGACATCGAGATGACTTCAAAAAACATAAAAATAAAAAATAAAAAATAAAAAATAAAAAAAATGGGGAAGGTTTGTTAATCTTTTCAAACCTGTCGTATTTTTTTTTATTTAAACAAAGTATTCTAGGTTCCAGCTTATTCTTGGCTTCTCATACTAAACGAGCCGTTGTTTACCCCCACAACAGTAATAAAGTGACATGTCGTGTGTTAAGATGTGATTAATAAATATTTACATCATCAAATACTATGTTAAGATTCTTGTTTATAAAAGAGCACAGTAATAGAATAGAATGAACAGATTTGCTACCTATATCCATGGATTTTCCTTACCTTTTTGGATAATGTCTTGGAACTAAAAAAATGCCTTGCCTTGATCTTTTTTTCTATACCATCCCTTATATAATACATAAGCTTGATACCCACACTCCAACCATTAATCTTCTATCCCCGTGTTGCAAGGATAGATGCGGTGATTCTGTGTGTTTTACCCCCAATAAAGTTTTCTCCGGCATCAACTCCATCTTAATCAGACACGCACCCAGCCAACGGGGGATATCCGTATCCTTCATTGCAACTAGTTGCTTTCCGCATTTATTTTTACAGAAGAAAGACAAAGGAGAGACAACACAGAGACCACCATCACCATCTCACGCCAGCCGACGAAAGAGACGGAAGCGCGTGAGCTGGCCGCTGGCTTTTGTATCGGCACCTGTTGGTGGGCACAGACGGAGAGAAGAACCACGCGCAAACCAGTGCGTTTAAAGCACCCTCGTCATGGCGTCTGACTAGTCAATCCGTACAAGGACCTCTTCGTGTCCTCGTCTGATCCCGCAATTAAGATAAAAATTTAACGTGACGGATTGAAATGTAGTGATCTTTTAGTTGTCATTATTAATAAAATGACAAAAAATTTTAAACAAACTATTGTTTTTAAGCCTCCTTGAAACAACTAATAATATGTAATTTCCTTTACAAGTTGATTAGTTTTTTGGCCAAACAGCATATACTTAATCTCAACCTAGCTTATCTTATGAACGCTTACTAATTTTGCCCGTGTTCTCTAATCCAGTTTAAACAAAGAAAGATGCATATAGAATAAAATTAAAGAAAAGGTAATAAGGCTTCAGATTCTCTTGATCACACTTGCTTCTTATTCTAGTTTGGATTTAAGGAAATAGAAACAGTATATGCTTGCGTTTCCTCCGGATCTCAACCCAAGTAAAGAAAAGGCTATTATTAGTGAGTGCACGCGCGGTAGGGACTGTGGGGATAGGCTATCATCTTTCATCAACGTGTTATAAACGCAAATTTGTTTTTTCTGAATCTTCGGTAAATATTTAAAGAGCTCCGCCACGCCATGCCCAAGTGTACGATTCCATTTCTTTTAGAGCGCGGGCGAGAGAGAGAGTGAGAGGGGGAGAGGGGGAGAGAGAGAGAGAGAGAGAGAGAGCTTCGCACTCGCTTGTAGCGTGCGAGGAGCGAGAGGGACGGAGAGTGGAATTCCAACGTCGAAAGCGGAGCCATAAAGACGAAAGATCTGTCTCCCTGAGACGCCTCGTCTCTCTCTGCGCCGTCTGAGGATGTAACAACTTTCAACTTCCGAGGTAACTGTCTCGACGGCGCACTTCCTTTCCTTTCCTTTTACGCTCTGTTCCTCGACGTGTCTGCCGAATTCTGTGCTCATGATTGACTACCATGTTCTGAAACTGCATATTTTTTCCTTCTCTGTCTCTTCATGTTATTGTTATCGATTCTTGCTTAATCTTTTCGAGTTTTTCTCTGTTGCTCCCTGTCTCTCTGTTGCTCTGCGCTGGGATTAAACTAGATTCACAGGTGTCGTCGGAATAAAGAAACCCGTTCTGTTTTTGTTCTTCTTTTACTCCGACGGTGCAGAGCCTCTTGAATTGCGTGAAAAAGGAATCCGATTTTTCCAAGTTTTTGTTTTTTGTTGTTGCTAAGGTAGTTCATAGTTTCAATTTTTATGTTTTTCATTTTTGTTTGCTAGCTGATTACTGCAAAGTAACACCGTTAAAGACGACCAGCTTTTCGATCTAAACGTTCGTAGCGATAGAAAGTTTCGTGAACAGTTTAAGTTAAATACTACCCAACAGTGAAAAACCGACCTTCGCCAAGTTGGTCGAGTTTAGTGATAAGACCATGTGATGCTTGATTTGAAACATGTGGCCGCAGTCGCGAGAAGCAAGTTGACGGCCATGATCTACAGTTTGACCTCTTGCGATGATTGGTCGCTATTGTTGGAATCGGCATCTTTATTATGTCATCTCGTGGGAACGTAACGGAGGGTGTCGGTCTGTTCTGTAGTTAGTTACGTCAGCACACGGTTTGTCGCGTCACACGTCTTGTTGTGACAACTTGGTCTGATTGTGGATTAAACAACGCATTTCTTGTAGAAGGAAGATTTTACAAAATCTTATCTCCATCCTCGTCGTCAACTCATAGCTTCTACTTTGTAAGACAAAGTTGAAAGAATAACGCCATTGTTTGGCCTCTGAAAGTCCCCACCACACCATTTCTTCTCTTTCACGCATGCTGGAATCTTCCCCGTTTCCTTTTCCTACCTTTCAATTTTATTCTATTAGTTTTGGGATTTGGTTCCTCCCTGTCTAATACGAATAAACCGGCTTAACTTTTCACGATGTGCTCCCCACCAGAAATAATTTAATTTAATTTAATTTAATTTACTTTAATTTACCCCATTTTTAAAGATTTTTGCTCCTCTTTCCGTACCGATCGGTAGCGCAAGCCTTTAGAAGGGATACAGTGTTAAAGAGAGTTCAGTAAATCAGAGTTTTGTAGAGTTTGATGTGCTTTTATAGTTAAATTCTTACTTTAGAGTCTCATACATGGAGTTGTGATGTCATCTTCCGCGGTTTGTCGAACAATTGATATTGCGGCAGCACCTTATCAACGTGTAAGGATTACAGAATTAGAGTAACTTCGACCGCAACCTTAACCTTGTGTTGCTAATGCTTAAACCATTCGGTACTCTGATGCCACTTGCAGAAACATCGCATTTTCCGCACAGTTCGATATTGTCGGCAAATTTTGGTGCTTTACACCACCATGCTTAGTTGTTCTTTCGGAAGTTTATATCTTCAGTTCTTCAGAATGTGTTCAAGCTTTGAAAAATTTAGTGTTAGTTGAACATTCATTGATCGGTGTTGGTTGCCCTTGAATAGAAGCATCTTTGTATCCATGGGACTACCACAACTGATCACCCAGTTTGACATTATCAACTTACAGTTAGCCAGTGGCAAACTTCCTATCCTTAAGCAGACACAGAACTTTTTAAGTTGGGAGCTAAAACTGTCAAGAATCGCAAATATGAAAGACATATAGTTGAAAGATTCTAGATTCTCTCCCACCTTTATTGAGGTTCTTTTTCTTGTTTCTGTTTTTCCAAACTGCTTGAGATGGATCAAGACTTTGGGCATGATAGGATGGACTTCTTTAAAGTTCCCGCGCTTGTTTCTCTCTGAACTGTCAGTCTACTATAATCTAAAATGCCTAAACGATCAATTGCAGGTCGAGAGTCGGTGCATTCAACATCGGCGAACCTTACCAGCAAACAGCCTACTGTTATTCCCTCCGTGACATAGGAAAGTAGACGTCGGCTTCACTGAAGAGGATTGAACTCCATGGCGAAAGTTTGTTGGCCATACTTCGATCCTGAATATGAGAACTTCAGCAGCAGAATAAATCCTCCAAGGTACTCTTTCATCTCCTATGACACTCGTAAGCAAACATGTTCTCAAATAATATGGCGAAGTTAAATGATTTCAGGGGACCAATCATCTTATCAGCACGACCATGACGAACTAAATTAGAAGTAGACTAGATTTGTGTTTGGATCTGTCACTACCAACTGACAGCATACTTTAATTCCCCAATATTAGTTTCTGGCACCATCGAATCGTCTCCCTGAAACAACTCTTTTCTGGCTGCAGGGTCTCTGTGGACAACATCAGTTGCCATGACTGTACTCTAATCAAGGTAAATTCTGATATATTTAGCTGTAATGCTTCATTGTGCCTGAGTACGGTGAACCACAATCAGGTCACTCTGGGCGTTGCAGCGCCATGTGGCATGAGAAAAAGGGTTTCAGCATTTCCAATTATAGTTTTTTCATTTTTCAAATAGAAATAACTTAAGAAGATAAAGTTACTTATTTCAAGTTACTCTAATTTCCTATTTCTAGGTTGAGTTTGAAATATGTCAACCAAAGCAACAAACGCATCTATCAAATTTCAGCCCAAGTTAGTTCGTATGACAGGTGGATCACGCTTAACCTCACTTCTGTTGCGGCAACTCACCTCTGTCTTCCTGTATGAAAATTACTGTAGAGAAACTTGACTTCCTAATTGCAGCTGCAAATCAATGGAACAAAATTCTGACCAGAATGAAATAAAGGGAACCCAAATTACCAATGGCAGGAGGATCACTCGAGTTGGTTTAACATATGCACAACATACAGCATCCGCACTTTATGATTGATTTTCTCCTATGTGCTTATCTCCTTGTTTGTTTTAAGTACATCTGCACTTTATGATTGATTTTCTTCTGTGTGCTTAACTCCTTTTTTTCTTTGTTATAAGTACATCCGCACTTGATGATTAATTTTCTTCTGTGTGCTTATCTCTTTTATTCCTTTATTATAAGTACATGATGTGGAGGTTCTGGAATGTGATGTGTAGGTTGATAGCGTTAACAAACCAGGAATTCTGCTGGAAGTTGTGCAAGTCCTGACAGATCTTGACCTGATCATTACCAAAGCGTACATCTCCTCTGATGGTGGATGGTTCATGGATGGTTTGTATACGAATTCATTTTATTTACGCTATGCATTCTCATCTTCTATGAGACCTCTTCAATTGGAAAGTATCTAGTTTGCTTGCTATTCATAGATCTATAATAGGTAGCTGAAGTTGTTTCTCTCCAACTCCCCCACCACAGACAAAAGAAAACAAGAAAGGGAAAAACAGTGTCTTTCCCATTTTTAGGCTGGGAGAACCAACCAAAAACTTCGTCGTTCATATGGATTAACGAAGACCTCCTAGCAAGGCATCATGCACACAAAAAACGCAAACTACACAATTAGTTTGACATGATTGTAACGCTTTTAATGGACAGTGTTTCACGTCACGGATCAACAAGGACGCAAGGTAACAGATAACAAAACCATCGACGCCATAGAGAAGGTAATCTGTTTTGCTGTTTCACTTGAATGTCAGTTAGTAGTACGCAGTTAGGCCGCTTGGTTAGGTGGATTATTGGAATCCACCGGAATTAGAATAAATGCAATAATATCATTTGGTTGATGAAAATGGCCACTTCAGAGATCCCATTTGAGCATTCACTCTATCCTACGAAGATGTCTCAAAGCATAGTAGAAGGGATTCTTTTCATTCCACTAGGATTGAAAATCCATTGATGAAAGATGTGAGGGAAATTGGCACTCTGTTTACGCCAACAGCAAAATGAAAATAATAATCTTCATGTGACGTATCTATAGTAATTTTTTTTCTACTTTTTTTATGACAACAGGCTCTAGGACCAAATGGGCATGTGAAGTTCGAGGTGAAGACTTCGGCAGGCAAAACAGTGGGGGTTCACTCCGTTGGAGATCACACGGCCATTGAGGTCATTGGCAGAGACCGCCCAGGTCTCTTATCAGAGATCTCTGCTGTCCTGGCCAACCTCAACTTCAATGTCGTTGCAGCAGAAGTGTGGACGCACAACAGGAGAATAGCATGCGTTCTTTACGTCAATGATAATGCCGCAAACCGTGCCATGGACGATCCAAACAGACTATCTGTTATGGAGGAGCAGCTGAAGAATATCTTACGCGTCGGCGAGGATGAGAAGGAAGTGGGACGCACAAGTTTCTCCATGGGATCCACCCACGTTGATAGAAGACTTCATCAGATGCTTTTTGCTGATAGGGATTACGAAGGAAGTGGAGTGACTACTCAGGTTGATTGTCTACCCTCTTTCAAACCAAAAATTACAGTTGACCGTTGTGAGGATAAGGGGTACTCAGTGCTTAGTGTCCGGTGCAAGGATCGTGCAAAACTGATGTTTGACATTGTGTGCACGCTCACAGACATGCAATATGTTGTTTTCCATGCCGCCATCTCTTCAGACACACCCTACGCATCACAGGTACTCGAGAACTAATTTCTAATTTCTGTTTAACAACTGCAGTTTAGAACAAATATTTTGCATCCTCTGAGCAGATGCTCATAATAAAAGACTATTTATAACGACTTCAAGTATATCTTAATACCGCTGTTCAATGTTTTATTGGTTCTCATGGGATCAGTATACTCCTTTTAGTTACTGCTGCCCCTTAACCATTACAGATAATGCAATTTCTAAATGAACTTTAATACTTTAAGTGGAATCTGGGAGTTTCTGTAAGGAGTCCATCTTTTCTTTTCGTAGCATTATCATTGCCCTTATTTTTGGTGAAGCCACACATTGAGGATGGAGGAAGTGACTTCACTGCACCCTTTGTTAACTGTCTTGGATGACTCTGGCATCTTGGAGTTAATGGCCATTTTGTCTCTTTTGTTGATTGGTTTCCAAGTGATCATGTTTACGACTGATATTCCCATGCCCCTTCTGCGGTGTTGTGAAGGTAACTGTTCTAACGTTCATCATAATTGTAGGAGTACTATATTCGCCACATGGATGGGTGCACACTAGACACTGAAGCAGAGAAGGACAGAGTCATCAAATGTCTCGAAGCTGCTATTCAAAGAAGAGTATGCGAGGTAATGTGAGATCTAACCAAGGTCTTGTGCTTGCCCTTCTTTCTTACACAGCAGATAGAAGTCATATTCTGGTTAACATAGGAGTTTTTCATCTTTCACAGTTAACATTAAAGAAATAGGATCATCTATTTTAAGTTCAATAATCATGCCCATACGGTTTTGTTAGTGCTAGTTGTTTCTAATTCTTCTTGCACTAGTCGTTTGTCGCATGACAGCATGATAGTAACAGACTATGGCCAAGAGGTAACCGTAACAGGACTTTTAATGAGGATCTCTATTAGAAAGGTGTTATAAACAAGAAATCCAAATAAAGCTGGTTTCAGGACACAATATAAGAAAGACAAGACTTTAAACTTACAAAGGTAACACCTTGAACTTTTAAGGATGTACTTCAAACTTACATGGGACTAACCCATGAAGTCCTAAGTCTGTTGCTTCAGTATTTGATAGAATAATGCATTATCTATAACCATCTAGTAGTATTGATGCACTATACTGAAGAAATGCCTGAATTCAACGTACTCTACCAGCCTTCTTCATGAAACTCGATGATTTAGGCCCAGCGAATCATTGCAGTTTCGCAACAAAGAAAATATATGAATAAAAAACGTATGCTTTATTTTGAGCATTAACTTGTTTAGGAAAATGAACTTAGATGCTACATAAGAATCATTTATCACTCCGTACCAGTTTCTTTCATAAATTTTATGTCAATACAAGAAACACACAGTCTCTTACAAGTTTAGATATCAATTCCATGGCTTCCTCCATGGGTCCAGGGCCTGAGCCTAGAACTCTGTGCAAAGGACAGAGTGGGCTTACTATCTGAAGTAACGAGAATATTGCGAGAGAATGGGTTGTCCGTCACCAGAGCGGGCGTGACAACAGTTGGTGAGCAAGCAGTGAACGTTTTCTACGTTAGAGATGCATCAGGGAAGCCAGTGGACACGAAGACTATCGAAGCACTTCGCGGAGAAATCGGACACACAGTGAAGCTAAACGTGAAGAAGGACCCAGGGAGTGCAAAGGCACCTGAAGCCAATGGATGGGCCAAAACAAGCTTCTTCTTTGGGAACTTGTTGGAAAGGTTCTTGGCCTGAAAACCAAGTCCATATGACCCTGAAAGCGTCCAGAATAATGAAGCTGCTATTATTATCATTGTGGGCAGCAGGCCCCGTATGATTGCTTTAAGCATGAACGCTTTGTATATCTCCTAAAAGTCAACCCGCAGCTTTCTTAATTAACAGGCTTCCGCCTGATCACTCTCCAATATGGTGGTTAACTTGGCTCGTGGAATTAGGGAAAACATGATACGCAAGAAACGACTAAAAATATGCTTGCTTGTCAAAGGTGCGAGGTACAGCTAGAATGATGATTGCTAAACAAGGACCATTGATCGAGCTGACCCTACCATCGATTAGCCAGATGGATCTAGCTTTATCTAACTGATGCCCACACGGAAAAGCAACCCAGAGAAGGCAGGCCTTTGATTATGTGTTCATAGTTACAAAACAGGTTGACCTTTGGTACCCTCGAGCACATATGTGAAATTAAGTTTCATTATAAGATTGAAGAGGACATTAAAAAAAAAAAAAAGAGAGAGAAAAACGGAGAATACAAGGAGAACAGCCCCCACAACGCAGCCGTTCCAGCCTGCGTTGAATAAAAGCTGGGAACAGCTGGAAACGGCAATCGAGAGAAAAGGAGCTACTGAAGATGAAAGGATTTGAAGGCATTCAAATGCTATCTTGGTCATCAAGATTCATAAAAGACTTTCGTAAGGCATCCAAATTTCTAAGGGTTCCCCACTCTGCAAGTCAGCCAAGGTAAAATAACATCAAGGCCTTAGTCAAAACATTCCCCGATGGTTACATAACCGATCGAATTGACAAGACTAAGGAGAAAGAAAAAAAAAAAAGAAAAAGAAAGAAAAGAGTGTCAAAAACGCATGGCTCCTTAAGCCTTGAATAATTATTGAAATCATTACAGGTGGTGTCTGGGAACGGGGGCCATTACCACTACTTTTGTCGTCAATTATTGAACAAACAACATCTGTTCGCAAGATAATATGGAAGTGACAACCAAAGAAGACATGATAATACGTATTATAGCCACCCACGACTAAAGGCATAGCCTTCTCAATCCTCCGCAGATTCTTTCCCCACATCAATCATGC
The DNA here is from genome assembly GCA_028551475.1 of Casuarina equisetifolia. Classification (NCBI taxonomy): domain Eukaryota; kingdom Viridiplantae; phylum Streptophyta; class Magnoliopsida; order Fagales; family Casuarinaceae; genus Casuarina; species Casuarina equisetifolia. Next base: position 22,611,548 of record CM052356.1, read on the forward strand.
AACCTCTGTTGGGACAACAGAATGTATATAGACGTAAAACGGGGCGGAATTCGTGAGTAATTTTGGCTGAAAAGGGAGTCTCTGCTCCTTAGTGCGTGATGATCCAGAGACAAGGATATGATAGAACAGGCTGTGGCCTATAGCTAAACAAACACAAAATAGTGAAAAAGCTGAAGTATGCGTGTGATGGTGGACGAGGGTGTTCTCATTTACTATGTCCAACACCCATTTGCTTTGCCTTGGTTCTCGTTCACTTTGTGAAGAATGAGTCAGCAAGTTTGGGAAAGTGGAATGCGAGGATAACATCTTTAATCCACACCCACCATCCCTCCCGAGATTTACTCCCTTCGGTGGCAAATCAAATCATTTGAGACCTTTAAGATGCTGGTTGTAGGGCTAGAGTTGTACTAAGCTTCTTGGGGAGTGTATAGGTTAGGAAAAAAGAACCAGAACAAACAACGTTTGAACAGTATTCCATGTTATCTCGGGAATGGAGAAAGATGTCTTCAACGCATAATCGTAGAATATGACTCGATTTAAGAATTTGTCTATGCTTGACTATTTTCCAACATTTTGAGTTCCAGTACAGTGGGATGGAAGGTACTGCACAGGCAAGAGAGAAGAAGTTTCAAATCTTTCGTGTTGAAAAAAACTTCTGAGTTGATTTCAAAGCCTCCGAACTTTCGCACAAGCAACTAGTATTGATGAGCTTGGCTCTCCGCACGCAAGCTGCCAATGACCCATTCTTTAGGCAAGATGTTTCCCACTCATTTGGCATGCCCATTCCTGAACATTGAAGATCGCACTGTTACCATAAAAGGTGCAACAAAGGTTACATTCCCAATGAAATCATTGTTCCTGCGCTTATCCAACTCCTAGAGAGATGCCTCAAACTCTCGAAACTTCTACGGTCTCCATATGCTTCAAGCAATGGATGACACTAGTTCTTCCCTAGTTGGAACACATTAAATTCCTTCAATGACAACAAAAGAACAAGCGATTTCGAAAGACACCCCCCTGTAGAGTTGCCCCCGCAGGTTGTCTTAGGGAATATTTATTCAATCCCTCATTCTTTTCCAGGCCTTCATTTAAAAAACAATATTTACTCCAACTGGGGAAAAAAAATATAATTTTTTCTCATAAAGTTGATTATTAGTAGGAACCTGGTATTTTTAATACATGGGTGTAGTCTCTCACGACATGGAGAAGTCAAATTGATTGACAGAGATGGGGTTGGAAAGAAAGCTTTGTAAATATGGAAGAAGGTAAAGCGGAAGTGGGTGCCCCCCCCAAGAGAGATTGCTTTTGATGTGCGGCTTCGGTTTTGAACGCACGGAATCTTCGGCACACGGCCTTTGTTTCGCCTGCTTAATCATGCACACCCCACAACGCTCTTTGGCAATATAATTTTCGTATGTCTTTTCCTTTCCTGTTCGGCATCTTCTCCTTCCTCGCTTCCTCTCTCCACCCTTTTCAATCAACTTCTGATGAAACTACACCACTTTACTTGGGACCCACGTCAGCCCATCGGATCCGTCGCTCAACAAAGCCGCTGCCACGTGGATGATTTCGCGTCACGAATCGACCTCCACCGTACTCTTCTCCCTCCCTTTTTTTTCCCCTTCTTTTTTTTTTTGTTTTACCTTTGCCTCTGTCTGTAATAGTGTTCGCGGATTATAATATATATACAAACGGGGTCCCCGGTACAAGTGTATTAGATTGTGCTTCGGATTGAGCAAAACTGATCGAAGTTTGGCTTAGTCTCCTGTAGAAGGTATACAATCAGAATCCTGAGTCTTCTTTGGCAGATTATTTGTTTTTGATCGCTTCTTATCTTTCTCGTTTATGTTCGTATCATCGACAGGTTTGTCAATTTTTTCAGTTTCTTGGAAATGGGTGTGCTTGTGAAGTCTTGGAGAGGTTTCTAGTTCTTGTTTTCTTTTCCTTTTCTTCCCGGAGATTTCTGGGGGAGAGTCAAGAGTTTTGACCTGTAAAGTTTGGCTTTGGACTGAAAAAATTTCTCTGTTTTAACCTTTTAGCGATCCTTTCTCGTTAGAATCTTAGCTTGCTTGCGCCAGTCCCCGGTTTTTTCCGAGGCTCTCAAAATGGGTGTTACAGTTTTTCCTGGAAAGAGGGCTCTTTGGTTTCTGTCTTCATATGTTTGAACTTTTCTGCTCTGTTTGTTGTTGAATTTCACTGTTGTGGCCAGTACCAAGTTTATTCATCGCCACGGGAGTTGCCTATGTAGAACTTGAGCAAGTAGAGGCAAAAACAAGGAAGGTCTCTTGTTATGTATATCCGTAAATACCTGGGTTTGATTGTTAATTGTGAAATTTTCTGTCAATTTCCTATGGTGGCGACACATAGGTTTTGTTGGCTATCCCCCCGTTTCTTCATATGCCTATTTACTATATGTTTCTCGTCTGAATTCAAGGTCTTGGAATTTATGATGTCTCATTAATACTCCTCTTTCTGTTTGGTGGCAGAACAGGGAGTTTTGTTGTCTCTATTAAGGAAGTGAAAGGTGCTTTCAGGTTGCGAGTGAAATGGTGGGCAAAGACAACTTGAAGACCGAGGACTTGAACTTGTGCTTTGAGAAGCTTGTGATGTTTAGTGGGCTTGGGATTGGTAAAGGGGGAGTGAAAATGGAAGGTGGTGTCATCACTGAGTGGAAGGATATTCCCATGGAGCTCTTGTTGCAAATCCTTTCTCTTGTTGACGATCAGACGGTGATCATGGCTTCTGGGGTGTGTCGTGGGTGGAGAGATGCGATTTGCTTGGGCCTTACCCATCTCTCGCTCTCATGGTATATATCTTTGTTTTCTCGCCTCTCTCTCTCACTCCGGAAATGGGTTTCCGGTGTTATTTTTTCTTGGTTTCCTATCCATTTGTGCGTATAGGTCGTCAGCTTTAATTCCTTTTCTTTCAATTATGAATCATTTTGAATAATTGCAGTATGTGGCCCTGGCCTGTTTCTTTGAATTTTTAATGGTAGTGTATAAGCGACCGTTTCCCATGCTTGAATTCAATCTTTATACTTCATGATCTGATTCTCTGTGGATTTACAAGTTTCCTCGAAAAAGGGGGAGGGAATAGAGAAGGGTTTGATACCTATAAGAACTCAGTGCTGTCCAGTTCTGTCGGGATTCGCTAGCTTCCAGGTGCAACCTCTTACAACCTGCACTTAGCTTCATTTTGTTTTGATAATTATTATTATTAGTTTTGGGTCGTTTAGTTTTTACATGATTGCTTGTCAATTATATCAAGCAATAATTATTATTAGTTTTGGGTCGTTTAGTTTTTACATGATTGCTTGTCAATTATATCAAGCAATGATATAGGAATCTTTAGGTACGAGGTCTAGTTAGGGCTTTTAGGCCTATATTAGGTTTCATTTCTCTGTCCTTGATCTCTCTGAGTCCTGCACCACCGTTGAACTCATTTAATTCTTTTTGGCCTTGGGAACGAATAAAGCTAGTTTTCACGGTTTCCTTTTGTTTTGAAGATATTCTTCTATTTGAATAAATACAATTATGGTTCAAATGAATGACTGAATACATGTGTTTCAGCTTTTACTCTTGTTACTTTACACGTTTGCTCTGAAAAATTTACCTTTCTACTGGTTCTTAATGAGGGACTATTATGAATTGGTTTGGATGCCTCATTTATGTGGCTGGTTTTGGTGTTAGTCATTTTTTTTTTTCGCACTAAACTAATCCTGGAGATTTATCTGCACTAAGGTTGTCATCGATAGTATTCTGGATGGTACTTACAAAGAGTGTGTTTTATCATCGTAACTTCCCTTCTCTCTCCTTTCCTTCATTGCAGTTATTTGGGATGATATAGGCACATGTAGAATCAATACATTTTTCCTTCCAGTGGATAGCCTTCATGTCCCATATCCATGTGTTTAGATGTGAGTCTGTGACTGTCATTGATGCTCTCTTGTATCTTGATTAGACTACTATTTTGGGATTGTACATTCTTTTTTATTTGAGTTTCATGGTTATCAAGCAGGGGAGGAGTCTCTGAACTTTTGATACTTTCAATTCCTGATACCTCGTTACTGTCTGTCTAAATGAGTACACTTGATAATGTATATTTATCTCCCTCTCCATTCTCTGAAGTGAGATGTTGAAGATGTTTAGGTCATTATGTTCTGTTTTACAAAATGGTAGATTTGCAATTTTTATTGATGTTAGCAGTCTGCTCTGAAATTTTGATGAAGTAGCTATGATTCATGTGAAAACCTTACCTACTAGCTGCCATGTTCTTTTTTCAGGTGCAGCAAGAACATGAACAGCATAGTACTATCTCTTGCTCCAAAGTTCACAAAGTTGCAGAGTCTGGTACTGCGCCAGGATAAACCACAGCTTGAGGATGATGCTGTCGAAACTATTGCAAATTACTGTCATGATCTTCAGTTTCTGGATCTCAGCAAAAGCTTCAAGCTTAGTGACTGCTCCCTATATGCCCTGGCTCGTGGCTGTCCTAATATTATAAAACTCAATATCAGTGGGTGCTCAGCCTTCAGTGACCTTGCCCTTGCGCATCTGGCTCGTTTTTGCAGAAAGTTAAAAATTTTGAATCTTTGTGGATGTGTCAAAGCTGCATCTGACAATGCTTTGCAGGTATGAACGAATTAGTGAATTCTAAGTCTTTCTTGTAAGAAGCTGAGATAATTCTTTCCCAAATGATGTGCAGGCTCTTGGACGCTACTGCAGTCAGTTGCAGTCTTTAAATCTTGGATGGTGTGAGAATGTGAGTGATGCGGGAGTCATGAGTTTAGCATATGGATGCCCTGATCTTAGAACCCTTGATTTGTGTGGCTGCGTCCAAATAACTGGTATGCTTATATAGGGGTATCAACTTTCTTTCACTCTCTCTCTCTCTCTCTCTCTCTCTCTCTCTCTCTCTCTCTCTGTCTTTCTCTGTAAGTTAGGAGAGCAAAGGGTATGATAAGTGGTCCTTATGATTATATTTCCTCAAATTTTAATTCGATGCTGTATCAGTACAATTACGATGCAATTGTTTTACGCTTTCTTCTGCAGGCTGAGACCATTTCTATGAGGATTTATAGGATCTTTATTCTTGGGCATATCCCCAGTATGATTGAACTGTCGTTATTCCATCTCTCTGTCTCTCTCTGTCTCTCTCTCTCTCTCTCTCTCTCTCTCTCTCTCTCTCTCTCTCTCACACACACACACACACACACACACACAATTACAGTCCAGCTTCCTGTAAACCAAGTCGCTTGACCTTAGGTCTGTTTGTGTGAAAAACTGAAAATGGTGGACCACTTCACTTTCAACTCACACAATGTCCAATTTATCACACACTGTGAACTTAGCTGATTGCTTTCCCTGTGTACTCTATTCCTCTTCCTCATCTATATTTCTTGCTCTTGCTTCCAAATTTTCTGAAGGGGGGACATGTGGAACTGTTTTGGTTCGAAATGATGGAAGTGTGTCAGTGTGTTAGGGGAAGTATGACATTTATGAATAATCAAACATATTAACAGTAGGATACTTATTTTCTCACGGGTGAAAGATATGTTTGTTATTTCTTATGCTCAAATTAATAATAGTGACGGGGACTTGTACTTATCTAGATAGAGAGAGCAGGTATGGGTAAGATGATTCATGTGACCAGTTCAATCTCAAGCTGACCTAGAAACAGGGCTAAAACCCATATAAACAGACGAAAAAGCCGTAAGATTAGAGACTTTCATATGCCGCAACATCTTAAATGAATGGATAGGTTTGCTGCAACCTCCTCTCTCTCTCTCTCTAAATCTTGTGTAATTTTTTGACACCCTATCCCATTGTAAGTTTGTTTGGCTTGTTATGATGGCCAAATTTTTGACTTGTTTGTGCTTATTTTGCAGATGATAGTGTCGTTGCTCTTGCAAACAGATGTCCTCATCTGAGATCCCTTGGCCTGTACTACTGCCGGAACATCACAGACAGAGCAATGTACTCTTTGGCCCACAGCAGAGAGAAGAAGACTTCGATCTGGGAATCAATGAAAGAAATAAATGATGAGGATGGGCTTAGGACTCTGAACATCAGCCAGTGCACAGCACTTACACCCCCTGCTGTCCAAGCAGTGTGCGATTCGTTTCCTTCGCTCCATACTTGCTCAGGAAGGCATTCACTTATCATGAGCGGTTGTTTGAACTTGATGTCTGTGCATTGTGCCTGTGCCGTCCAAGCACACCGCACCTGCGGCACTTTTCCTTACCCAGCTCATTGAACTGTAGCTCTGCGGCAAAAATCTGAGGGAACTCCGTTGGAAGAGAGCCCGATGAAGAAGAGTACCCCTTTGTATGTATGTTTGTGTTAATATCAGAGACCTTTGAATGCAACGGAAAAAACACTTGGGACCTCTTGTGTTTACAGTTTTTCTTTTTCTATGTTATTCTGTGAATCTCTGGACTTTGAATGAGATGCTGTTCAAATCTATGGACTTTCAATGACTACCTAAGAGAGAATGATTCCGAATGTCAAATCACTTCTAGATGTTATATTTGGAGGCTGTCAAATCAAATCATCTCCAACATGGCCTAAAGGTAATCTAACTGCTGCGAGATTCCGGAGAAATGGCTTTAGCCATTAAAGAAAATGACCAACTAAAATCATTTTTCTCCGACTAAATTTCTTATCATAAAATGATTTGAATTTACACAAATAGACCATTTTCGTTACAAAGTCATACCAACATGGAGGTTCATTTTATTTGCCACAGGGTCTAACCAGAAAAACCATTTAACAATTTCCCAGGATTTTACTTGAAGCCATGATCAATCGGTATGTGATTCTACTGTAAGAAATCTCATAACATAATGCTGTTAAGGTTGTAATTGCAGAGTCATGTCTGCTACTTTTAAAACGGTCACACAACACAATTGAGAAATCGTGGCTTGCACCACTGTCTTCAATGGAACATTACCGGCATTCAACAAGAAGGCCTTTTGGCTTGTTTGTTATTCAACAAGAGAACCATTTCGACCGGTTGATGTATATTTTGTACGTGGCTTCCGTTGGCCTTAATGTAAGTTCGTATCCTGATGCATCACCTGCTTTTATACACGATCTCTTCATCATCCACAGCAAATGCCGGATTACAGAGGCATCTGAATAGTCTGCCAATACCCTGCCAGAAACGAAAAATGGTAGAAACGAACTATGATATATAGCATTTAAGTTGGTAAATCATCTATGTACTGCGAAAAATTTTCTAACATGCCTGAGTGAGTAGGGGAGTTCGATATGAAAGTGCTCCTGGTGAGTCATCGTCGGAGCTGGTATCCGAGCTGCTTCCATCATCATCTGTGTAAGCAGCATCTTTTTTCTTTGATGTTCCTCCCTTTGTTCATGCTTTTCCTGAAAATGCACCATATTTTATCAGTCCTAAACACTCCTTTTTCAGAATCAGCATGAGGATTGAAGGTTTCTGCCTTTTTTTTTTTTCTCTATCATTTTCCTTCTGGTGATCAGGTTGTTGACTTCCATCCAAGACTTTACAGTAGTAGCACTTGCAAATACATAATCACTGTGAGAGTTATCATAAATTCTCATTTTATCAAGTGGATGAACATTCATTCCATCAAGTAAAAAAGATAAAGACTGTTGTCATTCAACAAAGGCAGTATAAGATAAATCTCATGTAACGCGAATGCAATTTATACCATTATCGTACAATACAAGCACAAAGCTTCTTTGAACTGTAATAATTACATCACCTGAAATATCTTCCCCAGAATTTTCAGAGCAATTGCACGAGCTTTAAGTTCTTCCTTCTTAACATAGCTTTCCCTTAGCACCTGTAAACAAATTCAAATGAATGAAAAGCAACCTCTCTAAAGTTATTTCTACCGTATCTAAGGTGTAGCCGGAGTCATATTTTCTTATCTAAATTGTTGCTTCTCAACCGCCTGACATTGTTAAAGTTCATGCGCAGGGAAGAGATGGTATTTCCTTAATCTCTATCATGTTAACCAAGAAACTGCAACGGGTAATAAACATGAATAACTTCAATTTGACTGACGAGGATAAGAAAGAGCCACAAGTCATACTCGATTGGATGAAACAAAGAAACTCACCATTTGGCATACATGCATTAGGGTAACTTCAATATCCACTACATTCAATTTCCATAATGAGTTCATCAAGGTGTCTTTGTTCAGGCGTACATGTGATTCAACATCATTTCCAGGGCCACTACCGTCCATTTTAAATTGCCGGTTGACGTCTTCTTGAAGTTGCAGTAACTGAAAAGCACCTGAAACAAATTTCTCATTGCAATAGGTAGTAATGGCTTAAAAGTTCGTAGCAGAAGCAAGAGGAAAGGTGCAGACACAAGTGTTGGTGGGAGTGAAATGACTCATGTTATACCTTTTGCCGCAGTCATCTGTGACTTCCAGAAATGTCCTTTATTGCGAACCCACTCAGCCAGAAATGGTACTCCAAGATACATGGCTTTCTTTCCAAGCTCTTGTGCAGCCTGTCTAGAATATACGTAGCCAATGGTGTGTAATATGTCAACTCCAAAAGCTGCAGATTAAGGCACTGGATGCCGTTTAGCAACATCATTAAATGCACACAACTGGTGCCCGGCTGATAAATCAGTATACCGCCAATTACAGGTCGAATTCACAAAACTTGGATGCAAAAGCTAACACATTTACTAATGAAGTGGAAATATAGTTAGATGCTTCTTGCTAATCATTTGAAATACTAATTGTTGCCCATAACATTGGTTGTACATAGTGCAAATTGTTGGTCTCTTCAACTTGAAAGACATCTGCCTTTCGGTAAGCTTGTACAAAGATTTCCATGCTAAACTATATGTTTCTGTAGTCCAGCATATTGCATACATCATTCAGCTTTAGAGTGCACCATCATCCAAGTTTAGTTTGCATTAGAGTAGTATATCACTTCAATTGAATTACAGAAGACAGAGTAGTGTTGGAAAAAGATTTCTGCTCAGAAAGCAGAACCAAGGTAAATAACCAACTTATTTACTGAAGAAAACCAAGAAACGAAAGTGAAACCAAAGAATTCTGGAACCGATATGTAATTAAGCTCCTAAAGAAATATAGAATGTATATTCCTTTTTTCCTTTTCCATTTATTTCTCTTTCTCCAGAGAACTATTATATACTCGGCGATGCCACTACAGCTGGGATACCTTTTCTTTTTCTAGATGTACTAAACTAGCATATATATATATATATATATATATATATATAGGCAGAAGAAATAAACCCTTCACTGTCAACACTAAGTTTAAATGAAGAAGTGTAATTAGGAAAGGAGGTTAGACAAACCTGTCTCAGAAAGCCGTCTGGCTTCAGATTCTGCATGTTGTATGAATCCCTCTGTGTCACCTTGAACGTATCGGTTAAGAAAACTTTTTAGTGATCTTGCTAGCTTTTCTTCTCTTTCTTTCTGGACGACCTATACATGATACAGTCACACAACAAGAAGTTTCTGATATAGGTTAGGGATATGCATTGCAGAAACGACTCTGTAATTACAGAGTTTGGTAGAAGAAACAAAGAACAGTACTACAAAGAGGGACGGTAATTTGAGGAAAGAAATTTCCAGGTTAAAAGTACATCCGGCGATGACTCTGAGAGCTTAAAAAAGACAAAGAATGCACAGATCATACTGGGAGGGACTCACATTTCACTCTCCCATACTAGTTCATGGGCAGTTTGGCTGGTGGTTGCAGCCAACCAATAATTTCAGTTCCCATTTAAGTTTGTCCTTTTTTTCACAATTCAAATCACCAGAAGAACAATACAAAAATGTGGAACAATTTTAAATGTGGCTGCGCACTGAAACAAACATAAATAAACCTGAGTATTGGAATCAAGCATCTCCAACTTTGTTTCTTTTTGAGGGGGTGTGGGGTAGTTTTGATTTACTAAGATGGAGGAACATGCTAAAGAGCTTTAGAATTTCGGTAAATAACGATTTTGGTTTAACAGAACATGCCTTCAATCTTTCATGCAATTTCTCAGGATTGTCGCTCTCCCCTGCTAATTCAGAAGAAGCCATCGATGCCACGGCTAGATGTCCTATGTAGTCCTCAAATAACTCACTTCCAAATAGCAGAGCAAAGACAGCCATGGGGTCAAGCATGGTTTCTCTGGAATAGAGAAGAAGAAAATTACTGGGAATATAGATGAAAACCTTCGAAGAAGGACTTCTTGCATAAAAGTATTATTAACAATAATACGAAAAGGCAATAAAGCATGAATAGACCAGCTGAAAATGTCCCCATTAACAAAAGCAAAAGTACCTGGATATGCAATTTTTTCCATTTCGATCATATGTATCTCTTTGTACTGGGTCACTTAAAACTTGATAAGCTTCGCCTAGCGCCTGGAAACATTAAAACAAGAAAAATCCATAGACAAATTAAGTACTATGTCAAAAGAACATATAACATTGGGTTAAACTTTAAGGCCTATCTTAACTAGACATAAATGATGCCCATAAATCCACTGTCCATGGGTTAAACTATGTTGGGCAGGTTAGGTTTATGCCCTGCCTGCCTTTTGAATAAAAAATTAATAAATAAATAAATCCACTATCAATCTGTTAAGAAAGGAATTGGAAGGTTGAGTTTTACTGTCGGGAAAAAGTAGGTAAAGAAGAAGCTACGGACTTGCCTGAAATCTTTGAGCAGCCTGAGGGTCGTTCGGGTTTTTATCTGGATGAACTTGCCTGGCCTGCACCAAAATTCACTGTGTGATCTTAGAGGGAAAAGAAAGAGAGACAGTACCAAATGACAGAAAAGAAAACTCATTTAATAACCTATGGAGATCTAGCTCCCAATAGAGAGACAAAAGAAAAGCAAGAACACCAACGAATAAAACAGCCAGAAAGTATGATCTAGATTTAGAAGCCATATTAAAGAGTATATAACATCGTATCGTCTCCTTTATATGATTCATGGCAAGAAGCAACGAAAACATGGCTCGGAAAACATTAGAAACATCATTTTATGTATCCTTAAAAGTCACGATCAAGTTGTTTACATCAGAACCAGCGTAAGCATAAGTGCAATAACTGATCAAATTCACCCATACTGGCTAAGACAACCTCAGCACTCTCCTAACATCAAAAGAACCAAACGCTAGACCCGATCCAGACCTTAAGATAATAAGCCTTTCGCACTTCTTCCTCCGAAGCAGAGGGTCTAACGCCAAGCACATCATAGTACTCAGTCTCCTTCACCATTCTTGATCCCGTCCCAATCGCAAAACTGGCGCTTCTCCGATGGTTCCTCATGGCGCTTGATGATGCAATGAGAAAGATAAGAAAAGAGATAACCTGAGAAAAGTGAGAGACAAAGTGAAACGAAGGAAGATGGCCAGAGCTGCTGAGCCCCACGAACCTCGCTTGCCTTTCCAGTTCTCAGCACTAATAAACTAATACTCGAAACTACTTTTCGCGGGAGCAAGCAGCTTATTTTAACTGCCACCAAGGTGGCACTTATGATAATACCACACGTTCCAGTTCTTTGCATTGCCTTTCCAGGTCCGGTGAGCTGTCGGTGGGCCGGGTTTGGGCTCGCCTTCCGGCCTATCTTGTCGGCGGCGCTACTCCTTTCCGGTTCTGCCTTGTGGGCTCTTTGAGTGTGAGGTTTTTGATGGATCTGATTTGGTACCCAATTGCTTTTCAATTTTCTTATCTCTTTCGCTAATAGAAAAAATTTTAAGCTTAATTTGCAGCTTTTATGGCGCAACTCAACGGACTGCAAAGCTTAAATGCTGGGTAACATTTTTGTTATCAGTTCTTGGTTCACTTCTTGTTAGCGAATTCATTATCAATCTTTAGTTCATTTTTAAAAATAACCACTTGCAAAGTTAAATGTAACCTCTAGCAAATAAAAGCTAAAGTAGTTGAGGGTGAAATAAAAATATTGGATTCATAATGAGACTTGTCATAAGTCATTTATGTCCATGCATTTATGAGTCATGTAAAGGTGTTCATGTTGTAATAAATGTATTGTGGAGAGATATCCAAAAAATAAATGGGTGTCCATATTATGTATCATAAATGATGTAGTATGCCTTCTTGTATATAAAAGAGAGGCATCTCTCCATTTGGGAGATATGGCCAATTCACACAATTCTCGCTACCATTTATTCTCATTACTCTCTTACACCTATTGCCTACCCATTATTACTACTTCTGCTACTCCATTGTAAAAACCACTCTATTATCATGCTACTACTTTCTATTCCATTATACAATATTACTCTGAGACTATAAGTGCAATGAAAATAGAAGGCATCAGAAGAGACAAAGAGAGGGAGATTTGGCCTTGACTTCCAATTTGTGGCCTTTTATCGCTTTCATTCCTTCCATTTGTTGTTTTTGTGTTGGAATTAAGTAATGGTTGGCTTTGCTTGAGGAAAGCTAAGCTCCTTGGAATATGATGATCTACCCTGGACCTTTGTGGTTACAATGCTAAAGAAGGTGGTTTTCTTGGGCTCTAATGCATGTGCTCTAAATTTGTTAAAGACTACAACTAACATCACTTTACCATTGAAGAGAGATGAAGTTTGGATCCAAGAAAGAATGACGATGCAACCTAAGGATGAAGACTAACATAGCATAGCATAGTGTGGTGGATAAAGAAGAAAAGAGGCACAAGTTATAAATAATGACACTTGTCATAAGTTATTTATGTCCATGCATTTATAAGCCATGCAAAGGGTGTCCATGGTGTAATAAATGTATTGTATAGAGATATTCAATAAGTGTATAGGTGTCCATATTATGTATCATACTTATATTAATGTATCATAAATGAACTATGCCTTCTTGTATACAGGTGTCCATATTATATGTCATACTTGTATTAATGTACCATAATGTTGTACTATGCCTTTCTTTTATATATACAAGAAGGCATAGTACATCGTTTATGGTACATTAATAAAAGTATGACATATAATAGGACACATACTTTTTGGATATCTTTACACAATACCTTTGTTACAACATGGACACCTTTGCATGACTCATAAATGCATAAACATAAATGACTTAAGACAAGTGTCATTGTTTATGACACATGCCTCTTTTATTCTTTATCCACCACACTCTAATGCACTATGTTAGTCTTCATTCATAGGTTGCATCACCATCCTTTGTTCTTCTTAGAACAAGTGCTCTAGCTCTTGGTCATATGCCTCAAACTCTTCCTTTGTTGGTTCATCAAAATACTAGTTGTTGGAGATTAATCTCATGGCTATAGTATCTTTTGCAAGATTGAGCATATCTTTTAACAAATCAAGATTTGTTCTTGTTGCCATATTCTTAAGAAGTGTTTTTGCTTTTAAAACTTGTTTGAAAGTGCAAGTATAATTTGTTTTTAATGTACTAACAAACAATCTCCTCCCATTTGAAACCATAAAAGGTTTTTCCTATTTTTTTTTGTATCTAAACAGCTTTATTGAACAAAATTAATAAGTTGTCTGCCTAGGAGGCATTATTATCAATCCCTTAAGCCACATCAAGAGAGTTGTTAAGATTGGGATATTTGAATTCATCTTCATGAGTACTTTTAAGCTCCCATATTTGATATGGCTAATAAAATTTTTCTTGAATTCTCCACCCTAATGAATTGGTTATCCAAAAGGTGAAGTATTTTCTCCATCAGATACTTTTGACTACAAAGTAAACCATAGCCTTTATTATAGCAAGAAAATATTTTAATTAATCTACTACAATTTCTTGAAAAATTACTTGATTAGTAATTCTCCATTCAATATTTGACAAAGACCATTCTTCATGGTTTATCATAACCCAGAATTTGGGGATTCCATCTTCAAGGTTTATATTATAATGTCGTTCTTTTAGTATTTTGACAAATTTTACTAATTCAACTTTTGTTGAATTTCTTGGAATGTTCTCCATGGTAAGCAACCTTTTGCTTTTTCAAAAAGGGTTACCTTTTTGATTTTTTCTATTTCTGGATCATAATTTGTGTAATCAAAATTAGTTATGATAGTGATAAACTCGTTTAGTTTCGTCACATCAAGAGTCTTCTTCTGCATGATTGTTAAACCAAGCGAATATAGGCCTTCTTGTTTTGTTGATATCTTTCTGAGTTGTCATCAATTCTTTTGGCAGGTGCAAGCATGTGTTGCCTGAACCATGCTTTGTTATCGGTAATTTGGGATTTCCAAACTTTGTTAAGCTCTTCATATATTTCTTTAGGTATTCCAGGATTATAAAAATCTTTGATATCTAAAAAATCTTGTTTAGAAATTTCAGAAACTGCATGTTTGGCTCTTCCTCTGGCAACTGTTGTTTGCATATACCCAGTGAAAGCTTGTTTAACTTCTTCCATTGTCTGATAGGGTTGAAAAAGAAATCCTGCATAGCCATTGATTTGGCTATGCAGTTCTTCTTTCGGGTTCCAACTTAAATAATCTACAATAAGTTTGTTAGTATCTCTCAAATATTCAATTTTAAATGAATAATTAGCAATAAAATTTTACCATTTAAGTCTTCTACCTTCTATAATATTTCTTTTGTTAGTTAGAAAATCTTTTAACACCTTTGTTATTAGTGCGGATAATAAAGTCTTCAGTGGCAATATAAATATGAAAACTTTTAATAGCTAATTTGATTGCCAAAAGCTCCTTTTCAAAAATTATATAATTCTGTGAAGGATTGTTGCTGAGGAGGGAAGTCCTCCAAAATAGCTTAATTCTGGCATTAGCTCATTGTTAACGGCTTGTGTGAATGACTGATTGTGTAGGTAATAAGATGATATATGTCGCATTTTAATTGGCACACAACGTACAAATAGTATTGGATGATGAAAATAAAGTCTCTTATTAGAGATAAAATTATTTATGAAATGCATTATAAGCTTTGGCAATCTCTCTCTTCAATAAAGTTTTTGAAGAAAAATTAGCTGACATTGACATAATTATTTAGAGATAATATTCGACAAGTTGCTTTAGGGTCTAGATAGGATGATACCCATCAAACTTATACAAAAATAAGAGAGATCAGAGAGCAGATGATGGAGCCCCATTGTCGTTGCTGCTGCACGCCGTGTAACTAGAGAGGGTAATAAGCAAGCCATCTATCAAGCATGGCTGCGGCCTCTTTCCGCTTGTACTCTGCAGCTATGTGACCCCCACCCTGTACCAAAAACCAAAGTAATTAACAAACTCAAATATAATAAATGTCATCAAAAAGGAACTCATTACGAATTTTTCTTGCCTTTAAGGTTGCAAATGTCAGAACATAATCATACTCTGTATACTCCTCGGTGTACCTATATGAACAGATATCGTATAAGAAACTGAATAGGGCCGCAATTATATCAAAGTTGAGAGTGAAAGCAGTAAAATGCATCTCATTTTAAAAGTGGATACCCACCCTGCAACTTGAGCGTCGACGTACCACGCGCGCCAAGCATCCATGAGAGTCATATTAAACGATCTTATCCATCCTCGGGTGGAAAGAAGTGGAATGGACATGTCATGATCACCACTGCAGGAATTAAAGAGAGATTTGTGTAGGAGTCAAAACTTTGTAGCTTAAAAGACTTTGCTCCATGAGTTAGGCAGCAAAGAACTTAATTACTTCTTCCAACCTCATAACTCTGTTTCTTGTAAGATTATCAAATCCACAAGAATGGGATATGCTACATACCTTTTTTTAATTTTTTAATTAATTAATATATCTTATTAATACTCTGATTCTTATTTCAATAAGGGAGACTTAACATATAAAATATCTAAAGAATCTATGATAACAAATAATAAATTTAACCTTGGTCACATTGATACCATATAAAGTATTTAATGAATTGGAAAATTCATTATTTAAAGAA
This sequence comes from Casuarina equisetifolia, assembly GCA_028551475.1. Lineage (NCBI taxonomy): Eukaryota > Viridiplantae > Streptophyta > Magnoliopsida > Fagales > Casuarinaceae > Casuarina > Casuarina equisetifolia. The sequence continues at coordinate 22,627,432 of CM052356.1, forward strand.
TAATTAATAGTTAAACAACCCGTAATTTTAACTGTTTAACAGATGCATAAGTGGGAGTAAAATTTTACCTATATATCAAGACTCTTAACTCAGCCTGGGTGAAATTTTGGTGATAAGCAATGACACTCGAGAACTCCTGCGAATAAGATAAGCTGCTGTTGCACATCTTCCACTTCTCCTTTGTTCCCTGATTAACGTTATAGTGATACTTTTTAGTGAAGGCTTTTGGAAAGGGATGTCATCAGTCAAAAGTTTCACTTACATTTCGTATATGAAGAGCTTCTTGGACAGTCTCATCATTTGCCCAGATGCCACAGAGCACGTGCTCATAGTTCTGAAAAATACAAAATCAAAGTGCTGCTTCAACAGAAACATGCTTTTGGAGACAATCATTCGAGAGATAGAGAGACAGAGAAAGAGAAATTACCCGGCACCAAAATGCAGAAGGTTTAGGCTGTGAAAGGAGAAGATCTTGGGACTTCTCTCTCAGAGATCGTCGATCCCGTTCCAGTGAACTCCGTTCCCCGGATGTCATTGAGCATGAGGGTTCCAAAACGTGTTGGAGGTTGATCTCAAGGATCAACTGCATTATCAAAGGGTCTCCCACATTGTAAGGTAATAATGAAGGGACTAAATCTTGTTCCTGAACAAGAAAAATCGAAAAAAGAGACAACGCAAAGCAGCTATGGCAGTTTGCTAACCTCCTCGATGGTTCCAAGAGCTGACTCACATTGTTCATTGCTTGGATCCACGTTCACATAGTCTCCATTGCAGCCTTGTTTGGCGGCCTGGGATGTCAGAAGAGTATGAGATAAAAGAAAAGGAATGATTAATGATACAAAGGAAGAAACACCAAGATTGCAGAAGAGATAATGGAACAACAATCGATTCGATCCCTCTCACGGCTAACGAAATTCTCATAAATCCTACTTGCTAGGAAAGTAGAAGCTAAAATTCCGAAGCCAAAACGTCATTTGCTATCTAAAACTTAGGCAGAAGAAGAAGACAGTAAAACGATCTTCATGACTCACCTCATAGAGTTCTTCTGGAATAAGATTGAGATGGTAACCATAAGGAATTCTTGAGTTATCATCAAGATAAGTATCAGTCTTCGGGTTCCCAAGCACATATCCCTGATCCAGTTCAAGGAACATCATGTAAGAGCAGCTGTGAACCTTAATGCTTTGAGAGAACACATATTTGAACTCTTAAGCTACTACCCATAGAAATACATGTTCTAGTATTAGATAACATACTTTCAGATTCAAGCGTGTATTGCCTTCAAGCATATTCCCTGGAACACATCCACCCACCGACCAAGCTTAAGTAGATTGCACTAACAATATATAAAGGAAGTGGTTGAATGTGAAACAATTACTTATACTCAAAAATTAGATTCTGGATCTCACGCACAAATTACCATCTAATATTTCTTGAACGATCAAGGGAACAGTTATGCCTGAATACGAGTCGCCACCTATGTAAAGTTGATTTGTCTTGAACTGCGAGTGCTCTACCAACCACTGCATTGAAATATGTTGTTGGAGTCAAATAAAAAATCAGCTTTATTTTGGATCAAGTACGTGATCTTTATAACCCATTACTTCTTACAGATATGCGACGGGAGCAGAGTCAGTATCCCTGCAGCAGGTATTATATTTAAACAGATGAAGTTTGGTGCTGGTTTGACCCACCTTCCTGAGAAACTCATAGGTGAGTGCTGCTGATTGTCTGTCTCCGGAGTAGTAGCCTTCTGAAGTATTCGAGTAAGAGAATCCCGTGCCAACTGGTGCGTCCACGTATATTATGTTGAGTCCCTGCAAAAATGGTTGCAATACTTGGAAGAGTTTAGGAGCAAGACATCTCTAATTTGCTTCTCTTTCCATCTGACGCAAGTCTAACACTGTGTGGCCAAAAATAGCATAAAATAGTGGAGCTGTACATAGTTTCATACCTTTGTCCAGGTGTATGGGTTCAAATGAAGAGACGGTAAGCTCCCATTATAGTCAGAATAAGTGAAAGCCAAAGGACCTGCAAGAAAATCCGTGTTTTTACATAAGATGATCGAGGTTCTCAAGTGTAAAGCAAAGGCCTAACACGTGAACAAAATTCCAGGTCTGACTTTAATTATGTACCAAAATAAAGACAAATTTTGGCCTTAAGTTCTGTAAAGTTCAGCAAGTGCACAAGACTTTAGGGACGCGTAGACAGCGATCGAAAAGATCGAAAATGTCAGTTGCATTCGACTAAACGCCGAGACGAGTCCCACTCTCTCTTCTACCGGAAGAGAACATCCCTCAGTATCAGAGGACAGAAGGGAAAATACCACTCTCATAAAAGAAGGCCAGGAGGGTAGAACAGCCGGGGCCTCCGGTGAGCCAAAGCATAACAGCGTCCAGCGCAGGGCTCCTCTGAGACTCAACAAAATAGTAGAAGAGCTGCACATCTTCGCTGTCACCTACACCAATATACCTGCAAGCAAGAACTCATCATCAATAACGTTGGTTCCAACACATTGCAGCTAAACATGTTTTCTATTTTCTTTTTTTTTTTTTTTTTTCCTTCGTCGGGTCTGGAGGAGTTTTCTTGCCAAGAAACAGAGCGTGAAGCGGCATTATTTACAGCACCAGGAGAAAAACAAGGGGAAAACGGAGAAAGAAAATGAGAGAGATAGAGAAACAAAAACAAAAAGGCCTGACCCAGTCTCAAGCGTGAACGGGAGGTTTCCAGCATAGCCTGGTAGAGTCTTGACGACAATGCCTGACAAGGCCACGCCCGTACAAAGCAGTAGAACAATGACATACAAACATTGCCTCGGGGGGACACCGCAAGAGTTCCACATCGCTTCCGCTGAATCAAAAGTGGAAAGAGACTTGTGTTATGAGCCGAGACACATTAGAGATACATTCTGCCCTGCTCTCGCAGGCACATTTATAGTACATTTCAAAGCTGACATGATTCTCTGGATAGAGCCAACAGCGGGACTCAAAGGAAGTTACCATTGGCAGCCAAGGCGAAGGACATTTCAAGTAGCTCTACTTGTAATTCAGATCTTCCCTGCCGTTGACCGGTCCTCTGCACCTGAAAAAAGGAAGTTTTGGGCCCCAGAAGTCCACCGGACTAACGGGGTCCAAAGGCAGGATGCCACTGCCTTGATGTCGGTGTGCCGAGAACAAAGAAGCGACGGTTCGTGAAGACCGAAAGCATAACATGTGGAGAGACGATAAGGCTGCTGGACGAGTGAGCTTCAACAGAACATAAAATAATGTATCCAAAAGACCCAAGTAATTCGAATCTAGTTATGGTCTTCCATCAATTGGGTTCACAAAGCACCTTGTACGGTCAGTACGAGATGGGTCTGTTTGAACCAGGAATACTGCAGGCACAATCACATAATCCAAGAATCGAACACATACATTGAAGTTGAAAAAGGTTATGATTTATGCATAGTGGAAGAAAGTTTGTTAGAACACGTGCTATATATGTGTTTATTCGTACTATCTAGTCCATGCATTTACCTAGGAGGGAAAAACACCTACTGGATCGTCCCAGGCATGGAAACCAGTTGCACCTACTATTTAGGATGTCCCTTGAATTACCGGTAGAAGGACATTTAGCTGGAACAATGGGAGCCGTCTCTCACATGGGATAACAAATGAACACAACACGTCGATGCTAAGATGAGCATTAAAGATCAACCCGCCAATTGCAGGAGGCTCTCAGGATTGGGGATGGTAGAAAACGCCTTTATGAAGCCATCCTCTACGCTATATCAACCGTTGTAATCATTGTTCTTTTCGAAAAAGGTCAAAGCGCACACACTAGTGTCTCCACTACTTTGCGTCTCGACTTAGCACGCTCCTCGTCCTTGCAGGTTGGAATCTGGTTTGGCAACCTTAACACCATGACTCAAAAGTTGGAAAACATCTACCGTTGCTGGGATGTGCTGAGGCAGCGGACAAGGTTGGCGGCCCATAAACTAATTGCTAATCTTCAATCGGACGTTACAGGTGAGTGTCATGTCGACACACACGAACCCTTAGAAATGAAAAGAACAAAAGTGAAGTGTTGTTCAGGACCAACATCATGAAAACTCAGTTGTTGGCCTGTCACACAAATGAACTAACATTCTTTTGAACAGATACAAGACGCAAGAACGAAAGAAATAGCTTTTACTTGACTTGCATGGCCTCGTTTTAACGGTCCTAAGTCCTGCAATATTCCAAAAAGAAGAGAGAAGAATTACGAAAGCATTTAATAGAAATTAGGACAGGGAAGACCGCTGACTTGATACCTGAAAAATCTTCTTGTATCTGCTCATTGTATATCAAACCGAACAACGATACAGGTAATGTTATCTGAACTTCCCAAGGCATAAGCCTCTGTTATAAGTCTTCTTGATGCCTCTTCTGCATTTGGTATACCCTGCACTAAAGCCACGGCATCCTGATAGAAGAAGATACAGCGGTTTAAGACACTCAAGACTTGATGAAATTTGATATAAGCAGCAAACAAGAAGCAAATGATGCAGAACCAATATAAGGCAAAACTACCTTTAGCCAAAAACAAAAATGAAATATGTCAAAGAGTAGACTTTGGCGTCCTAATACCCATTACTGAGATACAATTAGATTCTCAAATCCACTGAGAAAGGAAGTAGGAGGGGGGCTTTTGTGTTGTGGTGGGTGGGAAGAAGACAAAATCTCCGAAGGATCCTCATCTCAATAACAGAAGAAAACTTTTTTACGCTTAAGGGGTACTGAAGATTAGAACCAGCCACCACAAGAAACCTTAGAGAAAAGGACAACCCTCTTCTCTTCTCTGGGAGAAGAGATTAGGAGGGGCTGGAGGGTTGTAGGCTGTGAAAACTTAAAAGGTGCTATACGTAGGTGATGATTTCTGTGCGTTAACCCATTTCGGTTTTTAAAAGTAAGTTTTTTCTTCGTGCTTATAAATTGTAATTCTCGATCTCTGGCTTTCACCTACCATATGAATTCGTAAGGCCCCTAGATATACTTTCCATTTCATCGAGTGTTTACACTTGGACATAAAAGCTACGGTTCTAGAAAATCAATATCACATGAATGCACCGAACAATGGCTGTTGGGTTGAGGAAGTAGAACAAGAGCAAAGCAAGTACGTTATTGGAAGCTAATCATTTATCCATTAGCAAGGTGAATGAAACCCCTTGAAGCTAATCCATTTCCAGGCGAACTTTTAACTTCAATAGGGAGCTAACAGAGCCAAATCAGCTATTGAGGAAAAGGAAATATCTCACATGGCTCACAAGTAAAAGAAGATCCGGGCCTAAATATCCAGGTCCAAAGGCATAGACCACACATGCACATGTAACGGAATGTTTAATAGCTAATTATATCACTTCCAAGATTTTGCCACTTACGTAAGAGGTCCAAGGAGAAAATAAACCTCAATATAGGAAAACATTGACAGCCTCTTCTCGTGGAGAAAGTCAAACTCAATATTAACTAAACAAGGACGGCCTGTCCTCAAGGAGAAAATTAACCATGAAGATAGAGAAAAAGTCTACTTAAAAAAAAAAAAAAAGAAGTGAAAAAGAAATTTGAGATCCAAGAAACATCCTCTCTACGAACCCAGCATTGTGTTTGGAAATCAACCAAGTGGGATCAGGACCAGTCCCTCCATCCATTCCCCTCCCCCACCCCACCTCCACCACCCAGGAAAAAAAACAAAAACAAGTGAACACAAACATTAAGAATGAACGACTACTCACTCTTAATATCCGCAAAGTTTAGGAGTAAAACCTGAAAACGGATCCATAAACCATTTCATTATTTGATTGAATCGTATTAAAGCTTAACAAACACTCACCTTATTTGATATGACATTCCAAAGTCCATCACTTGCTACAATAATAAACTCTACACCATCAATTTCTTCTTCCTAGGAATTGGAACATGAAAAAACAATTATTGACAAGTAGGGAAAGCAAGGTGAATATCTCTTACAAAACCAGCATATTCTTCAATAAGGTAAAATGCAATATGACAAAGAACATTATTTAACCACAACCAAGCCAGTGCTTGTATCCTATATTTTATTCAAATAAAAGCCAGAGAAAGGAGGTTTTCTGTAGGTAAAATGCCAGATTAGTCTCCCATTCACCTTTATTTCTGGCTCAGCAACAACAAATGGCTTCAGTAGTTTGTCTCCAAATGCACGGGATACAGCTAGAACACCACCAACCCGCCATGTTCCTGTGAAATCATAGCAACGTATGAGAAGTCCACAAGCCTCTTATGCAATTCCTTACTCGTATCACTTGAGACAACTACGGTACAAAAGCTAGCATGTAACGATGTACACCATTATTGCAAGAATTTACTATGACACAAAATACATTGCATGCCCATTCTAGTTAAACTGAGTTAGCTAAACGAGTTACTAAGCCATGTTGCCCGGCCAAGAAATTCTTCAAAGGCACCTATATTCTCTGGGCAACAAGAAATTCTTCAAAGGCACTATATTATCTGGGCAACAAGTAATTCTTCAAAGGCACTATAGTCTCTGGGTAACAAGTAATCAAATAAAAACTTATTGTGGAAGAATAACGAAGAAGGAAAATCTTACGCACCCAAATGATGAAACTTCAAGCCTCTTCACAATGTTTAAATGTTCATTCTAATTAAACTAAAGTCAATAGTTTACTTTGCTAACAAAATACCAAACCATGTAGTCATACAGGGAACTTCCTCAGAGGCACTATTCATTAGGCAACAAGTGGGAATCAAATAAAAAATTCTCACAGCAGAAGTTTACCGCCTGCCCCCACCCCCCCAACATTAAACCAAGCACAAAAAAAAAAAAAAAAAAATTATTTAAGACAAAGAATAAGCAACTTACCTGCCCAAATGATAAAGCCTCCAGCCTCTTCAATCCGTTGACGCTCATCAGATCTTTCAGGTTTGTGATCAATAGACAACGGGAAAGCTGCAGAAGGAGACAATAACAATCATCCAACTGAAGAGCTAAGAAATAGATTTTTTGGTAAGATGTCTGTATTTACTGATTTTGCTAAACATCAGTTAAACCTATAGGAGTCACTCCTTTAGTCCACCTTGGATGTCATTATAAACTCCAACCGAGATGGACACCAACAAGAAATCTAAAAAGCAAATGTAGTATGCAAAATATGGGCCACATCCAGCGAGAAAATCTTTATTTCTTTGGATCTGGATTTCCAATTTCAACCTGAATTAAAAGGCCTGATTCTAATAACTCCCAATCTTAACAACAAAGGCAGCAACCTGAACCAGCTCTACTGGCAACTACTCTGGAATCACCAACATTTGCAACAAGCAGCCGATCCCCTAACAGCAGGGCAGTTGATGCAGTTGAACCAGCATCCTTTTGCTGGCCTTTTTCTTCATTGAGGTAATCAACATCTGTCTGTCGAAATACTTCAACTACAATAAAGAAAAAGAAAACAAAGAAATAATATACGAAATTGTTTCTAGCTCATAATCCAAATAAATAACTAAACCATGCAAATAATAATGACCAAAGTTCACCAACTTCATACCAATAGCTGTCTTTGGATCTTTGATGAAATCTGGGTGGCTGCTTAAATTCTTGAAAAGGTTGTTTTTAAGGTATTCAGCAGTTCTTGAACCCCCATGGCCTGAATTGGACCACAACATACACATAAACACAAAGTAGAGAAGTGGGTAGACCAAAGCATCTAAAGAAGTTCCTAACAAATTAACATAAGTATTCAACTGAAAGAGGTTAGAGGCCTATCAGAATAAATAAGGCGCCACAAAGGCACGGATTTGTTGCTAATAAAATATACTAAACAAAGTAACCATTCTAGGAATAGGATAATGAAAACCTAGGCCATACCATCAAAAACACCAAAAAAAGCAACCATCTGACCATCAACTTCTGAAATCCTTGTCTCGTAGAAATCCTCCATGGAAGCTCTTTTACCCTTGAAAGTGGAATATCCATAGCTGAAACTCCCATTTCGACTTCCAGAAAGAAAGCTAACCACAAAAATAGAAAATCTGGTCAGACATGTAACTTCAACCTCGTCAAGACAAATGAGGATACAAATATAACTGCAATACAATCTTCCTTTTGTGAAATGTCAATACAAGATTTCATACAAAGCTTATCATACCAAAGTCCTGGCATTTTTTACAAAAAAAACGATGAGGGTTTGAAGTCCAACAGAATAAAACAGAGCTAAAATCAACTGACATAACCCAAGGGGATTGAGTTTTAGCTCATAATTTATCAGATCAGGTACATACTAAAACAAACTCACCTTTTTGGTTTATAAGCATCTACATTTTGCTAAATAATCAATTTAAGCGGTATGAAGAGCAACCTCATAAAATGAATAGTTTGTCACAGCCCCTGTGGCAAAAGAGAGGGATACTAGAGGATGCAAGAAGCATTTGAAGACGTAAATACATTAGAAGTTTTTGTCAAAGCGCTTGATGCAAATACTCAATATTGGGAGGCTCAAGCATTGCATGGCCGCTGCGCTGCATCAAATACTGTTGGTGCAGCATGATGCAACGGTTGATGCAAGGCATGGCCGAAAGAAGGCCAATGCATTGATGCTAAGGCATGCTTTTGGTTGCAAGCCGGCTAGTGCATGACATGGCACAGTGTTGTGAGCATACATAACCGACAATGGTGTTAACTTGAATATCACGCACTGGTACAGCCCAACAAAGAAGTCCACAGGTCTAGAAGACTCAGTCAATCTCAAACTATTCATCACCTTGTTAGCTAAAAACTGAATCAACAGTGCATAAATCACTAGGAAAAGCTTTAGCTCTATCTACAATCTTCAGTCCAAATCATCCATACAAAATATTGCGGTCGACCATAACACTTGAAACACAAAGCTTTCTATTATTATATTCTAGCTAAAATCATCTCTCCTCATTACATTTAACTCAAATCACATCTCATTTCTCCAAAAAAAAAAAAAAAAAGAAAGAAAGAAAAGGACCGGAGGTTGAGGTCATAGGTTCAATCCTGCATAGGACTATGAGTTGGATATATTTTTTAGAGCGGAGCGGGGGTTGCCGCGGAGCTACAAGCATCTTCTCTAAAATTTCAATTGAGATAACAAAGTTTTCAACGAAACAGAACAATCACGTTAGATACATATTTGTAGTTCCTCATTTTCTCTGCAGTTCAATTGACTGGAAAATTTCAATGATCTTTCTGCAAGGTTTCCCCAGGACAAATTGAATAAGATTGTGCCTGTTTTACAGTTCAGGGCTGGCAGTGCTTAAGTGATCTAGGTACCAGTCCATAACGATCGTGTAAAATAATCGCATTAGATTACAAAATCGTAAAACACTTCCAAAGTTCAGAATGGACTTTTGATTCCAAAACGGATATAAGTCAAGTCAACCTCTACGCAATGTCCCCGTCATTTAGGAATACAAGCAATGCCGCATGAAATCCAAGCCTAAACGCATCATGCAACGGTTTAGTAAATGCTACTTGCATCTAAGCGAACAGTGTGGTACGCATCCCGAAATTCAGCAAACCCAGCGCCAACAACTCCTGGACAATCCCCTTCTCCACATTGGAAGTGGAGCACATCCCGCAAAATGCAAATAGAATATCAAAAGATTAAACTAAAGAAAAGGATTAGAAACAGTACAATCAAGCGACCTCGCACATACAGAGACCATTTCAAAATAAATCGATCAAGCAGAAACAGAAGCCACCATAATATGGCATCAAACCAAAGAAATAACATAACTCAGAAGTGGTTAAGAGAAGAGATCCCAAAAAGCTTTGGAACGCGAGAGAGAGAGAGAGAGAGAGAGGAACCTGATGCCACCACCGCTGAAGATGGCATCCGGATTCCTGGAAGACATTATGACAGGTGGCGTTGGTGGTGGTGGAGCCCCCTCCTCTGGCTCCTGATCGGCATCGCCACCGAGGGGAGTGGGGAGGGACGCTGAGTCCGTCAGATTTGTGCGATTGCTGGGATCAGAGGTGGTGGTGCCAGAATCCCCTATTACTGGGTTCATGCTCTGCCGGTCTTTCTTTTCTTTCTTTTCTTTTCCTTTCTTTTCTTTTCCTTTCTTTTCTGCTTTTTTGTTTTTTAATCTTTTGTTCCGTAGACAGACACAACAACTACTTCCACCAACATAGAAATGCCCTCCTGAACGTCTGCAACATTCGTGATGATTACTGTTGTATGGATGAATAGGATTTTGTCGGATCCCACTCACCACCCGCTCCAATCCACCTGATGTTTATTTGCGAAATAGCGTAGATCACGTCATGTCAGGCTACTGAGCACCTTATTTTTCGTCCTAAAATTCACCAAGTATTTTTTGTCTTTAAATTCCATACCAAGTATTTTTCCCAACTAACAGTCGTTAGTTGCAGAAAATAGGAAGGCGTTGATTCCTCTGATAAACGCAAGCGAAACCACGGGCGTACCATAGAAGTACCTTTCCCGTTGTCCTTTTTACGATAGAAGATAATGCACGTCGTCGTTGGTGGCTCGTACAAGTTGTTTTGTGGTCACAGGACGAAAAATTAGAGGGACGACAGCGGAGAACGAAATGAGGTCGGTCCTTGAAGCACACCCAACGTGATTTTGGCTTATCAACAGAAATCTTAAATCACAGCAAAGGGTTATCCAGGAGCCATCATCAGCAGCAGCAGATACAATAAACAATGCAATTCTTCTTTACATGGGAGAAAACGTTACCCTCCATGAAGCAAAGAAGACAAGTCACATCAAACGTTACTCTCCGAACTGAATACATAGTTTCACATTAAATTGAACATTGATCAAACTTGGGAAAGGGAACATGAAATGCTATTGGGGAGAGAGTGTTTGCGGTAGACACCGGAGTGCAATCACCAAGAGCAACAACCACTGGTGGACGCACCGGATTCTGGAGGTTTCTCTCTGAATATGTTCTTCTTCACCCCGGCCGAGCCCTCAACTAAGAGGCTAGGTGTATCCAAAATCTGCCGTTCAACCATTCATCAATACAACAAACTGATGTTACACATCTAACGAAATATTTCTGCCATAAAATAAAACCAGTAAAATATTTTCTTTTCAATATAGTAAATTATCTCTACCACCCACATCAATTGAATGAAATGGCATGTTATCTTTCTATAAGTATATATGATGAGAGAGCACGAAAGAGAGAGGAGAGTCGGTAAAAGTCATAGATTTACGCCTTTAAATCTGACTAGAAGAAAACGGGGCTCTCAACGACGTAATGTAATTTTATACATAATACGCACAATTTATCCAACTTGACAAGTCAATTTTTATCAGAACCTAACCTCACCCAGGACTTCGAATTTCCAATATAATACCCGCCGATGTCTAAAGGACAAAACTTCTGGCATTACTGGAAAGAACAAATAGTTAGACACGCCAGTCTATGACACCAGAGCAAATCACTAGTTGTCCTACAAATTGATACTCCTCTGCTTACACATCATGACATAAAACAACTACCTAATGCACCGCACAAGTTGTTTTTTATTTTATTTTATTTTCTTGGGTTAGGGTTTGGGTTGGGGTGGTTGTTGTGTTTGTACAAGCACATAAGCCTTCTATTCCTTTAATTATCCTTCTTTATAATTTCCTCAATACTTATCTGTCCCTGACCATACACTCAATGTTGCATTCTTGTTATTTGTGGTGTCAATAACAACTTCTTAAGACCGATGAATAAAAAGCTCTGCACCAGAGTCAAGCAGTGAGTTAAACCAAACAGATCAGCCAATAATATCTACCCCAAGTGTTCTATCTGCCAACTATACACCACATTAAACAAGGTAATGAGCAAGAAACCAAGCTGACATCACTGCTAAGTTCCTGATCATTTAAGCAAATATTTGATGTAATAAAATAACAAGTGTTGTTTCCACATAATCCTGAACGAATGGGACAAAGTCTTGCACCCATAACTTAACTCAAACCCGAACAGTAGCCCCCCGCAGCAGAAGTATATAGAAATAGTTATTAATGGAAGGAAAAAGAATATGTTTCAGTATTTTGCATACCTTTAATACGAGCTCCTCAAAGCATTGCTCCACATTGACTCTAGTTTTTGCACTACATTCTATAAAAAGGCATCCGTATTCTCTAGCAAAGTCAATTCCCTCTTTTTTGCTGACAACCCTTTCACTTTCCTGAAATGAAGGACACCTTCAATATGTAAAGCGCCTCTAAATTTTAAGTTGTAGGAAGAAAAGATATCCAGAGAACCATATATTTAAGCTCACGGTGTACGCCTCACTATTATAGGGCCTCAACTGGGAGACCTTGGCACAATCCTAACATTCCAAGAAGTAATCATACATGAAGTCAATGAAAGACATACCTTATCAACTTTGTTGCCAACAAGCATCTTGATACAATCTTGATTTGTTGAGTACAAGTCAATTTCCTTAGCCCATATATCAGACAGATTTGTAAAAGTTTCACGACGTGTCACATCATATACTGCACATTTCCCAAGGGAAATTACTTTAGTATGCAAAATAATTTGATCAAACTAAGTGATCACAATTCTGCCCAAAACAAAAGTTTCCACAAGACGGAAGATAATTCGCTTTTCTTTTAGCTTTATAAATAGCTGAATATCAATGAAGGAGAATTACCAGTCATGACAGGTTGACAACTATCATTGATTTGCAAATGACAACTTACATATGACATCCATATTAACCAAGCAAATACCAGAAGAATGATGATTATCAAAAAAATAAAAAAGCTTTTAAATGACGTGGCTTGCAGACCTAGCAACATTATCAATATAGTTTATCAGGGTTCCATCCCTGTTTAATAAAAATAAAACATAAAAAAAAAGACCCTGAGAGACAAGGAGGAAGTGAATCAACGTACCCATAATTATCCCTTGAGCTCCTCTGTAATATGAGCCAGTCAGTGTTCTAAATCTTTCTTGCCCAGCTTCATGATGAGAAAATCAGAAATTACATCAGAACAACACGGTACACTATGAAATCTAACTGCTCTTTTATGATTGAGAAACAAAGCATTGAAAAAATTAATAACAAAAACCCATCCTTACCATGTGATTTTTTTCTTTCTTTCTTTTTCTCTTTGATACATTATGAATGTAGAAAATAAACTACATAAGAATTTTACAAAACGCTGAAGGAAACACTACAACCAAAGAATTGCGATCCATAACCTATTCTGTAAATGCACATCCGCTCCCAATGTCAAAATTTCCGATCCTTTGCAATGCGACTAGTCGCGTTCCTAGAAACCTAAGCACAATCTAAACTGTAGTCAATATTGTCTTTCAAATACCCATAGGACCCAGTACTGCAGAAACATGTGTCGGTCACAATCCAGTACTCTCACCGAAATCCTGACATCATTCACATGATTGGGATCTTTAATCAGATCATTATCCACATAAAATAAAAACTAATTCTAGTTCTAACACCTCCAGGTCTGAGTAGAGCGGATCACCAGACCAATTTCATTCTGCCTCTAGAACTTAAGTGCACCGCAGGATCCAACAGAATCGAGATTTCGAAGTCAAAATCAATAATGACAACTTAAGAAAATGCAGATAGGACGTAACATCTAGTATTTTCGTTTTTGTTCTTCCAACATATAGCATAGTCACACATCAAAAACCAGACATTTTTTCAACATCAAAATTACCGAATAATTTCACTCAGATACCTGTGTCCCAGATTGCAAGCTTCAACTTCTTCCCCCCAATAGTAACATGCTTCACCTTAAAATCCACACCTACAAGACATTTAGAAGAAATTAACACACACCAAGCCTAATAATTACAGGGGGAAGAAGAGTAGAACGCTAAGCTCACCAATCGTAGGAGAGAGATCCTCAAAGGTATTGGATGTAAAGCGCAAGAGTAGCGTGCTCTTTCCCACCCCAGAATCCCCGATCATCAATAACTTGAATAGGTAATCGAACTCCGACTGACTCGAAGACGACGCCGCATCCATTCTCCGTGTATCCCTCAACACCGCCAACCAATCACCAACATCAACGCAAGGAAAACCCAAGCAATAAGGTTTCGATTCCTGATCTAAGAGAGAAGGCTATCTATTCATTTATTTTTCTTCTTTGGGTGCCCTCGGGAAAGCAAAAGCGTTGCCTTTGCAGAGAGCCCAAGAAAGCTCTAAAGTCTTCTCCTCGCTCTGACATGGCCACCGATCTCCTCTCTTAGAGTTATGATCTCCTATCACGCGTGGCCCACTGATGAGTTGCTTACACGACTCGATCAGCGCCACGTTTTGTACTAGAGGTCGCTTGATTGTTGGGTGAAGTTCAAGGCCCGCAAAGAAAAAAAGGAGCAATTCCGAAGTGCTAACTATTAAGGAAATTATTTACAAAAAAAAAAAAAAAAAACTAGTTTTCAATTTCCAATCAACAACGGGTAAATTTAGCTATACACATTGAAGGAAATAGAGTAATTTTGGAATGATAAACGTGTTATATTCGGCCATATTCTATTTTTGGTTCCTCTTTTTTTAATATGTTTTATTATAATTAGTTTGTGTTGAATGATAAAAGTAAAAGTTTTGATGGTTTCTTAGCGCGAAAAACCTATTGAGTGAAATTTTAGTGGTAACTTAGTCTAAATACCATATATTGAGTGTGCTAAAATAAATAGAAATTTTATTAAAATATTTTACCTACATATGTTGGGAGCTCATATATGGTAAATATCATATCTAAAATAAATGCGGTCGTTGTAAATCATACCAATCCAGTGATTGATGTGAAAAGACAACCAAACCTACATTGTAAAGCTTCATGAATATGATATCTACGTACTTGACCTATTGTGACAAAAAAAGTGCTGCCTCTACAAACATGCCAAGTTGTCCTCTTAAGAATGAATATAGAAATAAATCTATTATGGCGAGATTAATGGGTCGGTATAACCAGGATAGACTATAGTTGACTTAGAACTATGGTTGTGCCTGACCTCTAAGTTCTTTTTTTTTTCCATCTTTTTATTTTCTTATAACATAAGGTAAGTCTAATTTACCTTCACTTTTTTTTATCAGGCAAAAAAAAAAAAAAGAGTATAAAGAATAAATGTTAAACTTGAAACCTTTTAAATAAAGAAAACTTAACTATTAGTAGTTTAATTGAGTTACTAAAGAATTGATAATTTTACAGGCAATCAATAACTTTATTATGATATTGTCATTAATTTGTTTATGAATTACATCTTCTAACTTTGAAGTTTCTATCTCATATAGACCAAAAAAAAAATTTACTTTTCACTTGATATCTCTCATACATCATTTCTCTATATCAGAGGCGCTTTCTCGACATGGAGTTTTAAATTTTTGATCCTTAATTTATCCTTCCTTTTTCTAGGACATTATCAAGTGTAATGAGCTTTTTTTCATTACAAATGTGACATTTGCAAGTTTTTATTTTGTTCTTTTCCCATGTAACCTATTTCTAGTTCTAGAATCTCCGAGTCTTTCTAGTGAATCAATTTCAAACCGATTTCGGACTGGAAACGTCTTGGGCATGACCACAGCTGCTGACTTCTCGAGGGTAAATTGAGCTGTCAACGTAATTTTGCATCCCCAACAACTATTTGATGTATACGCACATTGAATTTGAAAGCGGAAATGTGCGTGTATACCCCGTCAATTAAAGAAAATTGGACGGCCGATGAATTGGTCATATCTCAGGGATGACCCTGTTTCCTAAGGTGAAATTTCCAGGTTGCTACGCAGTTGTGTTGCTTTATTTCGGCCGGAGACTTCCAGATTCAAGTCAACAAACCCACCCCGTTCCGCACGCCTGGATGTTCCATCGAAATTGCCAAAGACGTGTGATATGGGTTGTCTAAGTCAACGAAGCAGGGCTGCTGCAGGCCAATTCAGTGTGAAGTATCAAGATCCATCGAAAACAATAAGCAACAAACGTCTTACAACTGGTTTATAGCATATGCAGGCTTTGTAAAAACTACAAATGGAAAGGACTCATAGTCTGTCCGGATGAGGAGAATATAACAGTGACAGGAATAACAGAAAATTTATTTCCAGCAATTGTGGTTAATCAAACAGAAAAATGCTCAAGCTGAACATCCTTGGACATCAGAGGAACGTAATCTCCCAGGTAAACTTCAAGGTGATCGGAGAGGGCCGACTTGTCGATGTTTTCATGGTGGTAGGACTTGCAAACGAAATAGATCACCGTGTGAACGACGAGCCCGAAGACGGTCAACATACAAAGCAACAGCGAAGACATAATCCCGAAGGCCGCCCTGTGGAACATGCCTAATGACTCACCACCGACAACCTGTCTCTGAAATGTTAATGTTATCAGGAAACCAAAAACCATAAGCACCGAGAAGACAACTGCGGCTACCAACGTCTTTCCCTTTATCAATTCCTTGCTCTTCTTCATGGCACGAAAGCCAAACAAGTCTTCCAACACAGTCACAACGCTCGCCAATTGCCAAATCATGGTCATGTAAACCATCCCCACCAAGTACAAGATCAAGAAAACAACAAACACGATTGCAACTGCTGTATAGCTTGAATGAAAGAGAAGCAGCAATACCACTAAGATCACAAGGGCCACTATGTTGTAGGCGAACATGGTGACGTAAATGCACAAGAAGGTGACCATAAGCCGCTTCCAGACCTTGGGAACAACGCTCATAACCTTGTTGAAAGTTACTTCACGGCCTGTGTATATACTTGCAATAGTGTAAACCACGGCGGAGGTGGAGAGGAGGGAGAAGATGAGGACGAAGGTTAAGTATGCAGCCTTGAAGAGCCATAAGGTGATCCATTCGGATTTGATGTAGTCTGAGACCCTATTGTACTTAGGGGTACCTACCTGCGTGCTATCCAAGGCCACCTTACTGCGCATGATATTTGAGAATAGGATGTTCGATACCTCCATATGAGCCAGGAGGATGAAAGACAGGGGAAGGACCAAGGCCAGTGCGATCTGGCTGAAGACCTTCCTCCATGAGAAAATGATCTTGCAGGACTCTTGGAAGATGCCAAAGATGCCAAGAAATTGCATCTCTTCTTGTTCCCTATCCATTTGCCCTTACCTGAAAGGATTTCTTGTCAGAGAGATGTGTTTGAAGAAGGAGAAGAATATGGAATATGAAATATGGAGGAGGAGAATGGGTCTGGAGCTGGTGATATAGGAAATGAACTTGGACTTTTTCTGACAGCAAAGCTCCTACTTTTCAAATGAAGCGGTCAAGTCATGGAAGGTGGACACAACATGCATACATACATATATATATATATATATCGGGTGGTGAAGACCCAGCATCCTTAATAGAGACACGCCTCAGCATAAACTGTGTCCTAACGATTAGTCAATGACAAATACAGAACGGCGCGGCAAATATCTCCTACCAAAGCCGGAGATTGATCCGTGAAAAAGCCTTGAAGGATCTCTTGGCTTAACTCCTCATGCTTTAGACAAGTGTCGCTTCGATCACCGAAAAACTACTGCTGTGATTATCTCCAGTATAATCGAATTCAAGCAACACGGGCTTCCTTGCTAATTGAATGTCGCTTCAACTCCTGCAACTATCGAAAAGCCCAGAGAAAAAGACAATAGGAAAGCCTAGATAGTTCAGATTAGACTCTTGCCATCATAAAGAAAGTTAATATCTTTCGGTAGCTAAGCAAAAGGGAAAAATTAGTAAATAAAAAATTGCCGTTTGTTTTGGCGACTCTTGGAGTAAATTTTGGACTAATTGGCCTATTTTTAACTCGAGTATTAAGAGTTGATTTTTCATGTTGATGAAGAGCTTAGTGGCTTGATGATATCTCCAACAAGACTAGAAACGAAGCTAACGAAGAAAACCCAAGATATTTTTTTCTTTCTTAAAGGGTTCGAAAGCCTAAAAATGGAGAACAAACATGTCAAAAGAGCTTCGTCTTTTTGTTTCTCATAACGGACCTTCCAAGGATTAGACAACTACTCTGATGTACTAGCCTTGTTTATCTGAGGAGATGACAGTTCTCTTGGCATTTTTTTTATTCTTTTTTGTTGCTCCTTTGTGATGAGCAATTTATGTATTCTGTTGTGGAACAAACTAAAAGATTTTTATGTTCTTATGATTCATAGTTTTAGTCTCCTCTGATTGGAAACAACATACAAATTAAGCCGACAAGTTTCTCTCTTGCCTTTTGAATGTAGTAATTTTTTTTTTTTAACACACGCACCTATCAAACCCAAAACCAAAAAATTCTAAATAGTATTGCATGCCATAATACATTACTTTATTTCAACATTTCACACTGTAATATTATAATGAAGGTTATTGTATTTTGCATACTTATTGGTATTAGATACTATAAATGACCAAAGATCTTAAAAAGAAGAGATGACGGTTTTTTAAAGGGAAAATATAAACCGAATCATGTCACTTGAGATTGGACCAAACTAGTTTCTTGAATGAAAGAACATGGCACTTAAATTACAGCATGCTAAGAAAACACAATCGTATCTAAAATATAGTTTTAAAGCATGGGTTTTTATTCCTTATGAAGAGAATTTTGAAACGAAATTTATGTAATTGAGACTTTTAATATACCATTTTCAACACATGTTATCACCAAAGTTCAACTCTTTCTATTGATTAGAAAAAGTTGAGAGTTTTCTTGTTTGGTAATACGTAAACTTAATCCATTACAAATCTCACCCTCCGAATTTTATGCCTGTGATTGACAATATTCCAAAAACACCTTTCTAAAAAAGAGAATCAAAGAGATCATAAGTACCAAGATTGCTAGTGAATAAATTATTTAAAGAGCTTAATCTTTAACTTTACCTCTTGATTTCTTTAATAATTCAAAATTCATCCAATAAATGAGTCAACCAACTTCCTTTGGCTTATGTTTTTGAAAAGTAGCATTTTGAAGGTTGATAATTAAAACCACCGCAACAACATCGATTTTTTATTATTAATTTATATCTTTTCATAGCAATTGTACCTAAGCCTTGTGAAAAGAAAGTTAAATCAACCATTTAAATAAGAAAGATCCAAAACAAGTTGATGAACTTGGAGGACCTCGTTCGAGCAATTTTAGAAAGAAGAAGAAGAAGAAGAAGATCCAACCTAAGAAAATTTTTATGAAGTTCGCACTTAGTCAGGCTAAATTATGGTCGTGCATACACATACATGTATAAATGCTCAAAACAAACTAAGTCTAATTGACTTGGAATTGTTATAGAAGCAACTTGTTGAACCTACTCAATAATTACATGAGGCTCGAGAACAAGCATATCTATACGGCCTTGACAAATTGGGTCCAATTGCAGCTGAATCAGCCTATGTACGTGAAGCTAGACTTACGTGTGCTCATCTTTTGAAACACAAATTTAGAATTTTAATTTCAATTTCAATTTAGTTAATAAAAGAACCAAATTTATGTTGAATTTACATTAATCAAAGCTCCCTTTTTACAGCGGGGCCGGATCCTTTAAAAGCCTTAATTATATAGAATGTTGGATTATATCCTATCCAATAACAAAGTGGGGCTTAAGCCCCACTCTTAATGGGCTAACCCTTGCCATGTAAAGTGTCAACCAGGTAGCACATGGCCCCATCAGTTTTAATTTTTCGAGTATGGTCCACAATGCGTTATCTGCGCCTCAAATTATGGTTTTCTTCTCCACTACCGGTGAACTAAATATCAAAACTAATCTCATTTTTGAGATTGAACCTTAAAAGAAATGACTTAACACATAAATGCTACAATGAGGTCAAAAGGATGCTTAAACATCACAATAAGGAAAATTCCCTTGGGTTAGTGATAAGTCAGCCCCTAACTAATATGTCCAATTGATCAGTCCTTTCTCCTTCCTTGTATGTATGAGTGTTATTATAAAAATAAAAATAAAAATAAAAAAAACATGAAAATTAAGTAGATGAACCCATGTTTTTTATAAGTTTCTATTTTTCTCCTTTGAGAATTAACACTAAAACATCACAAGTAAAATCAACTAATATTTTAAAACATTAGGTTGATGAACCCATATTTTTTAAAAATTATTTTTTAAGTTTCTATTTTTCTCCTTTGAGAATTAACACTAAAGCATCACGAGTGAAATCATTTCACTTCTATCATTGATTTTACCAAAACACATTTGATACACGATTTCCAAATTTCCTTCTATTACAAAAAACCCCCTCTCGAGTTTAGAAATAGAAAAAGAATGTGGACCCCTTGATTTGTACGATAATACATTCTCATCGTACAAATCAACCCTATATTCGCGGGGGAACAAATCCAATATTTACCATCTTTTCGGAAAGGAAAGAGAGAAGTTTGACAAAGTCAAATGATTAGTAGTGCTTGAAATGGACTGGAAAGCCTAATCTTTAACTTTTAACTTTTGATTTCTTCACTTAATAATAAGACATCTTGTGGCAAACCCATGAATCCACCATTTCTTTTGCATCAATTCGGGGGGGACCTTTTGATGGTTGACAATGGCGTTTTCTTTTGGGCCTGATCTACAGTAGCGGCACCTAAACCAAGTGAAACAGTTAAGTCCATGACCTTGGCCAACCAGATCAAGCAAATTTAGAACTCAAGCAAACAAACTTCTAAGCACAAATTAGTAGCAACAAGAGACCATCGCTGCATCTTTTATTTGGTTGTCACACTCAAGCCATATACACAGTACAAAGTCACACCCAAGCCAACACCTCACACAGTCGCTAAAAGTATTACATCTATTAGGATTACTAACACTAGTTGTTGCGCATCGCATTACACAGCGATGATAGCAAGCTTCATCCCGGAGCTGCAGTGCCCGGAAGAGCCGCAGATGAAGTAGTTTTGTCCCTTCACCAGCTTTACTTTGTCATTACCCGAGGAATACACCTGTGCACCCGCAGGAGCGGTGCAGGTCTTGTAACCATTACGGTCCACAGCAACCACATTGTGGCTTGTTGAGTCATAGCTGAAGACTGCAGTACACATAAAGAAACGTCGCAAATTTGTGTTACATAGCCCAAAAAGATTAGGAGCAAAGAGAAAGAAGGCATGCGTATGATCCGTGGAGTTGAGAGAGGGATAGCTAGTGAGAGACTTACCTAGCACATCTCCGGCTCTGAAGCGCTTTCCTTTGGGCCAACTAGCTGTGTTAAAGGTCCAACCCCCAGAGTCTCCAACTGTATAGGTTGCTGCATGAACGTGTTCCAAGTGAACCAGCAAGCAGAGTAGCACAGTCGCCATGATCATGACTTGAGCTGCACTGCCTCTTCCCGCAGACATTTCGGAGCAAAGTTGGTAACCAAGTAAAGGGTGAAGTAGAAGGGAGAGGCAGGCTTGCTATAGAATGGCAAAGGCAATGGGGCCAACCTTTTATAATGCGTCTGGGAAAGCGGGAGGTCCTCCGTGCTTGAAAAAGCAGACAATGTCAAAGACAAATGAGTGAACTTTTTTAAGTCTTTAGACTAAATTGAGCCTAACAACTCCACCATAACCACCTGTTGAAATTTCACGGTTACATACAGGACAAATGCGGGAATGAAGACACTCTTTGTGCTTTTTAAATGAAAAGTATCACTATTGTTTTCCATCTTTTGCGTAAATAAATTGATAAATGTAACAATCACATGCTATACTAAAAGGACCATAATAATTTTTTGGGACAAAGCTTTGCTTAGTGCTATAAACAGGAATGATTGCTTTGCCGAAAGAGTTTTGAGAGCATAGTCAGTGGAGTTCATTCACGGGTGCCTGTTGTTCATTGCCCACCCGTGAACTCTAGATGGACCACATCGCTATGAAAGGAGCTCCTTTTTAATTTGCTTTTCTTCTCTTTTACCTAACCAAGCTTTAGAGGGAACTGAGCTTCACATGACTTCATAGAACCTCACCCGGTGACTGCGGGTTTTACCAAAGTTCGGGCCTACTCCCTATTTCATGTAGCTTTCATATAGCTTCTAGAACTCACGCCTCAAATTACATATAAAATATTTCTTTCCAAAGGGCTTTGAAATGGGATTTGGATAACATAAGGGCTGAAAGAAAACCAAAATAAGCACCAACATATGATTTCATTACGAAACTCTAAGCGACCAAACAAGTGAGTAAGACCTATGTATAATGTTAAAATTCACCACGACCCAACTAGAACCTAAATGCCAATTTGGTTATTGCTTCCAGACAGGTTTTGGGTTTTCCACAGAAGAGAACCTTTTTTCATGTACTAAAAACAACAACACTGTCAAAACTTGCGGGAAATCTAGGATTAGTTAATAGTACAGAACAGTGTAGAAGGACTAAAGTTCAATGGTGGCAATGGTGAGGGATCTTCAAATTTTACTGCGACATCCTTTAAATTCATTTCAATCCACCTGCGTCCCACGAGAGCTCTTTGCACATTCACTTCTTCTTAGTTGCCTATAACTGCCTCTACCAACATTACTTTTTTAGAAGCGCTTGAGCAATCAGCTTCTTCCACTTCAAGTTAAAGGTTCGAGGTTTGACAAGCTCTTCTTTCTTGTCTCCACAGTACAAGGTTACTCGAGATAGGTATTGTTTAATATATTTTGATGTATTTGCAGAAAACTTGTTTAAAGAACTACATATGATAGGTATCCCTCGCTTGGAATCGACTACAAATACAGCTCCCATCACCCAATGCAATGCTTAGCTCCTCTGCTGTTGCTTCCTTTGTGTTTCTTCAGCTCACCTGACCAGATCTAAGGTAGATGATACGAACTTATTCAAACGCAAACATGCATTTGAATATTTAGTTTAGACTCATTTTTTAGCCTGCTCATCTCAACCATTTAACCTTATGGAATTTGAGAATTCGGGTTTCTTTCTGAGTAGAGTTGATGATCGGTACATCTAAACCTTTGGTGCAAATTTAACTTCTATTTCCAATTCGTTTTGCTTGTGCGTGTGTTAAGATTGGCAGTGTCTTTTATTTTAAAGCTGATTTACAGGTTTCATCTCTGAGGCTCAAGGCTGAAGTCGTTGTGTTTTGTTCGTGAAGTCTCTAGTAGCATCTTGCCCAGAAAAGAGTAAAAACTTCCATTTATCCTGCAGTGCATCATATACTTATAACTCATAGGACTTCTAATTAGATGTATTTTTGGAGGGAGCTGTTAGACAAGATTCGAAGATTTCCCCAAAATTGACCAAAACCCTAAATGAGATATTTTGGCTTAATAAACGAAAACGAATCACTAATGAAAAAGGAATGAAATGGGTGAATAATTCCTCTATTAAAATTGCAATAGAAAAGCTTTCGAACAAAATATGAGTTCACGATTACAACTCAGATACCACTATATCAAACTATTATTCATACTTACACTACAAAAAGTAAACCCTACATCATCTAAGGTACTTGAACACCTATCTTCTAGACTGAACAAACTTTATGCTTTTCTTCATCGTTATCTTCTCCATCGAGCCTCCCACTATTCTGGAAATGTTGATTGCCTCTGTTCTCCCTGCACATCTTTTGATGTCTTGGACAAGAGGATAAGTCATAGGTTTGCACTTCAGAACATCAAGCTGTTTCCTTGTCAGCGGGTGGGCTTTGGACTTTCGGCGAGTGGGTGCTCCTTAGGCCCAACAACGACTTCTCTTTAATATCAAGTCATTAGCTCAAAGTTTGTAAAATTTATTCTTGTCAGCAGCGCCGCTGTCTGGAACTGGATCTAATAAAGCCATAGAGGATGAACTGGTCTCTCTTGTAAGAAAACAACCCATTGCATTTCTTTTGCCTCGTTCCTTTTTTTTTTTTTTCTTCCCATTTCTTCCTTTCTTTATTCCTCCTATGCGCAATTGCCAAAACAATTTCAGTTCCAAGTAAATATTTTCACCCCGAGTTTTTAATATGGTGGACTGGTAATTCATGGTTTGAGAAAAGATATTTGATTCTGTAAATGTTATTTAATCTTTATTTTATGCTACGAAGTTGTAATTTTGAAATATTTCAAATCCTAGCTTATCAACTTGCTATCCTATAGGATTCCTAAGATAATTAGTAGAAAAGCCACCCATAAGGATTCATTACATTTGTAATGTGTTAAGCACATTCAACTCGTAGTCCCTCTGTAATCAATAAAATGTGAGCAGTAAAATTCTTATAGTCCCACGGCCGAAAAGGGTTGCAACTATTGAAGATTTGATCTGTTTATTGTCATGATTTCTAGTTCCGGTTGTTGATTGCGCTTTTTGAGGTACTGGTATGACTTTCTAACTTCCTGGGTTCTAAAAAGGAAGTCTCAACACCCAACTCACTTCTTCTGTACGTTATTGCACTGAGCAAAAGTTCTTGTATTGTTTCAGTTGTCTCTTTTTTTTTTTTTTTTTAACCTTTTAGGAAAAGGGGTAGGGGGTTTTGAACCGTAGATCTTAAGATCAAAAATCAATAGCTCTACCATACTGCTATTAATCTAGTACTTAGAGTCGCTGCTTTCATTGCTATGATACCAAATATTCCCACCATGGCTTGAGTTGATCCCAAGGTTGTGCTTTGTGTATGCTGGCCATTGTTACTAATGGGGACCATAAGGATACACTTATGGTTCATGTTTGTGATTCTATTTCTTTCATTTTTCTTTTACGTGTATTCATGAGTAATACCTATATCATATTAAAGTCTTTAGGGAGGTATAAATATTAAGTTAAAGGCTAGAGCATTCCATTATTAGCCTTATGAATGTCTTGTTACATATAATGTAAAACTTGAGTTATAAAAAATAAGATATATAGGTTTGTTAGAACTATACAATATATTATTTGATGACCATTTTTCATTTAAGAAGAAAGAATTAGACAAAGTAGATAACACAAAGCACTTTTTATAGTGTTATTTAGTTGTTATACTATTATATTAAATCTATATTAGTAGAGTTAAGGATTTTTGTGACAATGCTTAATCCTATGTCACTTAAAAGATATAATTATCATTATGATTCAAAGTTTGAGACTTTATAGGATGTGATTAACTTTTAAGAATTATTTCTAAACCAATCTAAAGGCATGCACAAATAACTATTTTAAAAAATTAACTATTATTATCATTATTATAATTTTGCATTCGCATTAATATAACTCAAGTGAGAGAGTATTAACCCAATTTTGATGGGCTCCAATGGGCTTATATTAATGGGAAACTCACTTATGGGCTTATATTAATGGATTTTGTATTAATTTAATAAAGTGAGACATATGGTTTCTTAATAAGTTGAACATGAACTAATTTGAGTGAATTATCACTTACTTAATCGGATTATGATGAATTAAACCTAGTAGATTGGCATATAAAGAAAAGATTAAGTCTTAGCTAGCTCTATAAATAGTACTGTAAAGAAAAGGAAAACCTAGGAGTTTTTAACAAGTCGTCTCTTGTGGTCGCCTCATTAAAGCTAGTGTATATAGAGAGAGAATAGAGAATATTATCCTAATCAGAAGATTGGATTCAACTTTCCAAATCTTTGTTATGGACTCAAAGAATGATATATTTTAATAGTTCTTATCTTATTATAATAATTCATGTTTTGTTCTTGCTGTTCTAGATTCTATTTATGAAGATCCTAAATTTTCTGTATTGTTGGGGACAAATTATTGCTTATAAAGGGAACTCAAGAAACTGTAAAACCAACAGAAAAAGAGCTCAACTTGGGCCCTAGAGGGGAAATAATGAAACTTTTTTGTAAAAGACCGGTCGACATTTTCGAAAATGAGGCTCGGGATCCTGTAGAACCCTCGGATGTCAAATATCACGACTGCTGAAAGTCGGTAGATAAATCGGTCTGCCTTTTCGCCCATCAAACTCCCTAGATGACCATGGGCGACAACTTTAGCAGCTCTTTCAATGGGTTGGCTCGATTGTCTCATATGCTTACCGGAAAGGATAAGCTTTGAAGTTCCTTTTTTTTTGGTTCAAGTCATATTAAAGCCTTCTCCGACACTCATCTCTGAGCACATGTAACCTTTTTATCACACACTAAGCCGTGGAATTTGTCCCGACTTTTTCATCTCTGATGTCCGAAAGCTTACGTAATTGAACGTGACATGACGATCGAGGGAAGGTTTTCCTTTGTTTGAGAGTTTGAAAATAATGAGATAAATTCTAAACTATGATGAGCTTTGCATGATTGTATGTGCCTTCTATTGGGCGTGGGAGAAGGAGACTCAAAGTTGAACGTTTCCTGTTTGTATTAATTCAAGGATCAGAACAAGCTTTCTTTTCTCTTGCCCTGCTGACAAGAAAACATTTGATATTCAAGAGTTGGGTCGTTTCTTAAGAATTCAGGTCCTCTTACTTCCGGTTAAATCCGGGGGAAAACCATTTTTAGGGTATACAAGTTCGTTAGTCTAGAGACGTTCACTGTACTCATATGGCGTATTCAACTATAGCGGCCATGCATATGGTACAATGAATCACAGGCATCCATTCAAAAGCTGAACATTTCTTGTGCAAGCGTCTCTTCTTTAAATTATTCAAACACTTCAGCTGCCCATGACAGAAGGCATTAAAAGAGGAAGAGCAAAACGGATATACACGCGTGAGTGCAATAGCAGCCGGAGGATTGATATGCAGACTCTTTCTATTTTCCACAAGACCAAATATGAAATATCGTTTTCTTCACCTCAGATGGTTTAGCAGATTATAGATCATTCAGAACTTTCCATGCAAGTGATCACCTATTATTGGTTTCCTTTGCCGTGACTCTGTGCACATGTCGCAGCGTCAGATCGAAAAAGATGGATAGCACACGTCTT
The DNA here is from genome assembly GCA_028551475.1 of Casuarina equisetifolia. Classification (NCBI taxonomy): domain Eukaryota; kingdom Viridiplantae; phylum Streptophyta; class Magnoliopsida; order Fagales; family Casuarinaceae; genus Casuarina; species Casuarina equisetifolia. The sequence goes on from CM052356.1 coordinate 22,654,228, forward strand.
TAGAGTTGCACTCTGGATGTTATTCCTTTTGTCTTTTTTATTCTTTTTTTTTTTTTTAATGCATTGAAACTTGAATACTCATGCAGCAGTTAAATATCATTACAGTTATAATGACAATATTTGCTTCTACGTAAGTAGTTGACATTTCTTGATTGGATTCTCTTAACTAAAAAATCTAGAGTAGTTGCAGCTTTGGAATAATATTTGGTGAATTACGAAAGCTAAGGAAGGGAGGTTTTGCAAACAAATGGTCTGTCCAACTGGTTAGACGGATCGAACTGATCATTCCATTACATGAAGATCCATAAAAACGGGGTAACATGTTGGATCGAATTGCATGGATGCAAGCTTCCCGTTTCCCTGATGTTTCTCGTCAATGAGACAAGACTTAAGGCTGCAGAGATGGGGAACCTCAACAAGAATAATGACTGTTAACCATACTTTTGATTGATGGACAAATCCATCAATCCTATTATGTTACTTTCTAGAGCAGTAACAATTTTTTTGGTTTTCCTTTGCATTGGAATCCGGGAAAAACCAAGCGCAAAATTGCATTCTTGTTGAAAGTGTTCATCAAAAGCTACATATTTCCATCAGCTTTCAGCTTTTTCTCCAAAACTTTCTCAGTCAGGTAACAGAAAATGAAACCAATAACTTCACCGATTTTTGAGGACTAAAGGAAACATATACTTCTATCTAATCAAGAGCACAACAGTAAATTTCGTAGGCAGCAAATGCATAATGTCATAAATAAAATGACTACAAAATTGTTACCCAGCTCATACGTGATGCCAATAATAAGTTTCATAAGACGGAGAAGTGAACTAGCCACCATAATTAATATACTGTAAGAAGATAAATAAAAAGGCTTTCTTGTGATCACGAAGAGATTCCCACACCAAGAAAATCAATGAAGGGAATCTCCTTAGGATCAATAGATTCATCTTCTTGCTCTTGCTCTGCCGGCAAATTCAACTTCGCTAATGAGGGGGAGTTCTCGCAAAAACTCACCAACTCTCTCCGGATTCTTCCACTCGGTTCATGATCATTACCAAGGTTAAGGTACCCAAAGGGACTTGGAACGACCTTTGTATAGTTTTGATGCCCCAATGTAGAGGAAACCCACCGATAGCTGCCATACACGGAGGCATTTGTATGATACCTACGAAGATACTGATCTGAAGTTTTTGAGTACTCGGAAATGCAATGATTAGAACTAGAACTGATGTAGTCTCTTCCTTCTCTTCTGAGAAAATCTACAGAAGATGTGTTGCTTGGTACTGTTTCTGTTGAGGCAAAGTTCCAAGAAAGCGAATAACTGGAAGGTGAATCCGCGAATATCCTTTCTTTGCTGGGGTTTCCGAATTCGAAGTACCTGACGCTCTCGGACCCAACTCTAGAGCTAAATTCTCCTTGAGGTACTGTATTCCTGTCATGAGAGTTGCTAGAGTTTTTAGAGTCGTTGAAAGCATCTTGGTAAGTTCTCTTTCCGCATAGCCTGGATTGCTCTCTTTGCTTTCTTGCCATTATCACATGCCAGTGGTTCTTCACAGCATTATCGGTTCGTCCTGGAAATAGCCTCGCTATGAGAGCCCACTTGTTTCCATGGATGCGATGGGCTGCAAGAAGTCTTTCTTCTTCCTCCTCCGTGAATGGCCGTCTGTTGATTCGAGGATCAAGTTGATTAAACCACCTCAATCTGCAACTCTTACCTACAATTTTATGCGAATAAAGACAAAAAGAAGTAGGAAACCTGTCAGACTATCAGACAGAGGGAAAATTGATAATTTTTTTTTTTTTTTTTTCTGTTTCATGATGTGCAAAATACCATATCCTAAGTCAACATGCTCAGATTAGGAGGTAAAAAAGACGGTCATCTTGTCCAAGAGAATATTCGAGTCTGAGCTTTGAATCTAATCCAGCAAGATCCAAGTACCCGAGAGAGAGAAAGAAGCCAGCATGAGTTTGATATCATACCCGATCTTCCTTGAAGCTTCTCTGCAATCGAGTTCCAGTTTTGAGCACCATATTGTTCCACCAGTTGCCGGAGTTTTTCATCCTCAGCGGGCCTCCAGTGTCCTCGGGGACAGCTACCGCTCTTGGCATCATCACTAGAACCGGCTCCAGAATCCTCCATGGCAGCTGGGTACCGTCGATGCTCACCTCCGATCGAGCTTAGCTGCGAGAATTCTTTGACATCAAATACACAAGAAAAGAAGTCCACAGGAAGTTTACATAGCAGTAGAAGAAAGCAGAACCAACAGAATAAGAAAGTGGGGGAGGTTTGGTTTAGGGTTGTGGATGGGAAGTCACTTTTGTTGGTTTTACACGACAAAAGAAACACCTATATGCGTATGTAGTATGTAAAGCCAATACCCCCTTTATTATTATCTCTTTGGCCCGTGAACGTCTCCCTTAATTTCCCAACTGCTTCTGTTCCCTCTCACTGCTATTCTAAGTCACGGTTACTCCTTTGGATCATACCCGGTTGTTTCGGCGCCTTATAGTTCTCATTAAAGGGACATTTCTCCTAGTGCAGAGAGGGTTCCTGATTGTATTCTTTTATTTATACACTGCAAATGTCATTTATCTAATTTTTTTTGTTTTCTATTTAATTAATCATTCCCTACACCAACCCAGATGGGTGAGTTCCTTTGCAGCAAGGGATGGAAACGCCATTTATCACCATCTCCTTAACTTCTATAACCTTAATATACAAGTTCCTGGTGACCACCTTAATATCACATAAAAGCTGTATATTTCATCAATCAGGAATATTTTCTGTTTGGCACTTGTCGGTATATTATTGGTTAAACTTTGCTCTACTAGGCTCCTCATGCTTCTCAGTGGAAGCGGTTTAAGTATCTGGCAGATTGACAAGGTAGGGAATCCCGTATTAATTTGAGTACAAGAGGATGGTAATCTTAAGGTTGTCATTCCTTGATTTGTAAAGACGATAATTCCACAACTGGGAGCTATTAATGCATCCCCATGTGCCATGTAGTGAAGCAGATGAGTAGTTAAGGAAGTTTGTTTCAAGATACTAAATCCGGCTTAAGGATCAGAAAGTTTCTAGTCTTGGCGAAACAAAAGGTCAGAATGACCAGTAAAAATGCTCGATTTAGCTTCAGATATTCACAGTAAAAAACTCATTCTGGCACTGTAAACCTTGAAGACCACGCTTGTTCTGATATGGAAATTCTTATAAAGCAGGAGATACGAGTCTTATAAAATGCACTTAAAACAGATGACATCCTACTTCAACCTGACAGTCCAGTAAAATTCTCTCTTTCCTTTTCTTTTAACGGGGATCTAACTCCAATAATTTAATACCAAAAAAAATAGTATTCTCAACATCGATGAACAACTGCTTCTTGGGCCATCATCAAAGATTTTCAATTGGTATTGTATTTCTGGGGTTGACCCTTATTCAAATCCTAAATGAGTTGATAAACATGCCGCAACAGAATGCCTAAAAACCGAGTTATTTAATCGAGAAGCAAGAAAAGAATTACACAAAATTATAAAGAAACTTCAACCGGAGGGAAGGTGTCAATGCTTGTTAATTTCTTTTTACTGGACACCGTCATGGTTTGACGGAGAACTTGTCAAGTTCAGAGTGCCAATGCCGTAAGAGTCACAGCATCAAGAAAAGCATGGGTAAACCGACTTCCTTTCTCCATAATTCCATGCAGATGGCAAGTCAGATAAGAATATTTAAAATATTTTTGTAAATGTACCATATGGTGTTTCTTAACTGATAAAGATTTCATACCCCACGTAATCAAACACCTTTCTTCCCATCTAAATATGCTTAAAATAGTTTTTCTATTAACGTCAATCGATTAAAGTATACATCACTGGCCTAGTTGGTATAAAATCGGTATCTAATTGTAATTGGTGGACGGGCCAATCCAACAAGTCCATCCTATCAAACGGAATTTCATTTTCCAATGTTTAATAAGGTCCACCTGATTTTGCCCATATCATTTGATCAATGGATCAGAGTCTCCTGACGTGTTAGGTTTGATTTTCGAAATGCCTTTTGACTTCATTAATAGAAGTTTGGTTTTGGGTAACCTTAGCATGGTCCATAACGTCACAAGTTCACATATTGTGATATGCTGTTACTGTTATTGGAAATTTGATCCATAATATGCGTTTCAAACATTGAAGAGGCTAGCAATGTTTTAGTGGGAAGCCACAATAGTAGAAAGTGGATTGTAGCTCAAATCCATGGACAACCGGGAGACCCAAATGATATAATTTGGCTTCTCAGGCTAAAACGATTCCCATTAAGGCATGATGCGTCGATTTCACTGTATGGGGCCTTCAAAAGCTAACTTGAGGTTTAAACCTCGATTAGTGGCCTATTAACATCTGATAATAGCAGATGAGTTAAACCGTCCTAAATGAAAGAAACAGAAACGCATCTATATACCTACAAAGCAACTAATGATTTTTTAGCTCTAATCTATATTTTCACTGCTTTCAGTTTTCATTTCAATCTTCTCAGAATCATTGAAATCCCTTCTTTGCTGCAATTACAATCCAAGTTAACATTTAGAATGTTGAGTGATCTGTGAAACGATGCCATAAGAACACAACTTTTGGAGATGTAGACCGGCATTCTCAAGTCATTTCGAATTCAATTCAATCCTATATAACTCAACATAAGATAATCCTGCCAAGCTAGTTTTATTTATGAGAGTTACTTACATAAAAGAATATCTCTCTTCTCCAGTAATATGGTTTCGTCATAAACAAAGATTGAATACTCTCTTTTTAATTGCTTTTGTTTCAGGCAATGCCAGAAGGGTAAGAAAAGAAAATAGGAAACAATAGAAATTCTAGAGAAATTACCTAGCTACTACGATCAAATTAAGATCACCTATCTAAAGTAATGGGTATAAGGAGGACCATCTGACAAAATAGCCCTAAGAGGAAGTGGGCAAGTTGAAGTGACATCGCAGACTTAGTTGGAAAGAATATGGTTACTTCATTTGTCTAGTAAAAAAAGAAAGAAAAAAAAAAACAAACTAGAGAGAGAGAGAGAGAGAGAGAATCGTCTAAATGGGAACATTTGGGATTTTTCTGCTCCAAAATAAGGCATATGAAGGCAACATGCATTGATTGCTTACTTATATATGACTAGTTCACATATTCACATGCCTGTTATATGGTCGAATCAACGTTATTTTCTTACACACGTAGGCCAAAATTGCAGTCCTATGATTTTGTTTCTGAAAGAAGAGTTTGAAAGTATGTGATGCCAACTTCCCATCGAACCATTAGTGGGGTACGATCTCAACTTCCATTCGATTACATTGTTGAACTACTTCTCACAATTTGGTACCGCATACTATTCAATCAACTTTGTGTATGGTTTGAGCGTCGCATTACAAGTCGTTCTTCGTAAAAGCTGCTTTCCAAGGCTCCTTTTAGTGGATTTGTTACATCAGTCTTGAAAACTCATTACATGCGTTGCTGTTTCAAGCTGCGTAAACCATTTTCTTTTCCACCCAGATATCTTCAACGGAGAAATAGACCGTTAGGATAACACTTTCTGTCAATGAATTTGCTGGGTTTTATGTGCTAGAAGCATATACAGAAGGTTTTCAAATAGCTTTCCGACAGTAATTGCAAAAGCGTTTCTATCGTTACTTGCATAACCGAACATACATTTCTTTCGAATGTCTCTATATGAAAATCATAATACACCTTTTATCTCACCTTCCCAAGAAACCCCCACAAGCAACCCTCTATTCCCTTCGTAACCTCTCCCCTTTCCCATCAACAGGCACTGAAAATATGCAACAAACTACTTTGACTATTCACGTCCCACCTTCTTTTACACACAAACCCACTCAAAGAATACCTATTTCTTGTGCTCCAGCTTCACAACCCTACCCATTTTGTTATTCACAATAAATGCGTTTTGTTACAGGGTTGTTGCTAATGATGCCGGCTTCATTAAATGCCTTCACGAACTCTAGCCTTTGCTACGTACGGAAGAAATCAAATAAAAATGGTAGCTTCAAGTTTGGGTTTGGAAACCTATGGCCAGTTTGGCCATTGAGATGACTTCAAGTTTTTCTTTCTGTATTCGATTTAAGAGAAGATGATCTCGTTTTTCGCCTATGGAGAAAGTTGAAGCCAAGAATGTTGACAACAACCAAACACGCTCTATTGTCTAAACGTGGATTTTTCAATCCCATTTTTTCAGATGATACAGGGCGTGGCGGAAAAGGAATTGCAAAAAAGGGTTATGTACTCAAGTCATGAATTATACATCAGCGTCCTCAGTTGGAAAAAGAAAAAAATATATCAGCAGACAACTAATCTTGGTTCCCAGAATACTTTGACGTGTTATCCAACGAACGGTGAAGTAACCCATAAGAATTTTTTGTTGGACTTTTTTGTATTACCATGCTTGCAAAATCTAACTGTACATTATATCTCAATATGATCTCAATATGATATGTTGTTTTTAATTAGATCAAGTACAGTTAGTTTGCTCTACATTACGTTTCTCATCTCTCGCCTCAGAAACAACGACGTGCCGATTCTTCTTTGGGATATCTCTAAATGCTGGTCTGCTAGTAGATAGTGACAGTTCAACTACCATTAAGGAACCTCTTAAATGCTCACAAACATTCTCTTAACTTCATTGATCTTTCTAATCTCAACTAATATTTTTCGGATCATTTGTAAAGCAATTCATGCGGGTTAACAAAATCTGAGAAATCCAAAACCAATTTGAACCACTAAAGTTTGACACCAGAGACATTCCACGCTTAAACCTACTATGCTTGCCATCGAAATGCATAATCTGTTGCCATTAGCCGCTGTTTACTGTGATGGGATGTCAACGTTAGCCTTTCAAATCAAAGTAGGTAATGTTGTTCAATTACGCGGCCTTCAGTTGAGTAATAGTAGACGCCTCTCATTCCTCACCATTTCTTTTTGTTTATCTTGAAGAAAATACTTATTAGTCATGGTTGCTTGCTCCTAGGTAACGATATGGCATGTTTTCTTGGCAAGAATATTATAATGCTGTATAGAGGAAGCCAGGTAAGTTATCTTAAGTGACATCCTACCTACCAGCTTTGGAACCCAATTAAAGACGCCAAATGATATATCTAGCGAAGAACATTAGCAAAGAATATGACTTGGACTTTTTCAAAGCACGATTACAAAATATCAAAGAAAACGGCATGAGAGTATCTCCTCACCCCGGCCCGTATCCTTTATTTTTTCTCTCGATCTTTTTGACAAAATTTTCATACACGTGATATTTTCGAGTACACAATCTCACTATCACATTCTCTCTCTCTCTCTCTCTCAAGTATGTGGGTTTCTATCATCTACGATATGCTTGATATCCCACATATTGTAGGTGGTACACAAATTGGATTGACTAACGGGTTAAGACCCCATTAATCACATAGACTTTTGTTACAAACATTGTTGGCCCATGTTATGTGTTTGATAATCAGAACACATAAATAAGCTTGAAAGGTTTGATAGATGCTCATTTGGAATGATGCTGGGTTATTTTAGATGATGGAGGATGTTTGCATCATCAAAGAGATGCAAAGTCCTCTGTTCTCATCAGAGGGATAACAACACATTTATTTTCGTCGCAGGAAAAACTCTATTTAGATTGATGAAATAGTGTTTTTGTCCTCAAATTGCCCTTCTTCCCTAAACAAATAATACGGAACACTAAGTAAATAAGGCAACGCACGACCCATAACTACTAACAACAATAAAACTAACAGAACAAAGCAATAGACACGTTCTTTAGTTACAGCTTGCTATTGAAATGTTGGGCTGGTCCAACCTATATTTAGGCCTTATGTTGAGCCCTCTTACAGTAGTGTTGCCTTAATATTAAAAGTGAAAAAAGAAAGTTTTTTGGGGTTGCAGTCAAAAAGAGAAGAGAGAGAGAGAGAGAGCAAAATTTTTGCAAAAATTAGAAATCATGCATAATAATTCATCATATGTTTGATTAAGGTCAATTCATAGATTGAGTGAGCTGATTTTTTGTCATTAGGTTCAAAATTAGGTATTCTATATAGTGAATAGTTGGATTATCATTTGGAGCTTTTTACATCAATATATTTTGATAAAAAATTTAGATGATTTTTCTCCAACTTTTCTTAATTCAAATGATGTTTTCAACTTGTTCTACACTATCAATTATTAATTTTATGATTATTAGATTGAAAAATATTTGTACTATCGATGTTTTTAAGGACTTGATTGAGTTATAAACTTTAAAATTTATATAGTGAAAATTTAGGTGTACTTTGTGATTAGTCTTGTGGTTTTTATTCTTCACATTGTAAGAGTCTTCCACATAAAAAATTCTATTATAATAATTATGTAGATTGTAATGTTTACTTCTTTTACTTGTGATTCAAAATATGTTATTTGTAGTTTAGTATTCTTCATAGGTTCAATCAAAGTAGGAAAGTTTAGACCTTTTTTTTTTTCCAATAGAATGGTATCAAAAGCTTAGGTTTTGATTTTTTTCATTTGATTGAACGATGAAACTAAATACTAATAAAATGATTTACTTTGAATAAAAGAAATTATCGTGTTTGGAATGGTAAGATGAAATATTTGCTTTATGTGAAGCATTGATACTTACTGGTGTTTAACAAAAAGTTTACACATGAGTGGGAAAGTTTAAACCTCTTTTTTCCTAACAAAGTGATATCAAAAGCCTAGGTTATGGATTTTTTTTCATGTGATTGAACAATGAAATTGAGTGCTAATAGAATAATTAGTTTGAATGAAAAAAATTATCATATTTGAAAAGGTAACATGAAATATTTGTTTTATATGTAGCATTGGCACTTACTGGTGTTTAGCAAAAAGTTTACACCTCAATGGGAAAGTTTAAACTTTTTTCCCCCCCATAAAGTGGTATCAAAAGCCTAAGTTATTTTTTTTATGTGATTGAACAATGAAATTGAGTCCTAATAGGATGATTAGTTTAAATGAAAGAAATAATCATGTTTGGAAAGGTAAGATGGAAGATTTATTTTATATGAAGCGTTAGCACTTACTAGTGTTTAGCAAAGCAAAGCTAGACAACATGAGTGAGGTTGATTGGACTTATTGTGAAGCATTGGCACTTACTAATATTTAGTAAATAGTTTCAATTTAAGTGAGAAAGTTTAAACCTTTTTTTTTTCAACCTTCTTTGTATTTTTTTAGGGAAGATTTCCAAAAACATTTGTAATGTAGTGAAAAATGAGAATGCAAGTGATTTATGACACAAATGATTAAATCACATGAGTGAAAATTACATGAATATATGAAAGAAGAACTTGTTATTTGGAGTTAAGAGTATAAAACTTGATAAATGTGCACATTATTTAATTAAAAAATAGAAAAGAGTTTCATTTTATAGTAACCATTCTTTAAGAAAATCAAATTTCTTAGAATTAGTACACTTAGGTGTTTATGGCCCAGTTACCTCAAGGACATTTGTTAGAACATCTTACTTTGAGACCTTCATTAATTACTATTCAAAGAAGCTTTAGGTTTGTATCTTGACATCAAAAGACCTAGTGTTAGATGTTCAAGTAGTTTTAAGTTTTAGTAAAAAAACAAACTAGAAAGAAGTTCGAAATGCATTTGATCAAACACTAATGGTAAGTATATTGGACCATTTGATAAGTATTGTAGACAACATGGTATTCAACGTCAAAGACACTTTTAAAAATACTTCAGTTGAGTAGTATAGTAGAAGAAACGAACAAAACATTAGTTAAGAGAGTCATATACATGATTTTAGATGTTAACCTACCAAAGACATTTTGGGGTGAGGTATTATCTATAAAAGCTCTTGTTGTCAATCTATCTTAAATTGTTGTTTTAGATAATGATGTGCAAGATAGAGTTTGATTTGACAACAATATCCCCTATAACTATCTAAGGATATTTGGTTGTAAAGTATTTGCTCATATTCCAAAGGATGAAGGATTTAAGTCAAATGTTAAAATGCAAAAATGTATACTTCTTGGTTATGATTTTGAGAAATTTAGCTATAGGTTTCATGATTCTACTATGAAAAAAATTTTGAGGAGTTTTGATGTTGTATTTTTCAAAAATTAGAATATAACATATATTGGTTAAAAATTTTGGTATTAATATTGATTTAATTCTTTTAAATGATTGATATTGATTTAATTCAATATAATGTTTAAGATTAGGTTCAAGATCAAATTTAGAATGACCAACATGGTATAAATAATAGTAACACTCAAACAGATAATGGTGTTGATGTTTAGTAAGATTCATTTTCAATTCCATTATTAAAGAGGCTTACTACAAATAGCCATCCTCCTATAGATACTCTACTAAGGAGTATGTATTGTTGATTAATGTAGGTGAGCATGAAAGCTTTAAAAAAAACAGCAGAGGATGTAAATAAGAAAAAGTAAGTTGATACAATGCAAGATAAATTAAAATCTTTGCACAATAATCAAACATTTGAGTTGGTAGCATTGTTAGTGCAAAAGAGCTTTGAAGGATTAATGAATTTATAAATTGAAGTATGATAAAAATTCTTCACAATCTCGATACAAAGCTAAACTAGTTATTAAGAGTACCAATAAAAAAAAGGAATTGATTATAATAAGATTTTCTCACCCATTATGAAAATATTTTCAATCCAAGTAATTTTGGGATTGGTTACTAGTTTTAATCTTGAGATTGAATAAATAGACTTAAAGATTGTTTTCCTTCATAATGACTTAAATAAAGAAATTTATATGGAGTAATTGCAGAGTTTAAAAGAAAAAAGTAAAGAAAAATATGTTTATAAGCTAAAGAAAAGTTTATATAGCTTAAAGCAAGCCCTAAGGCAATGGTATCAAAAACTTGAATCTTTTGTAAGAAAGTAAGTCTATAAGAAGATAAATTATAATCATTGTGTAGTTATGTATAAGTTCTTAGAAGATAATTTCATCATTTTATTACTTTATATAGATGACATGCTTATAATTGATAAGAATGTTACAATAATTGAAAAGTTAAATTAATAGTTAAATAAGTTATTCTTAATGAAGCAAATTCTTGATATAAGAGTTAGTAAGAAATAATGTTTTGAAAATGAGAAAAAGGTGAAGGATATGAAAATAGTTCTTTATGCTTTTGTTGTTTAACATATGCAAGAGTTTGTATAAGGCCAAACATAGCTTATGTAGTTCGGGTAGTTAGCAAATTCATTTTAAATCCTAGAAGAGAACGTTGAAATATAGTAAAATGAATCTTATGGTATCTTTAAGGCATTTCTAGTTCAAAACCTTTATTTATGAGTAAAAAGCCTATTCTTGTTGGATCTGTAGATTCAAACATGGCATGGAATATTAATAACAGAAGATCTACTTTAAACTATTTGATTAAGTTTTTAAAAGGAGCTATAGTATAACAATTAAGATTACATAAATCTATTGTTTTATCTACAATGGAGACAAAATTTATTATAGTAATCGAACCATATAAAGAGTTGCTTTGGTTGAAAGAATTTACAAAAGAACTTGGTTTTACACAAAAAAAAAATGTTATTTTTTGATAGCCAAAGTATTATACATCTTGTTAAGAATTTTACTTTTCATTAAAGATTAAAGTATATTGATATAAAGTATCATTTGATATGAAATATCATAAAAACTAAAGAGATTGAGCTTGAAAAGGTACATACTAAGGATAATAGTTTTAATATGATGACAAAAGCATTTTGGCGGGAAAAGTTTGAGTTTTGTTGGTGTGTAACTAGCTTAGATTTCACTTGAATTAACATTTGAAATCTCTCTCATTTGGACTAGGAGAGAATTGTTAGGCCAATCTAGCTCGTATTTGGGCCTTGTATTAGGTCCTCTTAAAGAGGTGTTGCCTTCATTTCTAGAGTTGCTACCAAAAAGAAAAAAGAAAGAGGGAAAAAAAGAGAAGGTAGAATTTATGCAAGAATTAAAAGCTATGTATATCAATCCATTAAACAATTAATTAAGGCCAATTTGTGGTATGATTAAGCTAAGTTTTTGTTAATGGATTTGAAATTAAGTGTTATTTATTATGAATGGTTAGATCATCACTTAATGCTCTTTACATTAGCAAATCTTGGTAAAAAATATAGGTTACTTTCCTCTAACTTTTCTTTGTGAAGTTAATTTTTTTTACTTGTTCTTTACTATCAGTTGTTGATTTTATTGTCATTGAATTAGTGAATTTTTATTCTATTGATGTTGTTAAGGACTTAATTGGGTTGTAAACTTAAAGATTTGTATAATAAAGATTTAGGTGTACTCCATAATCGATCTCATAGTTTTTATCCTTCACAATGGGGGGGTTTTCAATGTCTAAAATTCTTGTGTGTTGATTGTATAGATTATGGTATTTGTATCTTTTACTTATGATTCAAAGCATATTATTTGTGTTTTAGTGTTTCCTTGTTGCTTTAATCGAAGTGCAAAAGTTTAGATCCTTTTTTTTTAACACAAGATACTATAACTACTGCATGCATAAAGGTGACCCACAAAGTGATTCCTCTTGTATACACGATGCTAACCAACAAAGTGAACTCTTTGGAAAAAGAGTCCTAAAGGTGTGTATGATAATTTCATAAAAACAACTCCATAATAATAGTTTTGGGCTTAGCTTTTCTTTTTTATCACATAAATTTTCCCTTTGGAATTAATCTTGTCCTTAATGTTAAAGTGAGGGAATTAAGTCTTCAATACCCCAAAAGAAAAATATCAATACAGTTACCATGTGTGGCCCCAATCTTGGAATTGTAAAGAAGTTTCTTGAATATATTAACCTCTCTAGGTGTATGGTAGTCTTTTTTTTTTTTTTCTAGTGAAATGTCAAGTATTATATATTACCAAAGAAAATACAAAATTTTCAATTGCAACACCCTTATTTAAGTTTAAAAACTACATTTGGTAAATTCTAAAGCCTTTGTAAAAACTTATTACAATTAATAGGCTCCATTCCCCTAATTGATGAAATCTTGCCTCTTATATCTTTTTTTATTTTAGTAATAATAGTCAAATTGTCTAAACTTTTACTATTGAATTTTCTTCTATTTTTTTCTCTTCAAATATGATATAATGTAGCTTTGAAGGATACATTAAGCAAGGTTATTGTAAAGTTTTACATTTAACAACTTTGATCATTCAATGTACTTCTGCTTTTTATTATTTAATTCTCCTAGATAATCCATCGATACCTAAAAGAGCCCCCCAAATGTAATTTGTAAACCTATAGTTAAAGAATAAATATTCATATTATTCTTCTTATTATTGGCAAAGGTTGCATTAGAAGTTTACTAAGTTATTCCATACTACCACTCAATCTACTATAGTTAGCTTTTTTAAAAAAAATATCTAATAAATAAAATTGTGCATTGCTACTCCTCTTTATATTAATCTTTCCCATTCAATTTCTTCTCTACTCTCTTTTAGCATTACATAACTTTTGACAATGTTGTACTTTGATCTAGTCATTAATTGTGAAAGTCTACTCCTTACTCATAAAATGTTCCTCCAACTCTAAGCTAATAAGCCTTTCATCTCTACTTCTAAAAATTTTTTTTCTAGAAGTCTATTAAGGTTGCATTAGACTTTTACTAAGTTATTCCATATTACCATTTAATTTGCTATAGTTAGCTTTTTTTTAAAAAATGATCTAATAGATAAAATTATGCATTACTACTCCTCTTCATACTAATCTTGCCCATTCAATTTCTTCTCTATTCTCTTTTAGCATTACACAACTTTTGACAATGTTATACTTTGATCTAGTCACTAATTGTGAAAGTCTACTCCTTACTTGTAAAATGTTCATCCAACTCCAAGCTAGCAATCCTTTCATATCTACTTCTAAAACATTTCTTTTCTAGAATTTTCTAATATCATCCATATAGCTTATAAGGAGTTTGAGTTATTGTGCACAAGAAATCATAAAAGTTTCCTAATTATTGCCTTATTCCAAGTGTGAATGTTTATCAATCCCACTTCTCTAAAAATTCTAAGATAACAAATTTTCTTCTATGCTACTTTTACTACACATCATCTAGTAGATTTACTTGCCCATAGGAAAAGTCTTATTCTTTTTTTCATTTCATATAGCATCTATTTGGCCAACAAAAAAATTTATAACCAATATGTTTGCAAAAAGAATAAAAAACTTTTTACTAGTTGTAGTTTCCCCTCATAGCTTATATGCTTAGACTCACATCCTTTAGTTCTCCTTAGTATTTTATTTGTTAGAATTACACAATCTAGATTGGAGTGTCTTTTTGAAATCCATGAAACTTTTAAGTATTTAATAGGAAGTTGACCTTCTTGGATAGAAACATGATCAAATATTAGAGTCTTCCCTCATTTAAACAAGCCTGAGAAGAAAATTTGATATTTTTGTGAGTACATCTTCAATCTTGTGATTTTCTCAAATTCTTGCATAGCTTTTAGCAAACACAATATAAATTTAATATCTCCATAAGTGAATAAGAAAATGTCATCAACAAAATATAAATGAATGATCTTTTTTTTAGAGCATTTATAATGATATTTGAAACTTCTAGAAGATACTTTCTTGTATAAAATTATATTAAAGATCTCCATCATAATGACAAAAAGAAAAAAGAATAGAAGATTCCCTTTGTTTAAGATCCTTAGCCCTTTTAAAAGAACATGCATAAGAGCCATTTATGTTTACAGAGTATCCAACAATAGTAATGTAACTTTCAATCTAATATCTAAATTTTTCTAAAAATTTCAAAACTTTTAATGTATTTAAGATTACATTTCAGTACACTGTATCATATGTTTTCATAATATTAACCTCAATTTCCACTCTTTTCTCACGTGTATCCTTGTGATAATTGTGCATTAGCTCTTGGCATAACCTTAACATGTGTATAATAGTCTTGTACTTCTTTTCAAATGGTGAGTGTACTTCTTCATTGAAGTTGGATATGTGCTAGTAGTTGTAACCCTTGGTTTGATAGCATCAAGATTGGCACAAAGAGTGCAAGCCTTGGCATCAAAAAAGGACTTAAATATAGGGAGCTCCATGATTTCTTCTTGACTAGCAATCCTAATGAGGGTAACATAGCACATGACCCAAGAGGACATGCATTAACATTTCACTTGGATATAGATCCTAATACCTTTTAATTTGGTTCTTTCTCTAAAGAAAAAAGACCTATTTAAAATATGTAACAACGTAGGTCAAGGTAGAGGTAAAGTCAAAATATTATATGTCAATAATAACTATGTTAACCTTGGTATATCTATTTACTACACTTATTCTATGCTTAAAATTACTTGGTTCATAAAATCATATAATATTAATATTCTTTTAATTCAAGTATATGTAAATGACATTATTTTTTGTTCATTTAATCCATTGTTATGTATAGAATTTGTTAATCTTATGAAGAAAAAAAATGTGAAATGGGCATGATAGGTAAACTTAGTTATTTTTTTGGATTGTAAGTACAGCTTATGATGTTTTTATTTCTCAAAGTAAACTTGTATGTGAATTTCTCAAGAATTTTAACTTTGGTAGAGTTAAAGAGTTAGTCATTCCAATGGGGACATTAACCCATATATATGCTAATCAAGAATGCAGTTATAGAAGCATAATAGACTCACTATTATATTTCACTACTTCCTAAATTAGACATTCTTTTTAGTGTTTTCTTTTGTACTTATTACTAAGTTGATCCTAAAGAAATTTATTTTGAATATTAAGAGAATTGTAGATATCTTAAACATACACCTAACTTAGGTATATGGTATCCTAGAAAGTTATCTCTTCATTTACATGCCTATAATATTGTAGATTACATAGCGTGTGAAATTGATCATAAGGGTACTAGAAGGACTTATCAATTTTTAAAAATTATTTTAGTCTCATGGTTTTCAAAATAGCAACTAAATATTGCTATGTCTATTAGTGAGGCTAAATATATTACTTTGTGTAATTGTTGTACCCAAGCACTTTGGATAAAAAACCAACCTACTAATTTTAATTTAGCTCAAAGTTCTATACCTTTAATGTGCGATAATAAAAGTAATATAAACTTAAATAAGTATAAGTGGGACATCATTTTGTTATAGATTAATGTCCTTAAAGGGACTATTATTGTAAAGAATGTCAACACTTACGACCAAATTGTTAATATTTCTACCAAACCTCTTGACAATGGGAGGTCTTTTTATGTTCATAGAAAGTTAAGGATGTGTAATACAAGGAATTTATTAATTCAATATTTATAATATTTATATTACTACATAAATGTGTTGACATGTTGTGCTCTCCATCAATCTCATGATTGAGGTAACCTACTTGTTAATCAACATTCCCTTTCTTTTCAAAGAAATTGCGTTAAAACTATTTCAACACTCTTAACCAGCACAAGTTTCCCACATGTGAATAAAGGCAATCACATATAGTGCAATCATTGGTTTTAAATTTTGAAGTAAATTCACTAAAGCCAACATGACATTGCTTGACTAAAGGAGATTTAAAATTCAGCTCATCACGATGTTTTCTCCACAAGGAACAAAACCTTTCTTGGAGAAGAAAGTATCAATCCCAATCACTAAAACTTAGAGTTGTCTCAACAAATTTGAGAAATGGAAATAAAGTTAAGGCAAGGAGCCAAGCACATCAAAAATCTAAAAATCTTTCCTTTGGAGGACATAGATTTAGTTGTATAAAGCACTAGCAAGGTGTAAGCTATAGATCATAGTGATTATTTCAAAATCTATAATTCAAGGTTGCTTAAAACTTGTTCATGCATCTAAGATCATACTGAGAGATTTCTTAATGTTCTTGTTATGCAAGTTTGTTTCACACACTTTTATGTTGCTTATAGTTTGTTTGACAAATTATTATGGATTTATAATGTTCAAGCAAACTATGTTAGGGTTTGGAAAACTATTTTAGGCTTTTGTCCATATAATTTTGTTCTTATTGTATAGCACTAGATCAAAGTTTTTTAACACCATTTGTTTAGAAGCTTATTTTGAAATTTTTTTCTCTAAGAGAGATTTTGTAATTGGGTTTAAGAAAATTCATTATCCCTTGTAATTAATTGAAAATTGGTTGTAAGAATAATTATAGTTAGTTGTTAAAGCACGGTGGGCTAGGTGCCAAGCAAGTTTAGAATAAATCACCTTCCAAAACCATTGTCTTTGTGTTTATGTATGTGTGTGCTCCTTATTTGTTTTGGTTGATTAGCTTTGCAAGTTTATTACTTATTGTGTTGTTTAATTTGATTACATATAAATTGTCATGAAGCATACATAGTCATAACTCTAGGAGAAAATATAAAAAGGAACTTAGAAACCTAATTCAATCCCCATTTTAAGGTGCTTTTGGGACCCAACTCATTGTTGGTAATCAATAGCATATTAAAATATCTCATATGGATTACTATGTAGTTCTTCCTATTCATAGTTGTGATATTCAACTTAAACTAGTGCTTACTGCACCTACTATTGAGAATGATCTATTGTCCGTTTTTATTAAACTAAATATCTTCTCTATCATTTGAAATTTAACAAGAATGGTGTGGTGGAATGAATGTATTGCTTGATTTGGAAACTTAGGCTCTTTTCATGGTGAGAAGAGAAAATGTGATGACAAATATTTGGTATCAAAAGCTAGTCATCTTAATTTAAGTCTTTTACATTAAATAATCAAGTTATGGTTAAAGGTGAGCTTTTTAGCATTAAATTCATGGCTTATTTGGACATCTTTCTATACTTTATATGTTGTCATGCACACAAACTCGTTAAAAAAATGGTATAGTTGAATGAAAATATCATCATATTGTGAAACATGGATGCATTGCTTCCTAAAGCCTATCGGGTTGAAGGCTTTACAATTTAGTTTTCTTTCTTAATTGCTTACCAATATTATTTTAAGACATGAATACACCTAATCAATTACTCCATAACTAAACCTTACAAGATCAATTTATTCACATTTTTTAGTATTCTTGCTTTCCTTTTTGTGTGGATATGCTCATGATAAACTATCTCATCAATCACTCTTATGGATTACAATACTTAGCACAAGGATACAAATGTCTCCATACAAGTGGAAGAGCATTTATTTGTTGTTTAGTGGTCTTTCATGAACTTGATTTTGCTTTTGCAACAGTTTTTACAATCCATACCATTTCAATTGGATAGTCCTTTGCAACCTATTTACTTTGTCCTTAAATTGAGTTGTATCTTTGCAATTCCCACATTACCTTACTCCAAGCTTTTGAAGTTTGTTCCTAATAGGCTTTCCCTTGGATTCAAGCTTCAGCCAATGGACCATTTCTCACTTTCTCTAACCTAGAGCCAATATCCCATCCTGTTCCCAAATCAATCAAGCTCATTTCTAATTGCCCACTAGTCTTGCTCTAAATTTTCATTCTTTTGTCACTTTATCCTCCTTAACGAATGTCCTTCCCTTTTTAGGCATGGTTTAGATCTTACCATTGATGCTCTTATGCCCTTCTTTATCACATTGTCTTAACTCCATAATTACTCTCAACCTATGTCTCAACACTTCTAATTCAAGTCATTTGTCTTCATTAATGTAATTGTTCTTTCCCAGTCTTGTTTCACTAGTGAAATAAGTTCCTTTTAAAGACCCCTTTCCACCCCTTGTCATTTCTCATGTGGTCACATGTAACAAATCAAGCATCTTCAAGCCAAATATCTTTTATGATTTTGCTATAGTAGTTTCTACAATTGTAGATCTTTTAATCACCTCTTTACCCATGCCCATCCTAGCTGGCATGCCATAATAAAGGCTAAAATGACTATCCTCTATTGCAACCACAACTTGACCTTAATTACCAATTCTTTTTCCATGCATGTGATTAATTATCAATGGATCTTTAACCTCAAGCTTGTAATTAATGGTACACTTGATCAACTAAAGGCTTAGCTTATGATGAAAGGTTTTTTCCAAAATCCCACATCAACATTCTTAACACTTCCAATCTTGTTGTCAAGCTTACAACCATTCATCTTGTTCTTGCCATAACTACCACATATCAATGGCTTTTTCTCTAGTTTGACATCAGTAATACTTTTCTTTTATGGCCATCTTTTTATCGCTACATACATAAAGTAACCTTCTAACTTTGTTGACCTTTCACAAGTTGGCTTTGTTTACCAGTTTCATTGCTTCCTATATGGTTTGACTTAGGCATTACACACCTAGTTTGTTAAATTTAATAAATTCCTCCTTGATTTTGGATTCTTTTATAGCATTTATGGTTTTCCTATTTTTATTTGTCATGTGAACAAGGATGTCATCTAGATTCTTCTCAAAGTCCATGACTTTCTTATTGTATGTAATTCTTATTCCTTGCATGATCTTTTCACTTCCTTCCTTACTTATGCCTATTTAATAAAATCTCTTAATAATCACAACTTTCTTCTTTGGTGTGGAAGTTACTTAACTTATTTATGGTTTTTTCTTATCTTAGCATCAATATGTTGTGAACCTTCTTCATTACACTAACAATTAATTATTTCATAATCACTCTTAAGACTTTCAAGACTCCAAAACTCAAGAAAGTCTCTATTGCCTTTTCTAGTCTTGTTTGTTTTAAAGTCGTATTGATGTTTTTCAAATCTCACTCTCACTTGTGATGACTTTTTGTGTAACTAATATCTCATCTATTAGATTGTGAACTTACCAATAGTTTAAGACTTTTATGGCATTAAATACCTTCTTCACTACATTCACAAGATCTCTAACCTCCTCTTCATGTTCATTCACACAATTCCTTTAGCCTCTACAAGTTTAGTGATGTACACTTGGGTCACTAAAAATATCACAACATTCAACCACTAGCTACTATTTCTTTCTTGTTGCTAATAACTTTTCTAGGAGCGCAAAATAATAAACAATAATTGTTAGGTCCTTTACTGAAGCCAAATATAAAACTATTGCCTTTGCAACAACTAAATTTGCCTGGATTTACCTCTTATACAAAAATTTAGGTATCTCAACCTAGACTCAAAATGGTGTTTTATGTTACACTATCTCACCAAGCACATAGAAGTCAATTATTGGTTACCAATTCATTTAGAGAAAGGAGCCTTAGAAATATTGGTGAGACATCATGTTCCTGCCATACAACAATTCACAAATGTCTCCACCAAGCATATTTTTTAGGCATCATTCTATCCTTATCTAACAAATTCCGTAACCTTCCCAAGTTTAAGGGAAAGTATCAACTACACCAATATCAGCTACACCCACAATAGCATCAACTCCCTCACCGCATTAACTGTACTTAAACCTGAATCAGTTGCACCCACATTGCCACGTGTTCTAGATATTTCAAGCCACCCACTTCTGCAATGTTCTAGTCAATTCCAAAATGAACTATCTATTTCTCTGCAAAAATTGCACAATCCTTGTAAGAGAATGCAACATAATATTAGAAAAATGGTTTTAAGTTAGTTGGTACGTTAATTACTAACTATGTAGTATTTTACATAGTCTAGTTAACAAATAGAGTAGCAAATATTACATTGCCCAAGTTAGAATAGACGTGAAATACAATTACATATTTTTTCCACTATTCATCCTCTACCTTTCAACTTCATCTTCCTCTACTGCTTCGACTACACTTCACATCCTTCTTCTATGACAACTACTATTCTTTGAGAAATTAGTCACAAGAGGCCTAAATGATAGATCTAATCAATAAGTTCTTCAAAGATGAATTGAACACGAGAGAAGATTTTAAAACCGAAATCTTGGTGATTTATACTAAATTTTTTTTCATTTGTCTTTTTTTGAACGTTTTTAATGGCAATGTCAAAAAAATTTCAAATACAACACTAATGAAGTTTTAAATTATTATTTTTTCTGGCGCAATCTAAATGCCACTGCTAGGAAGAAAAGGCAGGGACACGCTAAAAGGAACGGGAATAGTCCGTAGAAAAAAAGTTCAAGCCCAACAGACTGGCTAGAAAAAAGGTGAGCACAAAGCCCATTACAGCGGAATGCAGAGCACGCTGTTGAAACGTCCATGTCATCCACCACCCGATTTTATGGAAAGGACCGTCAAACAGGGCAACCAAATGTGGTATCAATTGAAACTTATCTGTACATTAGTACCAGCCACTGGAAGGTGCGATGGAAGATCGCTTTAGGGAGGCAAAACAAATGTTCGAAGGGTTCTTGTCGTGGGTTCGAAAAAAATTGTTTTCCAATCTCAAACCGAGCCTTCAGTCCCTCACCAATTTTCAGAATCCATCACTGGAACGAGTATTCCTATTCAATGACCGAATCGTCTCGTTCCACTAACCATCTTATTTTGTTTCCTTCACGGCGTCACCATTCTGCCCTCCATCCTTCTTAAATCTCTTCCTCTGATATAGTCATGGAGGTCTACAGTTGTGTTGGTTTGATTACTAGTGTGTTGTTAATGGTATCTTAAAGATTCTTATTGTAAACTATATGTTTTACTTCACAAAAAAAAAAAAACTATGTGTTTTACATATTTTTATCATAAATCGTCTCTTGGATACACACCTAAATTCACATCAAAATTCCTTACAAATTGACATTTGGTATGAGTAATGATTTATGCTATTAATAAGTGGTAGTTTTACCTTTAATCTTTTACAAATAAAGTATCTATAGGTAAAGAAAATAAATTTGTGAATAGACGTATAGTTTTCCCTGACAGTATGCGGTTGACTGCGTTTGATAATGAATGGTAACCAGTTTTCCTCATTTGTTAAAGGGGACTCCTGACAATTGTGCTCCATGGCAACCCTTGCCTTCATATTTTCAGTAATGGGTAGCATTCCTTCCTCTATATTAAGATCTCAACTGTACCCCTAATACGGAGAAGAGGGTAGCTTCCACTTGAGAAGGGTGCACAGATGTTCTCCATTAAGGGGAGATCATGGTGTATCTAGTGCAAAAGTTTTGTTTTTTTTTTTTAAATAAAAATAAAAAAATAAAACAAATTTGGCTTTATTTTATATTTTTTACTTAAGAAAATTTTTAAAAAAATTATAATAAGTTACCGGGTATGTAACATGTTAATCGACAATTAATTATAATCAAGTAATTAACCATAAACATTTTGGACAATTAAGTTATCCAGAAAATATTTAGGATAACTTTAGTGTCATAGGGTAGAATTTAGTACAACTAGAAAAATTAGGCTTAAAGAAGTAATTATTCCTTTCCTTTTTCCTCTCCTTTGATTTTTGTTTGGCTGTCTATGTTTAGCATTGGGCTGTGATTAGCTTAACTCTTTCTTTTAAGCCCAGTAATCTTTTGTTTGACTGATCCGAATCCGAGAACACCTAAATGTCAAATTAAGTTTGGCCTAACTTCAAGTGGTTCCGTTCACCAAGCATTTCCAATACTTGCATTTACAGATCATACCCATTTCTTAAGGTATTAGATTTTTCATTTCATCTTCTACTTTTCTCCGTTTTGCCAGTCTAAAAGGGGTCAGAGTCACATGATTTTGACCGGTGACATTTGCTTCATGATGGATATAATATATCATTAGGTCAAAGCACTTGTGGTCGTGAAATCACAAGTGCTGGCCTAACTCGGAAGAACTGTTTCTGTGTTTGTTTTTCTATATTAATACAAAATTCTAAGGGATACAACATCAAAAGAGATCCCTAGCTGCTGATTAGCGAAAGAAGAGAATAATTTGTAAACGATAAATACTAGTTTCATACGCATATATGATGATTGGCAGAAAACCCCACCTACCTTATGACTTGCCAAACAGAATACAGAAATTTAGAAGAGTTGCACAACTGGTTATGCCTAGGCAACATCCCCCAGAAGCAATGCAGAAATGGTCCAAGCTATGATTACGGAAAGGAATGTGGAAAAGATGCCCTGTAAGTCACCACCGGAGCCCTAGCCCTAGGGTTAGGTTACCTAGTCGCTGATCTGTATGTCCTCCTCCAGTTAGCGGGCACCAAGTGAACCTATAACAACCCGTATGATTTGGGATTAAACCTTACATGAAAAGTTTCCTTTCTTTAAGGGTTCAAGGAAGGAGAAAAAGCTATGCAGTCAATTATATGCTTCAGTGCGACACTGAAAGAGGTCACAAGTGGTTGCCTACGATCCATTATTCTTGATGTTCTCGTCCTAACTGACCACGACAATACCAACATCAAAGTATGTTCTCCCATCCCTACTCTTACTTTCCATTCTTATCGTTTTCTTCTTTTATTAGGTAAAGTCCAATCATAACATACTGAAACCATCACAATTTGGACACCTCCAATCTCCGTGGTTTCCTCTGTTCTGTGAAGGCAACCAAGTTTGACCTGGTAACCAGACCAACCCCTACCCTCTCCCCCACCTTTTCCCCCTTTTTTCATATCATATTATCAAATCCCGGAGCACCAAGTTTAATGCCCAACCCATCTTATCGGGAAAGATGACATGCATGGTCCCCTCTTTGGTAAGCTGAATATTGATAATTCCACACCCATTTTAACTTCAGCCAAATTAGTTGCTTGGTTTTCTTATTTCATTTCCAAATCCATGCCTGAGAACAAGGATTGCCCAAAGATCATAAAGAACCACTTTGCAAAAGCTGCTGCTTGGAAAGCTAACAAAAGTTTTTCTGGTTTGAGCTGATGTTAAAGATAAGGTTTCTGCATTGGTTTGATTCATTTCGTAAACAATGTTGGGCTTACAAGATCAGACAACTTCAACGCGGTGACCTATATGTACACTTAAGAATGACGCAGAGAAAGAGAAAGAGAAAGAAAATAGCGTACAAGAAACAACGAACATTGTAGATAAGGTCTTGAGAAGGACGGGCCCCCAATTGACAAGGTTGTGAGTAGCATTTCTACCATCTGACAAAGAATAAGGTTATTATATGTTCCAGCTTCAGCCTTTAACCCCAACGAATTCGTTAGATGACTAGATAATTCGTGTCCCTATGATTTTCACCACAACTTTGCCTTTTTATATGCAAAAAAGTTATGTGAATCTGATCGCCCACAGTCCCACATCCCTGTTTGGGATAAGGCGAGGATGATTGGGACCTTAACATTAGTATATTACTAGTTTTATGGTGATCGAACTGGCTGGTCCTATAACACTTTCTTAACCCACTACTCTCTAACTTACGATTGATGACGCCTGAGATTCATTTCACACTATGGATGCGGAAATCCTTGAATTTGACATTCCACTTGTCTGGGAATGATAAGGGATGCTCCTTGCAAACTATAGCTCAAAACAGATAATTTTGATAAACGCTCTATTTTTCAGCATTCAACTGATATATTATCTTTAACATATTGATCACTGTTTAATCTAAACTAAATTTTTTTTTTTTTTTTGCCTTACAATTGAGTAAAACTAATAGAGTATGCAAAGTTTTTGTTCTCTTTCTATTTTTCCAGTTTTATCTCCTTAATCTCCTAATGGGTTGGAAGTTGCGTGCAGTTCATTTTAGAATTCGAGTGTATGCTAGAAAAAACATAGATTGTTCTGGAATTCCATCAAAAACATAGAAAAAAACATTGATGGTCCATGGAAAAACTGCCAGCAAACGGACTTTTCTTTGTTCCTGCTTTCTTTTCCCTTGTAAGATACTGTTTAACCTATGACAATGACTTTCCTTACTGTGAGATTCCCAGATGTCACAAGTGCATCAATTCCATGAGCAGCAGAACGGACAACTTTTGGTTTTCTACAAGGGCTATAGACTTCCAATACAAAGCCCCATAGTCAAGCTATGAACTTCCAAGGAGAGAAAACAGTGGGCGAACAGAAGCGGCGCTCCATGTTTGGTTTTTTAAAATTCCTCAGATACACCTTCGCTAATTATATGTCGGTGAAAGTTCTCAAGACTGTGTGGTTTTCCGACCGGGAATAGATTAAAGGAAAAAAGGAGGCGGTGTCCTGAATTCCCACTCATACACGGCTTTGAAAATTTTACACGGCTACAGAAAAGCCTGTCTTTTTAGATGAGTTTTCTGGGCGCAAGAGAAAAGGAGGGCCTGCAAAACACCTTTGACTATGTCATGGAGTGCCATGATTCCACCCGTTCATTCTTTCAATTATGTTCATCCATTACGTCACGGAGCCCACCAAGCTATTTCCACTTTCAGCCAATCACCGTACAATTGTCTCACACGTTGCCACCAGTCCAAGTAGTTCATACGCATGTCCCTAAACTTTAGAAAATTGTCAAGAGCCATACACTACGTCAGGTCAATTTTTTGATGATTGATCCGAGAATTGGCCGGCCAAGATGGACTGATGAAAAATGGAGAAAACCCATCATGGTGTCACGGTAGCACACCGGATGTTCTTTACATTGTGCTGTCAAACAGCCCCAGTCAGACAAGTTGGTGTAAACATGCAGACGGACAGAAGCACGAAGAAAAAGTAAAAAGAGCTGCACGGATAATTAAAGAAACAAGCAATCGCGTTGAACCTAAGAAGTTTCTTTGAAGGAAAATTTGAGGTGAACTTCTTCCTACTTTCCTTTCTCACACTTGCAGTTCCAGAAGACTGGATTTTCTGTCTAAAGTGTTTGTGTTGAAGCCAAGAAGTTTCTTTGAAGGAAATCTGGGGTGAGTTTCTTGCTAGTTTTCTGTCTTGCACTTCTCGGATCCCAGAAGATCAGATTTTTTTTTATCACCATGGTCATTAAACTGATGGGTCTTGTATGTTAATTACTTCAGATTCTTAAATCGGGTAGCTCACATCCTTCTAACAAACGCATAACTTTTTAATTACTTAAAGGTTTCCTTATCTGTGCACCTGCCGTTTATTTTATTTCTTAACCTATATTAATAGTCAAGTTTGTTGTTGTCTCTGCTTCTTTATTTCGATTTCTTATATGGTTACCTAACCTCCAAATCTTTTAACTTTTTTAACATATATATCTCAATAAAGGGGTATTTGCTCCTTCCTTTTGTATTTCTACGGCACATGGTCAACTAAGGCTTTTCTCTTCTTGAAGCTAATGTTCATCTCCATCTGGGTATTTGCTTATTCTCAGGATATGACTTCTGAAATGATCTCTATTCCTTCCCTCTGAGGTTCTCCTTCTTCATCAGGTACATGTTTTTCCGTTGATATTCTTAATTTTTGGTTTTCACCCTCCTTTAGACCTTAAATTTCTTCTGGGACGAATTGAATTCCCTTGCGTTCGGGTGAATCCTTGTCAAATTGTCTTGTACTGGGTTGGTTATGGATCCCTCTTTCTGAAAGCGTGTTTTTTTATGTTGTACTCTGGAAATTTGATTGTCAAGATATATGCAATATGCTGCTCTCTTCATAATTGCTCGCGACCATGTAACCTTGATTGACTTTCTTTCTCTCTGATCATTTAAATCTGTTAGAACTTTGCGCTTTTGTCCTTGTTACAGAGGACAGCGAATGGTTTAAACGCTCTGTTAGTTTCTTTTTACTTCTTGTTTGTTTTTGGTAACGAAACGGAAATTTATAATGAAGATTTGTTGAGGTTAGGATGTTAAACAAGGCATTTTCTTATGGATCTGCCATCTTAGAGTAGTATCTTATCCAGTGTTCTGTAGTTTTTGAGTGATAAGATCCTTGAGCTGGTGCTATATGATAAAAGGGAACCAAATGTTTGGCACAGCCTTTAAGCCTTATATTTTACGTATGATATATCCTTTGTTCTTTTTAGCATCAGTTGTGTACTTTGTTTACCTTGCTCTGAATTAAAACAGTGGAGATAAAAAATCAACAAGAATTATGTTCTTGTACCTGTTTATGATGTTTGCTTTACCGAACTTTTTTTTTAAAACACTTGTTGGCCTATGTCCAGAAACTCAAAAGGGAAAATCTTTCCTTAGCTTTTTTGTTAATTCTTCGTATCGTAATCAATTGAGACCTTTTATCTCCTTTCCTTCTCAATTTTTTCTTTTTTGGTTTTGGTGGGAAGGGATGAGTGGGTTTTGTGACGGGGGATGTTGGCAAGGTTGGGGACTTATCTTTGGAAAACAGTTGGGAAAATATTCATAGATTAACCACCTAACTAAAATTTACTTAATCACTTTACCTAACTTACCCACCCGGCACCCCTACTTACATTCCATTTATTTGATCACACTTATTCTACTGAACTCTTGCTGAGGCCAAGGTCGATAGCCAAGGAGTGGTATTGTGAAAATGCTTCAAATATTGAACCTAGAAGCTTATTTTACTTTCTGCTGAAACCAATTGGGTTGTTTCTGCAGAACTCTTTTTCCTTAGCATCTCAACAAGGCACCCTTTCTCTGGGTATGTCTTCTCATCGACTGCTTAATGATGCTAAAATTTCAGTTTGGGAATTATAGATTCGTACACTTTGCACGAGTGTTCTTAGCTTTTCGTATAATACTGCCTGCTGCTACATAGCACTTCAAGTCTCCCTCACTCACTCTTCTGTCTCTCTCCCCCCACCCCAAGCCCAATCACACCTGCTTCTCACCTGCCCTAGAGAGATATTTTCTCTTCTTTAACGAGGGGATAAAAAAAGAAAGGACTGGTAGTTTCAAAAGTTAATAAGAGTTTAACAAGAATTTCTTTGTCAAACTTATGGGACTGTTTTTGATACAGGACTTGTTCCATGGTAGCAGCTGTCCTCTATCTACAGTGAGCAAGAAGAAAACGATGTCTTTAGTTAGGTCTGCAGAGCTATCTGCCACATCATATAGAAATCCGAAGCTCTGTTCACTGAAGGGAAGTGATGACTGCCCTGGCTTGTCCCCCCAAATATTTGGTTCTGAGAAGCGTAAGACTTCTTTTATTACAGATTCTTTCCGCATTGAAAGTTATGACAAGTATTTCCTCGACTCCCCAACAGAAGAACTAATACAGCCATCTAGTTCTGGCATATCTGGAAATTCATTTCACCCATGTGGTGCCTCTGTGAGCACTCAAAGCCCGTTTACCACTCCTTCAATGTCAGTCAGACGTGGTGATGCTTGTCAATCCAATTTTGAATTGGACTACTTGGAAAGCCCAAGCCCGGATCCAATAGATTATGATGAAGATAATGTGAGATTGAAGCTTCAAGAATTGGAAAGAGCACTACTTGATGATAACGGTGATGATGATGATGATGATGACGACATTTTTGGCTCTGGTCACAGCATGGAAGTCGATGGGGAATGGGCTGACCCAGTTCAGAACACATTGCTTCATGATTCTTCTAAGGAATCTTCCTCAACAGATTCTAACCTCAGTAGCATCAGCAGCAACAAAGAAGTATCGCAAGTATCTCCTAGGACTCCCAGAAAGTTGTTAATTGATTGTGCTGGTGCACTTGCTGATGGAAACATCATGGAAGCGTCAGCTATGATTAGTGAGCTCCGGCAGATGGTCTCAATCCAAGGGGATCCTCCTCAAAGGATTGCTGCTTACATGGTCGAAGGTCTTGCTGCTCGCTTGGCTGACTCTGGAAAATGTCTTTACCAAGCTTTAAAATGCAAGGAGCCCCCCTCTTCTGACCGGCTTGCAGCCATGCAGATTCTTTTTGAGGTGTGCCCTTGTTTTAAGTTCGGATTTATGGCAGCAAACGGTGCAATTATAGAAGCATTTAAGGATGAGAAAAGAGTCCACATAATAGATTTTGATATCAACCAAGGAACTCAATATATAACTCTGATACAAACAATTGCCAAGCTGCCGAGGAAGCCACCCCATTTGAGAGTAACTGGAATTGATGACCCTGAGTCAGTTCAACGTTCTGTTGGAGGCCTAAAGATTATTGGACAAAGACTGGAGAAGCTAGCAGAAGCACTTGGGGTATCATTTGAGTTTCGAGCCTTGGCATCGAAGACACCAGATGTATCTCCATCAATGCTTGATTGTCGGCCTGGGGAAGCACTTGTGGTGAACTTTGCCTTTCAGCTTCACCACATGCCAGATGAAAGCGTGTCGACAGTAAACCAGCGAGACCGGCTTCTTCGGATGGTTAAGAGCCTGAATCCAAAACTCGTTACTGTGGTTGAACAAGATATGAATACAAACACTGCCCCATTTTTCCCTAGATTCGTTGAAGCATACAATTACTACTCAGCTGTGTTCGAGTCTCTTGATGCGACTCTCCCAAGGGAGAGCCAGGATAGAATGAATGTTGAAAAGCAGTGCCTGGCACGGGACATAGTTAACATTGTTGCATGTGAGGGAGAGGAGAGGATAGAACGGTATGAGGTTGCAGGGAAATGGAGGGCAAGGATGATGATGGCAGGCTTCACTTCATGTCCTATGGGTTCGAACGTGATTGATATGATCCGGAAATTACTAATTACTGAGTATTGCGACAGGTACAAGGTGAAGGAAGAGATGAGTGCACTTCATTTTGGGTGGGAAGACAAAAGCTTGATTGTTGCTTCGGCTTGGAGGTGAGGTAGCATTTGGTTAGTAGCGGCGTCTCCGGTTGTATTTGTAATATTAATTCGGATCGAGATGCATGCTGATATATTATCTTAAGTTAGAAATAAAGGTTTTCTTAACGATATCCAGAAGAGAATTTGTCGACACTGATTTGGGGTTTGCTATTTATCTAATATTCATAAAGCATTTGTCTGTAGTGGAGCTTTGTTTTTGAAGGGTTGAATGAGCTAAAACTACGTTGTTCATACGACTTCCAAACTTTTCTTTGGATATAGTGATGGATCCATTACCACACTTTTCCAGGCAGGAAACATATTAACGAAAGATGAGGAACACGTGAGTCACTTATAACTATCGAATTGCTTGAGGAACAGTAAATGCTTACGGTAATTGTAGTGCATCATCACCATGACTGGTCGAAATTCCAGTCACAAATTCAAGCAGCTTAGATTAGTCTTACCTACAAATCAACTTTCATCGAAAAGTAGAGAGAGAGATTGACTTGCAGGTCTGTGTGTTGTGTGTGTGTGTGCGTGTGTTCCTGTGTGTATACAGCAGTAGCTCTTGACTCCCGAATCTTTGCAACCGCTGTATCTCTTAATTCATTTCAGTAGGCAGCACATTTCCCTGCTTTGTTTCTTCCTTGTTTGTTCCAGAAATTACCATCAAATCATATACACCAAATTTAGACCCGAAGTCCTTGTAGGTTAGCAGAATGAGCAGTCGCAGATTCACATCCAAAGAGAATTGCAGAGACGAGTCCAAAAGAAATGAGATACATGTCATGGATGGCTTTCGAGACTCTAGGAGATATAAGAGTTCAAAAAGTGTCTCGTCTAGAATTGCGTGAGTGACCCTGGTAATTCTGGACTCGCAGTTGATAACATTCCAATATCCAGTTACAGAACTGGATTGATTGGTGCTGTAGTAGCAATAACGCTTGTGTCCAATAGGCCGACAAAGGATCAAGCATAGAATATCGGTAATGAATCAGCACAACCAGCAATCAGAAGGTCAAAATGAGAGAGCACAGAAATCAAATTGCTTTAATGTTGAAAAATATCCCAGGTTACTGACCCAACTAGATTTTACAATTTTTCACAATTTTTTTAATACCTATTTCTGTCAAAATTTGAAGGTCCCATTAAGGGATCCCAATAAGTTACATTTCGTATTCAGTGCTTCACGCCTACAAAGCACAAGGCCACCTCAGCTTGGGCCTGCAGCTCTTCCAAGACCTTTACTATCTTCTCGCGGCACATACTGGTTTCACCCGGGGCGTCAAGCATTTTCCTCAACCTTCATGCAAGATAGGAGATAAGCATATGTCAGACAAAAAAGACCAATCACAATCGATGCATCCCAACGGAGAAAATGTATGCACCACTCTGCTCGTTCACCCAAAGGTGCACACAAATAATTTAACTAAAGTGGAAAACAGAAAAAGAAATTGGTAAAGATAGGTAGTGATGGTGGTCTCTGATGTTCGATCAGATTTCCATAGTTAGATTTCCTTAACAGTATAGACGATGTATTTTCTTTTTTTTTTCTCAACTTCAGGACCAGCAAACAACAGGAACTGCAGACGCCGTTTGCCAGTAACCAGCAGAATAAATTGGGGTAAGGATGAGTGTATGGAATCCCACTAATGCCTTCATCAACAGTAAAAAGAAGCTGAATAGTAGAGCTATGGTATTTCATGGTGTTCAAGTTGATAACCATTCCTCTAAGCTAGTGGAGGTGCCACCATAGTCGAATATGATAAACTTTTCTGTTTAGACGTCCACTACATACTGTACTCTAAAAATATCAAAAACGATCTGAATGCAAGTCCAGGGAAATATTGGTGCAAATACATTGTCATCTACTAGATGTTTGAATTATGAAGTTAAATGTGTTTGGAATCCACAAAAGGGAACTTGACATAGTAACTGGAACAAATAGGACCAATGAACTTACCTACGGGTAATTGCCGTGTCCCCATGGCCAGTGAAAATTATAAGCATGGCATTGGTCGGTAATGCATTGTAGACACCACGTACTCTTGCATCCATGCGAGTCAGTATTTCCTTTAGCTCAGGTGGGACAATGCATTTGTTACCTTTCTTATTAGAAGGCTTCTTATTACATGTAAGCAATGACATCATCTCTGCAAGTCTTCCATTCAATTTATCTACATCCTCTGCCTGTTTTCTGAAATAGGAATTCAATTCTGAGAATTGAGTCCAGACAAAGTGTACCCGTTCATTCTTCGCCTGAAAGGAACAATAGATGGAACGAGCTTCAAATGCGAAAAGTTAGAACCAAAAAGAAAAGGACGATAACACATTATAAGAACTACCTCCTTTATGGCCTTTGCAAAAGCTGCATCATCAGAACACACAGGAAGTGCATGAGATGACTCACAGGCATAACGCTTTACTATAGAGATATCATCAATGAAAGAAGAGGTTTTGCCACACCGACTCAAAACTGTAAGGAGCTTTTCCCGCATGTATGAGGGAGGTGAACCAAATTCAGGGCCTAAATTTTAAGAGCAAAAGAGATAAAGAATGCATTAGACTGGAAAGATATGCTTTTACTTGTCTTCCTTTACAAGTAATAGAACTTTGTACAACCAAATTAAGGGGGGTTGGAAAAAATAAATAAATAAATAAATAAGGAAGGTGACAGGGGTTGTGACAAAGAAACTCTTTTAAGGATTTTACTGAAGAAAATTTGATATATGTTTTGACAGAAAACTTTTTCCCAAGGTCACTAGTTGAAAAATGGCTCCTCACAAGGCCTTTGGGGTGAAATATATCTAACTTTATTTTGAAAGAGCCATAAAATTGGCAAAGACTATACATCTTCTATTCAGTTTCTTAAAGGCATACACAATAATTTTTCTGCTGTATCCAATAATCAAACTATAGATTATTGCAAATAGTTAAATGCAAAATCATGGAGAAAAATTACTTGCCATATTGTATCTTTAAAAGAGCTAGTTTCATAGTAGCTCTTGCATCTTCAATGCTATCATGACCATTGCCTGACTGTTGTATCTCCCAAGAGAGAAATTTCTTGGCAAGAACTCTCAGAGCAATTTTGTGAGATGCACCACGCGGGTGCTTGTACAGTACTGCAGTATCAATTACCAAATCATGAGAGATCTTTAATGCTAACAAGTCATTCTCCAAGGAATGCCCTACTAGGATGGTCTCCTTGTAAACCAGCTTTCGAAAGTGTTCCTGAACAAGGAAGCAACTGTAAATAAATCAGAAAACAGTAATCTTAACGGGAAATCAATCAGTAAAGCAAAAGCATGCAATCATGATTAACCGGGCAGAAAAAAGAATAAAAACAAGACCAAGTAACGAACCTGAATTTCCTTAAGACTTGTAGCCACACCATCTAACATCTCACATGTAATTCCACTAAACCTGAATAACCATGATGAATGATTACCAACCACAAACAAGAAACAAAACAACCATCGACACATTCATAATATACATGTAAAAGAGATTGAGAGAAAGGGAAAGACTCCTCAATGTTATCTAGAGTGGAAATCAGTGAATTGGAACTAAAAAAAATTCAAGGAAAAAAATCTGCACAAACAAGTTAATAGGACTAATAATCACAAGTATAAAATGACCATCGAATAACACATGGAAATTTGATATCAAGAAAGCCAGCTGGTGGCTTTTTTTTCCCCCCTTATCAACACAAAATGAATAAAACTCTAAAGAACCACCAACATGGATATCAACATATCTAGAAAATCAACACAGTAGAACCGGAAATCCACTTAAAAGAGTAACTTCCCAAAAGAAAGAAATTGTCTCTCCGTTCCCTTATAAATCTTCACAACCCATATGCAAAGTCATTTGAGAATTTTCTAGCATCACAACCCACTCTTCCTACCATTACATAAATCACTGGAATTCTTATTTTTATTTTTATAAGCAATAACAGCCTTTCATTTTGAAAAGAAAAAAGAAAAAGATTAATTTATCAAATCTTTTCTATTAATCTTTTTCAGCAGAATTATCACCCCCCAGATACTCCTTGCAAGATTACATACATTTTTCCACCTCACCAAGGTTGAACTTATGTTCTTAGGCATGTAAGAAAGCCTACCAACAATCTTTCTTACCTAGAAGCCAGCAAGCATCAACTTTTTCCAAAGCTAATTAGAAAGTAACCCCATCTTTCCAACTAGTTTATGTATAACATTGTAACACAATGATTCACTATTACAAAGTAAAAATATACAAGTGGGATTATCCACAAAGCTGAAGTAACTATATAAGCAATTTATATGCATATCAAGTACGAAAAAGAACTCCCAAATCCCAACCCCATTCCCACAGGGCATGCACTGAAAAAGTAGCATTGCTGATATCAACTGTCAACATCAATTCGTAGGATATGAAGTTGATAAAACTACAAAAAGCAACAACAGCCACAATAGAGTTCTTGGTATTCCAACTTGCTTTTGTGATCAAGACACAAGATGCCAAAGAAACTGAAATAATTCAATTGAGTCATTCTTCAAAAGCAACTGAAAAATATTAAAATACAAGCTGAAGTCTACCTGGTGTTGTAATCGACTATAGCATTTGATGGTTTCACCAATTTATCTAGTACGACCTGGAAAAAGGTTAGTCAGATCTAGTTGGATGTCCGAGAACAAGAGAGTTAATGGCACCCAAATTATGGGAAACTAACTAATACTGCCCTAAAGTTGAACATCTACAAGAAAACAAAAAAGCAGGCTTACACCAAAACTAACGAATAAGGGATAGTCAAAATATTTTAGGAGATGGATTTAGGAATACAGAGATTTGAATAGAACACTTCGCTATGTTGTAAATCCCACATTAGAAATTAATAATGATTCTCGTAGTGATGTTAGGGTATTATTTCTTATGGAACAATTACAAGATTCAAGCGTGACTCATACACCAACAATATAGATGGCTGTATCCTAGGGAGTATCAAGATAACAAGTTATCTCAGAAAATATTTCTCTTCATTTTTAGAAACCACAAAAATAAAGCAATGAAATACAAAAGGAAACAGAAAGGTTTTGCAAAAAACTAAGAAACCATGTTGGAATTTTCGGAGAGCAAAGGGGTGAGTACTGGCATAAGTTGAAATCAAAGGTTTGCCACATAGGGCAACTGATAAAATAAGAATCAGTTTTACACATATGAACTTATGCAAGTAACTGAACCGCAAAAGATAATTAGTTATGGAGGCACCCGAGGGTAACCTTTTAGTGAAACAAATATGAGACCCAAATCAACAGAAAAATAGTCTTGACTTCAAAAATATGTCGTTGATAATCCACTTCATTTTCCAAAATTGGTTTAAAGGAAAAATTAGCTTGAGAATACCTCTCCTTTTAGGTCCACCAAGGTCACCCGTGTAAGCTCAAACCCCTCGCTTGTAATACACTAGCAAAAAAGAGGAAAAAATATTAAGAAGGACAATGTAAGGGTGAACTATTTGCCAAAGAAGAAAAAAAAAAGACAATTATCATTAACAACAAGTCATTTGAAAGGGAAAAAAAAAATTCAAAATGAAGCTTACTAGCCAGAAATGTTTGCTATATTCAACCTCTAAAAGGCAACTATCAGCAAAAACCTAAATTTAAAAATTTAAGTTCCAATCTGAGCGGATTGACTGTCCAACAGGACATTCCCCTAAGGGGGAACAGAATCAGTTTCCACCAGTCTTAGTACAGAACAGATCCATAGGTTACAAAAAATAAGTATATATCATGTGAGACAAAATTCAACAAAGATCAATAAAAAGACAGAAGCAAAGGTGTGCAATTTTTAGAAAATAAACTACAAAGTAAATACAAAAAGAAAATGAAAAGTTGCTCGGATATATCAAGCAAGACTCTAGTAATTAGAGATCATTAGAAAACCAAATCTATGGATCATAAAAACATTGAACTGCCCAGACACAATGAGGAAAACGAAAATCAAGAGCAAGTACAAATTATGAATTATGAGAGACATGTAGGTTCAACAGACATGTTCTGAAGGTCAAATATAGACCAGCTTTCACTTGTTCCTTCTCTAGCCTTTTTTTTTTTTTCATTGTCCGTAAGTGATGTTTCCATGTATTCTACTATGTACTTACACCTCATCTAATCTTTAGTCAATTGAATTTCTTTTGGATCAAGCAAATGAATGCAACATCACCGAGGGTATTATATAACTGAAATCTGTAACCTCTTCCCAGTAAAGCCTTACATCTTATTTCTTTTAGTCTTTTTTCATTAGATACTAGATTAGGAGATATAGGGAAACCAAAAATAGGTGTCATGTCCATATGAGTTTAGCAAATGATCAAAGCATTTTCTAATATGGCTCTGGTAACTAAGCATAAAAGTATCATCAAGAAAAAATTGGAGAAAAAGGGATAGAATAAGCACATTAAGAAGCGAGAAAATAATAATCAACAGCACATACAAGAGCCACAGAATCAGTGAGCTTCCTTAAGGTTTTACAGTTTCAAGAGATATGACTCATTTTTCACTTTGGGAGGGACAAATAGCAAAAATAGGAATACCAAAAAGGGTCAAACATACACATAAAACACTGCCAACAAATTTAGCTATTAGGTCACTAGCCACACTCCAAAAGTAACAATAAGCATGGCTGCTGTAAAGGCACTTGTAGGATGACTTGAAGGAAATTCTACCAATTGAGCATGCACTAACAAGAATATGATGATGATGAATAGAAGGTCTAAGCTTTCAGAC
The DNA here is from genome assembly GCA_028551475.1 of Casuarina equisetifolia. NCBI lineage: Eukaryota > Viridiplantae > Streptophyta > Magnoliopsida > Fagales > Casuarinaceae > Casuarina > Casuarina equisetifolia. The sequence continues at coordinate 22,690,430 of CM052356.1, forward strand.
ACCATGTTCTTTTCAAGTTCAAGTTTAGCAGAACTTAAAAATTGTCAGCATCAAACTGGATGTTAAAGCATTTTCCAATAATTAACTCAAACTCACATATATGGACTTACCATCTCGCAATCAAGTGCTAGTATGTCATAGAAAGAAGATCCTGAAGGAGCAGGAAGTGTAGAAAGAAAATCTGTGATATGGATACAGAAGTTAGGAAACATCTAACATATAAAGAAATATTAGAAGTCTACTAATAAAACTGAGTGCTACACGAATCACATAAGTACATTAATTTCACCTGGATGATTTAGACAATATCCATTGTCTTCTAGTTCTTTCACTGTAAGGGTGTAATATGTAACAGGGAAAGGTAGATCTTTCATAAGTTCCACACGGGATGGCATATCAGAGGTGGTCTCACATCGTTCTGCACAAGTGAAGATGCAAGAGGTTAAATACTTTTTCATTAAACAAAGCAACTAACACATTTGTAATAATTGCTCAGAATCAGGACTTTTTACTGGTCTTCAGACCAGCCCTATTTATCTATATGCTTGTCTTCAAATAAAACCCCTTTTCACCCAAGGGAGCTTATGGTTAAACTGCAACCTGCTAAAAAACTTGGCTGATCTAACCAAATCCGCATGTGTGTAGCATAGTTAATAGTGTGAACAGATGACAGGATGGGGAAAGCCACAAATCATAAGAGAACATGATTAAGCCTCGCTCTAGCAGCATACAGAGTTTTATTTGTTTCCATCTTAATCTCATTTACATTTTCCCTTGCCCTATGAATAGCGGGTGAATGGATTTTGGTGGTTCCAGGCTTTTGCCTCAACAACTCTACTTTTACCTCCTCCCAGAGGGAGGGACTTTACTCTCATCCTCATTTCCCTTCCACCTCTTTTTGTCCCTTCTCCATTAATATGAATAAACATATAGAGTTAAGGTCACAACTCAAGAGAGAACCACACTCCGGGAAAGAATCTCTAATTTCTAATTCTATTGTTTCCCCCTCTAGCATTAGGTTTTGGTATAATTATTTAGAATAATGAAACAGGCCAGCTTTTGAAAATGATTCCACTCATACAAGTTATAATAGCGATTCCTCAATGAGAGAACTATTGAAAGCCTTATTTAATCATCTAATGACAAATTCAAATCAGAATAACAACTAAATACCTTGTTCAGATGCCGGATAAGATTTATTTGATACCAAATCACTTTCATCTCTCTTTCTCTTTCTTTTCTGCTTGCATGTTAGGAGTGCATCTATTGTCTGCATTCCATCTGATACACGGCTAGCACATAACAAAAAACCAAAATTCACTGCATAGATGAGAAGGATAGACAAAGTATTTTGAAGAGGCAAAAATAAGAAAAATATTGCTACTAACCTAAGAGCCAAAACTGCCTTTGGATTGCCACAGCATTCCTTGAAACTAGAAAGTTTTTTAGACTGCGATAAGTACAAAGCTGCATGCAGGCCAGGGACATAAAGCATAACCACTTTCTTAATAAGAGGCTTGTTCTGCAGTTAATTAAGATTGTCACATTAGTAACTTATCTTCATTGAGTGTCAGTTAGGATTCCAATAACTATTACTACTTAAGTTGTCTGTTAGTATAGACACCATGACCATACATGGTTGAAACAAAAGAAAACCTAAAAGATGCAAAAGTTCATAAGCTTAAGTGAAACTCAAAATTAAATAATTTGGGTTTAAGATGAAGCAGAAGATAAAAAGTGGTCAAGAGCCTCATAGGTAATGCCACATGATATAACATTTAAAAGAAAATCTAACTTAAGGAAGTGTCCCCTTTTGCTATATAGGAGCACTCTTTTCCATGCTACTTCAGCCAAAAGAAACAAGAATGCATGGCCAAGGAATGTGCAACATTAGCAAAATTACAGTGAAAAGCGCAATAAAGTTGACGCAATCTTACTCAGAATATAAAACAAGCTAAACATAGGATTTAGTTGTATCATCCATTACTTTGTGCTCATTATCAGTATGCTACTATGACAGGACATGACAAACACATAATTCTTTCTACACCTTGATAAAAACCCATGATGGCATGTATCCTTCAGCAAGCACCCAAGTTACAAGCCCTTGTACATCCTGCATCACAATCAAACACCAGCGTCACTTTCCTAGACTTCAAACAATAATTGATCAACACTCCAAGAAACTTGGATGTTTGCAGAGACCTACTGGTAGATTCAAAGTTGAATTAGCCTCTGGCATCTTAAAAACAACCTCCGCCTTACCCTGAAAAGCCATATCAAAGACCATCTATGATAATTACACACAGTCACAACTATTGCGATTCAGTAAGGTCATGCTGCATCAGACACCAAAACTTGTGAATGTTCACTCATGGTATACATGTGGGTGTGCAGATGGATGCTCATAGATATGTGTGTATATTGTAATACATATGTAAGCACAAAGGTGTTTACGTTTGAATATCTATGCAGAGATGTCAATGTTAAAAGAATAACAGTCTTAGAGAAGGCATAGCTGCTATCCTTAAGCAACAGTTTGAGCCCTAGCACAATTTTGTATCGTAATGCATCGAACATTTCCACTTTTCTTAGGATAAGTCCCCTAAGAAACATAGGGTTTGACACAATGCATCACCTACTGAAGTACAACATATTCCAAAAACCACCGGACCGGCATACTTGGCATAAATATATATCCCCAAAACGACCCCTCTTTTATTCTTCATTAAATTTAAGATTAAAAAAAAATACTTTGACCTTGATATGTAACCTACAGCAGCTTTAATCAACACATTGATAAACGACGAACAGAGGGTGGGAACCCATTGATAAACCAAACAAGATTTATTTACTTATCGAAAAGGCTTTATCATAAACATTTCACATAAATATTTCCTCCATAGATTGATCGTGGTTAACATCATTTTTATACTGAAAAAACACCATAAGCTTATAAAGTAAAGAAATTTGAGTAATTTTTTGTCACTAGATGACATCAAAATGAGTTGCCAAAGCGCGGGAAGGAACGAAGACACAAGTTTAAGAAATAGATAAATAGAAAATTGACAGTAACGGAGGGAAGGAGGTTTACTTCAGGTCCATAGATATCGAAAAAATTGGACTGCTCGGGATTAGTAGCAGAACTATCTTCCTCTGAATCCACAGCTTTGCACTTCACGTCCGGGGAGAGCATGTTTCAGGCTCTCACTCGCACAGTGAGAGGGAGGGAGGGAGAAGACCTTCGAAGCGCAGGCAGCAGGGACTTAAGACTCGGCAAAACCCTTTTCTTAACTTGTTTTTATATGTTTTCGCATAAATTCTACAATAAATAAATAGATCTCTTTAAAATCCAAAGCAAAGCTTTTAACAGTTATTTAACTGTTAAGAATTAGAAATATAGGGATTACTTAAACTTAACGAAATACTTTGATCATAATAAGTGAAACATTTAATAATATATGATAGATTTAAGATGTGAAATTAAGAGCTTAATCAAGGTCTAATATTGAATACGTAGTTGTAACAATTTAGATTTTTTTGGATCTGAATTAAAATCAATGTTTATCATAAAACTTGATGATTAGTTCAAAAACCCAATCATTTATTTCTTGAATTTTTATATTTTTAATTAAATAACTAGAATTTTCAATTTTTTAGAAAAATATATCTTGAATTACTAATACAGGACATAAAACCATTTTTATTTAAAATGAATAAATTATTATAACAAAATACATTTTTTTAAAATTGGAATATGTGAGATTCTCTAATTATAAAGTAAAAATAATTAAGCCAAAATTTGGATTGATTTATAAAATCAAGTTTATAAATTACAAACCCTATTACCAATAAGAGGTATTACTAATTTCATTTGCAAAGCAGTGAAACCAATTCATTTGCAAAACCCTTTTGTGGAACTGTCTCGAAAGTGGTGTACTTTCCCAAGCAATCCCTGCTAGCCGAACTGATTCGCGGGTGGTCATCGTCGTTTGTGCTTTGTGCTTTGCGCGAGAGGAGGCAGAAGAATTAGAGGAGATGTTGGCTAGGACGCTGGTGCAACCGGTTGGCCAAAAGAGGCTGACAAACGTAGCCGTCGTCCGCCTCAAGAAGCGCGGCATTCGCTTCGAGATCGCTTGCTACAAGAACAAGGTTCTTTCTTGGCGCTCTGGCGTGTACGTAACTCCCTCCTTCTTTCTTTCGATTTCTTCTTTTCCGAAAACCCTAAATTTACAATTTTATTACTTTTTTTTTTGTTTAGAAACAAACCCGGTTGTAAATTCAATCTGGTACTATGAATAAATAAAACTGCGTTCTTTTAGATGAATTCTTCTGTATTTTCAAGATGTGAGTGGATACTTAGTGTCATTGAATTTTGGAAACAGAGAAAAGGATTTGGATGAAGTTTTGCAGTCACATATTGTCTATTCAAATGTTTCAAAAGGGGTTCTTGCCAAGTCTAAAGATTTGATTGCGGCTTTTGGAACAGATGATCAGACTAAAATATGCTTGGAGGTCAGTTTGTTGTTTCATAGACCGTGGTACCCTTTGGGTCAATCTCCTAAACTGTGTATTTCGTCTGTTTAGATGAGTCACTTGGCTTGTATACGTATATCTGTTGGTTGTAGATTTTGGATAAAGGGGAGCTTCAAGTGGCTGGGAAGGAGAGAGAGTCTCAGTTATCTAGTCAGTTTCGGGATATTGCGACCATTGTTATGCAGAAGACTTTCAATCCCGAAACGCAACGCCCATACACCATTAGCATGATTGAGCGGCTAATGCGTGAAATTCATTTTGCTGTTGATCCACATAGCAGCTCGAAGAAGCAGGTGATATAGCTGCTGCATTTTGATGGCTACATTTTAACGGAATGATTGATGCGTTGATTAGCTTTAATGAAAGTTATCTGCCACATGTATATTGTGAGAGGGTGTCAAAAATGAAAGGGGGAATAATATTTGTTCTCCTGCCAATGACATATCTTTTATGCAGGCTCTGGAAGTTATACACGAGCTTCCGAAGCATTTTCCAATAAAACGGTCCCCAATGAAATTACGCCTCTGTGTTCCAGAAAAGGACTTTTCCTCTCTTTTGGAGAAGCTGAATGTCTGGAATGCCATTGTCGTCTCAAAAGATGATTCTGGAAGTCAGCCATCTGTGGTAAGTGTGGATTGTATCTTGTCTGTGTAGAAATGTCTTCTAATGAGCGTTCAGTTTTTAATTTACTCATTTCCTCTCCTAATGGGTTTATTTACATGTGATTTTTAATAGTGATGGAATTATTGACATGCACCAATGTGAAACCTGTGACATAGAACATGCAATGCCTTTCAGATTGAGTGCTGTTTCTGCTTTTCACTTTTGGTTTTTGTTGATGTGTAATGCTTATGTAGTGTCACTTGATTTAGCTATTAAGGTCTCTTGAAGCTATGCCAGAAACCCAAAATGAAATATCAGTTTCATAGGCGCAAGTGATCGCCAAATAAGCATCAGAAAGAAACACTACTGATTGTGGGGTTTTGACGCCCACAAAAACCTACAGCTCAAGATGCAAACTAGGTGCTTTATGTATATATAGGATGTAGAAAAAGTAAAACATCATTTTGCAATTATAAGAATTTCCTCTAAAAGTTTTTTTTTTTTTTGCCCTTCTGGATGCATTTTTTGTCTTCATAGGATAAATAGGTAAAATATAATGAACATGCGCTTCAACCATGTAGTTATCTCAGTAGAGTCCTGTACTCTTACATTCATAAATTTCTTCATAGCAGACCTGATTTGGTGTTTTGTATTGTCGTTTTGTTGCCTTGTGGATTAGTTGGATGAAGCAACCTTGTTTAGCTAAGTGTTCAATCTCTCTTCCCATTGTCATGCAGATTTGTGAAATGGATCCTGGTTTATATCGGGACTGTAGTGAATTAGTGAGCAGCCTAAAAGGAAGGTTTGAACTTCTTGCGCAGTCTGTGCATGTGGATGAGTACACCCAAGTAGACGATTGTAAAGATTATGAGGAATTGCCATCAGGCCCATCCCGCCAACCCAAGGAATCGGCCGACACTGAGTCCCAACTGAGTGAGAGATTGCAAAATCAGGCTACTGTTTCTGGTACAACTGGCAACACTAGTGGAGACGGAAAGCAAATTAAGTGTAATACATGCAATGCCTTTTTTGGTGATTCCAGTGAGTTCAGGGATCACTTCAAGAGTGAGTGGCACAAGCATAATGTAAAGAGGAAGACCAGGAAACTCCCTCCCCTTACTGAAGAAGAGAGCATTGCTGAGATGGAAGTGGGCGACTCAAAGGCAGATTTGAAGGACTACTCCTTCTAAGCTGGGATTTGTAATTTGAGAACTTCTGTTGGTTGGACGAAGTCCATAGATAGATACATTAGCATTGTCGTTTAAATCAATTTTGATTGTAGACTGAATTCGATTTGTTCGTGGAAGGCACTTGTACTGTTGTGAAGAATACCACCAATAGAAAATGTCATTGTGCAGTAGCTGTACGCAAGTTTCTTTGTGTGAACTGTGTTAAGTCGGTGTATGACAGTAGCTTCTCTCTTTATACGCTTAATCATGGTCTTAATCTATTCCAACATTCTGCATGTGTTTCCTAAGCTCAGTTATCCGATCAAACAGTTATTTTCTATGCAGAGGATGCTTTATAATTTCCAAGGAGGCAGTGGGATTGATCAAGGGCGGGGCAATAACATCCAACTTGGCAGCGGAATATACTTTTAAGGTATCTTTGAAGGAGCCATTAGAGGAACAATACAGTCTGAGCCCAGTATCAATAAGGAAGGAGACCAATGCTGCTACGAGCCATACACGTGTGAACTAGAAAACTTGGAAGAACAAGGAGGGAATGAAAGGAGATAAATCTGGAAGAAAGTACCTCCGCTGCCATCTAGTAAGGGCTTCTGTTAAAGGAAACCTCCGAATAGCAGGATGTTTTATGGATCTAAAGAACTAAATAGGAGGTCAAAAATTAATTCATTGAAAGTATAATAAGAAAGGTACATTAGCCATGCCAATGTCTTTACTGCAGTTGTAATAATAGAAAGTAAAAATAAAAATAAAAAAAGAAGTCCTTGTTTCAGGTCAGGATTAGAATCCACCAGTACGTATGTGCTTTTATTTTCCCTGCCATTTTACCGCAGTAATATGAAAGCTAAAACCTTCTTTTGCGGCTACCAAGTCCAAAAATCATGGAGCCATCAAGCCGAAAAGTAATTGGCATTCGAGCCCCACCAAACCAATTGAGCCTTTGAGCGCCGACCAAATAAAAATCGAATCTTTTATGTCACAACCTTGATTTTTATCCCAAAAGCACAATCTAATGATAAGAATAATCACACTCATTGTATAGCCAATTGTCTTGCTTACTTTCATAACGTGAGAAAATAAAATTTATTATATTATCTTCCATCTAAATTTATATTGCCCTTGACATGGGTGAAGCTCCCTATTTACCCTCCATTAGGAGATGATAGTCATAAGTTATTAGGTCAAATTACGAATTAACTTTAATATTATTTGTTATAAACTAAGTTTTATCTCAAAAAATCAATTTAGTAACAAAAGTAGTCTAAGCCCCCTATATGATTAATTATTTAGCTTACCTTCTTAATGTGAGAAAATAAAATCCATTACATGTAACTCACTAAATAAACTTTTACAAATTTATTGTTTTGGTTCAACAAAATAACAAAATACCAACTTAAAAGATAATGCTAAAAATAGTCCATAAATTTAGATATGCTGTCTATTGGAGCCTTATTTGTCCATTAGATCTTCCTCTACATCTAACTTCTTCTTTAAATCACTAATATGTTATTGTTTATATTCTTGAGCTGGAATAAAATTGTTACTTCTCTCTAATCTTTTTTTGTAATTTTTGCTCTCTAACATGATATGAAAGGTACATTAGGTTTCTATGAAAAGTCATGTTAAAATTTGGTATATAACTCTTATATAGAACCAAAAAAAATATTTTTTTTTTATTTGGTAGAGAAATTACAAAAGTTTTGGAAAAGCCTAGCATTAAAAATTATGAATCTCCTCAAGTAATTTAAAAACCTGTCATCGGTTTAAAAAGAAAGAAAAAAAAAAGATTGAAAAGCTCCTAAGCGAATGAGAAGTTATTGTCCACCAACAAAGGCCAACAAAAAAAAAAAAATCCACGAAACCGGGTGACTTTTGGATTTTTACCTTTTTTTCTTGATTGAGAGTACTTGGCACAAATTGAGAGTTCAGTACATAAATGTCATCCACACGATTTTGAGCACTCTTGGCACCTCACAATCTCTTAATGATATCCACTTGCAAAAATCTTCAGAAAACCAAAAGAGTCGTTGGAAACCCTGTTCTCGGGATTTCAGAAAACCAAAAGTATTTCTCGAAACTGTTGAGGAAAAAGAATGGCTCTAGAGAACTGCTTTCAAGTAAGCACAGTGTGCAGGAGTAGAGCCGCTGCTCTACAATGTTATCATCCATTTTCGTCAAAAGAAAAGCTTAATTTGCCGACTTGCAACGGACTGAAGAAGCCCATCCTAACATCCCCTCTGGCATCTTCAGCTTACCCTCATTCACTGAGCATCAAACCCCGAGAGTTAAAAGTTGTCTGCAAGGCTCGCGAAGCCGTGAATGAAGGTTAGCCCCTCTCTCTTTTGATCACCAGTTTGTTGCAAGCATTAAGATGGTGAGGACTAGAAAATATGGTAGCTGAACCAAGAAGATATTTAATGTGTGCCTTTAAGCAACTTCAGACTAGATTGCTTGGAAAGGAGGTTAATTTCTTGCTTTCATTCCAACTTCGTAAGAGCAGGAGATATCTGAATCTCGAGGCCCAGGCTCTTGAAGTTGTTTAAGATGCTGTCCTTGTTGCTTTGACCTTATTTATTTTTATCTTTTCTAGCTTGGCCATACTTCTCATGTAAGTTCTTAAGGAAAATAAATGAATTCGGTAGTGATTCCATTGACCCGCTTTGTCTGCGTCTCCCATCCAAAAATTTATGAATTCCGAGAACAGAGAGCCTTTGGGTTGCAGTGGGTACCACTTTATAAGAAAAAAAATCAGAACATTTAAAACCCTTCTCACTAATCCAAATGCTTGGATTCTGCAGTTCAAGTGGCGACAGATGCAAGCTGGAATAACCTAGTGATTGCCAGTGAAAACCCAGTTCTTGTGGAGTTTTGGGCACCTTGGTGCGGACCATGTAGGATGATTGCACCTGTGATTGATGAACTAGCAAAAGAATATGCCGGGAAGATTATCTGCTGCAAGGTCAATACCGACGACTGCCCCAACATTGCCACTCAGTATGGAATCAGGAGCATTCCGACCGTGCTTTTTTTCAAGGATGGAGAGAAGAAGGAGAGTGTGATAGGCGCAGTGCCTAAGTCCACCTTATCTGCTACAATAGAAAAATATGTAGAGGGTTGAAGAGGCAACTCACAGAACTGCCTTCCGCAAAAGGTCACAAATGTTATGTTCGTGAACCTGTCACTCAATTCAAAGCTTAATTCAGCATAATCTCATTATGTAAATTTTATTGTTGTACTCATACCTCCTTCGTTTTGTATATTTCATATTATGCGACCTCCATGCATACTTCAATCCATTTAATCCTATGTCTATTTGTGGAGGTCCCTTCCCAGACAACCATGACATTTCAGAAAGCAAAGAAAAACCCACTAACCTATCAAGTAGTGCTGACTAAATTACTTCAATCCATACAGGAAACCATTTATATTTCCAGAGAGCTTCAGTAACTGCAAAATCCTTACGAGGTTCCTACCCTTCTCTACTCGTAGCATATGAAATCGGTAGAGATGGTGGATGAGACATGGACGCAGCTAAAGAATCGGTAAACTTGGGTTCCGAAACACAAATGCAGAGGCAGGGAAAGAATGGGGGAGGGGATGGATAACTGCTTTCTCGGGCTTCATTGGTTTCACTTGTTAGTCAACTTAGGAATCTGTAAATTTCATTATCAAACCCACGTAATCCATTGAAACTGTAATTAGCATGTAGAAAAATATAAACACACGGTGGATTTGACATACTAGTGATCAAGAGCAAAATTATCACGTGGCGTGTACTATTTACAAAAAGTCACATTAAATGGAACTTTAAGCTCACCTCTATCTATATAAGAGCAACTTTTGCGCCTACAGCCACAACCAGCCACCAAATTTTCCCTTTCATATATGAATAGCAGACTAGTACAGAGTGGGAGCAAAGCCCGGTAAAAATTTCAACGTATGCGACCCCTCCACACAGGGCCGCAGGCAATTCTGCCATTTCTCATGCTGCACAAGCAGCTACAATCAAGAACGGGAACATCACCGTGATGAACACAGCCTTTCATGGGGACGATTTCCAATCGAACTGAAGATTATTAAACCCATTAACTGCTCCTAGCCCACTAAGCAGCTGGTTTCCTAAATCCTGTTGTTGATGATTCATACTTTGCTCTCGGGCCATTGATGCCATGCCTACCCTTCCATTCATCATGGAGTTACTACTTCCCATTGCTGCTCTCATTCCATTAACCATAACAGAGTGACCCAGTCCACCCATAGTAGCAAATCCAGCACCCCCCATACCTGAGTTGCCGTTTACTGTCCCATTCCCCACCAAGCAGTTGGGGCTATTGAGACCTGTGTTGTTGCTTGTCGGCAAAATTCCGTTCACATTTTTCATGTCATTCGCCAGAGAACCAACACCAACCAAACTCCCTGCGCCATTAAGTTGGTTGGACATCATCATATCCTGTAAGATTTTGTGGACAGAGCTCTGTGAATCACCTGGATCTGCCTCACCGGTTAGGCCTGACTGTTGCAGTGACATATTTGCAGGTGAATTGGAGGTGCTCAGATGATTGGTAGCTGTTAAGGCACCACCATGGGAAGTTTGTGGGGGATTGTTAGACGTGGAGGGTGTTGGCGACTGAAAAGGGGAAGGATTGGGTTGTGCCTGAGGGATAGTACTCGAGGAACCAGGGGATGGAATCTGAACAGAGCTTCCGCCATAAGGACTGCTTGCATTGTTCATAGAATTTTGCTGTCTGGAGTTCATAGAGTTTTGATGGAGAAGCCCAACAATTGTGCTTGCTGAAGTTGACGTGGATGCTGCATTGAGAGAATTATTTACACTAGGCACACCATTGCTAACAGCAAGTTGCATTGCAGCTGCACGGACAGAGCTTTGATCACTATTTGCATTCTGCACCACCGTTTGCTGTTGTTGCTGTTGTAGCTGTTCCTCTGACTGTTGAGACTGGCTGTGAAACCCAGATGATGCACTTGTCCTCCTAGGAAACTTGGCCAAGCTTTCTGTGAGGAAATAGAACAATAAGGTACTCTTTTTTAACAATCTAGAGAAGCTCTGTATTGCTGTTCTCATGCAGTGGCCCATTCAAAATCACACGTTAACACAACACAAAGGGGCAGAGTAATGTACCGATACACTTGCATATGATTTCAATAGAACATGAAGCACAAGTAAATAGATATAAAGAATAAAAATGAAAACCATTAACCACCACAAGACTGACAACAAAATACTTCAGGATGAAGGGTACCATCTCTTAATATGTCAGAATCAGATCCTTGACTATCAAAAACTAGGGGTGGGCAACAGATCTCAAAAACTAACTATTCCCATGTCACCAACTCAGAACTGAACAATAATGCTGGTTTCTCCCCTTCCATTGGGCTGTCAAGTTTTATAGCACCAACAAGTATGAATTCAATCATCAGTTTTGGACATCAGAACCAGCAAAAAGGTAAACAGATTGACATCCACAACCCAAAGTAAGAGTCTCTGTAGACAGGATCAAAAGCCATGATGAGACCGAAGGTCTCATTCAGCATCTTGGGCCTGCCATTTCAATGCAGAACCACTGATGGCAACTCCACAACACTCACTTTTCCTGTTAGTGTCTCCTCTGAATCCAGTCACCCATTAAAACAACATGCGAAACCCTTTCTTTCACATGCTTAGATTGACAAGACTGCAACAAAACCATACAACTCTCAATATCCAGTTTGATGCTGATGAGAACCAATATCCATTTCTCAGGGCATCAAGACCCTGTTTTTATTCTCTATTGCGAACTTATCATTAGTAAGTTGCAATCCTCTGTTGTTCACAAGATGAGTGCATCTCAAAAGAATGTACTGTCTCAGAAGCAATGCATCAATGGCCGGATCCAATTGGGCCAAATCAAATCCAAGATCATGCCAAAATCAATTATCCACCAGACAACCAACAGATAGTCATCATGCCAGTGGCTTATTTTCATACAACAATAAGATTGCTTTGGTGGACAATTTCCAGCTATCAACATCACCAGTTTGATGAACATCAGAAACTACAGGCAAAAACTATGTCGTTTGCAGTATAAATTACATTTCTTTCCCTTCTTTTATTTCTTTGTTTGGCCAGATGGGGGGAGGCAGGCAGCCATGGCTGGGACACGTGTTTGGGGCTGAGGCAGTAGTGACGTTAACTATCAGGCTACTTCAATAAGATACTGTTACCTCAAGTCTTCAATGGCACAAAGTAAAAGAGAAACCAAATCAAGAGTACAAAAATTTTCAACTGGGCAGAATCACATTAAATATATTATTTGACAATATCACGACACAACCATGAGCACTGTTGAGAATCTCCCAGCACCACCACTTTGCTGTAATATTCCCCAGCAGCCCTAAGCCTCAAGTAAACCATCAATGTGGCATATATATATATAAATGTAAAACTTCTAATGAAAGAAAATTCACATCAAACTTACCCATAGGTCCCGTCCTTGTTTCTCGACTATAATCAATCAAGTCCTTCATACTATTAACCACTTCTGATATCTGCAAGCCAGGGAATGACAGACAAAAAGGAGCAGTCAAATACTCGACACAAGTTTCTTTAGCATATTCTGTCACTGTACCCTAGAAAACAAAATTATCGGACATATTATTGGTTCAAATCTTCATGAAAGACATTCTGAAGATAAAGAAAAATACAAAACATCTAGTTCTAATCTTCGTGAACATTGTGAAATGATAAAGAAGAACACAACAGAAGTTAAAGAAGAAAGTAGCAGCCACTGCTTGTAATCAAGTCTACAGAGAGAAATTGAAGGTACAAGCAAACCACTCTGGGATCATGACTCAAGCATCAATTTCTAATCAAGAATATTACCAAAAAAAAAAAAAACTCAATGATGAAGTACACTTCATCAAATGAAATACACTTCATTGAAAGAAAGCTATGTTGTTGTATAACCAATTAAGACCTGTTGCAATAAACTAACTGCTCAAACCTACCGACACCCAAATCTAGCCTTCAAAAATCCACAGATGAGCATTTTAATTAGAGGAGCAAATCACCGTGGCCAAGAGGAAGATATCACTAAACCAATTCAGAATTACCCTAGAATAAGATAACACCACATGCTAATGGACAATACAGATTGGAGATCTGACTAGTAGGCAAAGATACACATCAATAAAACATGATAGAGAATAGCCTTCCCATAAGCAAAATACAACCTACTCAGAAACAAAGATCATATGCTTATCAAAAGTAGAAGTTACAGTGACTTCGAGCATATATCTCCAACTCCTAAACTGCAGTCTTTCAGGTAAGATTCTCCACAGCTCTTAAATGCAGATTACACACCGCATTGAACTTTTTATACTTTTAAGGGAAACAACACTGAATAATGCTAAGCAAATTGTGAAAATTAAGTAGTACCTGAAGGCATCGAACATATCTCTTTGTATATCCTAAATCATTTACCAAAGGCACTTCCAAGGCTTTTGCTAGTTGCCGAGCTGATGCTACAAACCTAAGGAAAAATGTGCACAAACAGAATCAATGGAGGCCTCAAAAGGTTATACAATGTGGTCAGCATCTTGAAATCTAATTCCACACATAAATAAAGTATTACTAAAAGCTCAGAGATAGTACAAACAAGGAGGCATTGATTGAAAATCTTACATATTACAATTACTCTGCAACTCTGGAACAGACAGATTGGATGATGCATTTTGGGTAGCAGCCTGGTATTTTTGAGCCGCAGCTCCAAGCTGACTAACCTGAGCAGTATAAAGAATAATTAAAATAAAAACCATCAATATCAACTAGGGACAAAATCACAATTAGAGTTAATAATATATAAAGGAAACTATAAGAATTGGCACAGTCAAGTTCAAATGATCATATTTATGTCATTCATTCGATAACAGCTGACAAAAACAACTCAAGCTAAAGAACACACCATCAAAGCAAACTGATAACCATAGCTCTCAATGTAACAATCTCCTGCATCAAAGTCATAGGTCCTCTTAATGATACATATACTACCACCCAACCCAAAAGAGAGCACCCATCAATAACTCCCTACTTCTGAATCTTTCTTATACTAAATCTCTGGCAGGCAGTCTACTACAAAAGTAGTACAACAAGCACACAGATAATAAGACACATTATAGATTATTTAACTTCCTGGTAAAATTGTCAATCAGCATGCAAAAGTTGGACCCTTAGCTTAATCCAGCCAATTTATTCTGCAGTAATCAACAATAAAATGGAGTTTTCATCGCTATAACATTTAAGTTATTAACCTGAGGTATCAACAATCTGCGAGGTATGAGCTCTTCGTGGCGCCGTGCACAAAATTCCCAAGAACATATCTGTATAACAAATGAAGAAAGATGACAGAATGTCAAGGATAGATACCAAAGGAAGATCAACGTTATTAGATACCAAAGAAAGATCAATGTTATAAGTAAAGAAACAATTTTGTTTCGTGCATAACCTTCAAGTCTGGAGAGAAAACTATCCGAAGTTGACCATCACGAACAACACGAAGTTGCTCAAAAACGCTTTCCTGTATTGCTTTTGCATAGTCCAGGACAATTTGACCAGATGAATTCTGATATTCACGGGGCATATCAACATAAAGAAGTTCTTCCAAAGTACCGCTTTCATACTTAATTTTGAAAAGCCTCGGAAGAACCTCAACAGTCGCTTCTGAAAGTGCAGAAGATAGAATTCAGGCACCCGTTAGACACAGTTGCTCCACATATACACATAACAACTACCTTGACCAAAAAATGAATATTCAACCAGAAAACAAAGATGCAAATGAACCAAAAGCTTGATAGAGAAATCTAGAAGATACAGAAACTTAGAAAAGCAGTGAGCACTACGCACTAGAACAAGATGTGATTAACAATAAAAAAAAAATGCAAATGAACAAACAAAAAAAACTAGAGTAACGTACCAAAACCACGGCCAGGCTTGCGGTTGCATATCTCACAATGCCACACATCCTGCCAAATTTGCAAGATAGATTATTACAAAGTGCACAAGTACTGGAATGAATAGGCATCCAGTCAGCAGTATACAAAGATCTAGAAGCCACAAATATTTCAATGATATATCAGGTTGAAGTGATTTACTTCAAAAACATCAAGTTGTTGCTAAATTTCAATGCTATACCAACAAAAAAAAAAAAAAAGAGATACCACTAAAACAAGCTTAAGCAGATTTGCATGTTCTTAGCAACGATTTAATGTCATTAGCAGCAACCTGAGGAAAAACTCCAGTTGTTTGCCGCCCACTACCATACATAGAAACACACCACTTCTTTCTGGCGTTGGGAGCAAAGTACTCGGCAACAAATTTCCTCCAGAATTCAATATTGTTGTCCTGTCCAAGACTTATGCATTAGTACAAATCTTAACAGCAATAACAAATACAAAAGCTATTAATGCAAGAAAATCTTACTTCAGGTCTGTGTTGTTGCTGATACATGTAATGAGTGAGACGCCTTGCACACATTCCAGGTTCATACGCTGACTTTACAGGAGGTCTCAAGGGTAAATTTTGTTGTTGAAACTGCTGTGGCAATTGGGACCGTTGCTGAGGCATACCCTTCAGGAGTTGCTGTTGCTGGTGTTGCTGTAGTTGTAAGAATCTTTGCTGTTGCAAAAGATTAATCTGGGCAGCAGCAGCCTGAGATGACTGTCTCGACATGTGGAGAAATTGTTGTTGCTGTTGTTGTTGCTGCTGCTGCTGCTGCTGCTGCTGCTGTTGCTGCTGATGCAGAAATAAAGATTGATCAGAATTTTGGGGTTCCATTTTTACCGGAACCAGACCTCTCATCGTCTGCATTTGTTGTGGTTCCAGCTTCACTTGACCAAGACTCCTCAATGATTGCAACTGCTGCTGCTGTTGTCCATGCTGATCATTTGTCACCTGGGGCTCCAACTTTACAGGTACAACACCACCTAAGGCCCCTCGAATTGGTTGAAATTGCTGTTGCTGCTGCTGAGCACTGTGAGGAGAAGAAAACTGTTGCATCGGCTGCTGTCCATGTTGAAAGTTCTGGGATTCAAGCTGCTGGGACTGCTGCTGATCTGATATTAGCTGGTTACCAGAGGGGTTCGAGAATTGCTGACTCTGACCTTGACCAGATGCAGGGTTTGCCATGTTGGAAGCTACAAATGAAGATGAAGGAGTATTAAAACCCATAACATTGCCAACGTTAGGAAGTGGGTCTGACTCAGCCCCAGTTTCAATACCTCCTCGCTGGCTACTCCCAGGACCAGAAAGCCCAGAACTTGGAGCTCCATTTCCAAATGACTGATTAAGAAGAGATGACACATTGGGAACGTTTCCAAGCATATTCATGTTACTGAACTGAGTACGGGGCGACATTAGCGAAGGAAAAGATGTCTGCGAAGACATGGGACCCCCTTGAGCTCCCAACATTCCAGAGTTAGACCGCAAGAGTGAAGGTGTAACAGACTGGGTGCCACCGATCGGAGTGGGTGGCCCCGAAGGTACCATCTTTCCAAAGCACAATCTACAAACACTCACAGAAGTACTACAACTATCTATAATAAGAAGAATTCGACAAACTACAGTTACACAACAAGGCGTGAAAAACTAGATAAATAGCTTAGTCCAAATACAACTTCAACCCCGCATCCAAGGCCAGAGTTCTGAAAGCCCTTATTGTGCACCAACAGAAATGGACAAGCTTGGTGCCTCTGCATGTGGTGTTGACTTCTTCCAAAGGCAAGCCAGATACAGATGTAAGCCAAAACGATGTAACAGGCACCGATTCTGAACATTCTAGAATTTTAGAGCCTCTGAAAAACTAGCAACCTCCAAGCCGCTCCCGTGTGAACCTCTGTATAATATGCGAATTTTTAGATCTACCATAGCTTCCACCATTGTACAAGAAACCAACGAATTCACAAGCGGATATTTACTCCCAAACACAGATTCGAAATCCCAAATTGCTCACACTATCAGCCAACAGCTGCAATCAAATCCCAAATCAAACTCACATCACCAAAATCCACAACGCACAAAAAATTCTAACAAAAGTGAGCCAAACGCATCAAAAATTAACCCGTTCCACTCCCCCAGAACTCAAGCTTCAAACTCAAACCTCCCCGGAAGAATCCCAAAAAGCACGAAAGCGGAGTTTTATCAGACTATAACATAATCAATCCTACAGAATCGCAACCGAAGAACTAGACAAAGGCAAAAAAGAAGAACTAAACCCGCATCGATCGAGCCCAAACTCCCAGAATCAACGATCCAGTGCTCCCAATGAGCAGAAAACACTCGAAGAACTCACAGTACTCCCCGATTAACAAAATTCAGAGACAAGAGAAAGAAAAAAAAAAAAAGAGCGAGATAGTCGGAGTCTAAGACTAGTAGAAGACTCACCTAAGCTGAAATTTGAACAGCGCACAAAGTCTTTGAGAACTAGTCACATAAAAGACGGAAACATCACAAAATTCGAACTCTTCCTTCTTTCAAAATACAAATATACGGATATTCCTCGGATAACTTTGGCTTCAAGTTGAAGTGCAGAGGAAAAAACGAGCTCAAAGCTTTTCCGCTAGGGTTTCATCTCACTGCCTTCTGCTCAGTACAAGGACCTGTTCCTCGCTGTACTCTTCTAGAGAGAGAACGAAAGTTTTAGAGAGAGAAAGAGTGTGCGTCTCTGCGTGCCTGTCCTTGCGGACGTCAAAATTGTATTCAATCAGATTCAATTCTCTCTCTTTGCTCCCTTTACCACTGTGACGAACCAAGTCAAATGCTATTCTTCTCCTCTTTATGTGCATGTATTTCAACATCATCACCATCTATTATCATCACCTACATCTATCATCGTCGATCTTTATTTACGGGATTGCCCCGATTTGCTGTGTGTTGGAATTTGTCGTGTGTTGCGTGCTTGGACCCTATCATGAAACTTAATGGCCGTAGCGCTTGCCATGTGTCTTCCAAGTGATTGGCGGCTTCGCCAATTTGATACATGTTAAACATAAACATCTAAAAAATCTCGCATATGATATTCTTATCTGTAAATTTTATAATAATTGACACGCTTTCTTTCTATTGAGTAATATTTTAGTTGTTAAAATATGTATTTCAATCAAATTCTTTAGAGAAATAATTAATAAACATTTGCCAATTCATGTATTTTTTTACCTAAATTTATTATATTTTTAATGAATTGTTAGCTTTATATAGCCTCCTTGGTTCATACACTATGCAAACGAGAAGAAAAAGATAGAAAGGTTTAATTCTTGTTAGAATGGAGATGTAAATATTAACTTTCTTTTAAAATAATATTAATGTAACATAATTTTTTTAATTAAAAATTTTAATAAAATAAAATGTTCAATTGCCTAGAAAATAATGTTAATAGGATTGATAGTATAAGTCAATTTACACAACAAAAGTGAAAGTATTGGTTAGATAATTAAAATTGAAGCTCCTTAAGTTAGAATTATGTGTGACAATTTTTTTTATTTGTTTTAAAGTCTTCTTCCTGGTCATTGAATGGTTCCAAGCCATCCGAATATTTATTCTTCAAAATAAAAATATAAATTTATTGAACTGGATTTTTATTTTAAAAAAGACTTAACTAATATGATGATCATTGTGAAAATAAGACATGAAAATATTATCAAATATAAACATGTTTATGGTTACAATATCTTGTTAAATATTTCAAAATAAAACAAGAAACATATCCTACTGATATTTAGAAAACGTAGTAAATATATAAAGATTTAAAATCTAACTATTTTGTTGTCTTGAAATCTTTGACATTCTACCTAACCAATGATTCACAGTTGGTAATTAATAATTAATATCCAGCATCCTATTAAAGAACACCGAGTTAAAGGCTGGATTCAGTGGATGAACATCAAATTAATGATAATGGAACGGGTAATTGGTCCATCTCCCAATAGAAAAATAAAAGGATCCCAGCTAACTTGTTGCCATGACAAATGAGTTTAGATAGTACGAGCACATACATACAAAAGTATCCCCCGATAAATAACAGACAACCAAAACTGCCAATCCCTCAAACCCGAGAGGGCAATGCTAACGGCACCGTCCGTCGCCGAAGACGGGTGTGTCTATGGGACAGCGCATAACCAAGTATGTCGGCAGAATGACGAAAATACCATTTTGATGACGAAGCCATAGGTACTTTCAGCATGGGAGACTGCCACAGTGCTCCCTCGGAGCTTAAATCATTTCCAATGATGAGTGAAGCCCACGCACAATCACAATATCTTCTGCTGACCTCCGGGTTGACAAGAATACCCCTATCGACCTGTCACATTAACAATATCTTCGACTGACCCTGAGGTTGACAACAATACCCCTATGGACTAGACAGGGAAAACAAGTGATAAAATAATTGAAGTGAATAATGAAATGGTTTGTTCCTTCAGAAGTACAGGTAATGCGCAGGACAGATCCCACCGGATCCCAACTCATTTACGAAACACAGGCCAGCCAATCGAGACTTTGGATTGAGCTCCAGTCAAGCCACTTTGAAGTCTTGGATTCAAAAATTAGTTTATGATGATTCTAATTTGAAGTCTTGCTTGAAACATGAAACCATGAATAGCCCTTGCTAACTTGGTTATATTTTATTTGTAGGATTGTAGCCTAAGCTTAAATTATTATTGCAAAAACTCCAGCTAACAACAAATTTATGTTAAGATTAGTGACTTGTGATCATGGGAGAAAGTTGTTGATAGAAATTTTATAAATTGACATTACGTTTATTTATATTTTTAAGTTATTTTATTTTATTTTATTATTGTATTGCATTTAGTTTACCTACTTGCTTAGATTACTTACCTTTCTAGGTTTTATTGATTGTATGCATTTAACTTATTTACCTTCTTGGATTTTTGAATTACATTTAGTTTGTGTTCCAAGCCCTCTAAGTATAGGGGTAATTCCTAAAATAAAGTATAATTACTTTTGTAAGAGGTTGATTTATTGATTTACATCTCTAATTACGATTAATACAAAATACTTATAATATTTACGGAATCATTGTGTTCATTTAAAAATCCAATTTCTACAATATCATATATCTATTAGCAGAAACAGGAACCAACATAACAAGGTAAGGCAATGAACTCAATTAAAACAATAATAAAACCTATATTTCACTAAATATATCGCGACATCCTTTTAGATGAAAAGGGAAGAACATAAGTGAAAATGAAGAAGAGAAGTAGCTAAAAAGCGCAACCTTATTTTGCTAAACAACCACGAATATCCCATGCTATTTATTTGTTATATTGAATATTCTTATAATTATATGAGAGAAGTTCAACTTTGACAACCCTTATAATGCCGAACAAAGAAAACCCAACTGACAGCAATAGGATTTCGAAAATGAAAATACCTCTAACAGATTGTAAGACAACCTTTTCCAACTCAACAACCTTGTATTTCCCCACAAATTGTACATGACAGGCACATGAAAGAACCAAAGAAAATAATACCATCTTCCTCACAGTTCTCAATCATAATTTTATCATACTCTTAGGAAATTCGGATATTGGAAAGACTTTTATATTAAAATCTTGTAGAGGTATTAAGGATAACAATCATATTGTTAAGAGATGTTTCGATAACTCCTTTTAAAACACACAACTTATATACCGTGAGTCTTTAATTCTTTTATCATCATAATATAGAGGGTAGAATATTTATAGGAGTTTAATAATTATTAATGCATCTAAATGCTGTACATTAACTTATCATATTTAGGTTTTAAGCCTTATCCACGCTCCGCCATTCATTTCTCATTTCCCTTCCTTCTCCTTCACCTTTCTACAGGAAGGATTCCCTCTTTCCCTGTGGAAACTACGGGCTCCCCTTTTATGACTTTAGTTCATTTTTTATTATGCAATAGGAGTTTTAACAGACCTACATACCAGGGAACCATTAGATTAGGCCGTTTATTCTGGTTTATTCCCACATTCTTTTTTATTCTTTTTTATTCTTTTTAGTGGGCTATAATTATTTTTCCTTTACGAAGCCTTTCCTGAGTTCCTCAATCCTCTTCTACATTCCTTATTATTTTAGTGATATAATCTTGTTTATTCCTTATGCCAGATAAATGAAAAGGGAAAGTTAAGAGAACTTCCTCGCCCAAACTGATCTGCCTAGCCCACGCGCACATGATTCAATGCTCCCCGGAGGATCCCATTCCTTCGATTTCCAGTATTGGCTACTGTTTGATCCTTCCGGGCCATCCACGGCCTGCCATTTGTAAATAAACCATTGAGCCCGACATCCCGCGATCGAGGGTAGAAGCGTAATCTCATATGACTTTTCTAAATTTGACGCTAGTGGCGATGCATAAAGCTGGACTACAAGAAACCCTAAACCTAGAAGGAAACATAAAACATCATGTCCTCATGCACCCTGTCAAAGTCATTCACTTGCATACATGCATGACATGGGGGGACATGACATGCGGGGGATAAGTAACGTACGCACGGATGCATGCGTGCGTGGAATAGACTCACGTGCTACGTGGATGGACGGAAAGGCACCGTTATGTCGACGAGAGAGACGTAACAGGGATAACGGCCGTTTAAACCTAATATTATCAAGTTATTAGCTGACAGTTGGACCCCGACCTTAAGTGCTTCGAAAGGAGATTCTCTTTCTCCCTCTAATATCAAAACATTTCCATAAATTGATTTTGAGGTCCGGTTCCCCGCACTCTAAGTGACCGCCTTAAACGGTATTCTCAGTTTGTATGCCGTTGGATGGTGGCACGTGGATTGCTGCCACTTTCTGTGGGCTGGGACACACAAGTGTACGGTGGAAGCATTCCACGGTATTATAAAGTCTTTAACTTATGACTTTATCCCAGTCTTAGTTCTTTAACTTTCTTATTTTTTATTATTTTTCTCTTCCTCTTCCGGGGCTTCCAGAGGGTCAGCCGTCGAGGTAACAAAGAGGTCTAAGGGTCTAAGATATGTTGCCCGGGTGATGTAGTGCCTGCAAGGATATGTTAAGGGTCAAATTTTTATTATTTTTCTTCGAATAAAACTAGTATTTTAGGCAATAAGATTTTTCTTTTCGTGGCTTTTGATGATGCCAATCCAAAAGACTGAAGATCCTGCAAAGACAGTGATCTAATCTATCAGGAGACATGGTGTTCCCTTGTGACTTTTGCTTTCTGATCGTAGGAGAGAAAACATCTGTTGATGTTCTAAAGGAAGAAAACGCAGAGGTTGCTTTTTATATCTTGTATCATAATTGCTATGTCTTTTCTCAAATAGAAATAAAATAAAAACTTTGGGGGAAGTTGACTGTTTACCAAGTCCAAACATTCGAATTGATCTAATACATTTATTTTTGTCTTAGAATTCCGATTACACTTTGTTTGATTGCTTAATATGAAACATTCGTCTTAATCTAATACATTTTCTTTTGTGTCTTAAAATTCCAACTAAACTTTGTTTGATTGCTTAATATGATAAATAGCAACATGTTCTAAAGCAAAGTCAAGTTTAATCAGAAATATAATTGAGGAGATTTTAATTCAAAATGCTTATTTTGCAGAATCTCCTACACTTTCTTTAACATTTTGACTATGTCTAGGGAACAACTTAATCTAATACATTACATCTATAAAACTACTAATAATAAATTTGAAAGATCCTACCAAATACATTTGAAGGGGAAACATTAATAAATTTGGTATTTAATTTATAGATAGTTTGACGTGTTCTAATAACTAATGAAAAGAGAAAAATAAGGAATAGATTAACATGAACCAACCTATATGGTCATCTATAAAAATATGAAAACAAATTGCAAGGTTAATAGAAAGATGTAAAGCTTATTGGCCTTTGCCCTAAAAGCTCCTTTAATTGGTATTCTTTTTTAGTAATGTAATGGGATATTGCATCTTGGGCCATCCTTTTTGCTAGTGGATTAAGATCATGTATGAAAAGTCAAATATATAATTCATATATTTTTATGATAGAGCCTTCTTTAACTGACATTCCTTTAATGTACATGCCAATTAAGTACGATTTGCTGGTCTAATCGTATGTAACTTATAACAATAATACAGATAGAATATGTGTGATTTCGATTTTTATTTGACAAATGAATCTGAAACTCTTACGTGTTTGAGACAAAGCATAACTAACACTTGTTGTATTATTGGTGTATCTTTTATTCTCTATCAATGTTTTTATAACCATCGCTCCAACTAGAACCTTCAATCATAATGACATTCAAGTTTACCGAGGACACATCCATAACTGTCAATCTATCTTCTGAATCCGCTTAGATTCCTAGTGAGTATCCTTTCTAACGTTTGACCTAAAACATTTGTCTCTTTATCACTGCTCCTTTGATTCTGGGATTTGAGCCAAATCTGTCGTCGTGGTGTGGCATATCTATCGTCCTACTGTTTCAACGTTTTGACACTGATCGAAGCTTATCCTCCTCCCAAAACTAAGCAGAAATAGACATTATTTGGTGGGTGGGAACTTTGTAAGACTTGGAGAGATTTGGATGGGAACTCGTATCATCACTCACCCTCGCTGATTTTCGAAGTTGGTCGTCCGTCCAATTCATATTTGTAAGAATTGAAACGAGGGCCCAGAAACAAAGAGAAAACAGGGGCCCATTTGGCGAAACTTTCATCATCCTTGTTTTTCATGCGGAGAAATGTCCCAAGTACAACAGTTGAGTTGTTTGGCAAAAACAGGTAAGTTGCTTCATGGTAGATTGGGGAAGCGACAACAGGTTGGCTTTCAGAAAATTTGTAACTAATTTTTCAAAATCCTGCCTGCAATCCTCAAACTTTTCCAGAACCACTTTTTTAAGCAGGAAAGCTGCACCAGTTTCTGCCACCCAATTCCTTTACAGGTGTTCTGACCTCAAACAACAGGGTAGGAATATTACCGTTTCAGGCCCCGACGAGTTTTGGGCCTGATTTCCATTAAAGCCTACCAAGATATCTGTCCCGTAAAATTTGAGATCCTGGATTCTCTCTAGCCTGCTTCTAAACATTAATTAAGCTTTTGACGTTTTGTCTTAGCGAGGTTGTACCTACTTCATACGCATTTATTTGAAACCTGAGAGGTGTCCATGGATGTGGCAAAGGCCTAGGCAAACCGAGACCCAAAGGGCCGGCAGTGGCTGGGGCTACCAGCAGCATGAATGGCTTACGTGCACCGTCGGGGACCTTGGCGCACGCGTAGCTACCACATAAAGCGCCAGTGGATAATGGCAAATGGGAGAGACGTTGATTTCCTTTTCCTTATACACCTATGGTTGCTGCCACAGTACGCTGGACAATCGACACTTCTATTTTAAGTTAAAAGAGTAGGAAGTTTGCAATAGACATTTTAGTTGTATAATTGTACTCCCAAGATAGAAACTTCATTGAATCTAAATGACCTTGGCCAATTTCTTATTATGTCAACATTGACATTTCACATAATATATTAGTAGTTTTTTGTTTGAGGATAATTATATTTGTTTAAATTTCTCATTTTCAAGACCATGGTCTAGTTAATTTTTTTTATTTCTATCACATTAATTATTCTCACAAAGTAGTTATTTCTTTTTTACGCTTTATTCGACTTTCCTTTCTATAATTATTCAATTACCATAATATTTAACAATAGTTTATTTATTTATCAATATATCAGTTTATTTATTGAAGAATAAGAGAATACAAAAGCTTAGGGACATAACCCAACATTATAATTTATTTAAGAGAAAATAAAATTTAAAATTTTTAAACTATGACACAATAAAATATTTGTCAAATAAAATTTAATGTTCCTAAATAGAAATGTTCTTTCACAAATTACTTTCTTGATTCTAACTAACAAAATTGGTATATCAACAATTTTATTTTAAAAATTTCTATGATTACGTTTAAATCATATACAATAAAGACATACTAAGAAAGAAAGTTCAATAAGTTTTGCAGCAAAATCCTTTCCATTAGTTGCTTTAACCATCTATTGTAATTTAGAATTTCAATCGTTGATGTTTTTACAAATGCCTTATTATGCTAGAATACTTCTCCAAATCTGACTAGTCCAAATATACTAAAAAAATAAGTATGACTTACTTTTATATTGAGAGCTACAAAAATTACAATACAGATTAATTGAGGGGAGCCATTGAGAAATCACTTCTATTGTAGGAAGTTTGTCCATACATATGAGCCAACCAATGAAGTTATGTTTGTTGATTCCTTCTAACCATATCAAATCATACCATTAACCTCAATATTCATTTGGCGCAATTTCTTATATGGTTATTTACAACAATAAAAAGGTTTTGTTGTATAATGTATTTAACAACTATTGTATTTAACAATAGTTTTCATTATCTATAACAGACTATTTGTCATACAATGTCTATATATATTGGTTATAATTGTAATTGATTTGTTATTTAATCAAAAAGTGTGTGTATATAGTATTAATAACATTCAATGAACTCAAATTCTCTTTCGTAGTAAAAGTTTACTGGTCATCATTGTATCAATAACAAGTTTGTATATCATTACCAAAAACAAATGGCAAAGGTTGACATCATTGGTTTAATAAAGAGAGAACTGATTCTAATAATGATAAATTATAAATTTTATTTAATTCGAAACTTAATGCTATCCATTGTGATCATATTCTTAACATTTTGGTGTATGATGTTTGCATGTAATGATTATAATTGCTATTGACATTAGTTGTTAATAAAATATAAAATTTATCATATATTGTTAATGAATGAATTTTAGCATTTGACAAACTCATTTTTATTTTTATAGTCAAAGATCATTATAGACAATATATGACAAAACTTTCTTAATATTTAACAAATAACTTTTTATTTTATTCACAAATATGTGAGTTTATTTATCTAAAAACAATAGAATATAAAAGCTTAGGGATATGCCTTAACATTATAAGTTCTTTTAAGAGAAAATCAAGTTTGAAATTCTCTAACTATGACAAAAAGGACATTTTTCTAAGTAGGTTTAATGTTCTTAAATAGAAATACTTTTCTATATGCCACTTTCTTAATTCTAGCAAACAACACTAGTATTTTAATAGCCTTATTTTTGGAAACGTATACAATTTTATTATGCACAATAGATACATGCTAAAAAAGAAAGTTTAAGAAGTTTCATACTCAAATCCTTTATTTTAGTTGCTTCAATCATCTATTGTAATTTAAAACTTCAATAATTGATGATCCTATGAAAACCATGTTGGACAAGGATACTTTGCAAAATTTGTCTAGTCTAAGTATACTAAAAAAATAGTTGTGACTTGCTTTTAACTTAAGACTTACAAAAAATATATAATTCAATTAAGAGGAGCCGTCAAGATAATATTTCTTTTGTAAGAAGTTTGTCCTTACAAATAAGCCATTCAATAAAATTATATTTACTAATTTCATTTGATCATATCAAGTCATTCCATTCAACTTTAATATTAACTTGGTACAATTCCATGTATACCTCTTTACAATAATAAGAAAGTTTGGAAAGAGTATATGTGAAAATCTATTAACAATAAATGACAAAATTTGATGTTATTGCTTTAATTAGGATTGATATTGTCAGAACTAGTTCCAATAATTATCTATTATAATGTTATTTAAGCAAGAGATGAATGCTATGCATTGTGATCATATTCTTTAGAGACCCTTTAAAGCCTTTGATTACGTGGTCAAGAGCCGGTACATAGGGTATGAGATGTGGCAAGGTTGGTATATGATGCTTGTACGTAGATATTATAGTTTGTATTGATAATAATTGTTTATTAAGTATAAAATTTTTCATATACCTCCAATGAATGAATTTTAAGATTTAATGGACTCACTTTTACTTTTCTAGTCAAAATTTGTTATTGACAACATATGACAAAACTTCTTGTTACGGTCTTAAAATGATATTAGACCCACCATGTCAACATGTTTAAGCCTTTTTAAAAAGACAACATGCATTAGCCGTAACACTTTCTTAACATCTAAAGGATAAAATTTCTTGTATAAATTTATAAAAAAAGTTTCTTATCAACACTTAATGACAAAGATTGACATTATTACTTTAATTAAGATTGATGTTTGGAAGAACTAATTCTAATAATTATTCAATATAAATGTTATTTATATGAAAGATGAATATTATATTTTATGATTGTATTATCAACAATTTGGTGTACGATGATTGCATGTAATGATTATAATTTGTATTGACATTACTTGTTATTAGAATATAAGATTAATAAATGAATTTTAATATTTAACGAAACTAATCTACCTAAACTCATTTTTCCTTTTATAGTCAAAGCTCATTCTTGACAATATACGAGAAAACTTTCTTCACGTCTAGCAAACTATTTTTCTTACATAGTTTTCTTATAGAAGTTTGTTACCTACAATATACAATAGAGATTGACGTTATTGTTTTAATTAAGATTTATTTTTTAATAAAAACTGATTCTACTAATTATCCATTATAATTGTTATTTAAGTAGAAGATGAACGCCATATTATTTCACACTTGTGTACAATTTTGCACGTAATGATTATTAATTGATTCTATCATTAATTATTAATGAAATACAAGATTTCTCATATATAATTAATAAATAAAATTTAACATTTAACAAACTCACTTTTACTTTTATAGTCAAATTTGACAATATACCACAAAACTTTCTTAACATCTATTCAACAATTCTTCTTGTATAGTTTTATGATAGAAGTTTGTTCAATAAAAGACAGCACTATTACTTTAATAAAATCTAATATTTGTAAGAATTGATTTTAATAATTATCCGTTATAAATATTATTTTATTAAAGGGTGAATACTATGTATTGTAATCATATTATCAATAGTTTGGTATATGATGTTTAATGATTATAATTATAATTAATGTTAATTATTAATCAAATATAATTTTTTAATCTATCATTAATAAATGAATTTTAATATTTAATGAACTTGCTTTTACTTTTATTGTCAAAGACAATGTATGACAAAAATTCCTTATAGTTAAAGAATAATTTTCATTGTATAGTTGTGTAACAAAAGTTCATCATCAAGGATAAATGACAATGGTTGAAATTATTGTCTTAATAAAGTTTGATGTTTGTAAGAATTGATTCTAATAATTATCCTTTATAGTTTTTATTCAATGAGAAGATGAATGCTATGTATTGTGATCATATTCTCAATAGTTTAGTATGTGATGTTTGTATGTAGTGATTATAAAGGGTATTGATATTAATTCCTAATTAAATATAAAATTTTTCTTATATCATTTATAAATGTATTTAAACATTTTTAAAAAATCAATTTAACTGTTATAGTCAAAGTTCACTATCAACAATATTTGACAAAACTTTCTTAACATCTAATGAACAATTTTTCTTGTATAGTTTTATAACAAAAGTTTGTTATGACGAATAAATGGCAAAGGTTGATGATATTGCTTTAATAAAGAGAGAATAAGTTTTAATAATTATAAATTATAAAATTTATTTAACTGGAAGATAAATGTTATGCACTATGATCATATTCTCAAAAGTTTGGTGTATGATGCTTATATGTAATGATTATAGTTTGTGTTGATAATAATTGTTAAATGATTATAGTTTGTATTGATAATAATTGTTAATGATTATAGTTTGTATTGATAATAATTTTTAATAAAATATAAAATTCCTCATGTTTCATTAATGAAAGAATTTTAACATTTAATGAACTCACTTTTCCAATTATAATTAAAGTTCATTATCAACAATATACAATAAAACTTTCTTAACATCTAATGAACAAATTTTCTTGTATAGTTCTATAACAAAAGTTTGTTACCAGCAATAAATAACAAAGGTTGACATAATTGCTTTAATTAGAACTGATATTCATAAGAATTGGTTTGAATAATTATCCATTATAAATGTTGTTTAATTGGAAGATGAATTCTATGCATTGTGATTATATTCTCAATAGTTTGGTGCTTGATGTTTGTATATAGTGATTATAGTTTTTATTGATAATAATTGTTTCATAAAATATAAAATTTGTCATATTTTGTTAATGAATGAATTTTAACATTTAAGGAACTCTCTTTTAATTTTATAGTTAAAGTTCATTATAGACAATATACTATAAAACTTCTTTAACATCTAACAAAAAAAGTTTTTTGTACAATTCTATAACAAAAGTTCATTACCAACCATAAACAACAAAGTTTGACGTAACTGCTTTAATTAGAACTAATATTTGTAAGAATTGGTTCCAATAATTATGCATTATAAATGTTTAACTAGAAGATGAATGCTATGCATTGTGATCATATTCTCAATAGTTTGGTGTATGATGTTTGTATATGGTGATTATAGTTTTTATTGATAATAATTGTTCATAAAATATAAAATTTGTCATATTTTGTTAATGAATGAATTTTAACATTTAATGAACTGATTTTTACTTTTATAGTTAAAGTTTGTTATAGACAATATACAACAAAACTTCTTTAACATCTAACGAAAAAAGTTTCTTGTATAGTTCTATAACAAAAGTTTGTTACCAACCATAAATGACAAAGTTTGACGTAATTGCTCTAATTAGAACTAATATTTGGAAGAATTGGTTCCAATAATTATGCATTATATGAATGAATTTTAACATTTAACGAATTGATTTTTACTTTTATAGTTAAAGTTTGTTATACACAATATACGACAAAACTTCTTTAACATCTAATGAAAAAAGTTTCTTGTATAGATCTATAATAAAAGTTTGTTACCAACCATAAACGACAAAGTTTGACGTAATTGCTTTAATTAGAACTAATATTTGTAAGAATTGGTGCCAATAATGTTGTTTAACTAGAATATGAATGCTATGCATTGTGATCATATTCTCAATAGTTTGGCATATAATGTTTGTATATGGTGATTATAGTTTTTATTGATAATAATTGTTCATAAAATATAAAATTTTTCATATTTTGTTAATGAATGAATTTTAACATTTAATGAACTCATTTTTACTTTTATTGTTAAAGTTTGTTATAGACAATATATGACAAAACTTTTTTAACATTTAACGAAAAACATTTATTTTATAGTTCTATAACAAAAGTTTGTTACTAACCATATACGACAAAGTTTGACGTAATTTCTTTAATTAGAACTGATATTTGTAAAGTTAGTTCCAATAATTATCCGTTATAAATGTTGTTTAACTGGAAGATGAATGCTATGCATTGTGATCATATTCTCAATAGTTTGGTGTATGATGTTTGTATATGGTGATTATAGTTTTTATTGATAATAATTGTTCATAAAATATAAAATTTGTCATATTTTGTTAATGAATAAATTTTAACATTTAACACACTCACTTTTAATTTTATTGTTAAAGTTCATTATAGATAATATACAACAAACATTTAACGAAAAAAGTTTCTTGTATAGTTCTATAACAAAAGTTTGTTACCAACCACAAATGACAAAGTTTGATGTAGTTACTTTAATTAGAACTAATATTTGTAAGAATTGATTCCAATGATTATCCATTATAAATGTTGTTTAACTAGAAGATGAAAGCTATACATTGTGATCATATTCTTAATAGTTTGGTGTATGATGTTTGTATATAGTGATTATAGTTTTTATTGATAATAATTGTTCATAAAATATAAAATTTGTCATATTTTGTTAATAAATGAATTTTAACATTTAATGAACTCACTTTTACTTTTATAGTTAAATTTTGTTACAGACAATATGTGACAAAACTTCTTTAACATCTAAGGAAAAAAGTTTCTTGGATAGTTTTATAATAAATGTTCATTACCAACCATAAACAAAAATGTAATTTATTTAATTAGAACTAATATTTGTAAGAATTGGTTCCAATAATTATCCATTATAATTGTTGTTTTACTAGAAGATGAATGCTATGTATTGTGATCTTATTCTCAATAGTTTGGTGTATGTTGTTTGTATATAGTGATTATAATTTTTATTGATAATAATTTTTCATAAAATATAAAATTTGTCATATTTTGTTAATGAATGAATTTTAATGAACTCACTTTTACTTTTCTAGTTAAATTTCATTATAGACAATATATGACAAAACTTCTTTAACAGCTAACAAAAAATGTTTCTCGTATAGTTCTACAACAAAAGTTTGTTACCAACTATAAATGACAAATTTTGACATAATTTCTTTAATTAGAACTGATATTTGTAAGAATTGGTTCCAATAATTATGCATTATAAATGTTGTTTAACTAGAAGATGAATGTTATGTGTGCTCATATTCTCAATAGTTTGGTGTATAATGTTTGTATATGGTGATTATAGTTTTTATTGATAATAATTGTTAATAAAATATAAAATTTGTCATATTTTGTCAATGAATAAATTTTAACATTTAACAAATTGATTTTTAACTTTTATAGTTAATGTTTATTATAAACAATTTACGACAAAACTTCTTTAACATGTAATGAAAAAAGTTTATTGTATAGTTCTATAACAAAAGTTCGTTACCAACTATAAATGACAAAGTTTGACGTAATTGATTTAATTAGAACTAATATTTGTAAGAATTGGTTTCAATAATTATCCATTATAAATGTTGTTTAACTAGAAGATGAACACTATGCATTGTGATCATATTCTCAATAGTTTGGTGTATGATGTTTGTATATAGTGATTATAGTTTTTATTGATAATAATTGTTTATAAAATATAAAATTTGTCATATTTTGTTAATGAATGAATTTTAACATTTAATGAACTCGCTTTTAATTTTATAGTTAAAGTTCATTATAGACAATATATGACAAAACTTCTTTAACATCTAATGAAAAAAGTTTCTTGTATAGTTCTATAAAAAGAAATTCTTTGTATATACATTCGAACCACTGTTGGTCATATTTCCCTTTATCGAGAAATCGAAGAAGCTATACAAGGGTTTTGCCGTACCTGTTCATACAGTATTTAATATTTAAGCTAAGTCATTCTATGACACCGATATGAATTAGGGTCTCTGTTAAGATATGTTCATTATTTTCATTGTGCTTTATTAATTTATTTGTTTTTATTTCTTTTTATTCCTTTGGGTCCAATTTCGGTTGTTGGGCCATTCATTATTTGTTTTTGTTTATTGGGCTTCGCCCATCCGGGTTTGACCGACCCGTGTTCGGTCGATATGTATGTTTGTAATTAGGTTATTCTTGGGCAAGCAAGTAAAGAGTGCATTTCCAGAATTTCGGTGTCTCCGTTCTAGATCCTCAGATGTTGTCCTCTTCTCAATCTTAGATGGTATCAAGAGCCAGGTTGAGGTTTTGTCATCAATCTGGTAAGCTTTCTTTTCCTTTTTTTTCATCTCCGTATTACTTTTCGGTTTTTGAGTAATACGCCCTGTCACTTGCTTCCCCTTTTGGTCGAGAACAGATCTGTGTCCCGATCTTGTTCTTTTCGGTCAGATTTTCACCTATTTCGGTTCTTCTTCTGGTCCCTATTTTCCCTTCACTGTCCTCTGTCTTCCGCTGCTCGATCTGGTTTTGGGAGAATAGGCTCGGTCACAGTCCTTCAATACGGTGCGTTTTGTCCTAGGGTTAGGGTTGGGAAATTCGAGTCAAATTTACCATTTTGCCCTCCTTCTCACTCCGCACCGTTTCACTTATCCATCCAGATATTTGAATCAGATCGGATTGTCCCGCATCTGTCAAACGTGAAACACACCGTTTCACTTAAGTCCCACACGGTGCGTTTTGTTCTAGGGTTAGGGGTTGTAAAGCTGGTGTCATTTTACCACTTTACCCCCTTATCCTTACGCACCTTTTCACTTAAATCCCAGTACGCACCGTTTTCACTCACGGTTCGTATGCACTGTTTTTCACTCACGGTCCGTACGCACCGTTTTTCACTCACGGTCCGCACGCACCGTTTCACTCACGGTCCGCACGCACCGTTTCACTCCACAGTGCGAACGCACTGTTTCACTCCACAATGCGAATGCACCGTTTCACTTAACCGTGCGACGCACCGTTTTACTAAACGGAGCAAACGCACCATTTTGCTCGGGTCTTCTCTGTTCAACCGACCTACCGCTTGTTTCCACATAAGCGGGCTGATCCATCTCACGGGTTTTGGATCCTCCGATCGGATCCCTAACCTGAACGTGACCCGCGTCATGCAGTCTGGCGAAAACTCAATTTTTTGCACCGCCGCCTCCGTCTTCCTCGTCGCAGGCTACTTCTGACGAGATGAGTTCGAGATCTGACTCCTCTAAGGGCACAGATCCGGTAGAAATTCTGGCTTCACTGCTTCTGGCGACCGGTGACGTTTCCACCGCCGTTCTTGTTTCCCAGGTACTCACTGGTTCCTCTGATTATTTTCCTTGGCAACGTAAAATGGTTATTGCTTTGGGTTCACGGGATAAAATGGACTTGGTGAATGGAAAAATGCCCAAGCCCAAAAATGATCAGCTTGCTAGTCTTTGGGAGAAGTGTAATTTGATTGTGCTTTCGTGGCTTTTGAATTCTGTTTCCCCTGAGATTGCGAACTCCATTTCACATTGTTCTACTGCATGCGCTGCCTGGAAAATGCTAGAAACTAGATATTGTAAAATTTCTGGAACCCGCCGTTATGATTTGGAACAACAGATAGCGGAGGTCAAGCAACAGTCAAATGAATCAGTGGCTAAGTATTTTTCTCGTCTCACTGAACTTTGGGCAGAATTAGATAAGTGTTTGCCAACGATTAAGTGTAAATGTGGTAATTGTACATGTAATTTTCCTGCTATGTTGGCTGCTGAGAGAGAGTCTAGGCGTGTTGTTCGTTTCCTTTTGGGGCTTTAGCCTATGTATGCTACAGTGAGAAGCAACATCACTTCTCGCAGTCCTGTTCCCCCACTCGATGAAGTTTTTTTAATGATTTCTGATGAAGAACACCAGCGGACTCTACAAGCTGATAATCGAAAAACAGACTTGGCTACCTTTGCTGTACAGTCCCCCATGTCCTTTGGAGGGGGGGTTTGGGAGCAGTCAGAGGGATACTCCCTCACCTGGTTCTAGACAAGGTGGGTCCAGACCATTTTGTGAGCATTGTAGGCGCCCAGGTCACACTAAGGATAAATGTTTTCAGCTGATTGGCTTTCCTCCCAAGAATCCTCCACCCAAGAATCCGAAGAAGAAAGGGAGTAGCACACGCTCTGCACATGCAGTCAGTGCAGAGCCTCGATATCAGCAGCCTTCTCCAGTGAGCAGTGTAGCCACAGTATCCCCAGATAGTTCTACCAGTCCAGCACTTACTCCTGAGTAATATCAGCAGGTGGTTCAGCTTCTTGGTCGCTTTGGGCCTACTGAGCCCATGGTGAATTTTGTAGGTACGGTCTCAACTTTGCAAAGTTCATCTTTGTCTGATTGGCTTATTGATTTAGGTGCGAGTGATCATATTACATGTGACCTCTCTTGCATGGAAAATGTTCGTTCATATGCATCAAACCCTATTTGGGTTACATTGCCCAATCATAGTAGTGTGGTCGTCACCCATATTGGGACAGTTTGACTTTCACCATCTATCATACTTCATGATGTCCTTCATGTTCCTTCGTTTAAATGTAAACTTTTGTTAGTTGCCAAGTTCACTTTTGACAGCTCTTGTCTAGTACTCTTTTATCCACACTTCTGTTTCTTCCAGGACCGTTTGACTGGGACAGTACTGGGGCTGGGCAGGGCTGAGCGTCGCTTGTATCACCTTGTCTCTCCGACAGAGGCCACAACTGATGTTTATTCTACCATTGTCAAAACTTTTGAATGTAATGCCCCTAAGCGGGCCAATGTGTGTCAGCAAACTATGTTTAAGACTGATGTTTTGAGTACTAAACAGACATTATGGCATTGTCGTTTTGGCCATTCTTCTTGTTATATGTCATCAAATGTTTTTTGTCCCATTTGTCCCTTGGCGAAACAGACTCGCCTACCTTTTCCATCTCGTACTTCTATCACCAATTCTATTTTTGAATTGGTACATGTTGATATATGGGGTCCACATCGGCACCCTAATCATGATGGTTCACACTATTTCTTGACTATCGTTGATGATTTTTCGTGTGGCACTTGTGTATCTTATGAGATACAAGAGTCAGGCATTGCATTTTTTGCAATCCTTTTTTGCCATGATTGAGACGCAGTTCCATTCTCACATTTGTCGTTTGTGATCAGATAATGGAACTGAGTTTTTTAGTCATGAGTGCACATCTTTCCTTCAACTTCAAGGGGTGCACCATGAGAGTTCTTGCGTTCACACTCCGCAGCAAAATGGTGTAGTTGAACGCAAACATCGACACATCCTGGATGTGGCCAGAGCGTTGCGCTTTTAGGCTGACATTCTAGACCGTTATTGGGGGGAATGTGTCCTTACTGCCACCCATCTCATCAATCGTCTTCCTACACCCATCTTGAATGGTAAAACCCCTTTTGATGTCCTATTTGGTAAACCTCCATGCGTCTCACACCTTAGAGTCTTTGGGTGTTTGTGTTATGCTACCATCCTCCCACGTGGGGACAAGTTTGCCCCATGTGCTAGGCCCTGTGTGTTTATGGGATATCCTTCGTCTCAGAAGGGGTATCGTGTGCTTGACCTTGCCACACGCACTATCTCTGTTGTTCGAGATGTCGTGTTTCACGAGTCAGTTTTTCCCTTCACTCTGTCCCAGTCCTCTCCTTCTCGATCTTCCCTTCTCGAGGATCAATCCTTTGTTCCATTGAATTTTGATTCATCTCCCGTCTCACCAACAACTACTCTAGACACATCTTCTCCTTCTCCATCCTCATCAGAACCCATCGCACCAGAGGCACCCCATCCATCTGATACTCCTGTCTTATCATCTCCACCACCATCTACATCTTCACCTCCTCCATCCTCACTTATTGTTGAGCCCATGGATTCACCTGCCATAGACTCACCCTCACTAGATTACCCTATTGTGAATCCGCCTCCTGAGGCTGAGCCAGCACCTACATCCCCTGCAGTTAGACGCACTCACCGTGCGTCTAAACCTCCCATCTGGACACAGGACTATCACTGTAATCACGTCTCTCACTCTGCCACACCTCGTAATATCCCTTATTCCATCTCCCATTTTGTCTCTCTTGATCAATTGTCCCCCGCTCACCGAGCCTTTATAGCTTCTATCTCCGCTATACGGGAACCTCACTACTATCATGAGGCAGTTCGAGACCCTAGATGTGTGGATGCTATGACTCAAGAACTTCATGCTTTAGAGGCCAGTGGCACTTGGACATTAGTAGACTTGCCCCCTGGTCGTAAGCCTATTGGATGTTGATGGGTTTACAAGATTAAGTATCGTGCAGATGGATCCATTGAGAGATATAAGGCCCATCTTGTGGCCAAGGGTTTTACTCAACGTTATGGGATTGATTATGAGGAAACTTTTTCACCAGTGGCCAAGATGGTCACAGTTCGATGCATCATGGCATTGGCTTCTATGTTCCATTGGCCACTACATCAAATAGATGTTCATAACGCCTTTCTACATGGGGATCTACATGAGGAGGTGTACATGTCTTTGCCTCTTGGAATTTCAATTTCCCCCACTGGTCGTCCGAAGGTTTGTCGCTTACTTAAGTCCATCTATGGGCTCAAGCAGGCATATAGACAATGGTATGCCAAGTTTACTACAGCCCTTCTTGAAGCATGTTTTAAGCAATCTTGGCACGATTATGCTCTTTTCACCCTTCGGCGTGGGTCTACTGTTGTTGCTATTCTCATCTATGTTGATGACATGCTTATCACCGGTAATAGTGAGGATGCCATAGCTCAGGTAAAATCTCATCTGTGTTCTCGTTTTCATATGAAGGATTTAGGTCAAGCTAAGTTCTTTCTTGGAATTGAGATAGCTCGATCCAAAGCTGGTATTTGTCTTAGCCAACGCAAGTATGCGTTGGAACTCATATCTGAGGCTGGGCTTTTTGGAGCTCGCCCTTGTAAGATTCCCATGGATCAAAATCTGAAAATCACTTTTTCGGAATATGATGCTAGTGCCCTTGTTCAGATTGATGATCCTTTATTAGTGGATCCGGGCCCCTATTAGCGCCTTCTTGGTCGGTTGATTTATCTCACCCATACTCGCCCAGATATCAACTATCCTGTTCAGGTACTTAGTCAGTTTATGCACTCTCCCAAGACTTCTCACATGGAGATGGCCCTTAAAGTCGTTAAGTATTTGAAAGGTACCCCGGGCTTGGGAATCTTCCTGTCCTCTAAGAAGGACTTTCAGATGAGTGGTTTTTATGATTATGATTGGGCCGTATGTCCTATGTCTCGTCGTTCCCTCACTGGATTCTGTATCAAGTTAGGAGGCTCCCTGATTTCTTGGAAAACCAAGAAACAAGCAACTGTCTCCAGATCTTCCACTGAGGCTGAGTATCGTGCCATGGCGACCGCCGTTTGTGAGATTGTTTGGCTACATGGCCTACTTGGTGATTTGTGGGTCATTGTACCACGACCCATATCTTTGTATTGTGACAATGAGGCTGCCATTCATATTGCGAACAATCCTATCTTTCATGAACGGACTAAGCACATTGAGATAGATTGCCATTTCATTCGAGAGAAGCAACAACGGGGACTGATCCAAACACGTAGCATTCGGACTCATGAACAACCTGTAGATTTGTTGACCAAAGCTTTATCTAGTCGACAGCATAATTATCTTCTTGGCAAGCTTGGTGTATTTGATTTGTACAAATCACCAGCTTGAAGGGGGTTGTTAAGATATGTTCATTATTTTCATTGTGCTTTATTCATTTATTTGTTTTTATTTCTTTTTATTCCTTTGGGTCCAATTTCGGTTGTTGGGCCATTCATTATTTATTTTTGTTTATTGGGCTTCGCCCATCCGGGTTTGACCGACCCGTGTTCGGTCGATATGTATGTTTGTAATTAGGTTATTCTTGGGCAAGCAAGTAAAGAGTGCATTTCCATAATTTCGGTGTCTCCGTTCCAGATCCTCAGATGTTGTCCTCTTCTCAATCTTAGAGTCTCCCTGGTTCAATTAGGACCTATGGTCCTGAATTTCTACGCGAATGGAAATCGAGAAAAGGATATTTTCCAATCATTGACTCAAACCCATTGTCGAACCCCACTTAGCAGAATATGGAGGTACTTATGGCAGAACGGACCAATCTGGTCTTTCACAATAAAGTGATAGACGGAACTGCCATTAAACGACTTATTAGCAGATTAATGGATCACTTCGGAATGGCATATTAAAGACCCTGGGGTTCCAGCAAGCCACCGCTACATCTATTTCATTAGGAATTGATGATCTTTTAACAATACCTTCTAAGGGATGGTTAGTCCAAGATGCGGAAAAACAAAGTTTGGTTTTGGAAAAACACTATCATTATGGAAATGTACACGCAGTAGAAAAATTACGACAATCGATTGAGATATGGTATGCTACAAGTGAATATTTGCGACAAGAAATGAATCCTAATTTTAGGATGACTGATCCTTTTAATCCAGTACATATAATGTCGTTTTCGGGAGCTAGAGGCAATGCATCTCAAGTACATCAATTAGTAGGTATGAGAGGATTAATGTCAGATCCACAAGGACAAATGATTGATTTACCCATTCAAAGCAATTTACGTGAAGGACTGTCTTTAACAGAATATATCATTTCTTGCTACGGAGCCCGCAAAGGAGTTGTAGATACCGCTGTACGAACATCAGATGCTGGATATCTTACGCGCAGACTTGTTGAAGTAGTTCAACACATTGTTGTACGTAGAACAGATTGTGGTACCATCCGAGGTGTTTCTGTGAGTTCGATTGTGGTTTACAATTATAGCTTCCATAACTGTTTTGTTTATTTTGATCGTCTCCCAGATAACTAACGAGAAAGAGTCAAAGAAAGGGCAGCAATTCAAATCAAGATTTATCAGGTACCCCGTTTATGTTTAAACTATGTTAAATGACATAAATAAAGGTGAAAAGTAAGAAATCAATCTTGTATCAGACTACTTGTCTTCTTGTAGTAGGATCCCCAAGTTTTTGGAATGTTCCAAATTCTACTTGAGCATCCAAATCTGGGTCAATACCGGCAAAAACATCTCTGAACAAGGTTCTAGCACCATGCCAAATGTGTCCGAAGAAGAAGAGTAGAGCAAACGAAGCATGTCCAAAAGTAAACCAACCCCTTGGACTGCTACGAAAAACACCATCGGATTTCAAAGTAGCGCGATCTAATTCAAAAATTTCTCCCAATTGAGCACGTCTAGCATATTTTTTCACAGTAGCGGGGTCAGTTATTTGTTCTTTTTTTGTTCATTGGTATAATTCCAATGATTATACTGTTCATTCTCATTATAGTAATTTGTTTCTATTCTAAACAAGGACATTTTTCTTTGTATCATTTCCAAAAAGATTGATAAACTTGGTGGATACATTAAAGATATTCTTTCTTTTCCATCACTTTGGCATGTATAAAAATAATATTGTGACATTTCATTTTTCATAGCATAAGAAAGTCCATTTTTTTTTTTATATCGAAATGGACGATTCCATCGTTTATAGTTGAAAAGAATAGTAACAAGAGGTTTATCAAACCAGAATATCTCTTTATCCTTTTTATCTTTAAATATTTCTAACTTCGAATTTTCTTGATTCCCATCTAGATAAGAAGTTTCATAAATGGGTCTATTTTTATAGCGTGTCTCTTTCAAGTGGAATTCATCCTTTGTTTTTTCCTTTCCATTCATTCGGATCTCTTCCGTTTTATCAATTTTGTCCGGATCCTCCTTTTCTTCCGAAAAAAGAGAAGGAGAAGGATCTTCTTCGGTGGATTCCTCTTGTTCCTGTTTAGTCCCCTTCGTTTCGGAAGTTGTTTCTATTTCTACATCTGTTTCTTCCTCACTTTCTTCCGTTTCTGAGGTTTCTTTCAGTTTATTAGTAATAATGGGTGACGGTACTCTGCCTAAATCGTAGACACAGGTAATAAATAAGAGAATACTAAAGATTCGAGCCATAGAATTTCTCAATTCTGACACAAGGTACTTATTAGATCTAATAGAATTCTTTTGCTGTATCTAGACTAATACCAATCCAACCCATTTCATGAATAAAATGTGACCAATTAACCAACCAACAAAACTACTTGTTACAAATGAGGAAGAATTACAGGGTGTAAAACAAAAGAATATGCCGATTCGTGTGTAAATACTAATTTTAAAAAAAAGTATCCACCATTAAATTAACGATAAATAAAAAGAAAAAGTAAGGCCATTACATTTCGACAAAAGACCCACACCCAAGTTCCATAGCTTTAGGTTCGCTATCCCGATCATAATTTTCATACCCTCAGGGGAAAGGCCCTTCCCTTTTTGGCCGGTTGTGGGCGAGGAGGGATTCGAACTCCCGACATCGTGGTTCGTAGCCACATGCTCTAATCCTCTAAGCTACAGGCCCTACCCCATCTCTACTGGATCTATTCTCGGGAGTATCCTAAAAAAAGAACCTTTCCTCTCCCTAACCATTTCTGGTTAAGAAGATGTGAAAGCGCCTCTCTCTCTATAAGAATAAGAACGGTACGTTCCAAGGCATGAAGTGGGAGAGAAGGGGTTTCATAATTGGGGTTTTGAATAAGACGACCTTTTCATTTTTCATTTTTTTCTTTTTCACATATTGAAAAGAAATAAGAATGAGAGGTGTTAAGCTTTTTATTTTTATCATCTTGGCGTCGAGCTATTTTTCCTTACCAACCATAAATGACAAAATTTGATGTAATTGCTTTAATTAGAACTAATATTTATAAAAATTGGTTCCAATAATTATGATTATAAATGTTGTTTAACTAGAAGATGAATGCTATGCATTGTGATCATATTTTCAATAGTTTGGTATGATGTTTGTGGTGATTATAGTTTTTATTGATAATAATTGTTCATAAAATATAAAATTTGTCATATTTTGTTAATGAATGAATTTTAACATTTAAGGAACTCTCTTTTAATTTAATAGTTAAAGTTCTTTATAGATAATATACGACAGAACTTCTTTAACATCTAACGAAAAAAGTTTCTTGTACAATTTTATAACAAAAGTTCGTTACCAACTATAAACAACAAAGTTTGACATAATTGCTTTAATTAGAACTAATATTTGTAAGAATTGGTTCCAATAATTATGCATTATAAATGTTGTTTAACTAGAAGATGAATGCTATGGATTGTGATCATATTCTTAATAGTTTGGTGTATGTTGTTTGTAAATGTTCGGTAAATTTTATATGCAAGTGAACATATAGAACAAATAATATAATGATAAAAAAGATATTGTCCCACAAAGATTGGTGATTACTATACCAACTAATTACTAACAGTGAATAACTCTTAGAATTTATCTAATAAATCTAAATGATAGATGATAGATTAACTAATTAAATATAAAAAAATTAAATACACAAAATATGTTAGAGCATATGATTTTATCATAACTATGAGATATTAATGTAGATTATATATGCTTACAAGAGGGATAATATCTATGTGATGGTGGAACTTCCTAATTTACTTACTATTCTATGTCTAGGTATAGTAAACTTATTTAGTTCATTAATTCACTATATCTCTATACGTGAATTAAAAAAAACCAAATGCATTAAGATCTATGAATATTCCAGTTTACACCAAAATCCATATTAACAATATGGTATATGTCTACCCATATTTAATTTATAGTTATATATTGTAAGAAGCAACTGCATATTATCTTCTGTCGGTCTCAAATATGCAAATCAAATTATTCAAGTGGTAACTAATCACTTAAAAGTATTAAATACAGTAACATGTAACTTCATATAAACAAAATATCTTATAAAACATAATAATCATAAGATTCATACCATCATAATTATGTTACATCGTAGTTCTAACAAAAGTAAACTAAAACATAAAGAAATAATGAGGAAGAACAATAATAAGAAATAAAGAAGACATTTTGAATCCAAAAATAAAAAGTTTGTTACCCTTTTTGTCTTCTCTTCAAGAAAACCTTGAATTCTTGGTTTCTCTCTTGAGTTGTGCTCAATTTCCCCCTTCCTCCTCTTTTGCCTCTTCTCTTCTCTTAAATAGAGTTTAGGTTTAGATCTATCTCTTATTCTAATAGAAGTGGGTTTTGGAGACCAAAGACAATTGGGTCTTGAACTCTTATAATAATTAGGCTTTGAACTCCTAATATGACTAGGTTTTCTAATTATTTAGAAAACCTAATAACAATGGAATCTAAAGTCCAAGCCTATCTTGATTTTCTTGATCTTGATATTTTGCCTATATTTTGTCATATAATAAACATAAGGTTTTCCATGCTTATTCTTTTTCTTCATGTCTCCTTATGCTACAAAAATAAGACAAATTCAAGTAAATAAAGAGAAATTCAAATTTTTTCTCGTAAGCATTGTATTATTTATTGCCTAAAGATAATTAAAACAACTCTATAAAAATAGAGTTATCAGTAAATAGTGATTATATTTTTTATTGATAATAATTGTTCATAAAATATAAATTTGTCATATTTTGTTAATGAATTAATTTTAACATTTAATGAACTCACTTTTACTTTTATAGTTAAAGTTTGTTACAGACTATATATGGCAAAACTTTCTTAACATCTAATAGAAATTTTTTTTTTGTATAGTTCTATAACAAAAGTTTGTTACCATCAATAAATGACAAAGGTTGACATAATTGCTTTAGTTAAGATTGATATTTGTAAGAACTAGTTCCAATAATTATCCATTATAAATGTTGTTTAACTGGAAGATGAATGCTATACATTGTGATCATATTCTCACTAGTTTGGTGTATGATTTTGGTATGTAGTGATTATAATTTTTTATTAAATATAAAATTTTTCATATATCATTAATGAATCAATTCAATGTTTAATGAACTTACTTTTACTTTTATAGTCAAAATTCATTATTAAGAATATACAACTTTTAAAACTTTCCTAACATTTAATGAACAATTTTTCTTGTATAGTTCTACATTAGAAGTTTGTTATTAGCAACAAACAACAAAGTTTGATGTTATTTCTTTAATAAAGATTGATGTTTGTTAGAATTGATTGCAATAATTATCCATTATAAATTTTATTTAACTAGAAGATGAATGTTGTATATTTGTATCATACTATTAATGGTTTGGTGGATGATGTTTGCATGTAGTGATTATCATTGGTATTAATATTAATTGTTAGTTAAATATAAAATTTGTTGTATATCGTTAATGAATGAATTTTGAGATTTAATGAACTCACCTTTACTTTATAGTCAAAATTTGTTATCGACAATATATGGACAAAAACTATGTTAACATCAAGTGAGTAATTGTTTTTGTATATTTTTGTGGCAAAAGATTGTTATTAACAATATATGATAAGGGTTGATGTTATTGCTTCAATGAACAATGTATTGTGATCATATTATTAATTGTTTGGTGTATGATGTTTACATCTAGTGATTAAATTAGTTATATGTCATTAATAAACGAATTTTAACATTTGGTGAACTCACTTTTACTCTTTAAGGTAAAAATTTGTTATTGACCATGCACAACTACACTACCTTACATCTAATGAAGAATTTGTCTTGTATATTTTCATAACATTTGACAAATGTTGACTTTGTTAATTTAATAAAGATTGATGTTTGTAAGAATTGATTCTAATAATTATCAGTATATGTAAAGACTTCATTAACATCTTATGAATAGTTCTTGTTGTTTAGTTTTGTAACACGAAGTTCATTTTCAATAGTATAGGACAAAGGTTGATGTTATCACCTTAACAAAGA
The DNA here is from genome assembly GCA_028551475.1 of Casuarina equisetifolia. Classification (NCBI taxonomy): domain Eukaryota; kingdom Viridiplantae; phylum Streptophyta; class Magnoliopsida; order Fagales; family Casuarinaceae; genus Casuarina; species Casuarina equisetifolia. The sequence continues at coordinate 22,734,718 of CM052356.1, forward strand.
TTGATGTTCGTAAGAATTGATTTTAATAATTATTCATTATAAATATTATTTAATTGAAAGATGAAAGTTATGTATTGTGATCATATTCTCAAAAGTTTGGTGTATGATGTTTATTTGTAGTGATTATAATTGGTATTGATACTTCTTGTATTAAATTTAAAAATTTACATATATCATTAATGAATGAATTTCATATTTGACAAACTCTCTTTTATTTTTATGGTCAAAGTTCGTTATGGACAATATACGACAAAACTTCCTTTGTTATGTCTAAGAAATAATTTTTCTTGTTATAGTTCGTTATCAATAATATACGACAAAGGTTGAACTTATTACTTTAATAAATATTGATGTTTGAAAAGAATTGATTCTAATATTTATTGTTCGTAATTGTGATCATATTATCAACATATGAGAAAACACATTGATCATCCATGGCATTTCACATTTTATATGGGCTTCCTTGTTTTTATAGGGTGCACTGACACTACTACTACTACAAACTAAAGACATACTTCAATCGCTAAATTCAGAAATTCTATAATACAGTTGATGAAATTCATTTAGTCTGTGTACGTCCCTCTAAGACTACTCGGTGTTTCATAAAACTAAAATTGCTAATTAACATAGTGTTTTTTATCCAGTTGTTCTTGTGCTGTGTCTTGTGGCTCTAATTAGCTGTTAGTCTTTCCCTCAAGGTGATGGCTAGTGCCATTCAAGTTGCATATTAGCGACCGATAGCTTCTCAATTCTGTGAAGGTGATGGATGCCAAAAACCCTACGCATGAAGAACGTGAGTTGCGCTAGCCGTTACAGCTTTGGTAACTCCTTCAGGGTTCTCACGCATCTCATCAGTGTCCACCTACAGTTAACCTTTTTGTTCAGACAAACGAATAAGTAATATATTTCGTAAATGATAAAAGGTAATTGTTGAAAAGCTGCAAAGGATAAATGAGCACTGAAATTAAGTAGATATAGAAGCTGTAACGACGGTTGCGTTTAAGACAATGAGAGTTTGCCAAATGTGTCTATCGATGTCTCTGCACAAGGGCCACGGCTGCCACGTTCTTGCATGGAACCCTCAAGCCATTACTGTCCCCACTCACTCTTCATCTTCCCAACTATTATTTATAATGGCCCTGGGGCTCCCTTCCTCACACACAAGAACTGTCTTTTCTCTTCTAAGCCAGGAAAGAAAATAATGCAAAGGCAGCCATCGATGAAGATCAACCTGAGTCCTTCTGTGGAGGCTGTGGAGGGTGAGCCAAAAACCTTGACCAAGAAGCAGTTGGACGAGACTCGGGTACTTCGAACAAGTTTTCTCTCTTCATTACGCTTTTTGCTTCATTTTTCTCTCTTAAAACGTTCTTGTTTGGTTTGTATCATGCACTTGATGGTGCTTTTGTTCGATGATAATCATTTACAGGCAGCTGCAGAGATGGCTTCCTTTGACACAGACAAGCCACCCTCCGTGACTGTCACTGTGGTAAAGAAATAAGCCATTTTATGTCAAGTCTAACATGGGTTCTCACATTGAAAGTCAATTATCGTGATAATCGTTCATGCAATCAGTTAAATAAGCTAAGCGTTGAACAAATGGTCAGATTTTCGCGATCCTTTAGGTTTCCATTTCGCTGTATGAGATGATCTAAACAAAATTTTCTTTGGCAATAGGCGCAGCCGGAGGAAGAGCAGCCGGAGAAAGATGGCATACACCAGACCCCGAGAGCCCCAGGGATGATGCTGAAGGCCAAGGGTGGGAAGTAGCTGCCTCTTCAGTTCCTCTCCATGCAGCTTATGAATGGACATATGCTAGTGCATGTTAAGTATAAATAAAACAGTTCTGTCGTGAAGGTTGCTGTCCTAGTCTTTATTGTTTTCTGTCCAGAGCAATGTAATGATGATCTTTAAGGGCTGCCATGGGCTTTACCTATCGGTTAAACTTTGATCCTGTTATATGGGTGAACAGATAGGTTCGCAGAGAAATTAACGTTTATTTAATAACTTGAGATTTACTGTGACCAACTAGGGAGGGTGAGAATTGATCATCAATTCAAAATGGGTCCACTCATATTTCTCTTATAAACTTCAACCAAAAAAAAAAAAAATCATCAATCTTGAAAAGTATCATTCTAATCCATCACAATCAGACTCCTAACATGATAGCACAGGATGGGGCTGCTTTTTTCATGCCCATCTGTTTCAGCAACAATGGAAAAACCTACTCTTTTTTATCCTCTAACAGGAAAAAGAAAACCTTTATCACCCATCTCTATCTTGCCCCACTAAACTAACAAAGTAAAACAATATCAAGAAGTAAATAAGTGTAGAGCAAACAAATTTCCTTTAAAATGATCTTCCCAATCAAATGATTTTTAGGTTAAAGCCTCTACTTTCAACAAACTCAAGAGATTAATAAGATAGAGAAATGGAGATAGAATTGGCTCAAAGGCTAGTTATATAATGCAATTTTTTAGTGGCATTAACTAAATAATCATAATGGCTATTCTTTTATTCCAGTTCTTTAGATATTGGTGATTGAACATTTTGTTAAATACTGCAATATCATAATATAAAAATTAAAGTTTTCTCAACTTCTAAAACTCTCACATGCTTCCTATAATGAACTCTCCAAACCTGTTAAAAATAAAGTTGATCTACAACATAAATACAAGCATTTAGTGAATTCTTCCCACAATATCTCTTGACCGTCTCTTTTTTGTGGCCATTATTCTGAAAAGATTTTTCATCTCAACATTGTTAATTGATTGGAGTTTCTTTCCAATTGAACCAAGCAAAATTCAACTAAGCGTGAACCTTTCGGCTTTGTGGATGATTCTCCATGTTTATTCTCTATCCAAAGTTTTTTAGTTATATATATCAGTTGGAATTACACAATAAATCAATCCCTAGTTTCTATTGCCTATGAGAAAGGCTCTTAGAGTGGCTCACGATCATCCTATTTTCGTAGACGTGCTAGAGGATTTCGACCATATATTGTTGAAGTTCAGCCAGGAATATGTAGGCAAGTATTAAATTGTGGCTATTGAGGAAACAAATCATTCATGTTGTGAAATTAAGATACAAATTAAGTTCATAATGATTGTCAGCAAATATGTGGCTTAATTGACAGCTTTGTGTCACTTGAAACTAAAAAGTTCAGGTTCTACACCCAACCTTCCTATATACCCATTTATCTAATAAAAAAAAAGAAAAAATTATAATGATTTGTAGAAGGCAATATTAAAGCTTGGTTGTCAATCTTTGTGAAAAAGATAACTAATAATTAATGGCTGATTACTAATAATCTTCTCCAACTGTTGGTCAACTATGGTTGTAGAAAGATACAAAAGTAAGGCATCCCAATTTAATAAAACTCAATTAGCTACTAATACTAAATACTTTACTAATATTCTTCAACTGTTGGTCAACTATGGTTGTAGAAAGATACAAAAGTAAGGCATCCCGATTTAGTCAAACTCAATTAGCTACTAATAGCAACTAATTTATTAATAATCTTCTCCAACTATTGGTTAGCTATGGCTGTAGAAAGATACAAAAGCAAGGCATCCCAATTTAGTCAAACTGAATTAGTTACTAATACTGTATACTTTACTAATAATCTTCTCCAACTTTGGTCAGCTGTGGTTATAGCAAGAACAAGGCATCCCAATTTAGTCAAACTCAATCAGCTACTAAATACTAAGTACTTCCCTTTACGCTATTAAGTCATCCTTGAAATAACATTCTAACACCCGGCGCACGGATTTCTGAGAGGTCTGAATTGCTTGGAGGAATCTGCCGGCCATCTTGTTGAAATGACACGCGACAGAAAGAGAAAATAAAAAATTATAAATTTTATATAAAAAAGTTAAAATAAAGTTTCGATGAAAGATAAACCATTATTAAATTTCTTATAATATAAAATTCTATATTGATAGATTCAATTATTTTATAAAAAATTGTTGTCGTGTCTAATATACTTTCTACCAAAAAAAAAAAAAACTAATAAATAAATAAATAAAAAGGGCCCGGGTTGCTGGTAAGGAGAGACAAGAAAACAAAGACGGCAGTGCATGGGATGGAAGTTATCAATTATTAAAATGTCTTTCGGATGATTGGGGTGTACTTATCAGGAATTTTATTTTCACCTTCTATTCCCTAATTACGGTTTTAGTATTGCCTTACTACTTTCTCAAGCTTTTTTATGAAAAAGGAAAGAGATTTTAAATAGGCAGATCACAATGAAGTGCAATCCTAAACTCAGAATTTCATTGTTGGTGTTCTTCAAAACCCAACGTAGCTCGGCTAAACTTCAATCTCCAGCATAACATCATGATCAAGCCCACCTCGTTTCTTGTCCTTTGAGTCTTAATCATTGTTCATACCAAGCAAAGAACAAAAAAGAACCACATTGACGAAAACATTTTCAGTGCTCGCTGCCCTTAAAGTCGTTCAACAGTAAGCAGTAATGGCAAACTCTAAGAAGGGTTTTGAGGTTAATCCATTTATTTCGTGAATGTTAAAATCAGATTTTTGCCACGTCACCCACGTTGGACATCCTAATTCTCCATCAAGTAAATATTCGAAGAATAGTCAGGCCACCAGCTACAAAATCAGCAACAGGACGTCACATTCAAAATTTAAATCAATTTCCACATAGTAAATTCAAAGTTGGAATATTATCCTAATATTTCCAAACTAGGATAACTCTGAATTTATATTTTCAAATGTCTTTTAAATTGCAATAGTTGACTATTATTTATGTAATTATTTTCTTTTCTAGGTTAGAGATTTTATTCATCATTATAAACAAGGTCTAGTGTTGTACATACAATTATAGAATTTCAAACCATTTTTTTCACATATTATGCTGATACTTTTGTCCAAGGATTACATCTTGATTTAAGGATTTTTCTACAAAATTTAATTATTTCATAGAATTAATTCTTTTAACTAGATATCATCTACCAACGGCATACGCCCCTTTGTTTGTTTTTGATCCTACTCTTGAAATTGCCGCAAAAAAAATCACATCCACGTTGCTACACATGCCTTACCCTTATTTGTACTTGGCAACCCAATTGTCCTTGTCATTGAGGTTTGCCTTGCAAGCAACAATTTTTTGGTCTAGAAAGTGTAGATCAAATCATATTTGCGTGCTTTTGGCCTTTTGAGTATCCTTGATGGCTCATACCCATGTCTGTTTGAGTATATTACAAACACAACTCTAATCCTACTTACCAAGGTTGGCTTGTTTGGGATCAAACCATTCAAGGATGGATTCTAAACACCAACAATGACAACATTGTGAACATTGTTGCCAAATACCCCACCTCCTCTAAGATCTAGACTGCTCTTGCAAGTGAGTTCCATACTCATAGCACAATTTGTGCCTCTGCTCTTAGACTTCACCTATAAGCCATCAACAAAGGACATTGTTTTGTAATCAATTTATTGAAGAAATTGTAGGAAAAAACAAAACACTGTAGCATGGAGGCTAGGAGTTGCTATGAAGGCTTTTCTGTATTTCCTGTATCTATATTATCTCATCAAAGACCAATCTGTACAATTAAGTATCTAGGCAGAAAAATGAAAGATACTAATGAGCTCGTCAACTAATCAACGGGCTGTTATTAGGCTAAGGTAATAAACTATGAAATGAGCCTAATATCACACATATTTCAACACTCCCTTCAAGCTGGAGATTTGTACAAGTCAAATACTCTAAGCTTGGATAATAGGTGGAGATGTTGTGGACTACATAATGCTTTAGTAAATAAATCAATTGGCTGCTTAGGTGTGTTGACATAATAAGTCTTTATAATTCCCTTCTGAATCTTTTCACGCATAAAGTGACAATCCACCTCAATGTGCTTGGTTCTCTTATGAAAGATAGAATTTGCCATTATGTGTCCAGTAGCCTCACTATCATAGAAAAATGGAATTGGTTATGGAATAGCTACACCAAGGTCTAGGAATAAACCTAAAAGCCAAATAATCTCCCAAACAATGTATCCCATAGCTCTATACTCTGATTCTGCTGATGAATGAGACACCGTTGGCAATTTCTTAGCCAACCATGATACAAGAGAATCTCCCAATTTTATACAATAACCTGTCATACATCTTCTAGACATGGGGCAAGTCACATAGTTTGAATCACAGTATGCAATGAGTTCTAACTTCGATGTAGATGATAGAAACAAACCAAGACCAGGGGTTCCTTTAATATATTTCAGTAATCTTGTAGCTACATCCATGTGCGAATGTTTTGGTGCATGAGTGAATTGACTAAGGTGTTGAACTACAAAAGAGATATTAGGTCTAGTATGGGTCAAATATAGAAGTTTCCCAATCATTCTCTAATAAGGGGCATAATTGCTAAGAAGTGGATCATCCTTCCTATCAGGGTCTCCCTCATCATACTCTAGTGTGGTCAATTTCATATTCTACTCTAGAGGAGTGATAACAGGCTTCGACCTACCAAATTCAGCCTCTAAGACTAGTTCTAGTGTATATTTACGCTAACTGAGGTATATACCCTTTGACAAGCGAGCTATATTTATTCCAAGGAAATACTTACACTTTCCAAGATCTTTCATATGAAGTACTGAATGTAAATATTTCTTCAACTCTAAAATTACCACAATATTTTCCCCAATTACCAAGATATCATCCATATAAAACAATAGGATGATAAAGGAATTTTGGGTCCGTCTAGTGAAGAGCGCATAATCATGTAATGATTGGGTGAAACCAACTGCTAGAAGTGCATTTGTAAACTTGGAATACCATTGCCTTGATGTTTGTTTCAAACCATACAATGATTTTCTTAAGCAATATACTGATCGCTCCCTCTAAGGAGGAAAACCAGGTGGAAGTTTCATGTAAACTTCCACAAATAAATCCCCATGTAGAAAGGCATTTTGTACATCTAATTAGTAAAGGCACCAATTTCTAATGGAAGCAATAGTTATAATTGATCTCACTGTCATTGATTTCACCACATGGGAGAAAGTTTCATCATAGTGTATCCCTTCTCGTTGAGTGTACACCTTTTACCACTAGACAAGCCTTATATCTTTTTATTGTACCATCTACTTGGTACTTCACCTTATAATCCCACTTACATCCAATGGCCTTATAACTAAGTGGAAGTGTCACAACATCCCATGTACGATTAGCCTTAAGGGCTGATAATTCTTTATCCATAGCATCAACCTAATGATTGTCTTTAAGTGCCTGACTATCTGTGTTGGGTTCATTGGTAGCAAAAATGGAAGCAATGAAGTTCTTGTAACATGGATAAAGGTGGTTAAGAGAAATGTGATCTAATATGGGATAACGACTATTTGACCCTATAAAGGTGGTCGAACACATATAATCAACAATCTGGATGAGGGACTACGTAGGTTGTGATGACCACCAAGGAGTTGGGAGTGGTGTTTGTGGAGAAGGCTGTATAAGTTCCCTAGGTTGTGACTGTGGAGTAGTAGGTGAGGAGCTAGGTTCTGGACATGGTTCTATGATTGTTGCTTGTTGCACATCTGGAGAAGGCTTCAATGGAGTAGGCAATAAATCGCATGACTGAGTGATGTCCATAACTGGAGTAGCGTGATTCGAGGGCAGATCATGAGGGGTTCTGATGACAGATTCAAGCAAAAGGAAAATCATATTCATAGAAAACTACATCCCGACTTACAAATAATCTCTTGTTCTTAGGATCATAAACCTTGTAAGCCTTTTGCAAGGATGGGTATCCAAGAAACATATGGTATGGCTCTAGGAAAGAATTTATCCCTAGGTTGCAAGTTTGCGGTGTAACATTTACACCCAAACACACACAAATGATCTAAGAAAGGAGGCTTACCATGCAATATCTCAAAAAGAGATCGATTTCCAAGTTTAGCACTTGGTAATCGGTTAATAATATGAGTGGCTGTTAGGATACAATCACCCTAAAAACATACAGGTATATGAGCTTGAAACTTCAAAGCTCATGCAACATCTAATAGATGGTGATGCTTGTGCTCTACTACCCCATTTTGTTGGAGAGTATAAACACAAAAACTTTCATGACGTATCCCTTGGGAAGCCAAAAAAGAAGAACACGTAGCGGAAAAAAACTCTGTGCCATTATCAGAGCAAATGTGCTTGATTAAGACACCATGTTAAGTTTGAATCATAAAAACAAAAGTTTGGATAATAGGGAAAACTTAGTCCTTGAAGTATAAAAGAAATGTCCAAGTTGTATGTGAGAAGTCATCAACAATTGTTAAAAAATAACGTGATTGATCATGGTTAAGTTCCCTATGAGATCCCTATAGGTCCATATGCACAAGATAAAAAATAGACTTACTAAAATTCTCACACTAGGGAAAAACAAAATGAGTTCATTTCGCCAAGGGACAAATAGAACAAGAAAAAAAATTAGGACATTTAACATGTTTTCCATGTGGAAAATAACACTTTTGAGAACTATGTCCCAAATGTCTATGTCATAAAATATAACGAGAATTAAAATTGTTATTACATAAATTGTTCACATTCACATAAGACAAAAGAGAATGGACATTTTGTAACACACGTGCAATACAATGAGGTAATTCATGAAGGGAAGGTTGCAAAAAATGGAGCCCTCTCATTGTTTTATCCAGTCTTATCACTTGCCTAGTCTTACAGTTTTGAAATATACAAAAATCATCTAAAAATATAACAATGCAGTTACGGCCAGTGGTGATTTTCTTAATTGAGACTAAATTAACTTTAAGCGTGGTATATAAAGAACATAGTTTAGATGTATCAATTTTGTGGGTTGTGCATGTCCTATGTGGGTTGCATAAACACGTGTTATCAGGCAATTTAATGGGCAAAGATTGTGAAACGCATGAATAATATGAATATAAGGAATTTAAATTGCACGTGACATGGTCACTTGCACCCGAGTCTATAATCCATGGATAATTGAAGTTAGGTGAAAGCATCATACCTTCATAATTACTTAAGGAATTGGAAGCCAAGCTCTATTGAAGTTAGTTTAAACTGTAAGGAGATCCTATAGGGTGCATTCTAGGTGCCCTGCAAAAGATAAATTCCCCAACAAACCTTGGGGATTCTGGCAACTGTTGTTGATCTGGGTTCTGAAGAGCAGATCCAAATTGGCTTGAGCCTTGAGAAGATGAGGTTGTAATGGGAACATGCCCATTTGCACTAGGATAAAAAACCTGGGGTATATGTGGCTGAGAGCTGTGAAACGGGCTCTGTGCTGGATGTCTGTTAAATGCCAATAGATGTGGTCCATTTTGCATACCAGAAGAGGCCGCGTGGAAATAAATGGGGCCACCAAATTGTGGTCCATTATATGCACCGAAGGGGCCCACATTCTGTACACCAAATGGGTTTGCATTAAAGAAAAATGGGCTTGCGTTAGAGCTTGCCATCTAGCTTGTGCCCGACCTACCCATCTCACCCATACCGCTTGCGGGATTCCCATTTGCAAAAAATCTGCTTCTGTCACCGATCTGAAGCACTTGTCCACCAAAACCTCCTTTTCCCTTGCCTTTTAGAGTCCAACTAGGGGGATAACCAACGAGCTAGTAGCATTTTTCCTGAGAATGCCCAGATTTGTGGCAATGGGAACATATAGTTCTTCCTTTTGTGTATGTTTTCCCTTTGGTTCTAAAGCTAAAGGATTGTCCACCCAATGAAAGAGCAAGAAGATTTTCAACATTATCCATAATAGTGATTTCCTTGTTCCTGCTATGGTGTTCATATTCTTTAGCTAGGTTGAAGGCAACATCTATAGATGGGAGTGGGTCCTTTGACAGAATATTAGTTCTGTAATTTCAAAATTTATTTGACAAACCAAATAAGAAGTCTATGGTTCTGTGCTTCTCGGTTTGGGCATCATCTCTCTCATTCACCCTACAAGAACAATTTCTACAAGGTAACAGATTGAAGGCTTTATAGAATCTAGTTCAAGCCAAAGATTACTGATTTTGGTGTAATACCCAGTAATTGCAGGAGCAATCATCTTGTTCTCAAACTATCTCTGTCGAAGATGATATTGTTGAGTGGAAGTGAGGATCCCAAACTATGTCTTGAATGTCTCCCAAATTATATTTAGATCTTTCTTTTGAGCAACATACCACATTAACTCTGTTGAGATAGATTTTTCAAACTAGCTCTGGACAGTAGAATGACAAAGATCCCAAGCACACTGTTTTTCTGTGTTTGTTTTTAGCTGAGTGAAGGTACCATCGATAAGGCCCCATTTGTTCTTGGCCATGAGTTAATTTTCCATTTGAATGCTCTAAAGTTTAAAGTTGGTTTCATCCTTAAGCACTTGAGTAACAAGGGATGCTCTAGGAATGTTAGTTGCTAAAAGGTAATAAGGGTCACAATATGGATTGATAGGAGTTGTTGTCGGATTTGGGTTTAGTGGTTGTGTTCGGTGTGGAGGAGATGAGGACATGATTATAGTAAGCTTAAAATGTAAGGGGTAAAGCAGTTTAGAAAGCAACAATTCAGTGAATTGTCAATCAACACATGTCTTTCAAGGTGAAATACGTGAGAGTTAAAATAACACGAAAGCTATTTTACTGACAACTTAAAAAATTATTGAGAAAGCCCTAAGCAGAGCAGGAAAATGAAATACCTTTAATGGCAGAGTTGGATGAATTGCATCCAATTAGTCCAAGGAAGATGATGAAGAAAGCTCGCATCTTGACTTCTCGGATACCATATTGAAGAAACTGCAGGAAAAAATAAAACACTATAGCATGGAGGGTAGGAGTTACCGTGAAGGCTTTTCTGTATTTCCTGTATCTGTATTATCTCACCAAAGAACAATTTGTATAGTTAAGTATCTAGGCAAAAAAATGAAAGATACTAATAGGCCTGTCAACTAATCAATGGGCCGTTATTAGGCTAAGCTAACAAACTATGAAATGAGCCCAACATCACACATATTTCAACATAGTTTCATGCAAGAACTCGATTCTATTGTCAACCAATTGCATCTTATATGCAAAAATGTGTTAGATAATGAATATCTAAAACACAAGTTTTACGGCCTTGGGAACCCATTCACATCGCTCACTATAGGTATCTCGGTACACACCTGAAATGCATCTTTGACTTTCGTATGTTATATTGCTGAACCATGAGACGCAACTTCAATTGGTGGAACAGAGCCTCCTGATTGCCATTTACTCCATAGTTACCACTGTCACTGACTCTCTTGACAACAATGTTGCCTCTGTCACCAGATCTGTGAGAAACTACGCTACCACTCGCTTACTTAGCCACCATGGATGCAACAAAAATGGCCACCTAGCCTACTAGTGTTAGTATAGGTATACCTCTTCTAACTTAACCTAACCAGTACAAACACCTGTTCTAGAAGCGCCACTGCAGGCGAACAACATCCTAAGGCCAACACTATTATTCACGACCCCTTAAGCCCAACTAATATAACCCAACTTGAAAATGAATGGTTCCTTGACTTTGGGGCCACTAATCATATTGCTCTCAATCCATATGGGCTTGACAACACACTGAACTATATTGGAGACTAAGAAGTCACTGTTGGAGATGGAATGGGCTCCTTATAACTTATACAGCTAACATTCATACCCAACAAAATTTATATCTATTAGATATTTAATTTCCACATATCAAAAATAAATTACTTTATGTTTCCAAATTTATAGAGGATAACGATTGTGAATTTTTATTTTATCTTAATTTTTATATGGTAGAGAGTTTGTGAACAAGAAAAATTCTACTACACAGACCAATAGACCACGAGCTATGTTGCCTTAATTTAAAGCCTACTCAACGTAATCCTATGACTTATCTTGCTATAATAAATGATGTTATTAATTCACTCTATCATTTAGGTCATACAAATTTTGACAATGTAAGAAAGTTGTAGAGAATAAATGATATTCCATTTTATGGAAAAGTTCCATCTTCTTATAGCTATTGTCAGGTTTCTAAAAGCCTATGTTAGGCCCACTACCTAACCAGCCACATGGTTAAGACCCTTTTAGATTTAATACACTTTGACATTATGGGGCTCGCCCTAACTACTTCATCCTTAGGTAATCGATATTATATTTCCTTTATCGATGATTATTAAAAATTTACATGGTATTATTCAATGCAATCTTGGGATGGTTTTTTTTAAGTATTTTTAACAAATTTTGCACATTCATTGAGAATCAATTACTAACCAAAATTAAGAGCATTCAATGCAATGGTGCTAAAGAATTTCTTTCGCACTCTTTCAAAAAGATTCTTGCCAACAAAGGAATATCCCATAAAATCTTTATGCCATATTCCCCATATTAGAATAGATTGGTTGAGCACAAGCAAAGACACATTATTGAATTTGAGCTTTCAATGCTCCACCAAGCCCATGTACCACTCAAATATTGAGACTATGCATTTAAGACAACAATCCATATTATAAATAGATTACCAAGCCCCGTAATACAAAATAAATCACCATGGGAAAAATTATACAATATTCTTCCTACAATTTCCCATATTAAAATCTTTCGATTTCTGGATTACCCTTATTTACATTCGTAATCAAAACATAACTTAGAAAAATGTTCCACACCATGTGTTTTTCTAAGATATCCCATGGAATATAAAGGTTATCAATGTCTTCACCATCTTCCACCTTTTCTACACCATCCTTATTTTTATCCCTTTCGATGTTTCACAATCATTCTAATATACAAGAACATTTAAATAACACATCTAATGTTACATTGAATACATCAACATCTCAAGAATCAAACTTACCACATCCTCCTCCCATTACAACACAACAACCTTCTACTGATTCTATGACAACATGGTTATGATGAGGTACAATTTAACATTGCACCTTAATGCAACAACATACCTATGGCCTTAACTGCTTTTCTACATCCATACAATGAACCACAAAATTTTATTGAAGCATCTAAAGATTTCAATTGGTGAAAGGGCATGATTGATGAGTATTCCTCTTTACTTAAAAATCAAACATAGGAATTGGTTCCTCTCCCACCTCACATTAAACTTATTGGATTCAAATAGGTTTACAAGGTTAAACTACACTTTGATGGTTCTCTTGAACAATACAAAACACGTTTAGTTGCAAAAGGCTTTCAACAATGCCTTGGTCTCTATTATACTGACACCTTTAGTTCTGTTGCCAAACTAGTTACATTTCGAATTGTTATCTCTCTTGCATACATGTAAGGATGGACAATCAAACAACTTGGTAAAAATGTGTTCCTTCATGATAATTTAGATGAAGAAGTATACATGTCTTAACCATATGATTTTATAGACTTTACTTATTCACACTTTGTTTGTCACCTTAAAAAATTTTATATGGACTTAAACAAGCCCCATGTGCTTGGAATCATAGACTTAGCACTTTTCTGCAATAAATTAGGTTTACTACTTTGAAGGTAGACTCTTCATTATTTATTTTACACAAACCCAATTACATCATTTTTATTTTAGACTATGTTAATGATATTATTTTTACAAGTAGTAATAATGCCCCTTCAATCATCTCTTATCTCAACTACAAAATGAATTCAATAGTAAAGACCTTGGTGCTTTACATTATTTTCTAGGCTTTGAAGCTTAAAATACCAAAATTGGCCTTTTACTACACCAAGCAAAATTTGCACACGATATTCTCCAACATGTGAAAATGTTCAATGCACGTGACATCACCACCCTATGTGTTGCATCTTACCCATCATCTCTAAATGATGGTGAACTATATCCTGATCCCATTCACTATTGTAGCATCTTGGGATCTCTTCAATATTTGACACTTACTAAACTTGACATATCTTATGCAGTAAACATTGCATGGTAAATTTATGCATTATCCAACAATTGTTCAATGGACCTTTGTCAAATGCATTTTGCGATTTCTCGTTGACACTCCTTGCTATGGCATCCAATTTATAAAAACCACCACCTATTCCCTTAACTCTTATTTTAATATAGGTTGGGCCAATGATCATGATGTTTGTTGCTCCACAGGTGGTTATTGTATTTTTTTTGGTCCAAATTTTATTTCTTAACATTCTCACAAGCAAAAGATTGTTCTTTGCTTAAGTACTAAAGTTGAATTTAAAGGTCTTGTGGATACTACAGCTGAACTAATATGGATTGAAGCACTATGTCAAGATCTCCATGTTCTACTATCACAACCACCAACCCTTTGGTGCGACAAACTTTAGCCCTATATCTTTCCATTAATCTTGTTTTCTACTATAATACAAAGCATGTCGAAATTGATTTTCATTTTATTTGGGAACAAATTAAACTAGGATAACTCTGAATTTATGTTTTCAAATGTCTTCCTACATTGTAATAGTTGATTATCATTTATGTAATTATTTTCTTTCCTAGGTTAGAGATCTTATTTATCACTATAAAGAAAGTCTAGTCCTATACATACAATTATTGAATTCCAAACCATTTCTTCACATATTGAGCTGTTACTTTTGTCCAAGGATTATTTCTTAATTTAAGGATTCTTCTACGAAATTTAATTATTTTGTAGAATTAGGTCTTTTACCTATGAACAATTTTGAATCAACACTAAAATCTCTCATCACCTGTTCTTTTTTTTTTAATTATTATTATTAAAAAAAGTAATTTATGCACCTATTCAAGCATTATGAGAGTGTGGAAACTTAGAATCACGAGATTCTAAGCAATGCTTACTTACTAGTGAAGTAAACACTTATTGACTAGTAAACAACTTTGAAGTATATTTTGAAAGATGAGAAGAAGTTATAGTGTAAAATCAACATGATTAGCAAAACATAGTGTAATTTGTACCAATTGAAGTGGGAGAGAGATATTGCAGTAAAAAACAATTGGTTGTCTTAATTATTGAGAACCCTAGATATTTAGGTACGAGACAGTCCCAAATAGATCCATATTCCCTCACTTTTTGTCCATTCCACAATCAGAAAGCGGTTCACATGGATCCCATGCTACGTTAAAAGAATCTCTCACTTTTTCTTGCTTAGTTTTCAATCAACAGTACCTTATTTTCTGCTAGCTTAGTTTTGAATCTTTATCACTTGTGCTGCATTCACTCAGGCTGCCTCCAGGTGCTCCAGCTATTTCATAAGATGTCGCCTGCATGTTTTCCCTCCCAAGCAACTTCGACTTTTATCCTCTTGAACCTCCCTATTGCCAATGTTGCTCCAACAGAATTGCACCTTGGTGGGAAGATGTTCTCAATAATCCACTAAAGAGGGTAAAAGAAGGATACTCCACCAAATGGAAAAAAAAAAAAAGAAAAATTAAAATGAGTTCTTGCTTGGCCAAGAGACTAATATACAGTTAATAAGTGCTCGATTTAGGTAGAAGCAAGGAGTGGGTGTATGAGTGTGTGTGTGTATATATATAAGAGACCAATATATATATAAACCATTGTGTATGGAATTTAATGTGTATGTCTTTAAGGTTGAAAATGTGTCAAGGATGAGGATCGCTCACGCGTTGCCGCAATGTAACCATAAATTGAGATTATCATCCCCGTGGATACTTATTACCAAGTGGACTCTTCCTGATTCAAGAACAGTTGTGGAGAAGGCGTAACTGACCAGTGGTTACACTAATTGCGTGGAGTGGAGCTTCGATACGCTGAACCCATGTATTGAGACAAGGAGATTAACAAAGGAGAAGTCTGCTGTCCCATTTTCTGAAAGTTCTCTATGTTACTTATTCCAATAATACGATATTAGGCTTCAAAAATCAGAAGCCTTGAACTTGAATTGTAAGAAATACATTGATGACAATCCGAACCTTCGGAATACTGGAATATCTTTCCGCAATACTAGAATTGAGAAAAACCACCGTGACAGAAACCGTCACTTTCCAAGATCGATCAGTTACATATGACATGCTGTTGCCCCATACAGAATCCGTTTTGATCAACCCAAACTGAGAAGACAACGGTCGCATCCCCTGTCTTATTCAGTTTAAAGTGGACTGGACGGTGCAGTGGATAAGGGTGTTGGGTTCTGCCAGTTATGTTTAGAGCAAAGATAGGTGTTGTTTCCTCCTTAATAAGGGGTAGAAGGTTACAGAAGGTTGAGTAATGGCTGTTGAGCACTGTTTTGTCTTGAGAATCTAAGAAACTTGTTGGGAATGTGGTTCATCCAATTCCATGAAGCCAAATACAAGGAGAATTATGTTAAAAATGTTAAACATAATAAGATTACGCAGTGAGAAAACGTAGTGGGACCTGGGTAACGAGAACTGAAATCCTGGTGAACCCGGAATTGGAAGAAACTCCTGCTGTTCTGAAAGGAACATGCTACCGGGCGCAAGTTCCGTGCTAAACAAGCATGTTTGTTTTCTTTTTTATTCAGAAAAGCATGTCACCAAATGTATGTGTGCTTTGTTTTCTCTGTTCGCCGAAAACCCAATGAGAAAAGAATATCAACTCTAGTAAGCCTTTCAAAAAAAAAAATATATGGGACCATTTTACTGCCATAGTAAACAATAGCAGTTAGATAAGAAGTTGGTACGTACGTTAGTCTTCACTTTATATTATGTCCCTCCCGTGCTAGGGACGCTGGGGCCGATGAGCAGAGCGCAGGTGAAGCGATCATTTAGGATGTATGTCAGCTCAGCCATCTTTTCCAGTGTCCTCTGCCCTTGGTCTTTTCTCCGCCGCAGCAAAGGATGCGCCTGTTCATCCACCGCTCACTCCAACAGACACCCTTGTCGTAATTAAATACTCTGTCGGAGAATTTAATGCACTCAACAAGCTGAAGAAGATGGTAAAGGAAAGGAAGGAAAGGGCAGATTTTCAACTGTACAAAGAACGTTTGAACTTCGATAAATTTGTGGGGAAGAGGGAATTATTGACCCCATCATGAACACGGAAAATAAAAACAAAACTCTGACTTTTAGTTGGGTCATAGAAAGTGCCCTTCTATGTATCCTTAGCCAAAAGGGTTTTGCCATCCGATGTAAGTTTGAATGACATTCTTCATCGACAAGATTTCACAAGCGAATTTGCTGACACTCCCTCGCACATTTCACAGTAGAAATAGTTTATAGCACAATGTGGACGGAAAATGTAAGCCAATCGGGTTTATAATTGGTGTTGAATGTCACATTCATGTGAAAAGTATGTTCTTTTGTGGATCAAGATAAAACCAAATTGAGTAAGAGAGATAAAGGTCTATTTTTTCTTTTTAAAACAGCAGAGACGTTTTCAAGTATGAAGTAAAGTTTATTCTTATTTCTGTTCCGTTTTCAAGTGCTTCCTTCTATGATTACGCTAAACACGTTGGAACCCACACTGTGCACAGGGAAAGGCGGCTTGGAATTGATTGACAATCCCATTAACTTTCAAATTACAATTTGAGGCAAAGGAAATTGGGATACTTACCTTTCGCGTTTTTGCAACAAAACAAATAGACGATGATGACCTCTTTCCCCAGAGTTTAAAGAATATTAAAATTTACTGTGATTTAATTGTACATGAGATTTTGATATTGATGCATGTAATTGGTTTTCATACCTAGGGTGCTGTTAAAGAGAGAAGAGATGATTTGATATTTCATTTATGGAAGTAAACATCAAACTGTTTATTCTAGTTTTTGTCAAAGATTTACTAATGTTTTGTTATACCACATTTCTTTTTTCCGATTGTCGCATAATTTTTTTTTTCAGTAAGTTGAAAGGAGTTTCAATTGTGATAAGAGAAGTCCACTATTAAAAAGAAATTTGAGAATTTTCTCATAGTGTCTTTTCAATTTTACTCTTGTAATATTAAGGGTATGACTTTTAACTCAAACAACTAATGGGTCGATCTTTTACTTTTTTACAAATAAAATGTAGTATCATTTTATTTACATCAAATAAGTAGAATGTACTATGTTTATCCAAATTCATCTCACCTTAAAATAAAGGAATTCAATCTAATGATAAAATAACTTTCTTTTTTAAACAAAAAGAAAAAAGAAAACAATGATCCACCATCTATGTGGACCCTAATCATCCTTGATAGGGATGGAGCCACCTATTTTTAATATTTTTTATTTTTTTAAATTTTATTTTATATTTCTCACTCACAATAAAGATATGTAAGATTGTTAAGAGGTTCATTATTTAATTTAAAAGTTGATTCATGAGATAGTAAAATTCATTATCATATAAGTAAAAATTCTAATATATTTTTTAATAATATGTAATTTATTATCCACATCTTAATACATTCTCTTATTATGATAATCAAACTATCAGACTATTATAATGCTACATCACACAAGTCAGACATGGATTAAAATCAATAAAAGTCTATAAGGGTGGTAAAGGAGGATTGTGACACTAATATCTTATTAAGAGACTCATTATCTAACTTAAAAGTTAGATCAAAAGATGACAAAATTTATTATTATATAAGTAAGAATTCTAATATAATCTTACATACTAACATAGATATCTAAATAAAAGAGGTCTGGAGAAAATTTAAGTTTTTAAGTGTAATTAAAAGCATCTTCCCAATCGTGCTCCGACTGAATTTTCCACCCCAATTTAGATATGAGGACACCATTGTTGTCCCATATTTTGAGAAAGAACTTCGGCTTTCTACCTCGTAATTTTCTTGTACAAGTTTGAGAGGAAGTCCTGGACAGCCTCTTTCTTTTGGCGGTCCAAAAAGACAGGAAGACCAAGAATTTCTAAAGGAGTTTCTTAAGCTCAAGGATATCCAGGACTGAGTGAATGGTCTATGGTTTTGAGTTCTTGTTGAAATGAACTGCATTTTGGTTCTTTATACACTGAGCAGTGCAAAGGAAATGATGCTCGAGCCGGGACTCAAAAACTGCAGCTTCTTGAGGGGAAGCCCTGCCAAAAGGCGTAAAAAGGTCGTACCGCAAAAAAGGATGGGCGACTTGTCGGCTGCTTTGACGGGCAAATCAGAGGGTTACCAAAGCTCCAACCGCATGCACATAGGAATTCAGGAGGGAGGGAGGGAGAGAGAGAGAAAGAGAGATTTCTGCAGTTCTCCGAATAAAATGGCAATCAAAAACATCGATGTGGTTCGAACGTAAACTTTCAACTTTCGAAAATGAATTATAAAGGTCATTCATCGCTTTTAGAGAGCGGGAGGATAATCCCTCTTTCTCTACAATGATACTCCAGATTGTCACTGTTTAGGGTAATTTGGCATGATTATTCAGGCATCCAAGGAGTAATCCAACCACAATTAACTTGCCACCTTCGTCTTTGATATTCAAATCAGGATAACAGGTTTCAAACTTGTTTCGGTGTTTGGATGAATCTCAGTCAATGATCCAATATATGAAAACCAAGTGTTTTTTAACCACTTCAATGAAAACCTTGAAGTCTCTGGAATGTTTTCCGTTAAGGCTTAATCAACCTTTCGAAACGTCATCATCACCTAAAGACTCCCGTTTCCTTTTTACGCCCAACATGCCGAGATTCCAATACTTTTCGAAAACAAAAGCGTTTTGCAAGGCCACGAAGCAGGGTGGCGGGCATCTATGCGTAGACCTGCCTTTCATTCAGCACAAAACAAAGGGTTAGTGTAAGAGTGGTTCCACGAGATGCATGAGGAGTAATACGTTATCTTCATTCTTACTCTCTTGATGCAACTGTGTCACCATGAAATTGATCTGTCACACCTTTCTTCAAATGTCGGCAAAACTGACAGCTTACCTAGCCCCGCCTATAGAAAATAGCAGGAAGTTCGTCGCGAAATTCTTGCAGCTAAGCAATGAGTCCTCCTTTCCCATAGATGGTGCCTCTGCAAAAAGACATGGATGATGCTAATTACTAGTCTCTAGCATTCAACCTGGGGACTTGGTGATTGGACACGCTCACGTGTACGTAGCTATAAGATTCATACTCCACCAGATTTAGAACTGCATCGTTTGAAGAATTCAGACTTGGGCTATGATGGCTTTTAGGGATTTGCATCGGTATGCGTATACTCCACCAGCTTTACGGTATGAATGGCTGACCATTTCGACGTAAATCAATTATTCGAACCCGGAAAAGTTCGATCCTAGCCAACTCAAACATTATCCCCACAGTTATCATGATTATCCGCCAATTACTAACCTTTTGCTAAGCTCGCTATTGGTGTTTCAGATTGCTACTGCTCTAAGTGCAATAAAAAAGGGAGCGTGTACTGACAGGAAAGAGTGACAACTTGAGGAATTCTGTGGAACAAATGTCTCAAACATAAGTTTTTTATTATTTTTATTTTTAATTTTTTTTTTTTATGAATATATTAATTTATTCATTAAAAAATAAGAAAATATAAAAGGTCAAACATAAGTATTTGCAGAAAAAAAAGGAAAAGAGATTCATGCGACCATCCAAAATGGATAGATCTATGACTTGGTCGAGTCAGTTGTTCCTCGAACCATTTCAACCCACAGAGCCTAGAGGTATAGATAAATGAGATACTATTGAACTGCTATTCCTTAAAGGCGAAAAACAGTAAGAGGTCGGGCAAGTGTTTGCGTCTGGACCTTTTTAACCTCAAGATTGATTTACAGAAGGACACATATCAAAATCGAGGAATAATTGAGAGTTCGTGCTAAATGTTTTCAAGGCTAGTTGCCCTCGAGGGGAGGACTCTAGCCCTGATGCTTAGTGGCTGAAAGGGCACCGCATTTTGTTTTGCAGATACAAGTCAATATATGGCCACGTGTAACGTACTAAGCATTTATGATGCAATTTGGAAGAGGGACAACAGCCAAAGCCACATTGTACAATCATTTCGCTGGATTAAAATAATTTGTGGGTGCAACTTCACCAATCATAAATGAGGCTCTATTTGTCCTTGGTTCTATTAATTTGGTCCATTTTGAGGTGTCCTATGGACTAGAAAACTCAACATTGAAGATTGAAACGAGAGTAATCAAACTTCATTTCTTTCTTCTTCTTCATTTTTTTATTTAATCTTAACTTCTCTTTATTTTCTTTTGGCTAAAACATTTGAAGGACAATGATGTTAGCGTAGCCACCGCAAGAATATACAGGAAGAAAAAAAAACAAAAACAGCGCTGTCAAGCAACCATTCCATGGCTTCCCTATCACGGAACTTGAAGGAAAAGGGTCAGCATAGGTAACGGCAACCGATGAGTTTATAGTAGTCACTACGCTTTGAAGGTTGAGGCCTGCAAATTGGATGAGGCGGGACAACCTTTGATTTCCTAAACGTGTCTCTACCCTTTCGTTTTTGGCTGATTTCTACCTAATTTATGGTCGGCCCCCTCTCCGTTTGGACTCTTATTTTTCTATTGTTCTGTACCGTTTTAGCAAAATTTGAGATGTAAAAGTACAGGTCAACTGAATGTCAAAAACCCCGTATTCTTCTTGGTATTTGGGACCAAGAATCGACGTCCTTCAGTGAAGTAAATTCCATTACACTAATGGAAAATTTTATTAAGAATATTGTTCACGAAAATTTTCTATTTCACTATAGCTAGTTTGGTTATAGAACGAATTAAGATTAGATTCGAGAAAACTCTTAATTAATTTGGTTTTCAACTGATTCCACACCGACTGTGCCCAGCAATTTCCTATTCTTTGTTGTTAGCTCTCTGAATCTTTCACTTGTGCCTTTCCCAACCCATATATTCTTCTTTCTGTTTTTGTGTGTGCACACACGTAAAAGGGTTAGAAAATATGAGAGGAAGAGTTGGTGAAACACGCAGCAAGTAAAATGTATTACAACTAAATACAATATAACAAAAGTCTTACATTACCTAAATGTTGTATGATAACCATCTTTTATGAGAAGAAAATATTCTCCATTCTAGGTTGATTTCATAAAAATGAACTTTTTAACCTAATATTAAAATTTGACTTTAAGAGATAATAACATATCATTCATGAAGCTCATGGCTAAAGTAGTTTGTTCAATGATATATTCCCTTATCATGGGCCTAGAACCCATGTTGACGTTGAGGAAGTGTGTTAAGAAAAGTGTCAAATGCTCATATTAGTTAAATCATGCTTGTAACTTTATGAGAAGAAAAGGCTTTGTTATTCTCAAGTCAAAATAAAAAAAAAGTTCCTTATTATTTTGTCAACTTTTTAAGTAAGAATATGTTGTGAGATAAAATAATTGTACAACACATATATATGCATACAAAATATACAAGGCACTAAGGATTTTATATGGTTTAAGATATACTAATCCTTACTTCTATAAAAGATAGTAACCTACCATTATTTGACAGTGTCCATTGACAATAGAGTTGCTAGAAAAATTTTCTTTTCATACCTCTCTTTCTCTCCCCCTTTAGTTACTATGAAATTCACTAAATGACATAGCATGTATAGGGTTTTTAAACCTCATATTTATAGGCAACTTAGGAGAATTCACAATTTACAAAATTACATTTTCACTCTTATTCCTAATTTTAATTTCATGAACAATCTCTTGCTTGGAGTCAAATTATGCATTACACTTTACTGAGTTCATCTTCTCTTTCTTGTTATATTTTTACTTGACCATTGACCATTGCCTCCAACTACAAGTCCCTTGCATTGTAAGATTAATTTTTGAGTCTTGCCACTTTGGACCTTGCATGCCTACATGCCTTGGTTTAATACATTGTGATTGCATCCTTAAATTGAAATTTGTATGATCACCTTGATGCATCCATTGTGGCTCCTAAATGCTATAATCCATACTAGTATATAAAGACCATCTACAAGCTTTATTGAAAAATTCTAAATTCAAAAATTGAGGATTTACAATTCTAGCACTTATATTGTTTTATAAACATTCTTTGAGCTAAAATTGAAGAGTTTAATTTTTGATTATAACCTTGAGGTTTCTTTGAGGCAAAAGGTATGTAGACTATCAAAGCCCACCTTTATGATAAAATGAAAAAAAAAAAAAAAGCACTGATGTTACTATTTCCACAACCTTTTTTTTTTACCATTTCTTCCTTCTTAAAAGTTTCTTCTAACAAGAAAAATAAAGGACTTGTTGGCTAAAGAATTACAATGCGAGAGTTGAATATCAAACAAGTACACCTAAGAAATAACTTTAGTTTGAGCAAAAAGGAGTATCAAAGAATAATAGCTTGGAATGGCTTCATACTACCTTCCTAAACCTTCAAGAAAATAGAAATGGTTTTCGATGGATGCCATTTGGTCATAGAGAGATTTGAAGTTATTAAGATGTTTAGACAAATGTCTCAATTCCTTCTACAAGTGATGAATATGGGAGACTAGGTTGATTTTTCGAGCCTCAAAGCACTAAGTAAACATAGCCAAGAGATCATTCTAAACTTTGAAAGGTGTCTTAAGTTAAGACTTTCAGGCACTACCATTGAACCAAAATTATAGTTAATAGTCAAGCATACCATATCATTTAACAATGTCCCAATAATGCATATAGGCTTGCTTGTTACCCATTGGACCCTACCCACGTGCCATGTGCCAACATTTCTAGATTAAATGCATGACCTAACTCCTCTTTAGAAAGGGTGCCAATCACCCATGATTTAAGAATTGTTCAATTCTTCTTGTGCCTTAGAATGGGGGTTGGGTGTTTCTTCTACACCAATGAGTAAGAAACGTGATGGAGAAGTTGAGTAGCTTATGTGATGAGCAAGGGAAGGGTTTGAGTAACCTAGGGTAAATAGTTGGAATCGGAAAATTTCAAGAGGACAAAATTGGAGACTTTGGAGGATTCCAAATTTCTTAGGCAAATATTTTATTGTTTTATTGTTAGAGGATTTCAAATTTGATTTTCTCTTAGATAAATTGTAATACTGAGATATGTTCTTAAAATTTTATACTCTCTTATTATTTGATGCATGAACTTATATATTCATTAAAAAAAAATTTGGAGACTAACATTTGTGGAATATGGCCATTTGACCTTCTTGACAATTTTAGAAGGAAGAGCGTACATTCCTATTCTTTGATACCAAAGTAAAGGAAACAAAGAAGAGAAATGAAACAAATATGTGTCTGTGCATTCCCAAACTTAGTGATACAAATTTATGAACACCTATTTGTAGACAATTGTGTACAATGGAATGAAGCATATTCTAACAATTTACAAACTGAAATGGATTAGAGAATAATGTTACAGTAGAGGGTAATATGGTTACCAATGGTGAATTCGTATGCTAAGAAGCTTTTGACTACAGTTGAGAGGTATCTTTCTCTATTTTTGTTGCTAAGATGGACTATAATGTGTATTCTGCCTTGCTAGAAGGAGCTGGTTGCATGATGTTAAAGTCCGAGTCTCGGAGCAGTACCTTTTTTATTATTTATTTATTATTTTTCACTTGGTGGCTGGTTACACAATAGAGTAACCCTTTCTTTCCCGTTAGACCTTTCATCACTGGAGCCATGGAAATAGTTACGTGAATCTTATGTTCACGAATATATGATTCCTTGTTGGTCCAACTGTTGGGCAATAGAAGGAGCGGACCCTCCTATCTCCTGTCATCCATCCATGATCCTCATGTCATTGTCTTAACTGTAATTTAGATTTGATCCCTACTTAACATGGCGCTGTGATCAACATGATTAAGACAATTCAAAAAATGAGGTCCCACGCACTCTAAAACCCCCTGTGCACAAGAAGAGAAGACAAGAAAACGAGTAGCTTGTGGAGCCGCCGGGAGTTGGTTGTACATCAACATTAAGATAGATTTATCAAGTTTAGAAATATTCAGACAAGACTGCCGACCTTCACCAGCAAAAAGTTTTGGCTCCTCTTTGCGTACTTGGTCGTCACCGAAAGTTAGTTTCATCAGTAGGCGCCACTCTCATGGATTCTACCCATGAACAACTGAGTTTGGAATGTTCACCACCCAGTTTTGGAAGTCCCTTTTATCAGAGACTTCTACAATGTCACAACTTACATATAAAAATGACCATAAGAAAAGTGGAAAAAAGGAGTAAAAGGGTGAAACAATTCTTATTATGGAATATCTGCTTTTCCACGAGATCCATGTTTGATACTTTCCGGACTTTTTTTTCCAATAAATTCCCTTTGCTCAAACGTGTTGCATTAGCAGCATAAAGAACAATGAGCATAATGTTCAATTAATCGGAAGAGCATCACATCGGATGCAAGTAACCGTCCCTTTCAGTGCAGCCTTTATCATAAGCAGATTTCTGAAGCACTAGAGAAATCTATAGTGACTCCGATATTCCGGAGTTGGTGCCCGTCGATGTGTTGTCACAATTTCCATTACTCTCGTATGCCTTGGGTTTGAACGAAAGATTGATTGATTGACTAAAACACTAAAAAGCTAAAGCCACGAGAAAACTCCAAGAAGTTGAAAAAGAGAATATGGCTTTTACAAACCTCCAGTATTTTCTACATTTATTTGTAATTTGCAAGCAAGGCTAGACATGACAACCGTAGTTCTGCTCTGCAGGAACGAGTTATTCTTGACGGGAAGAACAAAATGCAAAGTCTAAGCTGAAAAGTGTGTTCCACGCGAAGAAATATATCCTGTCCATGGTTTTTATTCATTGGTAATATATCCTTCCTGGTATTGAATGTTACCCAACATCGGAACACCGCTAAACGAACCCACTCTAAGGATTCTAGCCTAAAATATGCTTTGAGAGCTACAGAATCGCTTTCTTTTGTTTATGCTTCTTCTTTTGGGGATCTGGTCATGTATGACTTTACATCTGTAGAAACATTGTGGGGATACACAATCTTTTATTCTCGGAAACATTGCCTAATGGGGGAACTAAAAGGAAATAATAAAGAATCGTCTGGATTTACACCTGTAATATGAGCAGTCACTTTGTGCTCCTTTGCAGCTAAAAAAAACATTTCACACGCAGAGACATTGCCAAAAAAGGGCACAAAAGAGTAAAAGAGATCATTGACAAAAGTTAGAACTTCCACTATTAGCAGTTGTGTTTTTTTTATTCAAGGGCAATGTTTAGAATCTTCTAGCATCAATTACACTACCCAGGTGAGCCGGGGCCGGTAAACGTCAAGGCGAGACCAAGACCAATACTTACTATAAACAATACTCACCCCGCAGGATTGCATGTGTTAGGATTATCGTCGTGTGGCCCTCTAATGATTATTGAACTTTACCGACAACAGTGACTTCGAACACAATTCTGGGCCACAATTGCGATTTGACTAATCTGAAAGAATAGGTTCTGTTTACACAGACGCCAGATGGCTGCTAACTTTTTTTTTTTTTTTCTTCCTTTGTTATTTTTATGTTTACCTTTTTACGCAAAGGAAATGAAGAATTTTGGTGTCTCGATCTCTTATTTCCAACTAAGCCAAGACATCTTAAGCTTTCTACTTATTGTTGAGTTAAATAACTCAAAAATCAAATATCATGATCTTCCAGGCAAAGAACATGATGTTTGTTTTGCTTAACGTCTCGGAGTTGGTTAGCGTCTGGCTTTATTCTGATCATTCTTCAGATGGACCCTTCTTTTAGTGGGGAGACAAATTGCCCGAGTTTCTGGTTTCAGCATTCACTATCAAAAAAATGGAATTCATTGCAATGGCACTAGAGTCGTAGTTCAGAAGTATCAAAATGAAACCGAGAGCTCTAAATTAACGCATACTTCTAGATTTAACTCCACTTAATTTGAAAGACGGTAATTGAAGTACAAAATAACTACACGTCCAGCCATCATGTGAAAAAAGAATCAACGTCACGATTTTGTTGCTCCATGGAACCTTCAAATGAGCAGTGTTAGAGTGAGGCAAAGATATGCAGATCATGGGGAAGTGGGGGATTTAGCCTCCAGGCCCTTAACATGTCCGTTCACCTTCCAAGAACCATGCAGAACAATCATTTGTAAGTACAATCAGCCCATCAACGACGGCGTTTAAACTCTGCCTATTACAAACTCGTATGGGACCAAAGCATACGGGCATGGCTGAAACAAGCCCAAAAAACCCACAAAGGTGTTGAGGGGTGGAAGCCCAGAACAAAATCAAAATCAAGTCCCCGGAAGCACTGAGTTAAGCAGGAGAAGTACACAAAAACTTTACAAGAGTTCACTGGTAAACTATAAGCTTGTCATGACAAGAGCCTTTAGTTGCATCAAGTACCAGGCACCGGGCGCTAATTGGCTTCAAGCGCGGAAAGAGGCCTATGAGGAGCATTACACAGGCAGATCAGTAAGGCATAAACACTCGTGTATCCCTTGAACACAAATACAATAGAATTGTTAATGTTCTGGGTAATCTGACCTAGATCTTAACATTGTTTAACTAGCATGTGGCTTGAGGGGAGGCAATTATTTTTGTTAAAGAGAAAGAAAAGACCGAGTACATTACCTTCTTTTGTTTGCTGGATTGTGATGCCCTCAAACATTGTGATTGCTCTAAGGCTTGCTTCCCCAGCCCCTCCGTCCGTCACTTCTGGCTAAGCATCTTTCGGCGGAGGAAAGGCGGCGGCCAGTCGCTTCTGGCAAGGCTGCCAGTCTACCCCTCTCAAGCCTACTAAAATAGCTTACGCTTACCGAGCCTAGTCTACTAAAATAGGGCTACAGCAAGCAAGCTTTCCCCCTTTGTTTGTTGTGGGTCGCGCCTCACCGCAGGCACTGAATGAATGACGCTAGTGGAGACAAATTCCTTCCGGCTAATAAAGAGACTACTCCAGTCTTCCCAGAATTCCTTCTTCTCCCTAAGAATTGAACGAACCAAGTTCACCTATACGAGAGTGAGGAATAAAAACCAACAATAAACTTCCCACTTTTTATGTCCCACGATTCTACTAGTTTAGAAAGAAAGAGAAGGAAAATGACCTGTAATATTGAGATATATCTATATATTTTTGTATATTATATTTTATTAATATAAATTTATATTTTTATCTAATAAAAAAGAATTCACTGGCTATAACTATAAAATCTCCCCAGGTGGGATTTAAACTCTTGTGCCGATGCCAGAGTTAATTACAATTCCGACGTGACTCATCTATCACCTCTGGGAGAAAATCCACGAATATTCCAGCCAACAATGCTGATTTACATCGGTCATTGGCTATTGCTTTCTTAGTATGGCATCTTTTTGTTCGCTGTCCACTGGTGGTATTATTGTATATAAATGTAGATAGAGAAAGGGACCAACCCCTATGGGCCGGGTTATCCACAATGGGTGGAAGAGCAGGTCAAGACAGAATGCAACCGCTCCTGTCACAGTGGTAAGAAATAAACCGTTTGTGGTAAGAAGTAAATTATCATGATAATCGTTCATGCATTCAGTTAACAAAGATAAGCATTAAGCATATGGTCAGATCTTTGTGATCCTTCAGGTTTCCTTGTCATGGAATCTAATTAAGATAATTACACTTTCTCCAAACTTCCGTTAGACTCGACACGGGTACAAACCATTTCGTTGTATGAGATGATCTAAACAAAATTTTCTTTGGCAATAGGTGCAGTCGGAGGAAGTGCAGCTAGTGGAAGAGCAGCCAGAGAAAGATAGCATACCCCCCACCCTAAGAGACCCAGGGATGACGTTGAAGCCCAAGGGTGGGAAGTAGTTGTCTCTTTGGTTCCTTTATGTCTAGCTTATTGTAGAAATGCAGGGCCTAGTTGGTGAAAACCAAGAACTTGGTGATCAATGGGGGTAACTGGCACCTTTATAAGGTGCATAACTGGAGTCCCTTGCCTAGGTGTGAAATTGCTATTTCTGCAGTTTCTATACTCCCCTGCAGATGATCATTGGATTCATTGATCGGTATGAGTCTAGCCATAATAGGAATTGGAGAGCCCACCTAATTTAAAGGGCCTTGACTTTGATACAATGTGGAAATATAAAGCCCAATTGGTGAAAACCAAGAACTTGGTGATCAAGGGGGCTAATCGGCACTTTTATAAGGTGCAGAACTAGAGTTCCTTGCCCTAGTGTGGGACTGCTGCTTTTGTAGTTTCTATACTCCCCTACAAACGAATACTTGATTTATTGATCGGTGTGAGTTTGGTTTATAGAAACTACAGAAACAGCAGTCCCACACTAGTGTGAAGGACTCAAGTTCTGCACCTTATAAAGGTGCTTGTTGCCCCCTTTGATCACCGAGTTCTTAGTTTTCACCAATTGGGCCTTGCATTTTTACTGGTATCGAAGTCATTTTCCTTACTCGTGTGTGGGGTCCAGTCCTAGTGAGCAAAGTTAACCGAGCTTAGATTGAAGGGGAGTGTAAAACTATTAGTCCCACACCAGTAAGGGCACTCGAAAAAAATCACGTCTTTATAAGTGTTGGACCTCATCTCACCACTGCCTATGAGTTTTGGTGGGCCAACTGTGGGGCTCATTTGCTTACTGGTATCAGAGCTATTTTCCTTACTCGTGTGTGGGGTCTAGTCCCAGCTAATAAAATTAACTAAGCTTAAATTGAAGGGGTGTGTAAAACTATTAGTCCCACATCGATAAGGGAGCTCAAAAATCACAGCCTTATAAATGTCGGACCTCATCTCACCACTACCTATAGGTTTTGGTGGGCCAATTGTGGGACTAGTTTACTTATTGGTATCAAAGCCATGATTTAGGAAAATAACTCTGATACAAGTAAGTCAATGGGCCCTATAGTTGGCTCACCAAAACCTATAGGCAGTGGTGAGATAAGGTCCGACACTTATAAGGTCGTGATTTTTGAGCTCTCTTATTGGTGTGGGACTAATAGTTTTACACTCCCCTTCAGTCCAAGCTTAGTCAACTTTGCTAGCTGAAATTGGACCCCACACACGAGTAAGGAAAATGGCTCTTATACAAGTAAGCAAACAGGCCTCATAGTTAGCCCACCAAAACCCATAGGTAGTGGTGAGATAAGGTCCGATACTTATAAGGCTGTGATTTTCGAGCTCCCTTACCAATGTGGGACTAATAGTTTTACACTCCCTTCAGTCCAAGCTCGATCAACTTTGCTGACTAGGATTGAACCCTACACACGAGTAAGAAAAATGACTCTGATATCAGTAAGCAAATGGGCTCCACAGTTGGCCCACAAAAACCTATAAGCAATGGTGAGATGAGGTCCGACACTTATAAGGCCTTGATTTTCAAGCTCCCTTACTATTGTGGGACTAATAGTTTTATACTTCACCTCAATTCAAGCTCGGTCAACTTTGCTGGCTGGGATTGGACCCTATACACGAGTAAAGAAAATGGCTCTGATACTAGTAAGTAAATGGGCCCCATAATTGGCCCACCAAAACCCATAGGCAGTGGTGAGATGAGGTTTGACACTTATAAGGCTTTGATTTTTAAGTTTTTTTATCAATGTTGGATTAATAGTTTTACACTTATGAATGGAACATACTAGTGCATGTTTAGTATAAATAAAATAGTTTTGTCGTGAAAGTTGTTATCCTGGTCTTTGTTGTTTTTTGTCTAGAGCAATGTACTAAAAACCTTTAAGGCATGCCATAGGCTTTACTTATGAGGCACTAAGTTATTAAGTGAATGCTAATTTCTATGTGTATCCGTTTGTTTACCTATATAACATGATCAAAGTTTAGGCTGCTATTTTGAGACTTATTGTGACCAACTAGGGAGGGCGAGAATTGATCATGAATTCAAAATAGGTTTACTCATTTTTCTCTTATATACTACAACCCCAAAGAAAAATCATCAATCTTGAAAAGGATCATTCTAATCCTATCACAATTAGACCCCTAACAGGGTAGCATAAGATGGGGCCACTTTTTTTGTGCCCATCTATTTCAACAATAACAGAAAAACCTATTCTTTTTTATACTATAAGAGGAGAAAGAAAATCTTTATCACTCATCTCCATCCTGCCCCACTAAACTAACAAAGTAAAACAATATCAAGAAGTAAATAAGTGCAGTGACTAAAAAACTTCCTTTAAAACGATCTTCCCAATCATATGGATTTCTAGGTTAAAGCCTCCATTTTCAACAAGATCAAGAGATTAATCAGATGGAGAAATGGAGATAGAACAAGCTCAGAGGCTAGTTATATAATGCAATTTTTTATGGTACTAACTAAATAATCATATAGGTTATTCTTTTA
Source organism: Casuarina equisetifolia (assembly GCA_028551475.1). NCBI lineage: Eukaryota > Viridiplantae > Streptophyta > Magnoliopsida > Fagales > Casuarinaceae > Casuarina > Casuarina equisetifolia. The sequence continues at coordinate 22,765,784 of CM052356.1, forward strand.
TTGCAGTTCTTAAGATACTAATGATTGAACATTTTGTTAAGTACTATAATATCATAATATACAAATTAAGGTTTTCTCAAGTTCTACAACTCTCACATGCTTCCTATAATGAACTATCCAAACATGTCAAAAATAAATTTAATCTACAACAAAAACACAAGCCTTTAGTGAATTCTTCGCACAAGACCTCTTAAACGTCTTTTTGCCGTGGCCATTATTCTGAAAAGATTGTTCATCTCAACATTTTTAATTGATTGGGTTTTCTTTCCTATTGAACCAAGCAAAATTCAAGTAGGCGTGAACCTTTTTGGCTTTGTGGATGATTCTCCACTTTTATTCTCTATCCAAAGCTTTTTAGTTAAATAACATTTGGAATTACACAGTAAATCAATCCCCAGTTACTATTGCCTGTATAAAAGGCTCTTTGAGTTGCTCACGATCATCCTATTTTCATAGATGTGGGAAAGGATTTCGACCATCTATTGTGGGAGTCCAGCCAAGAATATGTAGGCAAGAATTAAATTGTGGCTATATGAGGAAACAATTCATTTAAGTAATGAAAAATTATAGGATACAAAAAGCATGTGGCTTAGTTGACAGCTTTGTGTCACTTAAAACTAAAAATTTTAAATTCGACACTCAATCCCCCTACATTCCCATTTATCTAACAGAAAAAAAAATTATTTGCAGAAGACAACATTAGAACTTTGTTGACAATCTTTGCAAAAGAGATAATTATAAATTAATTATTGATTACTAATGATCTCCTGCAACTTTCGGTCGGCTATGGTTGAAGAAAAGATACAAAAATAAGGCATCCCAATTCAGTCGGACTCATTCAGCTACTAATACTAAATACTTTCCCTTCACACTATTAAGTCATCCTTGAAATGACATTATAACACAGGGCACACGGATTTCTGAGAGGTCCGAATTGGTTGAAAGGACCTGCAAACCAGACATCTTGTTGAAATGACCCGTGACAGAAAGAGAAAAAAAGCTATAGCCAACTTTCTTTTAAATAAATAAATAAAGAGGGCGGGGTTTGATGGTAAGAGACGAGAAAACAAAGCCGGCAGGCCACGGGATGGAAGTGATCAATTATTAAAATGTCTTTCGAATGATTAAGGTGTACTTATCAGGAATTTTCTTTCACCTTCTATTCCCTAATTACGGTTTTAGTATTGCCCTATTATGTACTACTTTCTCAACCTTGTTTATGAAAAAGGAAAGAGATTTTGGATGGGCAGATTACAATGAATTGCAATACTAAACTCAGAATTTCATTGTTGGTGTTCTTCAAAACCCAACGTTGGTAAATCTTGTGAATTCTAATATAATGAATTGTGCTTTTACAAATTTCTTTCGTATAAACAAAACTAATAAGGGAGAGTGTGAACTTTTACCTTCTCACGTATGGCATCCCGAACAATCATTGAAACTTTTTGTGGTTGTCGTGTTTCTACAGATCACTTAATCATGACCGTCTGCAACATGGTATCAATTTTGGTCAAATAGCAAGTCATTTGAAGGAATCGCAAGACAGAGAGTAAAAGAGAAAGGGAGAGTTGCAGGCTTCAGGAACTCTTCTCTTGAAGCTAGATGTCAAACAAAGGATCCCAGTTCACCCTGCAAGCATCACAGGCTTTAGCCTTCTGGTGCTTACTTCCTTTCGATGACCAAGATTCACAGATGGAACATAGAATAATCAAACAAAATTTTAACCAAACCACGAAGTCCAAAGCATTCAAACCAAATTTTTCTTCGCAATCATTCTTTTGACTTAAGTTGAAGGAAAATCTCGGTTTTCCACCATTTTACATGCTGCTCTTAGCTGCCTTCAACAGTCGCATTTATAATGGCTATCATTACCAGTGTTTCCGGATTTAGTATTTGCTTTCTCTTTCAGGCTTATTAGACCACAAATGCAACGCCTTTTGAATAGTGCACTAGTGAAAACGAAAAGGACGTTTCGGGAAGTTGTGCTCTGCGTGTTCACAACAGGGACCCGATATCCCCCACCAACCACTCGAAAAGTTACAGCAAGGGCCAAGCTGATAGAAATGTATGAGGCATTTTGTCCCTTCCTGGGGTTCTTTGAATCGTGAAAGTGCCCCACGGTGATCTTCAACCGACCATATTCTTTTAAGGTCCTTTTCTACATTTTCACAAGGAGAAGACACGTTTGAGAATAATACACTTGTAATTCAAGCAGTACATGGAGCATTTTAAGCATGCAACCAGAAGGACCTTACACGGTTCCCTAAGCTACTCTTACTTTCTGTTAATGGACAATCTGCCATCTAACATGGCGTTGTCATTACATTACAGGAGCAAAGCTACAATATAAAAGCGAAACTTGATACTCGAGCTGCAAAAAAAAACAGGATTATTGAGAACGATGGGGTGGTCCAACGAGAGGAACCGTCTTTTGTCCCTTGTCTAGTCGTGCCCATGCTGAACTCCATTTCCGTTGGATTGATTCTCTTGGTGGCCAAATTTAGGAAGGCCCATCTCCAAAGATTCTTCACGTGTTGGTTCCTCGGTCCTGCCCTTGTTGTCGCGGTAGATGAAGTATACTATGAGTTGTACGGCCCCCAGGCCACACCCAAAGCCATTCGGCACCTGCAACAGCAGAACGCATTTCCATCAAAGCAGATAACGAGGGGGTTGTTTCGTGACTGACGGAATTTCAGAAATTAAGAGAGAAAGTACTTGAATTTGGAACTGAAATTAGCCAAAGAGGAAACACTTTTAATGTACAATTTGGAAGAAGAAGAACTTACAGCAACAAAAGGATCACGGCCGAGTAGACCAAAGATAAACCAGGAAGTGCCGCACAGGAACACAAACAGCGACAGGAAGAACGGCATGAATTCGACACTCTTCGTTCTGATCACAGTCCTCTTCATGTACATTCACAACCCAAATATACATTATTCAACCATCTAATGTAGTAATTAAAGCACATGTGCTCAAACAAATAGCATATGTCCTTTGAGTGGAAATGGCCCACTATAAAGCATTAGTCTAGACGTATCCAAATTGCCTACGACTTGAAGCTCCTTAGTTACAGCAAGTGGCTGCGACAGTCTGTGGGACCGAATCAATCTGGGTCTTCTCAAAGAATTAAAAAGCAAAAGAAAGAAAGAAAGAAAGAAAGAACTTACCAGAATTGAAAGAGGTGAGCCATACATGATGATGGAGAATATGGTCATAGCCAAGCCGCAGAAGAGCTTCCTGCCTCCGCCATGCAGGACAAAGAGGGACACCAAGGCCACGACCAAGAAAACGGAGAGCACGCACACGAAGAGCCCCAAAATCTTAGCCTTTTCCTTCTTGGGGGCATATATGATGAAGATCACCACATAAACGAACTCAATTGCTGCCCCGGTGCCGTTGATAGTTGATACTAAAATGTTGTTGGGCGACACAAACGGGAGGCCATACCTGTTATTGTAGCATGTTATTTTCAACTGAAAATCCAGTAATTAGACTTCAAAAAAATTGAACTGCAAAAAACCCCAAAATAGAAAAAAAAAAAAAAAAGGATTCAATTTTATTGCATATTTTCAAAAATTTCTGTGGGTATAAATTGGGAGATATATTACAGATCTTGTTGCTCATACGTTTGTAACTAATTTGCGAAAAATTTGGGAAGAAAATTTCGGAATGGTGAAGGCCAGTTAAAGTTCCGTAGGCAACATGTAAAGATATTAGATATTAACTAACCAGCAGACAATTTCTTTTCATTTCTCTCTCTTTCTTTTTTTTTTTTTGGAAAGCAATATGGGGGCCATGTTGTCCCGTCGTCATTACCACCGTCCAAAACTCCATCACGGGAGCCCTGGATTAACTGAAGTTAACGTGGATTTACAGCAAATACCTATCGCCATTATTATCAACACAGACAATCCAAGAAATAGACAGGGAGTTTACTGTTAAAAGGGAGCAGAAGGAGAACAGAAACAGTGCAAAGAGGCAGTTAAAGAAAGAAGGCTACCAAGCGGAAAGGAGGCAATTGAGCAAGGTCATCACGTATGGAATGCCTGAAAACTGCTCGGTGGACTTGTGCTGGATGATCCTCTTAAAAGTAATCCTGCCACAAGTACCAATTTGTTTCACGATTCCTCGTATAAAGGGAAAGTAAAACAGCCATTAATTGTTCAGATTAAGCCAACAGGAGAAGATATAGTGCTCGCTAGTAACAAGGAAAGAGAGTGGAGAACAATTATGCATGTAGGAGAATCAAAAAGCAGTAACATGCAGACTCCAAATCGGTCTGTACATACCCTTTTGGGGAAAGATGATAAACAAACAACTTTTACCGCTTAAAGGAAGGAAGATCAGAGAAGGGAGAGAGAGAGAGAGAGAGAGAGAGAGAGAGAGAGAGAGAGAGAGAGGTGGTCCTCAGTGATACATACACTGGGGCCAAGAAGAGGAACAGAGCGGTGGCGTTTCCTGCAGGCAAACAGAAAAAAACAGAGGAACCATAAATCCAAGAGCCCAGAAGAACTTCAAGAGATAAAATGAAGGCAAAAAGAACACCCAAAAAGAATCCATTTTTGCAGAAACTGAAAACCCACCAAAGATTCCGAACAAGAAATGCGCAACATCCATTGCTTCCAGTTTTTCTCCACCAATTCTTGAAGCAAGACAGAGAACCCAGATGCGGAAAGGTCCTTATGGAACCAAATAGCTCTTCTTTATTTTTGGGTAGAAGTTTGTTGGGGAAAGAGATGTAGTAGAACCAGATACCAAGAGCGAAAGTTTCTTTGAAAATGGCAGGGAGATAAGCGGTGCAGCACCAGGAGCAAGTGGGGGGTTTATATAGGAAAAGAATTTACACAGTAACTAACAGCCTTTTGGCAGTAAATCTTGATTCTTGAATTCGGTCTTATCCGTACGTAGGTTGAGTAAAGAAAACTGTCTTCTTCTTCTACCCGCTCTCTCTCTCTCTCTGGTTCTGTGTCACTTTCTCTGAACCGTGTGCGGAGTGTCAACTGAAAATGAACGCGGCGGATACGTATGAGGTGAAACTGTGAAGTTGAATGAGGACTTAAGAGGGTTAATGGGGCCTATATTATTCACTACTTTAGTTGCTCGACAACTTTATGAAAATTTCAAAAAAAAAAACGTGAGATTGGTGCAATTTGTGAAAGATATCACACACTTGGGGCAGATGTTTGCTAGTTACAAAATAAGGGGAATGCTCAAAACGTTTCTTGCAACCACAAGACAATAAGCACAAATCTAAACTAGAAGATTATGGATCAAGAAAGATCATCGAGACTTTATCTACCCGAACATAAAATATAACAAGACATACGAGGTTTGGGAAAATCCCAATGCTTAACTTTGAAAACTCAGAATTTTTTTTTACATGTTTAGGTTATCAGTCATTTTAAAATATGAAAACCTCTCATCACCACTTGCCATTCTTTTTTTTTTTAAAAAAAATAATTATACATTTATTCATGTATTTTTAGAGTGTCGAATTTAAAATCAAAAAATTCTAAGTAATGCTTACTTACTATTAAACTAAATATTTATTGACCAGGCAATGACTTCCATGTTAAAGCTCTTTCTTCTCTATAGGTTAAATTTTTCATGGAAAATCAACATGATTAGCAAAGAACAATGTAAATTGGACCAATTGAACTGGTAGAGAGATATTGCAGTAAAAAACATTTGGGTGTTTTAATCATTGAGAACCATTGATATTTAGGCACCAGACACTCACAAGTAGACCTCTGTCCTCTCTCTTTTCGACCATTCCACAAACAGAAAGCGGTTCACATGGCTCCCAATGCTATGTTAAAAAGAATCTCTCATTTCCACAAATTATTTTTCTTGCTTAGTTTTCAATCAACAGTACCTGAATTTCTGCTAGTTTAGTTTTGAATCTTATCATTTGTGTTGTATCCACTCTGGCCGCCTCCAGGCGCTCCAGCTTTTCCATAAGATGTCGCCTGCACGTTTTCCGTCGCAAGCAACTTCAACTTTGACCCTCTTGAACCTCTCCATTGCCAATGTTGCTCCAACAGTATTGCACCTTGGTGGGAAGATGTACTCCACAATCCACCAAATAGGGCAAAAGAGTGAAAAAATAAATAAATAAATAAATAAAACAAGTTCTTACTTGGCCAAGAGACCAATATATAGTTAATAAGTACTCCATTTAGTTAGAAGCATGTGCTATTTAGGATTAAGCCCACAAGGAGTGGGTGCGTGAGTGTGTGTATTTATCTATATATACACATAAAAGAGACCAATATATATAAACCATTGTGTATAAAATTTAATGTGTATGTCTTTATAGGTTGAAAATGTGTCAAGGATGAGGATCGCTCACGCTTTGTTACAATGTGAACATAAATTGAGATTATCATTCCCGTGGGTACTTATTACCAAGTGGACTCTTTATTGAGTCAGGAACAGTTGCAGAGAAGGCGGAACTGACCAGTGATTATATTTATGGCATGGAGGGTAGCTTCGATGCGCTGAACCCATGTTTTGAGTCTGCTTTCCTATTTTCTGAAAGTTCTCTATGTTACTTATTCCAATAATAAGATATTAAGCTTCAAAAATCACAAGCCTTGAACTTGAATTGTAAGAAATACATTGATGACAATCCAAACCTTCGGAATACTGGAATATCTTTCCGCAATACTAGAATTAAGAAAAACCACCGTGACAGAAACCGTCACTTTCCAAGGTCGATCAGTTACATATGACATGGCGTTGCTCCATACAGAATCCGTTTTGATCAACCCAAACTGTGAAGACAAGGGTCGCATCTCCCGTCTTATTCAGTTCAAAGTGGACTGGACGGTGCAGTGGATAAGGGTGTTGGGTTATGCCAGTTATGTTTGGAGCAAGATAGGTGTTGTTTCCTCCTTAATAAGGGGTGGTAGGTTACAGAAGGTTGAGTAATGGCTGTTGAGCACTGTTTTGTCTTGAGAATCTAAGAAACTTGTTGGGAATAAGGTTCATCCAATTCCATGAATCCAAATACCAGGAAAATTACGTTAAAAATGTTAAAGATAATAAGATTACGCTGTGATGGTTGTTGGCAATATGGTTCATCCAATTCCCTGCTAAAAAGCATGTTTGTTTTCTTTTTTATTCAGAAAAGCATGTCACCAAATGTATGTGCGCTTTGTTTTCTCATAAACTCTAGTAAGCCTTTAAAAAAGGAAAAAAGAAAAAGAAAATTGGACCATTTTACTGCCACAGTAAACAATAGCAGTTAGATAAAAAGTTGGTACGTAAGTTAGTCCTCACTTTATATTATGTCCCTCCCGTGCTAGGGACGCTGGGGCCGATGAGCAGAGCGCAGATGAAGCGATCACTTAGGATGTATGTCAGCTCAGCCATCTTTTCCAGTGTCCTCTGCCCTTGGTCTTTCCTCCATGGCCACAGAGGATGCGCCTGTTCATCCACCGCTCACTCCAACAGACACCCTTGTCGTAATTAAATACTCTGTTCGAGAATTTAATGCACTCAACAAGCTGAAGAAGATGGTAAAGGAAAGGAAGAAAAGGTCAGATTTTCAACTGTACAAAGAACGTTTGAACTTTGATAAATTAGGGGCTAAGAGGGAATTATTGACCCCATCATGAACACGGAAAATAAAAGCAAAGCTCTGATTTTTAGTTAGGTCATAGAAGGCGCCCTTTTATGTATCCTAAACCAAAAGGGTTGTCCCATCCGATTTAATTTTGAATGACATTCTTCATCGACAAGATTTCACAGGCGAATTTGCTGACGCTCCCTCGCAGATGACACAGCAGAAAAAGTTTGTGGAACAATGTCGACGAAAAATGTAAGCCAACCGGGGTTTATATTGGTGTTAAATGTCACATTCATGTGGAAAATATGTTCTTTCATGGATCAAGATAAAACCAAATTTAGTGAGAGAGAAACGTCTATGTTTTCTTTTTAAAAAAGCAGAGTGTTTTCAAGTACTTATTTCTGTCCCGTTTTCAAGTGCTTCCTTGTATTATTACTCTAAACACGCTGGAACCCACGCTGTCCACAGGGAAAGGCGGCTAGGAATTGATTGACAATCCCATTAACTTTCAAATTTTGCGTAGGAAACAATTTGGTTGCAGATTAGACAAAGGAAAAAGGCACTTCCTTTCATATTTTAGTAACAAAACAAATAGACGATGATGACCTCTTTCCCCAAAGTTTAGAGAAGATTAAAATTTACTGTGATTTAAATGTACATGAGATTTTGATATCTACGTATGTAACTGGTTTTCATACCTAGGCTTGGATGTTACATGCAGTTGAAGAAAATAGAGATGATTTGATAATTTCATTTACGGAAGTAAACATCCAACTGTTTATTCTAGTTGTTGTTAGGAACTTCCTAATTTTTTGTTGTACCATATTTCTTTTCCTTTTCTTTTTTTCAATTGTCGCATAATAATTTTTTTTAGTAAGTTGAAAGGAGTTTCAATTGTGATAAGAGAAGTCCACAATAACTTCGGCATAATAATTTTAAATTGTCACATAAAATAAATTTGAGAAATTTTCTTATAACGGCATCTTAGTTTTACTCTTCTAGTAATTAAGGGTATGGCTTCTAACATTGAGAACTAATGGACCATTTTTTTTTTTGAGACAAAACATAGTGTCATTTTATCTACATCAAACAAGTAAAACATACAATGCTTATCCAAATTCATCTCACCTTAAAATATAAGGAATTTAATTTAAAGATAAAATAACTTTCTTTTTTAAATAAAAAGAAAAAAAAAGGATCGTTCATCATCTATATTTACAAAAGAGATAGTAGAATCTAACTCCATTATTAGAATTGAATGAGGGTGGACCTTAATTGTCCTCGGTAGGGATGGAGCCACCTATTCTTAATCTTTTTATTTCTTTAAATTTTATTTTATATTTATCTCTCACAATAAGATATGTTAGCTAATCTTTTGATTTGTTCTTAACCCGTTAAAGAACTGAAATTAAAGTCACCAAGAGTAAGAAATGATGATTTTCATCGTTATAACGAGAGGTTTATTATTCAATTTAGAAGTCAATTTATGAAATGGTAAAACTTATTATCATATAAGTAAAATTTTTAATATATTTCTTAAGAATATGTAATTTATTATCTATATTTTAATATATTATCTTATTATGATGATCAAATTGTCGAACCATTTGGTACTGCATCACATGAGTAATACATGACTAAAAATAATAAAAGTCTTTAGGGATGTTAAGGAGAATTTGAACTTTAATATCATATTAAAATATTTATTATTCAACTTAAAGGTCAAATCAATAAATAGTATAATTCATTACTATATAAGTAAAAATCATAATATATTCTTACATATTAACATCGATATCTAAATAAAAGAGGCCGGTAGAACATTTAAGTTTTTAAATGCAATTAAAAGCATCTTCCATAGGCAATCATGCTCCGATTGAACTTTCCACCCGAATTTAGATATGAATTTTGAGAAAGAACTTCTGCTTTCTATCTCGTAATTTTCTTGTACATTGAGAGAAGCCCTGAACAGCCTTTTTCTTTTGGCGGTCCAAAAAGACAGGGAGACCAAGGATTTCTAAGGGAGTTTCTTAAGCTGAAGGATATCTAGGACTGAGTGAATGGTCTATGGTTTTGAATTCTTATTGAAATGAACTGCATTTTGGTTGTTTATACGCTGAGCGGTGCAGAGGAAATGATGTTCGAGCCGAGACTCAAAAACTGCAGCTTCTTGAGGGGAAGCCGTACCAAAAGGCAAAATAGGGTCATACCGCGAAAAAGGATGGGCGACATGTCGGCAACTTTGACGGGGAAATGGAGGGTCACCAAAGCTCCAGGTGCATGCACATAGGAACTCGGGAGGGAGAGAGAGAAAGAGCGATTTCTACAGTTCTCCGAATAAAATGGCAATCAAAAACATCGATGTGGTAAGAACGTAAACCTGCAACGTTCCGAAAGTGAATTATAAAGATCATTCATCACTTTTAGCCCTCTTGCTCTACAATGATACTCCAGATTGTCACTGTTTAGGATAATTTGGTATGACTATTCAGGCATCCACGGAGTAATCAAACCACAATTAACTTGCCACCTTCATCTTTGATATTCAAATCAGGATAACAAGTTTATCATTGTTTGGATGAATCGCAGTCAATGATCTAAGCTATGGGAACCGAGTATTTAGCAACTACTTCAATGAGAATCTTGAAGTCTCTAGAATGTTTACCATTAAGGCTTAATCAACCCTTCGAAACGTCATCATCACCTACAGATTCCCGTTTCCTTTTTATGCCTAACACGCCGAGGTTCCCATACTTTTCGAAACCAAAAGCATTTTGCAATGCCACGGAGCGGGGTGCGGGGCACCCATGCGTCGACCTGTCTTTCATTCAGTACAAAACAAAGGGTTAGTGTAAAGAGTAAGAGTGGGTTCCACGAGATGCATGACGAGTAATACCTTATATTCATTCTTACTCTCTTGATGTAACTTCTCACTCTCAAATTGATCGATCACTCCTTTCTTCAAATGTCGGCAAAAGGACACTGACAGCTTATCTAGGTCTGCGTATAGACTCTGTACAGTAGTAGGAACATCATCATGAAATACTTGCAGCGAAGCAACTAGTCTTCCTTTCCCATAGATGGTGCCTCTGCGAAAAGACATGTATGATGCCAATTGCTAGTCTCAAGCATTCCACCTGGGGACTTGGTGATTGGACACGCTCACGTCTTCGTAGCTAAAAGATTCAGACTCCACTTGTTTTAGAACTGCATCGTTTGAAGAATTCGGACTTTGGCTATGATGGTGTTGAGGGATTTGCATTGATATGCGTATACTCCACTAGCTTTTCGGTATGAATGGTTGACCGTGTCGACGTAAATAAATTATTTGAACCCGGAAAAGTGCGATCCTAGCCAGCTCAAACATATCCTCACAGCTGTCATGATCATCCGCCAATTACTAACCTTTTGCTAAGCTCACTGTTGATGTTTCAGATTGATACCGTTCTAAGTGCAATAAAAAAGGGAGTGTGTACTGATAGGAAAGAGTGGCAACTAGAGGAATTTTGGAACAAATGTTTCAAACACAAGTATTTTGAATAAGCAGAAAAATACAGAAAAGAAAGAGGGGAGAGAGATTCATGCGACCATCCAAAATGGATAGACCTATGACTTGGTCGAGTCAGTTGCTTCTCGACCCACTTCAACGCACATAGCCAAGAGGTGTAGGTAAATGAGAAACTACTGAATTGCTACTCCTTAAAGGTGAACCAGTAAAAATTAGGGCAAGTGCTTCCGTGTGGACCTTTTAAACCTCAAGTTTGACTTACAGAAGGACACATATCAAAATCGAAGAATAATTGAGAGTTCGTGCTAAATGTTTTCGAGGCTAGTTGCCCTCGAGGGAAGGACTTTGCGCTGATGCTTAGTGGCTGAAAGGCCACCGCATTTGTTTTGCGGATACAAGTCAATGTATGCCCACAGAAAACATACTAAGCATTTATGATGCAATTTGGAAGTGGGACGACAGCCAAAGCCACATTGTACAATCATTTCGCTGGATTAAAATAATTTGTGGGTGCAACTTCACCTATCATAAATGAGGCTCTATTTGTCCTTGGTTCTATTAATTTGGTCCATTTTGAGGTGTCCTACGGACTAGGAAACTCAACATTGAAGATTGAAACAAGAGTAATCAAACTTCTGTTCTTTCTTCTTCATTTTTTTTTATCTTATCTTCTCTTTATTTTCTTTTGGCTAGAACATTTGAAGGACAATGATGTTAGCGTAGCCACCTCATGAATATATAGGGGGACGAAAAAAAAAAAAAAACAGCTCGGTCAAGCAACCATTCAATGGCTTCCCTATCACGGAACTTGAAGGAAAAGGGTCAGCATTGGTAACGGCAACCCATGAGTTTATGGTTGTCACTACGCTTTGAAGGTTGAGGTCTGCAAATTGGATGAGGGGGGCCAACCTTTGATTTCCTAAACCTGTTTCTGTCCTCTAGTTCTTGGCTGATTTCTACCCAATTTATGGCCGCCCCACTCTCCGTGTGTATTCTTCTCTTTCTATCGTTTTGCACCGTTTTAGTAAAATTTGAAATGTAAAAGTACAGGCCAACCGAATGTCAAAAATCCCATATTCTTCTTCTTCGTATTTGGGGCCCAGTATCGACATCCCTCAGTGAAGTAAACTCCATTACATTAATGGAAATTTTTATTAAGAATATTGTTCATGAGAATTTTCTCTTTCACTGTTGCAGCTTTGGTTATAGAACGAGTTAAGACGAGATTCGAGAAAACTCTTAGATTAACTTGGTTTTCAACTGATTCACACCAACTGTTCCTAGCAATTTCATATCCTCTGTTGTTAGCTCTCTGATCTTTCACTTCTGCCTTTCCCAACCCATATGTTCTTCTTTCTGTCTTTGTGTGTGTACCCGTAAAAGGGTTAGCGAATATGAAAGGAAGAGTTGGTGAAACAAACAGCAAGTAAAATGTATTACAACTAAATACAAATATGAGAAGTGATAAAAATAGTATGACAAAAGTCTTACATTACCTAAATGTTGTATGATAATCATCTTTTATGAGAAGAAAATGTTCTCTACTATGGATTGATTTTATAAGAATGAACTTTTTAACATAATATTAAAATCTAAATTTAAGAAATAATAATATCTTGTTCACGAAGTTTATAGCTAAAGTAGTTGATTAAGTGATATGTTCCCCTATCATGAGCCTATAACCCATGCTGACAATGAGGGAGTGCATTAAGAAAAGTAACAAATGCCAATATTAGTTAAATCATGCTTGTAACCTTATAAGAAGAAAAAACTTTGTTATTCTTGAGTCAAAATGAAAAAAAGGCCCCTTTATTATATTGTCAACTTTTTAAGTAAGTATGTGTTGTGAGATAAAATAATTGTATAACATAAATATGCACAATATATACAAGACACTAAGGATTTTACATGGTTTGAGATAAACCAATCCTTACACCTATGGGAGATAATAATCGGTCATTATTTAGGAATGTCTATTGACAATGGAGTTGCCAAAAAATGTCTATTACGTATGACAATTCACCAAATGATATATCATATATATATTTATAGGGAACTTAGGAGAATTCTTAATTTACAAAATTATATTTTTACTCTTAATCCAAATTTTAACTTCACAACTAACAATCTCTCACTTAGAGTCAAATTATGCAATCTGCTTCACAAAGTTCATCTTCTCTTCCTTGGTATGTTTCTACTTGACCATTGACCATTGATCATTGACCATTGACTATTGTTTCCAACTACAAGACCCTTGCACCATAAGATACACTTTTGAGTCTTGCCACTTTGGACCTTGTATGTCTATACTAAACTTGTAGAAAGAAAAGCTTTAAATACATGTTTATAATTATCCGTCTTCAAATATGAACTCTTGTTAGCTCAAAAGCTTTCATTTTCTTTCTCCATTTAAGATAAAATTTGGTCATCCAATTTTTTGAGCTTTCCACTTATTTCTCAAAATTTATTCAAGTTTGAACCTAGAAATTAAAAGAATGAAGAAAATATGTGCACTTGTATTCCTAAACTTAGTGATACAAAGTATATGAGCATACATTTCAAAGTCATTTTGTACAATAGAATGAAGCATATTCCAACAATTCAAACTAATACAAAAAAAGGAAAATAAAGGATGTTGTAACTAAATAACTTATATTTTCTTTAGTAATATATAATACTCAACCTTTTACCAAAAAAAAAAAGAGAGAGAGAGAATAAAGTTACAAGAGAGTGGATTATGATTAGAATTGATGGATTAGTATTCTAAGAAGCTTTTGAATGCACTCGAGAGGCATCCTTCTTTACATTTTGGTGCTGAGATGGATTGCAATGTGTATTTTGCCTTGTTGGAGAAAGCTACTTACAGGGTGTTTGTGATTGATCTTGAATGATGACTTGGCCAGCACTTTGTGTGAATTCGTCAACTTCAGACAAACAATGGTCAGCCTGAGTTCAGTTCTAAATATTCCAAAGGGTAGACAAGTTAAAGGTTCAGTGAGGATGTCGACAAGTTTATAGTAGGAAGGTATGTAACGTGCGATAATAGAGCCTTGACCAACGCTTCCTTATACAAAGTCATAATGTATTTCCAGGTATTTGGTGCAGCTATGAAACGGAAGATTGATTATAAGATAAAGGATAGACAAATTATTACAGTATAAGAAACTAAGCTTGAACGAGAAAACACAAAAGTCCATTCGCATAGGGCAAATCTAAATGGATTTAGTAGTGGTAGTTGCTATTGCTTGAAACTTAGCCCTTGTTGAGGATTGGGCAATTTTAGGTTGACATTTTGAGTTCCATGGAACACAAATGCGTAAAGAACACGCAAAAAGCAATAGTCGATTGCCTAGTTGAGGGACGTCTAGCCCATTTAGCATTAGTGGCCAAGAGAACACTAAATGACTAAGAAGGATAATCCAAGAGAACACTAAATGACTAAGAAGGATAATTCTAGGCATGTAATGTTGCTTACATGTTCTCTTTCATTGTCTTAAAAAATTTATTGGGAAGACTAAACCATTTTTCAATAAGATGATCAAGAATAAGATATCAACATTTTGAAACTCAGACTTTTGTTTTACTGAATAAAACTATACAAATAAAGTGAAATCATTAACAAAGATATATAATATTGAAATCTTTGAGAAGAACTTAGGACTGTAAGACCCACAAGTCATTGTTTATCTTTTCAAATAGTATAAGACTTCTATTAAGGAAGGATAAAATGGTAATCTCCATTTTATTTAATATGCTACTATATGAAAGACATCTTTAAGATCTAAAACAAAGATTTGCTTATCTAGCTTAAAATTTTATAAAATCACAATGTGAGGATTACCAAGTCTACACTACAAGGCGCTTCAATCAAATTGCCTATTGAATTATAAAATAAAAACTTGAGAATGCATATTTTGTAGCATAAAAGGTTTATCATGCTTACTCTTTGATGTGAGGGTTTTCCTAATCTTTAGGTCCTTAATAGTAAAACCAGCTTTACTAAAATGAATAGAACACAAAAAATTATCAATTAACTTTGACACAAATAAAAGATCATTTTTAATGGTTGGACTACTAAAAATAAATGTATTGAAATAGTACCAATAGGTCCATAAATAGTTTTTATTACCAATATGTGAAATAGCTAAGTACTCTCCATTTCCTATTATAATTGAATCAATCCCAAATGAGTAAGATTATGGAGCTTAACCACATTGCCAATCATGCAATAGGTGGACTTATTGTTAGTATCCAATCTTTATCTCTATCATCGTTAAGCTAGACACAACAAGTGTTGTTGGATCTCTTCATATTGATATGTGTTGATAAAACTCTTAAAACATTATAAAGTGTTATGGGCTATTTTTTTTTGACAAATTTGGTAGATAATTAGGTTGCCATTTGAAATAGCTAGTGTTTTTGGCAGAGCCATAATTGCTAATAGTTTGTTGTGTTTTGCCCATTCTATGTAGACTATTAAAAAAGCCCACCTTTATGGCAAAAAGAAGAAGGTATTGACATTTCTATTTCCACAACCTCTTTTACCATTTCTTCCTTCTTGAAATTTTCTACTAGCAAGAAAAGTAGTAAACTTATTGGCTAAAAAACTACAATGCTAGAGTTGAATATCAAACAAGCATACTTAAGAAATAACTTAAGTGAGAGCAAAATGGAGGATCAAAGTATAATAGCTTAGAATGACTTCATGCTTCCTAAACCTTCAAGAAGATAGAAGAACTTGGCAAATCAAAGAGGGGTTTTCTATGAATGTCATTTGACCATGGAGAGATTTGAAGTTATTAAGGTGCTCAGACAAATGCCTCAATATGCTTCTACAAGTGATAAATATGGGAGAGTAGATTGATTTTCTAAGCCTTAGTGCACTAAGTAAATAGAGCCAAGAGGCCATTCTAAACTTTGAATGGTGTCTTAAGTTATAACTTTCAACTATTATCATTGAATCAAAACACTATAATTAATAATCAAAGTGCATATCATATTTCTTAACAATGTCCCAATAATGCATGCGGGCTTGTCTGCCACCCATTGGGCCCCACCCACATGCCATGTGCCAACATTTCTAGATTGAATACATGACCCAACGCCTCTTTAGAGGTGCCGATCACCCATGATTTAAGAACCATTCAATTCTTGTGCCTCAAATCGGGGTTGGTTGTTTCGTTTCCTTCAATGAGTAAGAAACGTGGCGGAGAGGGTACTTTGCTAGTCAAGAAGCTGAAAAGCTTTTGGCAAGGGAAAAGATTTGAGTAACCTAGGATAAATGGTTGGAATCGGACAATTTATGGGTGACAAAATTGGAGATGTTCACATTTGTGGAATATGACCATTTGACTCTCTTGACCATTGAAAAAAATGTGTGTGCATTCCCAAACTTAATGATACAAATTTTTGAACACTTATTTGTAGATGATTGTGTACAACGGAATGAAGCATATTCTGACAATTTAGAAACTGAAAAAAAGAAGTAGAGAACAATGTTACAATAGAGGGCAATATGGTCTCCAATGGTGAATTCGTATGCTAAGAAGCTTTTGACTGCAGTTGAGAGGTATCTTTCTCCATATTTGTTACTAATGGACTATAATGTGTATGCTGCCTTGCTAGAAGGAGCTGGTTGTAGGATGTTAAAGTCCGAGACTCGTAGCAGTACCTTTTTTTTATTTTATTATTTTTTTCACTTGGTGGCTGGGTTACACAATAGAGTAACCCTTTGTTTCGCGTCAGACCTTTCATCTCTGGAGCCATGAAGATAGTTACGTAAATCTCATGTTCATGAATGTATGATTCCTTGTTGGTCCAATTGTTGGACTATAGAATGAGCGAACCCTTCCATCTTCTATCATTCATCCATGACCCTCATATCATTGTCTCAACTGTAATTTAGATTTGATCCCTGGTTAACGTGGCACTCTGATCAACACGATTAAGACAATTCAAAAAATGAAGTCCCATGCACTATAAAACCCCCTGAACAAAAAGAAAGAGAAGAAAACGCGTAGCTTGTGGAGCCGCCAGGAGTAGGTTGTACATCAACTTTAAGATAGAGCTATCAAGTTTAGAAATATTCAGACAAGACTGCCGACCTTCACCAGAAAAAATTTTTGGCTCCTCTTTACGTACTTGGTCATCACCGAAAGCCAGTTTCATCGTTAGGCGCCACTCGCATGGATTCTATCCACGAACAACTGCGTTTGGAATGTCTACCATCCAATTTTGGAAGTTCCCACTATTAGAGACTCCTACTATGTCACGACTTACATATGAAGAGTACCATAAGAAAAGTTAGAAAAAAGGGTGAAGGGTGAAACAATTCTTACTTGGGAATATCTGCTTTTCTACGAGATCCTCGTTTGATTTGTTCCCAACTCTTTTTTCCGATTAATTCCTTTTGCTCAAACGTGTTGCATTATCAGCATAAAAAACAATGAGCATCATGTTCAAGTAATCGGAAGAGCATCACATCGGATGCAAGTAACCATCTCTTTCAGGCAGCCTTTATCATAGGCAGATAAAAAAGCCGATTTCTGAAGCACCAGAGAAATCTACACTGATTCCGATATTTCGAAGTTGGTACCTGCTGATGTGTTGTCACAATTTCCATTACTCTCATACGCTTTGGGTTTGAATGATTGTTTGACTCAAACACTAAAAAGCTAAAGCCATAAGAAAACTCCAAGAAATTGGAAAGAGAATATGGTATTTGCAAACCTTCGGCATCTTCGACGTTTATTTGTAACTTGCAAGCAAGGCTAGACAAGACAAGCGCAGTTCTGCCCTGCAGGAACGAGTTCTTCTTAACAGGAAGAACAAAATGCAAAGTCTAAGGTGAAAGTGGGTTCCACACGAAGAAATATGTCCTGTCCATAATTTGTTCATTGTTAATATATCCTTCCTGGTATTGAATGTTACCCAACGTTGGAACATAGCTGAACGAACCCACTCTTAAGGATTCTAGGCTAAAATATACTTTGAGAGCTAGAGAGTCGCTTTCTTTTGTCTATGCTTCTTCTTTTGGAGATCTGGTCATGTATGACTTTACATCTGTAGAAACATGGTGGGAATACACAATCTTTTATTCCCGAAAACATTGCCTAATGGGGAACTAAAAGGAAAAGGAAAGAAAAAAAAAATCGTCTGACTTTACATCTATAATCTCTGTCCCAGTCACTTTGTGCGGCTTTGCAGCTAAAAAAATCATTTTGCAAGCAGAGACATTCCCAAATAAGGGCACAAAAAAGTAAAAGAGATCATTGTCATAAGTTAGAACTTCCACTGTTAGCAGTTGTGTTTTTTTATTCAATGGCAATGTTTAGAATCTTCTAGCATCAATTACAGTATCCAGATGAGCCGGGGCCGGTAAACGTCAAGGCGAGACCAAGACCATAACTTACTATAAACAATACTCCCGCCACAAGACTGCATGTGCGATGATTATCACCATGTGGCCTTGTAATTGTGACTTTGAACACAATTCTAGGCCACAACTGCGATATGGCTAATCTAAAGGAATAGGTTATGTTTACACTGACACCAGATGGCTGCTAACATTATTTTATTTTATTTTTATTTTAAAACTTTTTTAGAGAAAGGAAATGAGGAATTTTGGTGTCTCGATCTCTTATTTCCAAATAAGCCAAGGCATCTTAAACTCTCTACTTATTGTTGAGTTAAATAACTCAAAAATAAAATACCATGATCTTCCAGGCAAAGAACATGATGTTTGTTTTGCTTAACGTCTACAAGTTGATTAGCGTCTGGCTTTTTCTGATCATTCTTCAGATAGTTCCTTCTTTTCGTGTGCAGACAAATTGGCCCGAGTTTCTGGTTTCAGCATTCACAAAAATGGAATTCATTGGAATGCGACTTGAATCCTTGTTCAGAAGCGTCGAAATGATACTGAGAGCTTTAATTAACACATCCTTCTAGATTCAACTCCACCTAATTTTAAAAGAGGCAAAGATACGCGGATCATGAGGAAGTGGAGGATTCAGCTTCAAGGCTCATAAGATACATGCTTTCACCTTCCACGGGCTTATGCAGAACAGTCATTTGTAAATACTTTCAGCTCATCAGCCATGGTGTTTAAAGTCTGCTAATGACAACCTCACATGGGACCAAAGCAAAAGATAAATGCAGGGCATGTCTGAAACAGGCCCAAAAAACCCACAAAGGCGTTGTGGGGTGGAAGCCCAGAACAAAATCAAAATCCAGTCTCCGGGAGGACTAAGTTAAGCCAGAGAAGTACGCAAAAACGTGACAAGAGTTTTCACTGGTAAACTACATGCTTGTCCCGACAAGAGCTTTTAGTTGCAAGTACCCGGAAGCGGACTCTAATCGTCTTCAAGCGCGGAAAGAGGCCAATTACTCTTTTGTCATTAAGGCATAAGCACTCTTTTGTCTCTTGAACATAAAAAAAAAAAAAAAAAAAATTCGAATTATTAAGATTTTCTTTTCCCCAGTACACCGACTCCACAGGTTGAATTAAGGGCTATGCATTTTATGGGATGGTCCGCGTCTTATGTGTCTCCTTCTAGACAATTAACTCCGCCTCTTTACTCCTGGTATTAAAGGAGAGTCGCAACCACGCGGCTACAACCTTGCGCTTCATCTTACTTGGAAGATACAGAAGTCAGTCACAAAACCTGTTGTTCCTCGGAGATTGTCCTTGATGGATGTCCACCATCTCAACCTTCAGCTATTTTTCAGCCTTGATTTCACGAGTATGCCTGCCCACATATTCCTATTGTTTTTCTGTAAATCAAATGGCATTTTAATTAGGTTTTTCAAATTCAAACTCCATTTCAAGTACCACAAACCTCAAATACCTCCTAATTTTGAGAGTCATAAAAGATGAGGGTTATCTTGGAAGCAACAACCAAGATTTTAATGTCAAATTTTTCTTTGAGTAGTTTTAGTACTCAAAAACAAACAACAAAAAATAATGACTTTCCCCGACGTGTAGTTTTAATACTCAAAAAACTTTTTTTATAGTGCATAATACCCGAATCATCCACAGGGAAGCGACTGTTCTTGGGGCAGTGAATTATGCAATTTTCTTATTATCCATCAGGTACAGCTTTCAAGTGTTCGTCTAAGCAATTCAAAACCCTATAGATTTCCATTCTTTGCTTGTGACTTGTATCCTTGGCTAGAAACTCGTGGACCTTACCTCCCACTTGGATTGAGCTACAACCAGGAACCTTTTCCATGCCTTGCTGTCTCATTGCCACCCGGGAAATCAAAGCATCTTTCCACCGTCCAAATGATGCGCTCGAATTCGAGATTAGCGTTAGATAGCTAGGATTTGAAGGTTCCAACTCTAAAATCTTCCTGGTTATGGACTCCAACATATCCCTGTTTCCATGAATTTTACAAGAACCTAGTAAAGTGGCCCAAATGACAGCATTTGGCTTCAAATGCATGCCTTCTATGAATCTTACTGCTTCTTCCAACCTCCCTGCACGACCCAGAAGATCAACCATGCAACCATAATGCTCAATTCGTGGTACAATGTCAAACTCCTGAACCATCCGGTCAAATATCCTTTTACCTTCTTCCACCAACCCCCCATGAGTGCAAGCAGACAGAACAGCAATGAAAATGACGTCATCTAGCTTAGTTCCTTCTGCACGCATCTGATCGAACAGAGCTACTGCTTCTTTACACTGACCATTAACAGCTAGACCTGAAATCATAGTTGTCCATGTAATTACACATCTCTCAGCCATCTTATCAAAAACTGCCTTTGCGTATTCAACATCTCCACATTTTGCAAAGACATCTATCAGAGCATTGCCTAAAGAAATAGATAATTCAAACTTGTTTCTCTTGATATAAGAATCAATCCATTTCCCATGTTCAAGAGACCTCAAGTGAGAACAGGCAGAGAGTACACTGACCAAGGTTGTCTGATCAGGCCTACACTTTGCATTAATTAACATCTGATGAAACACATGGAGAGCTTCATCGAACTCATGGTTATGAATATAACCAGCAATCATGGCATTCCAAGAGATAGTATTTTTCATGGGCATCTGATTAAAAATGTTCCTTGCAGATTCAAGATCGCCAATCCTAGTGTAGCCACATATCATGGTCGTCCAAGAAACTACCGTTCTCTCTGACGTCATATTAAAAAGATACTGTGCAGACTCAATATCACCCAACCGTACATAGGCAGAAATCATTGAATTCCAGGAAACTTCATTCTTTCGAGGCATCTTATCAAAGACTGAACGAGCCAATTCCAATCTTCCAGCCTTAGAAAGCCCCGAAACAACAGAATTCCATGACACAATATTCCTCTCAGGCATTGAATCAAACAACCCAATGGCAGATTCTATCTCTCCATTGGCTAAATGGGCACCAATCATTGAATTCCAAGAAACAACATCTCTTTCAGGCATTTCCTCGAACACGTGACGAGCCATATCCAAATTACGACCGCATTTAGCATAGAAGTCTAACAGGGTATTCTGGACAAAGACACTTGAACCAAATCCTAGCTTCAAAATATCACCATGAACCAATCTACCTTCTTCAAGAGCTCCAAACGGTTCAAAACATCTCAGAAGAAAGGTAAAGGTGAAACTGTTGGGTGCAATAGGGAACACCTTCATTTGATGGTAAATACGCAATGCGCCTTTATGCGTCTTTCCTAAAGAGCATTTGATCATAGTATTCCAGGAAACCACATTTGGGTGCTCAGAATTTTGAAATACACGAGCCGCATAATCAAGGGAAACAAGTTCCGAGGCAAGGGTGATAAGCTTAGGTAGTAAAAGATCGCTATGATGGAGGCCGCTCGTGAGAACCTGAAGGTGGGTTTGCTTTAGTTCTCTTATAGTTTTACAGCTTTCCAGGAGTCTCAGCATTCTCAGCTCCATTGAATTCTTTCATCGGCCATTCAAAAAATCGTTATTCTAGTTACTTCATAGGGTTTAACGATTTTGAGAATTCCAGTCAAAGCATCATTGTGTTACGGGCTTATTTGTCATCCCAAGTCCGTCGGTTTTATAACACGGGAGGACGGGAATTAGGGAGGGGTCTTGGATGTTGGTTGTATTGGAATGTTCACTCGGCGTTAGCGTCTTTCATGATGGTGATACTGATATTAGTGGCAGCCTGCCCTAGAATATGATGGGGGGATCAAGAAAGAGACAACATGATCCACTATTTGATGATCCATCAGCTCTTGCAAGGATGATTGTGAGATTAAAATTTTTTACGACAATAAGAGCGAATATTAGTTTTGCCGTTCAACAATTCAATTTATGTTGTTCATGCTCCTAAACATTCACAAATGGACACTACTATATTAATGGTATGTTTAATATTCACATACGGACACTGCTATTAAAAAATCCTAGATACTTGGATTATTCTTGTCTTTTTACCTTGCTTGTAATTCTCTACTTATTACAATTCTAATTATGCTACTTGTTCCATGTCACAACATTGTATTGTTTGCTACTGTATTAAATTTGGGTGAATTACTTATTTCTTGGATAAGCAAAAAACAACCAACCATTTTTAAATTATCAATTGTGTCAAAATATAGAGCCATGACCTATACTAATTGTGAGATTATTTGATTACATAGATTACTCAAGGATCTTAATACTTTTATTTTTTTTAATTCCATTTTATTGTTATAATGATGTAACTAAACGCATAGATGCAAATATAATTTTTTATCAAACAAAATACATTAAAATTAACTATCATTTCATACCAAAAAAACTAAATAGGAATATAATTTAGGAGACACACATCATCAACTTTTATTATTCAAGGTGAAAGCATTTGAGAATGTTGATGTTGTAAGCCTTTAGTGTTAGAATGGTTAGACACATTAGGCGCCACATCATCACCCATGTCAATGACACATCAACCTTAGGCCACATCAGCAAGCACCTGACTCAAACTTGTAACCGCGACTCAGACTCATGACTGCAACCCGACCCACAATTGTGTGCAATCTTGATCGCAAGAGTTCACGATTTCCATTGTTGCCTAATCGGACTTCTTTTTTGGTTTCATAGCTGTAAATTTGTAAAGAATTTGATTGTAATTTTGATTGTATAATTTTTTTCCTATTCTATTTCTGTAATCATTGTATATAATTTTGTGATTAATCGAAGAAATATCATTGGGAAATTTTGAAATTCAACCTAGGGTTAACCTAGGGTTTGTTCTTCCATCTTTCTCTCTAATGGGCCAAAATTCTAGTTAGTCCTCTCTTGATTCAATTTCTTTTGCTTATAATGTTTGTTTCATTATGAATGTATTTCACTTACTGTTGCATCAGTCCCAAACCCAAGTTCACTTTAACTCTCTTATTCATTCACGTGTGAATACTTGTAAGCTTTTAGGGTCGCCGTTCACTTGGATCCTTATGTGCAAGTCATAAGTTGTTGCTTGTTCAACTAGCTTATTGTCTCTAAACTTCATTTTGAAACAAATTCGCTTATCTACATGTGGTGGAGATGGTAAAAGCCCATTGAAAAGATGAAATTCACACATTTATCAATCAACAAAACATAATTGATTTGTACAAATTTGGGAGATGCAATCTTTTGAAATAAGATAAAACTAAGTAAGCTTAGTGGGTTTGTTCAACTTGTTAGTTTGAAGTTCAAAACAAGTGTGATTATGAATTGAGATGACAATAACCTTGCTCCGAAACCCATAAGTATTGCACACTACTCGATCTACAACCAATTAAAGACGCTCATAAACAATGATGAAAACATCTCATAATTTCTCACTATTTTCACTACATTCCACAAGTTTGTTGAGAACCAACTCTAGTGTCACCTTCAAGCAATTCAAGGTGATGATGTAACTGAATTCCTCTCTGTGGACTTCCGCACATACCTTTCGTCTGTCAACATCCATCAGCGGGTGTCCTGTCTTTATTCCTTTTTTCAAAATGGTGTTACTGAACACAAACATTGTCACATTGTTGAAATCAGTCTTACATTTATGACTTATGTAGCTATCCCTTCTTGTTTTTGGGACTTCACTTTTGAAATGGCAGCTTTTCCTCATCAACCATTTTCCAACACCTATTCTACAGAACATCTCTCCTTAGCAAGCCCTTTTCCACCACACCCCCGATATTACATACCTTCGTGTGTTTGGTTGTGTTGTTTTCCCTTACTTTCACCTTTATGTCCCTCACAAGCTTCCTTTCACTCTTATGCTTGCATATTTCTTGGTTATCCTCCCGGCTATCAGGATTACCAATGCTATTGCCCAAACACCCACCATATTTGCTTCATTCCCAATGCAATTTTCCATGAGGAGGCTTTCCCTTACCACCATTTAACTCCTCTTCTTGGTCCCCCCACACTTTCCCCACCCACCATTTACCTAACAATTCAAACTAATAAGGAAAAAGAAAGAATAAAGGATGTTGTAGCTGAACAATTTATATTTTCCTTAATAATATATAATACTTAACCTTTTACCAAAACAAAACAAAAAAAAAGAATAAAGTTACAAGAGTAAGGACTATGGTTACAATTGATGGATTAGTATTTGGAGAAGCTTTTGAATGTACTTGAGAGGTATCCTTCTTTACATTTTGGTGCGGAAATGGATTGTCATGTGTATTTTGCCTTGTTGGAGAAAGCTACTTACATGGTGTTCGCAACTGATCTTGAATGATGACTTGGCCAGCACCTTGTGTGAATTCTTCAACTTCAGACAAAAGACAGTCAACTTGAGTTTAGTTCTAAATATTCCAAAGGGAGACAAGTTAAAGGTTCAATGAGGATGTTGACAATTTGATAGTAGGAAGGAATGTAACGGGTTATAATAAAGCCTTGAGCAACTTTTCCTCATACAAAGTCATAATCTATTTCCATGTATTTGGTGTAGCTATGAAATGAAAGATTGATTATAAGATAAAAGATAGACAAATTATTACGGTATAAGAAATTAAGCTTAAATGAAAAAACTCAAAAGTCCTTTAGCAAATAGTAGATCCAAATGGATTTAGTAATAGTAGTAAGTGATGCTTGAAACTTAGCCCATGTTGAGGATTGAGCAACTGTAGATTGACATTTTGAGTTCCATGATACATAATATATGTGAAAGAACATGCAAAAAATAGTAGTTGATTGTCTAGTTAAGGGGCATATAGCCCATTTAGCATTAGTGGCCAAGAGAACACTGAATGACTAAGAAGGATATTCTAGGCATATAATGCTGCTCACATGTTCTCCTTCATTGTCTTAAAAAAATTTAATGGGAAGACTAAACTATTTTTCAATAACAAGATCAAAGATAAGAAAAACATTGTAAAATTCATACTTCTATTTTAATAAATAAAACTATATAAATAAAGTGAAATCATCAACAAAGATAAATAATATTGAAATCTTTAAAAAAGACTTATGGCTACAAAACCCACAAGTCATTATTTATCTTTTCAAATGATATGAGACTTTTATTAAGGAAGGATAAATGTTAGTCTCTATTTTATTTAATATGCTACTATACAAAAGACATCTTTGAAATCTAAAACAAATATTTTCTTATCTAGCTTAAAATGTTGTAAAATCCCAATGTGAGGATTACCAAGTCTACATTGCAAGGTGCTTCAATCAAATTGCCTATTGAATTATAAAATAAAAACTTGAAAATGCACATTTTGTAGCATAAAAAGTTTATCATGCCTACTCTTTAATGTGGGGATTTTCCTAGTCTTTAGGTCTTTAATAGTAAAATTGACTTAACTAAACTGAATAGAACATAAAAAAAATTATCAATAAACTTTGACACAAATAAAAGATCACTTTTAATGGTTGGACTACTAGAAACAAATGTATTGGAATATTACCAATAGGTCCATAAATAGTTTTTATTACCAATATGTGAAGTAGCTAAGTGCTTCCCATTTCCTATTATAATTAAATCAATCCCATACTAAGTAAGATTATGGGCCTTAACCACATTACCAGTCATGTGATAGGTGGACCTAATGTTAGTATCCAATCTCCATTTATGACATCATTAAGCTAGACACAACAAGTTTTAGTTGGATCTCTTCATATTAATATATGTTGATAAAACTCCTAAAACAATACAACGTGTTATGGCTTATTTTCTTGACAAATTTAATAGATAATTAGGTTGCCATTTGAAAGAACTAGTGTTTTTGCCAGAGCCATAATTGCTTATAGTTGGTTGTGTTTTGCCTATTCTATGTATACTGTCAAAGCCCACCTTTATGACAAAAAAAAAAAAGATGTGAGGTATTGATGTTTCTATTTCCACAACCTTTTTTTATCATTTTTTTTCTTTTTGAAAGTTTCTACTAATAAGAAAAATAATGGACTTGTTGGCTAAACAACTACAATGTAAGAGTTGAATATCAAACAAGCACACCTAAGAAATAACTTTAATGGGAGGAGAATGGAGGATTAAAGTATAAAAGCTTGGAATGGCTTCATGCTCCTTAAACCTTTAAGAAAATAAGAGGACTTGGCAAATCAAAGAGGGGTTTTCTATAGATGTCATTTGACCACAAAGAGATTTGAAGTTAAGAAGGTATTCAAACAAATACCTTAATTCCTTCTACAAGTGATGAATATGAGAGAATAGATTGATTTTTCGAGCCTTAGTGCACTAAGTAAATAGATCCAAGAGGTCATTCTAAACTTTGAATCGTGTCTTAAGTTAAGACTTTCAAGTACTATCATTGGACCAAAACTATAGTTAATAATTAGAGTGTATATCATATTCCTTAACGATGTGCAAATAATGTATATAGGCTTGTCAATCACCCATTGGGCCCCCACCTATATACCATGTGCTAACATTTCTAGATTGAATACATGTACCCAATGCCTCTTTAGAAAAGGTTCCAATCACCCATGATTTAAGAACTATTCAATTCTTATTGTGCCTCAAAATCAAGTTTGGTTGTTTCGTCTCCATCAATGAGTAAGAAACGTGGTGAAAATGGTACTTTGCTAGTTAAGAAGTTGAGAAGCTTTTAGTGATGAGCAAGGGAAAAGATTTGAGTAACCTAAGATAAATAGTTGGAATCAAACAATTTATAGGTGACAAAATTGGAGATGTTCACATTTGTGGAATATGGCCATTTGACTTTTTAACCGTTATAGAAGGAAGAGAGTTGTTTGAAGACAAGAAAAGTACATTACTATTCCTTAATACCAAAGTAAAGGAAACAAAGTAGAGAAATGAAAAAAATACATGTCTATGCATTACCAACCTTAATGATACAAATTTATGAACACCTAATTGTAGACAATTGTGTACAGCAAAATGAAGCATATTCTAACAATTTACTAACTAAAAAAAAAATGTTACAATAAAGGGTAATATGGTCACGAATGGTGAACTCGTATGCTAAGAAGCTTTTGACTACAGTTGAAAGGTATCTTTCTCTATATTTATTGCTAAGATGTGTTAGAAAAAATGAGCTTAAAAAGCTAAAAAACAAGATCTTTGCTTCTTATCTAGAATATAAAACTTCAACTTTAGAAAGAACCTAATTTACCTAGTCATGAGTCCATCTCCGTTGCAAATGGCTTGAATTTTCTCTTTATTCTTTCCTTAAGGCACTAGCTTGATGAGATAGCCCAAATCTGCTATTAAAGATCAAGAAACACAATATAAAGGTGTTTTACACAAGTGTTTTATTCTTTTTTTCTCTAGTCGTGAAAGTTATCTTAATTTGTTTTAGTCATGTATATATATGTGATATGTGCAAGAAGACAAATATTTGAAATTTTTACCTGTGTTTCCAATTTTGTCCTATAATGAGCTTGAATTGTAATTTCAAACTTAGAACCTATTAATTTACCAATAATGCATGACTTTCATTGAACGCGGATCTTTAGTGCATATATTGAGAGTTAAAGAAGGAATCTAACCATTTACTGAATGTGTTGTCCATATAATCTAAGTCATCATAATTCTATATGACAAAGATTAACCCACACTAACTAGTCCCATATTTAACAATTAATGATCCATTATGTCTTATCTAAATGGACTACAAAAAATTTATGTAAAACAATTATGGGTTAACAATCCCATTGATATAAGTCCACTCTAATAGGGTTATGTAATAGTCTAATAGTCTCCCTTTTGGGCACTATCAATGGGAATTGCAAATAATGAAAGGATTTTGAAAACATGTAAGTACGTGCACATAACTTTAGTCTTGAGACAACTCTTAAAAGTTAACCTAGTCTCATAAAGCTTCAAACTCCAAAATATGACAATAGATGCATCCTTTAAATGACACAAGGACATCTATAATTACAAGAGCTCTACTTTACGAACATAGAGTCAATACGATAATGTGGCAACTTGATGATACATGAAATCTAAATGTATCATCCCTTATTGTTGATCCAATTCTGAATTATTAAAGTGAGAATTTCCTAAAAATGTCTTGTTTATTTGAATGTGTCAACAAAAATTATATTACAAGACATTCCTATATGGCTTTTAATACATTGCCCTCAACCATACTAAGAAAAATATATATGGATATGTGTATATGTATATGTATATGTATATGTATATGT
Source organism: Casuarina equisetifolia (assembly GCA_028551475.1). Taxonomy (NCBI): domain Eukaryota; kingdom Viridiplantae; phylum Streptophyta; class Magnoliopsida; order Fagales; family Casuarinaceae; genus Casuarina; species Casuarina equisetifolia. The sequence goes on from CM052356.1 coordinate 22,794,465, forward strand.
ATATGTAAACAGTTTGTGCATGCACATTCCAACCTAACACATATAAAACATCCATGTGCTTTATATACTTTAGTCAAGTTATAATAGATAGTTAACATATATGTCTTAAGCAAAATAAGTTCACATTATAATAAACTATGCAGATGTAGTTTATCATACAAAATAAAACATGACTCTCACTAACCAGAAGCATCCCATGAGGCTTCTAGTCCCATACAAGTGACATGTTTATGAAAATTACAAGGATTCAATTCTTTAGTGAGAGGATTTGTATTGATGTGTTCTATAGTAATCTCGTCATTCTTGACTTATTCCCTAATAGTCAAGTACTTGATGTCTAAGTGTTTAGACCCTATAAGAATTTTGCTACTATTAATGGCCAATACAACATCGTTATTATCACAATATAACTAAATGGGTCTATTAACAAAAGTATAACCTGCTAAATTTTTTATCAAGTTTCTGAGCTAAATAGCCTGAACTACAACTCCATAACATGCAACAAATTCAACCTACATATTGGAAGATGTGATCAATGGTTGTTTTAACACTTTTCCAAGATACTATCCCACCTGCTAACATAAAAATTTAGCCTAAGATAGACTTTAGATTATCTTTACAACTTACATAATCATAATTTAAAATAAGCCACAAGCTATAAATCATCAACGTGTCAATAAATCAACATATAATCTATTATCTTTCTCAAATACCTGAACACTTTCTTAACAACCACCTAGTGTTCTTAGCCTAGATTAGTTTGATATCTACCAAGTAAGCCAATGGTAAATGCAATATCAGGTTTAGTGCACACTTGTGCATACATGATACTTGCCAGCTATTGAAGCATAAGGTACTAACTTCGTAAGTTCTTTCTTAATATTAGTTTGAGGACATTGTAAAAGGCTCAACTTATCATTCCTCATAACAAGAACATTACCAAGTCTACAATTTTGCATGTTAAATCTAGCAAGAATTCTATCCATATACGTTCTCTAAGAAAGACCCAATAACCTATACGAATGATCTTAATGAATCTCAATACTAAGAATAAAGATTGTTGTCAAACTATATAGACAATAATCATTTAGTATCATGAAGTAATGCCTCATTAGTGCTTGCAAACAAAATATCATTGACATAAAATACTAAAAAGATAGGCATACTTGCACTGATCTTAGTATATATACAATGATCCATTTTGTTTTCTACAAAACCATATGAAGTAATAATTTCATTAAACAAATATTGCTAATGAAAAGTCTGTTTAAGACTATAAATGGATTTCTTTAACTTACACACTAAGCGTTTTGTATCACCTTTAGTAAACCCTTCAAGTTGTACCATATAAATTTCTTCATCAAGTTTTCCATTAAGAAAGGTTGTCTTAACATCCATTTGATGCAATCTATGTCAAAATGAGCTACCAAAGTCATAATTACTCTAAATGAATCTTTAAGGATACTAGTGAAAAAGTCTCATTATAGTTGACATCTTCCTTTAGAGTAAATCCTTTAGTCATGAACCTAGCCTTAAATCTTTCAACTTTACATGTAGAATCTCTTTAGGTTTTATAAATCTACTTACAACCAATAGTTTGCAGTCTCTAGGTAAATTAACTATGTCTCAAACATCATGTGCTTCATGGAGTTCATCTCATCATGCGTGGCATCTATCAACAATCTAGACTGAGGCTTAGAGACAACTTTTACATAAATAATTGGATCATCAAAAACTTCAACATCATAATCATGTTCTCTCAAATAGACCATGTAATATGGATGAATGGCTAGTTTTCTCTCTCTAATAAGTTTTCTAATTACATGAGCCTTTACTAGTAAACCTAAAGTAATAGTCATGCTAGGTTTTGATGATTGAGGCTCTAATTTCATTTGCAAGGATAAAGGGCATGAAGTACTAATATTGCCTATACACTCCATGGTCTGAGAACTACTACCTCATTCTGCAACATTTAATTTCAAAAACTTAATTGTCTGTGATTCTATTATTTTGGCACCTCTATAGGGTTTATAGAATTTATACCCCTTCGAATGAAATGGACATCCAATAAAATAACATCTAGTAGTTTTGGAATCTAATTTTCCCATATTGGAGATACAACCTTACTTTTGTAGGCCATCCTTATACTCTCAAATTATTCAAACTAGGTTTTCTCTATGTCCACAACTCAGAAGGTGTGAATGAGACAAAATTACTTAACACTTAATTGAGAATATACAAAGCAATGTGTACAGCTTCACCCCACAAAGATAAAGGCAAATTAGTTCTATCCATCATACTTCTTACCATGTCTAGTAGGATTATATTACACCTTTCAACAACACCATTATGTTCATGGCTACTTAGCATCATAAACTAAGCAACAATACCATAATTCTACAAATACTAAGCAAATAGGCCTTTAAACTGTCTAGTATCTCCCTTTCAACCATAATATTCACCACCTCTATCTAATCTCATAACTTTTATACTCTTTTGTAATTGTTTCTTAACTTCAACTTTAAATATCTTAAATTTCTCAAAAGATTCAGACTTATTAATAATTTTATTTTTATAGAGTTATTTTAAGTACTATAGGTAATGTATAATGTAGTTTTTGTGAAATTTTATCTTCGTCCATTCATATTTATGCAAGTTTTGTTGATTTATGTAGCAAACCCAAAATACAATAAAAAAGAACAAAAAGAGAAGTCTTTTGCAAAGAAACAAAAGAAAACGAAGCAAGTGCAAGGAACACAAATGGGGACCATTTAGCCAAGGAATTAGAGTCGGGCAATAAGTGAAAAAAAAAAAGATTATGGTGGTCAATGATTGTGAGGATCAAAAGAGAAAAGAAAAAGAAAAAAAGAGAAAAAGCAACAAAGAGGGACTGAACGAGTGACAGTTGGCTAATCCCCCTTTGTTTGTGATCTAAGTAAATTCGGTAGGTCTAGTACCAATTCTGACCCGACCCACTTCCATTATGGCAAAGATCGATGGCAAATGACGTCCGTGTTCAATCTTCAGTGAAGCTAGGTACATTTCTGGCAGTTCTAGGCTTCTTTATGGCAAATTTACTTGCTCTTTCGGCATATCTACATTTTGGGGTTCAAATTTGACGTTTCTATGAAAATCGGCAATGGCGTGTGTGACGGTATACGAAGGCACATGAGTGTGCATGGTAGTGCATGTAACATGATTTTTCTCCCTGATGTGTAGAGCTATACATAACTTTCTTAAAATGGACAACAATGTGGTGATAGTTTTTTAGTTTTCCCAAATTAAGATGTTTAGTGTAATTTGTTGTATTATTCCTATCTATTTTAGTATTATGAGCTAAATTATTCTTGTTAGAGTTAAGATGTTACCTAATTAGGATGGTATGAACTTCTTGGTTGATATATTATGTACGGTATTATATTCATGTGAGTTGTATGTTGTGATGTCCAATGTGTTGTAGTGATTAATCATCACTTAACTAATTTGATATGCATATTTGAGACCGAACAAAGATGATATGTAAATGCTTTTCATCATATACAACCATAAATTACATGTGGATAGACATATAACATGTTATTTATGTGACTATAGGTGTACACTGGAATGTTCATAAATCTTAATGTATTTCGTTTATTTAATTTACCTATAGAGATATAATGAGTTAATGAACTAAGTAGGTTCTTTTTGGATGCTTTATTTGATTGCAAAAAATGATTGAACATAAATTAGAAGTAAATTTTTAAAGAGAAACCTAATTCACCCCCCTCTTAGGTTGCTATAGGATCCAACAGTTTTTATAGCTAGACATAAAATAACAAATGAATTAAGAAATTTTATCGTCATATAAGTATTGTTGTTCTTGTAAACATTTAACCACTGAAATTTATATCTATTAATTATGGTAAAATTGAATACTCTAACATAATTGTCATATTTAATTAACTCATTTGAAATTGATAGTTTTAGCATAGTATCACTTTAGAACATCTTTGACCTTAATGATTTGCTAGATAAAGAGTAGAACCAATTCACTAGTAGTAATTAGTCAAATTAGTAACACTAATCCATGTAGGACGATACTCATTCTCATCATTACATTACTTGTTTAATGTGTACACTTGTATGTAAGATTTCACTGAACACTTATCTTTAATTAAATACAAATAACCATTTTGAGAGAAGTCATTAATGAAGATAATGAAATAAGAATTACCACACAGTGTGGTGTGATACGACCCATTAATGTATGTATGAATAATTTTTAATAAGTCATATCTATGCATTGTTGTCTTCTTCATAACTTAACCATCTTCCCTCTACAACACTTCACACAAATCTCTAAAGCATTATCAAGATCATGCAAGACATTTAATTTGATTAGCTTGTCCACTCTTGCCTTAGAAATATGTTTGTCTTTGATGCCATAGTACATAAGATTTATCCCTAAGTAAAGTTATTTTTAAAACATTTTGAGTAACATGACTAACAACATAAATCTCATGAGGAGACAAACATAAACTACATAAACCATCAAATATTACACAACTACTAACCTTATTTTCATTATAATACATATTGACAACATAGTCATGCAAAGCATAATCACATATGTCTAACATAGAAACAAAAACTAGATTCCGTCCAAATGACGGTAAATAACAAGTATTATACAAGGTTAGTCTAAATCTTGTGTCCAAAATAAGTACAATATCTCCTACAAATAGTACATCAACTTTTTTACTTTTCCAACTAGGAGATACTCCTCACTCTTTTCCAATCTCCTCCCATTTGCGAACCCTTGAACAATCAAAACAACATGATTAGTTGTTGTATTATCAAGCCACTAAGAACTGAAGGATGTTTGAAACAAATTTGATTCACAAACAAAAATATGAAGGCAATTACCTTTACCTTTACATAGGTGTCTTGTTCATCAATTCTTAAAATCATTGCAATCTTTCTTCACATGACCCTTTTGTCTACAATGGAAACATTTAAGATTAGTTTTGTTGATCATAACTCTCTTGAACCCTAAAGTGCCAGTAGGAGACCTAATGCTCTTAGGAGCATGTTGAGTATTTTGAAAAGAACTTTGAAAAGTGGGCCTAAACCTTCTTCCTCTATGGGAAGTGGAAGCTTGAGTATAGGATGATTGGCCAAATCCCCTTGAGCCTTGAGAATGAGATGTCTAAGCACCTTGGGAATGGAATACATGACCATGTTTCTTTTCACCTCTTATCTTAGATTCTTCATTAACAACCTTCGTCAATAAATCATTCATATCCCAAACTTCATTTTGGGAAATAAAGACTATCTTGATCATACTAAACTCAGGCGGAAGAGAATTCATAACATAATGGACCAAAATTTTATCAGATAAAGGAACGTCAAGTGCATTTAGTCTAGATTGATACTAGATCATGTGCACAACATAGCTTCTGACATCTCCAACAGAAAAATCATACCTCATAGAGAACGGTTCTTGTATGATCATAAATACTTCAGCATTTATGGAGTTACTATACCTTTTTGTTGGCAAACCACCTTTCAGATGTTCTTGTATGGATCAATACATAGTCAACAAACACAACCTATCTGACTTTTTCCAGTTGTCATAATTCTTTTTCTCTTCTTCAATACTTTCAACAGTTATTTTAGCAAGTGGATCTTCGGTACTTTCAACATTATTTAGATTAATAATAATTGTAGAACAAATGATGCAAATGTTAGCATCATGTGAGTACATAAATATAGAGTTCACACACATTATCATTCAAACACTTTTAGGCAAAATACATGACATGTAATGTAAAATCTTATAACATAACACCAACCATGAGCAAATTCTAATCATCATATGAATGAATGTTATGTATCCCTCCAAGTTTCAGCACACAATCATCTCTTTTGAGCTAATAACCATACACCAAAACCGAAGTCATTCCTTACCTCATGCAAGACCAAAATTCCACAATCCAAACAAGAAAATGCCACTTTGGTGATCACAACTCAACTAAATCACAAAACTCTCTCAGTCCAAGGGACACAAAATGTATAATACTCACAATACCATGTGCAATTTAACATCATGGACTTGGGGCAAACTAAAATATTCTTATATTGCACCTTTAACAACACTCAATAAGTGTTATAGTACATGCATGCTAATATTAAGAATGAGAATAATTGTAGGGAAGCATGCCTAAACACGTACAAATGGCCAAACATTAAGATAATCAACTATATAAACAATTCGTGGCCATTCATAATAAATTTCATAATTCAATAAACAATTACATTTAAATACATAGCCTTGACATTTAAACAAAAATCCATAAAAGTACTGTGTGAACATTTACAACTTCAAACACCAACAAACAATCATAATCAACTCATATACAACAGGAATATTAAAAAAATTACAAATTTACTAATAAAATTGGGATTTCGGAATAATTATAAAACTAAAAATAGCACCAGAGGCTAGATTACAAGTGTAGAATATTTTTGACAAAATTGGGGTCAAAGTAGACCTTCCCCGCGCCTCCACGCGCTTCCGGAAGACCACACCAGTAAAACCGGTACAAACCGGTTCCGGAAGCCGAAATTTCGGCCGATATATGCCTATATGGCCGGTTCATCGCCGAAATAGACGGTCCCTGGGACGATACCGGCTTCTGCAGATGCGCCGACCAAAAACGAACGCCCGCAGGCCCAGACGATAAAACACCCGCTCCATTTGGGCGGTCAGTGGCGGTAAAACCCGGTCGAACCTATTCGGGTCGCGTTAACCCGTCTCCTATCGGACTTCCGACGACGGAAAAAGGTAATCCGGCGCCAACCTAGCAGCTGGTGAAGTCCATTTCCCGTTTGGGGATCTCTAAATATCGGGTCAGCCAAAACGGGTATTTTGATACCCACTAACCCGAAAGCCAAAACTGAATTTTGGGTCCAAAAACCCCAACTTTTGTTCGATCTTCATGATTTTATGCTCTAGATGGAAGCTAAAAAAAGCTCCGATAACATTTGTTAGAAAAAAAAAAAAAAAAAAAAAGGAGCTCAAAAAGCTCAAAAACAGGATCTTCGTTTCTCATCTAGAACACAAAACTTTAACTTCACAAAGAACGTAAAATACCCGGTTGTGAGTCCATCTCGGAGATGGCCGCAAGTGGCTTGAATCTTCTCCTTTATTCTCTCCTTAAGGCGCTGGCTTGATGAGATAGCGCAAATCCGCTGAAGATCAAGAGAAACGATATATAGGTGCTCTATTCTTTTTTCCTGGTCGTGAGAGTTATCTTGCTTTGTTTCAGCCGTGCATATGTGTGTAACTGTGTGTGAGAAGACAAATATCTTTTTAACTTTTACCGTGTTTTCAATTTTGTCGTTTGAACTGTAATTTCAAACAATGTGTTGCCTATACAGTGCTAATCGTAACAGTTTAATATGATAAATATTAATTCATACCAATTAGTCTCGTATTTAATAATTAAAGACTTAATATATCTCCTCTGAATGAACTACAAAATATTTATGTAAAACAATTGTGAGTCAATAATTTCATCGATATAAACGCACTCTAATATGACTACAAAATAGCCCTACGAGATGGTTGTAGGATGTTAAAGTCCGAGTCTTGTAGCAGTACCTTTTTTGTATTATTATTATTTTTCACTTGGTGGCTGGGTTACACAGTAGAGTAACCTTTGTTTCGCGTTAGACCTTTCATCTCCGGAGCCATGAAGATAGTTACGTAAATCTCATGTTCATGAATATATGATTCCTTGTTGGTCCAATTGTCCCATCTCCTGTCATCCATCCATGATCCTCATATCATTGTCTCAACTGTAATTTTGTAATTTAGATTTGATCCTTGGTTAACATGGCACTGTGATCAACACGAATAAGACAATTCAAAAAATGAAGTCCCATGCACTCTAAAACCCCCTCTGAACTAAAAGAAAAGAGAAGAAAACGCGTAGCTTGAGAAGCCGCCAAGAGTGGGTTGTACATCAACTTTAAGATAGAGCTATCAAGTTTAGAAATATTCAGACAAGACTGCCGAACTTCACTAGAACAAAGTTTTGGCTCCTCTTTACGTACTTGGTCATCACCGAAAGCCAGTTTCATCGTTGGGCGCCACTCTCATGGATTCTATCCACGAACAACTGCTTTTGGAATGTCCACCACCCAATTCTGGAAGTTCCCATTATTAGAGACTCCTACTATGTCACAACTTACATATGAAAAAGTACCATAAGAAAAGTGGGAAAAAAGGGTGAAGGGTGAAACGATTCTTACTGTGGAATATCTGCTTTTCTACGAGATCCACATTTGATCTTTTCCCAACTCCTTTTTCCAATAAATTCCCTTTGCTCAAACGTGTTGCATTATCAGCATAAAAAACAATGAGCATCATGTTCAAGTAATCGGAAGCGCATCACATCGGATGCAAGTAACCATCTCTTTCAGGGCAGCCTTTATCATAGGCAGATAAAAAAGCCGATTTCTGAAGCACCAGAGAAATCTACACTGATTCCGATATTTCGACGTTGGTACCTGCTGATGTGTTGTCACAATTTCCATTACTCTCATACGCTTTGGGTTTGAATGATTGTTTGACTCAAACACTAAAAAGCTAAAGCCATAAGAAAACTCCAAGAAATTGGAAAGAGAATATGGTATTTGCAAACCTTCGGCATCTTCGACGTTTATTTGTAACTTGCAAGCAAGGCTAGACAAGACAAGCGCAGTTCTGCCCTGCAGGAACGAGTTCTTCTTAACAGGAAGAACAAAATGCAAAGTCTAAGGTGAAAGTGGGTTCCACGCGAAGAAATATGTCCTGTCCATGATTTGTTCATTGGTAATATATCCTTCCTGGCATATCAGGAAAATATAACAATAGATACACGTGCATATCTCCAATAGACTTTAAATCATAGTTGTCCATGTAATTACACATCTTTTAGCCATCTTATCAAAAACTGCCTTTGCGTATTCAACATCTCCACATTTTGCAAAGACATCTATTAGAGCATTGCCTAAAGAAATAGATAATTCCAACTTATTTCTCTTGATATAATAATCAATCCATTTCCCATGTTCAAGGGACCCCAAGTGAGAACAAGTAGAGAGTACACTGACCAAGGTTGTCTAGTCAGGCGTACACTTTGCATCAATTAACATCTGATGAAACACATGGAGAGCTTCATCAAATTCATGGTTATGAACATAACCAGCAATCATGGCATTCCAAGAGACTGTATTTTTAACGGACATTTGATGAAAATGTTCTTTGCATATTCAAGATCGTCAATCATATTGTAGCCAGATATAATGGTTGTCCAAGAAACTACCGTTCTCTTTGACATCATATTAAAAAGATACTGCGCAGACTCGACATCACGCAACCGTACATAGACAGAAATCATTGAATTCCAGGAAACTTCATTTTTTTGAAGCATCTTATAGCCAATTCCAATATTCCAGCCTTAGAAAGCCCCGAAACAACAGAATTCCATGTCACAATATTCCTCTCAGGCATCGAATCAAACAACTCAATGGCAGATTCTATCTCTCCATTGGCTAAATGGGCACCAATCATTGAATTCCAAGAAACAACATCTCTCTCAGCCATTTCCTCGAACACGCGACGAGGCAAATCCAAATTACGACCGCATTTAGCATAGAAGTCCAAAAGGGTATTCTGGACAAAGACACTTGAACCAAATCCTGGCTTCAGAATATCACCATGAACTACTCTACCTTCTTCAAGAGCTCCAAAAGGTTCAAAACATCTCAGAAGAAAGGTAAAGGTGAAACTGTTCGGTGCAATAGGGAACACCTTGCGTATTTCAGCATTCCAGGAGTCCCAGCATTCTCATTCTCAACTCCGTTGAATTCTTCCATTGGCCATTTAAAAAACCGTTATTCTAGTTACTTCATTGGCTTTAAGGATCTTTAGTATTCCAGTCAAAGCGTCATAGTGTTACGGGCTTATTTGTTAGCCCAAGTCCGTCGGTTGGTTATAATAGGGGAGGACGGGAATTAGGAAGGGTCTTGGATGTTGATTGTATTGGAATGTTCACTCGGTGTTAGCGTCTTGATCCGACCATCACTTTCTAGGGAAGGCTATCACTAATATGCGGATAAAAATAAGTAAGTTTAGTGGGTTCGTTCAAATTATTAGTTTGAAGTTCAAAACAATTGTGATTCTGAATTGAGATGACAATAACCTTGCTCCAGAACCCACAAGTAATTGCACACTACTCGGTCTACAACCAATCAAAAACGCTCATAAACAGCGATGAAAATATCTCAAATTTGTTTAACCTTATTAGGAATCGCATCTCTCAAGGATCCCCAAAAGAAGCCCTTCTTCTGTACGCCCAAGCTCGCCGGAAAGGACTTCTGTCTGTGGCGGTGGTAGTTCCTTTAGTTTTCAAGGCTTGTGCTTTTCTTTCCTTCATTAGTTTCGGGAAAGCCATACACGCTGAGTCGATTAAGGCAGGGGTGGCTGGTGAGGTAATGGTGGGGACGTCGTTGGTTAGTATGTATTCCAAGTGCGGTAATGTTATTGATTCACGAAACGTGTTTGATTTCCTGCCTGAGAGAAATGTTGTGACATGGAATGCGATGATCGGGGGCTACTTGACGAATAAAGATACTACATCCGCGTCCATTTTGTTTGAAAAGATGCCGATACGAAACGGAGTAACTTGGATTGAAATGATTGATGGGTTTGGAAAGTGTGGAGATACCATTACCGCTAGGCAATTGTTCAACAGGGTTCCTCCAGAGTTGAGGAATGTGGTGACTTGGACTGTGATGGTGGATGCCTACACTGCCAATGGGCAGATGGAGACTGCAAGGGAGTTTTTTGAGGAAATGCCACAGCGGAATTTCTTTGCTTGGTCATCGATGATTTCTGGGTACTGCAAGAGGGGTGATGTCAAGGAGGCCAAGGGCATTTTTGATCGGATTCCAGCCCGGAACTTGGTAAATTGGAATTCACTAATATCGGGGTACGCACAGAATGGATTCTGTGAGGAAGCTCTGGAAGCATTTCGTGAAACGCTAGCTGAAGGATTTGAGCCAGATGAAGTCTCCATTGCGAGTGCTCTATCTGCTTGTGCTCAGTTGGGGCTGTTGGATGCGGGTAAGGAGATCCACTGTCGGATACATCGTAAGGGGATAAGGTTCAATGTCTTTGTTTTAAATGGATTGGTCGACATGTATGCAAAATGTGGGAATTTAGCCATTGCAAGGTTGGTATTTGAGAGGATTGCTGAGAAGAGCACTACCTGTTGGAATGCTATGATCTCAGGTTGTGCCACTAACGGACAACCCAGAGAAGCTCTCGAGCTTTTTGGCAGAATGGAAAATTCAAATAAAACGCCCGATGATATAACCTTTCTTTCTGTCCTCTCAGCATGTGCACATGGAGGGCTTGTTGATGAGGGTCTAGAAATATTCTCCAAGATGGACAAGTATGGCTTGCAAGCAAGCATCAGACACTACGGTTGCTTAGTTGACCTTCTGGGGCGAGTGGGGAGGTTGAAAGAGGCTCGTGATTTGATCAGGAACATGCCAGTGAAACCCAATAACACCGTCTGGACAACCCTGCTGGGAGCTTGTCGGGTTCATCTGGATCTGGATGTGGCAGAAGAGCTCGTCAAAGACAGCACGACAAATCTGAACACGGTAACTGACAACGATTCAGTTTACGTTCTTCTGTCACAAATTTATGCTGCTTCAGAGAGCTGGGAGAAGGCTGAAAGGATAAGGAAGTTCATGGTCGACCAAGGTTTACAAAAGATACCGGGCTGCAGTTCCGTCCTGTAAAGCAAGACTAGAAGCTGAACTCGAGTTGGTACTGGAAATCACCATAGTCTAACCCACGGGTTAGATAAGAGCCTGTAGCTGGTACTGCTTCCCGGAGCCTGGATTTTCTATGAGGAGAGATTGCAATTGCTGTTTTTCAAGTTTAATGATCGTCAGAAAGTTTAATCGGGAAGTCACTGAATCTTGAAGATCTTGTTTATGTGGAGAGGTCTCCAGTTGCTGTTTTCCAAGTTTAATTATCACCAGAGAGTTCAATGGCGAAGTAGCTGAATCTGGAAGATCTTGTGATATTCAAAGCTGAAAGGGTGGCCTTCAACACCTACGTTTTATACTTTGAAGCCACCGCCAGATTACAGCAAGAGGGCTTCTTACAGAAATTTGATATGCACCTAATATCATTGTTGTAAGTAACACTAGAAAAACTGAACAATACTTTTGTGCTATCTCATCTTATTATATCTCAATTAGACTACACGAAATGAATCGGCTATCCTTCTCAAATCGTCGTAGTGCCTCTTCCACTGAAGACCTACAAAAGGGGGAAAAAAAAAAGGCATTATGTGAATACTTTGCAGTAGGTTTTTGTGATGCATAGCAAAGCAGGATCAAAATATTCTTACCACTTGCTGTTACATTGAACAAGTAGAGGCGATTGCCGGCTGCGGTGGCCGTAATAAGAGCATGAGGTGGCTCCAATTCATACTGGTAATATGTCCTCCCGGAGCGTTCTGCTACATTCATGCTTATAACCTTCCCTTCAACATTTTCTCCAATGACTTCTGGTCCAAATGCGTCAATCACCTTTTCAGGTGGTCCAATTCGTTCAATTCTTGCATCATCACCAAGACCTGTACATATTTTGCAAAAGCATGACGACGATGTAAAATATCAAACTTCCTTGCCTGAGAGACATGCACACCAGCATCACGCCCACCGGCATTCACCCTTCCAACTTCATGCTACTAGAAAACAAGGAAAACTATGGGGAACTAACCATCTGCAAATCTGAGAACCGGTGCAACAATCACATAAAGGCGTCCTTCCTTAGAGCTAGCAAATCTCAAATCAATTTCTGTGCCACCTAGATCTGCTATCGATACTGGAACCTAGAAGGCAGATGGAGTGACAAATTTAGAAAACCAAGAAAAGATCAAACGGAAAGGAGAGTGAGACCTCTTTCAATTAAAACAACTTCAATATGCAATTCAAGTGGAAGTTCGAACATGGAGTTAAAGCCCCTGGTTTTGGGTGTATATAATCACCTCTTCCCAGTCCTGAGGAACAGAAAATACGTAGGGGATGATAGGACTCCATCCAACACCATGCCCTCCAGACTTCTCATCCGGCCTGCGGTATGTCCTCCAACCTGTCTGAGCATATGTTTTCCTAGTGAACTTGAACTTGAATTAAACCAATAAACCCAAGAAAGAAAGTGACAAGAAGAATCTACAAATATTCTGAGTTACAGGAGACGACTTTGTACAGTCCTATATTTGTCGTTTTTATTCTAGTTTTTGATGCAAGAAATAACAGAAAAATCCATAGAGCATAAAGAATAATCACTATCGCGCATATAAGAAAACCATAATTTAAAGTGGTTCTTCTAAATTTTGAACTATACTGATGAAATTACAGTTTTTACTCTGATGATTAAAGAACACAAGAACATAGATTTTTCATTCCTTCATGGTTATGAAAGAGACAACCAAGAAGTAGCAGGAAATTTTCCTCTAGTACATGTTGATGTCATTACCGAACTACAAAAATAGGCAAATAAAACGGAACCGAAGAGAACAATATCAGAAACTAGAGACGCCAACCTTTTTCATCTGGTTCGGACAAACCAGGTATCCTCCCGGCCAGAGGACCTTGTTTGACAACAGCCAAGCTCTCTTTTGAAGATCCCAAAGCTGCTGAAGAGATCAAGGAAGCTCCAGAAACCAAAACTGATCTTCTCCTCATCAACCCAGCGCATTTTTCAATTTCTCCACAAGCCAGTCCACTGTCTTCTGGATCAGCTACAAACTTTTCTCTAGAAACCCCACTTCCGACTGAAGACTGAGCCGGCAATTGATTAGAAGGAATTACCGGCCGATGGCATCTCCAAGAAAAGCTACAACTGGTAAATAAAGCTGTTCCCATATTCTCAAAACGCTTATGGAGAACGAGTGTTCTCGAAGGGCACACGAGCACGAACTTCCCTTAAGAAAAAAAAGAATATTTGCACTGCTATTTGTATCAGGAAAAAGAGTGAACCATCAACCGCTGATTGTTAACTGAAACTCGTGGGAAAGAACTCGTCGAAGTTGAGGTTCGCGGGGTATGTGTGGACGGTATCAAAACGATCCGCAGGATTTTCTGCTTTAAAGATCATCATTCTTAGCCTGACGCGTGGCAGATTTATGGAAATCTCCTTATTTATTTGAGGCCCTCCACTTAGCTAGCAATTGAGTGGGATCTCCCTACTAGGATGCCATCGTTAAATTCCTAAATTTTCTCTTGTAAATTCGTTCGACGTTCCTTTTGAAATGGATGCATAAATGACGAAGCTCATTAAGATAACTAGAGATATTAAGTGCTGAAATTGAAACCGATATAGATTAATCGGAGCCAAAAGGCCAGCGAGCAATTCTAGTTGATTTGAGAAGAATGCCGTCGGAGAGATTTCAGGCAAAAGCATCCAAGTTCATTAACTTAGCTTCGATTACTACAAGAAGAGTAAGGCAATGGCAAATTGAACAGGGGAACGCAGTAGATGACACCAATGCTACAGCGGACGAAACTCGCAGAGAAGCATTAAAGAACTGAGCGTAGCTACGGCACTTCTCATTGGTAACTTTCCTGTGGGGGTGGATTACAAAATGATCTGGACGCAGAACAAACAGATGGATAAACCGATGGGATTGTATATAAGGACCAAATGAACATTGGAGAAACTCGCAAAGAGGCATCACAGAATTGAATGTGGGCTACAGCACTTTTTCATTGACAACTCTTTGTTAAAAGGGCAGACTATCTACCAGTGATGTCTATACATAACAAACAGATAGAAGGTAAAAAAAAAAAAAAAAGAGGGAAGGGGGTTAAGGGTTCCATGTAAGGAATTGCTCTACCCTGAAAATAGATCATGGCATTTGGCAGGCCGCATGAAACTACCAACTACAAGAAAGAAAATGAGGTATAGATTCATGGAAGAAATGATAGAGGCTGGCAAAGGGGATAACTCACAACACAATCAAGGTAAAAGCATGGGAGGTTTCCAGTTGGAGAATTCAACCAAGTTTCTATTCACTATAGATCCATTGTGCAGCCAGAATGTTTCGGCTGACTGGTGAAATTGCCTAACTTTTCTCTGTAGCTCCCACATTATTCCATGCATTGCTGAACATGACCTCACTTCAGGGGCATAAACCCATAAGCATCTCACTTGTCTACCACGGGCAATCATCCTTTCTATGTCATCATCTGAAAAGAAAACTCAAACTTGAGCAAATAGCATATACAAGGGTAGAGTGAGCAAAGCAAGATACAATAAGTGTTGAATTTGACCTGGTATAGATGCTAGGTAATCCAAAAGTTGGGGACCAATTTGAGTGGATGGCCATTTTATTGATATCTGGCTATAGTCAATGACATTCTGGAAAGGTAATTCGATTTGATCCGATAATATCACAGGTACGCACTCCTGTTTTAGCATAAGAAACAAATCATTTCAGCTGCCACCATGCGTGTGTGTAAAAAACCCAGAGGGAGAGAGACATATAGACATACCACAAAGTACGACTCATAATATCGGAGAGACCACGATGACTCCCCGCGAGGGGCAAGGCAGAACTTGGCATTTCGAAGGTGTTCAAAATACTCAATCCTTCCCAATTTATCAGCGCCACTGAACTTCAGATCTGGACATTCCAACTGTTCACCACATCAATATGCAGCATACTTTCAATATATTTATAGGAGAAAGTACGAATGGAAAATATATTCATAGTTTAGAAAAATTTAACATTTTAGAGTGAAAACTCCCGCGTACCATCCAACAGTATTAAGATGAAATATCAAGCAAATGAATCTAATACCATATAATATACCAAGTCCTTTTTTCCTTCCAACCACTCAAGAGCAATGATTATAAGGAAACACTACAAAGAGGTATTCCCTGGCTTATTTTTTGGCACAATTTTTTATTTAAAAAAACGACCAAAAAGAAGGGTGCAGAACCCTGTATTCTTTCAAGCCAAATCAACAACACCAATATGACAGATAACTAAATTTGGACTGATCAAGAACTCATGCATAATGCCATACCTTGTCTGGATATTGCTTGGAAAGCTCTATCAACTTAAGACGGCCAACCTTTCCTTGTGCACGACCTAAATAGTTTGCTAAGTACTTCCGCTTTGATAGAGGCAAAGGCTGAACAAGGGGAGACCCTGTTTTCGTCATTCTATCATCAATATTGCCAGGAATTATGATATCTTTCCATGTATTAAAAGAACTAGTGTCTTTCTTATCAGTTCGATCCCCCTGCACTAACACATTAATAAGCATTCTTCAAGACACAAAAAAAGGTTGTGATAAATCAGCAACATTCCAATAGCCATACAGATAATCCAAAAAATGCCAAAACCAGCAGCAGGAACCAACTTGAAGATAAAGTTAATGAGCTTATCATTATTACTATCAGTGGTAAGGTCAATCTCCACAAGCAAAAAACTGAGCATATATTTTCATATTAAGGTTTAAAGAACTTTCTTTAAAACATCTAGAAGGAATTGGCAATAGACTCTGGCATTCATCTTTTGAAAAGTACTTTTATATTACTTTAGAGGCTCGTCTGAAAATCCATTAGATAATTATTATCTTAAAAAGTGGTTTTTCAAAGTTTAGAAAGTGAAAACACTCAATAAATTTTCCAAATAGGCAGTAAACAATTCCAGCTCAAAAAATTGCTCTTATTCTTCACCTTACTTACAATCCTTCTCTTGAATTGGTGGTGATTTGCAGCTCAATAAACAAACTTTATGCATTGACACAAAAGAGCATTAAATTTTTTTTTTCAACCACATTTTGTGCTTGAAAATTTTAGATTTCCTGCCATAAGTTGCTTCAAATGCCCAAAATTAAATTAATACTAAAAGCTCAGTATTGCTGAGTTATTGCAGATTATGCATGATTACTAAATGTATCAGTTAAATTAAGCTCATACGAGAAGCAAGTTGGTACCTCGGGAGTCAATATAATTGAACGATTTATGTATGCTGCCCAAGATTTAAATAAGTGAGCCCCAATACCACTGCAATCAGAGTAGCAAGCTCATAAATATTAGTAATGCGAAAACTTGCACTGCCAATGTAAAATATCAAATAGAGGAAAGCAAAATCATCAGCATGAATTAGAAATAGAATTTTCAACTTATTCCAGAGATAAGAACAGCAAAAGGAAATCTCAAATCTATCTTAAATATTACCCATGAAGTTGCAAGCTGAAAATTATATCTCTTCCACATAGTTACTATTTTCCAGATTTACTTTCATCATTCACACATCTTGCTGGTTAAGAAGATGGAAACACAACACCCCCCCCCCCCCCCCCCCCCCCCCCAATGATTAAGTTATATGTTGCTCTTTTGAAGAATTTTTAAACATTGGTCCACATTAGATATCCCTCTTGTCTGACAATGTTTTCTCAATATTGTGTTCAACCACATTACAAATACAGGCTTACAAAGATATAACCATTACTCATCAAAACGACTTTTTACCTTGGGAAAACAAAAATGTGGTCACGGCCTCCAGAGCGCCTGAAATACGGCATTTGACTTATGACCTGGAAAAAGCGAGCAAAATGAGCATAATATAAGACTAAGCAAACAAGGAGAACCACCACTCGAATGTTTGTAACTCCCAGCAATGCGATGTAAGATGTTACCTTGACGTATGTCTGGTTAATCTCTTCATCATTGAGGCCACCCATCATCCGAACACATTTAACGTACGCCGGCACAAAGAACAGATCAGCTTCCTCTTTCTTTCTCGTCCGCAACCTCGACTTCAGAAGCAGTTTATGAATTTTAACCTACATAGTTAACATTTCCAAAACATATAATGGTATCAGTTTCAATTCTTTGAAATTACCAACAAAGCAATTAAAACTTTCACTTACTGAATTATTCTGAAACTTGAAAGCAAACACAGACTAAAAGAAACAATACACCAAATCTAATAGACCAAGCAGAGCACTGAATTAACGCACACATAGCACTAATATGCACGAAAATGGAGATTAGATTACCTGAGTGCCCCACTGGCCCTTCAAGCAGGCCTCAGCGGTAATTCGCCCGTTCCTGCCGCGCAGGAGCGGCTTGAGACCGTCGATCTCATCTTCGTCGTAGACGTAGATTTTGAATGAGAGGTGGGAGCCGTAGCCCCGCTCTGGCCAGGAAAGGGACCCATCGGGGGAGACGCTGACGCCGCTCTGCTGTGTCGGGATGTGGTCGCCGGAGAGGTGAGTGCAGGGAGAGGAGGAGCTGTCGAGAAGGCGGGTGAGGAAGAAGGTCGTGACGACCAGGAGGAGGGATCCGATCTGGTGAGTGCGGGCGCAGAGGGGGGGGTGCTGGGAGGTCCATGGTCTGCCTTTGTTGCCTAAGCTTCCCATTTCAGTACCGTCTCGTCCGTTACCGCTGGCAACTCGCTGCGTGCGCTTTATGAGGCTGACGAGTGGGTTGGACGCAGTGCAAAGCAACGACGTCGTTGGTCGAAGCAAGGGCACGGGATCCATTTTGGCTCCAATTCAGATTTACAATCTTAATTATCATCTGCTAATTATATACGTCACGGCAATCGAATGTGACTAGTCAGTCTCGAATTGAAGCGAGTCAAGTCCTCGTATGGGTCAGCAAAGTCATCAATGTCGAAATGCTCTTCCTCGCATGGATTTCCGCCTCTGCGCCTTCTCTCCCTCTTGTACTTATGCTATTAAATCCTAGCTCTTATTTAATATTGAGTTTATCATATATATATATATATATATGTTTAATATGTAAAAATATTTATTTTATCTCGTTTTAACTTTAAATTTAAAATATGTTTAAGATATAAAAAAAATAAAAGTCATTTATGAAAAATAAATTCTCGTTATATAATATTTAAATGTAAATTCATTTCTAGAATAAAACTTTATATTTTCTAATAAAAAAAATTTTTCTGGACTAAAAATCAGATAAAGCTCGTATTCGAGTTTGAATTTTAGTACTCACAATAGAGAATTGGATCCGCGGTCCTAACCTTATGCTTGCAATGAGTTTGAGTTTGAGTTTGAGTTTGATCCTTAATCTTCAGTACCATGTTACTGTTTCAGATTTAAGGATTTAGAGGACAGAAGTGAGAAACAGGGCGGGCACCCGAAAAATAAAAATTAAAAAGATTAAAAAAAAGGCGGTTGATTCTCAATACTATCAAAATATATAAAACTGGGTGGAACCCCGTCTGATGTATTAATTATGTTTCTAATAAAATCAGTTTCTCCGACAAATCAAGAGAACTCTTACTCTCTCCTCAACCCTTATTAACCCTCATCATCTTCTAGGGCTCAACTCGGAGAACCCAGGGCGTTAGCGAGAGACGGAGAAGAGTGAGCGAGTCAAGAGAGACAAAGAAAGAAAGATGCCGCGTCGAGGGGATGAGGACGACGATGACATGGAGCCCGAGGAAGAGCAGCTCTATGATGAAGAAGAGGAGGAAGAGGACGAAGAAGAGAGAGGAGTGTCCAGCCGGAAGCGGAGGCGATCGGACTTCATAGACGATTTGGCGAGGAGGACGACGACGAGGAGGAAGAGGAGGACGACGATGATGACGACGATTACGGTGGCGGTGGTGGAGGCGGTGGGCGCAGGCAGCGGCCAAAGAAGAGGTTCGGGTCTCAGTTCTTGGATATCGAGGCGCAGGTGGACAGTGATGAAGATGAGGAAGAAGAGGAAGGCGAGGACGGTATGGTTCATTCCTGATTTCTGTTTTCTCTTTCTCTCATAGTGTTGGCTGTAGTTTTAGGGTTTGGAATTCATAGGGCAGCTGAATTTCAGGGATTGAGATTTGCCTCTGTGCTGAATTGTGTATCGAGGTTGGATTAGGATTCAATTGGGTTTTCTCTGATTGGGGAGTCGGGATGTTCGAGTTACGCTGTCATTGATTTATTTGCGTATGACGGTGACGAGTTAATTGACTTGAGGGAGCTCTATCTGGTGGAGGTTCTGGAATAGGATCACGTGTGTTGATGAAATACTGGGACTTGGTAGGTTATGACCCGGAATTCTATTCTTTCTGGTTCACAAACGTTTAGGCTGGACTTACGCAATATATTTATCCTAATAGGCCTTTTCAATAACCTGTGTTGGGTTAAGAATCGGAACGGTCAGTAGCATTGTTGGTAAGTTACTTTTGAGAGATGATTTTGGTGTGGATGAGATTGGGGTTAGACGAGAGGTGCTGTCAAGTATCACTTCTATATATATATATATATTTTTAACGTATTTTGGAGTTTAATTTCCGGATATATGGTAAAGCACTAAAAATGTAGCCTGTACTAGAAGTGATGGGCATATGAGTGGCCACTGCAAGATACAGAAGCCGTCAAAACTGTCTGAAGTGGCACTTTTCAATTTCCTTGCAAGTAATCTTACATAATTGATTCATGTGGTCTTAGAGACTTGGAGATCAAAAATAAAGGCAGTAAATGAAAGTAGGTCTATAAGGTTCCCGAACTGTGTCAAAATGTAGGGTGTTATACATGTTTTAAATTTGAGGTATGCCAATCAACTCACAATGGGTTGTGTAGTTATGTAGGAAAAAATTGCTGGGGCATAATTTCTTTAGGTTGTCATTAAATTATTTGATTAACCACTATTATAATTTGGAAGTCCTTTATTTGGGTTTGTTTGGTTTGAAGATAAGTTTGTTTGCATGTGGTGGATTTCAGTCATACCAAAGTAAATAGCATGTAGCATATTAATGTGCAGATTTGCGAAATAACATATTATGTATTTTGTATTTATCTCTATATAAATATATATCCTATGCGAATGAAGATGGCCTTCTTTTTCTGGTAGTGGTTCTCTTTTCACAGTCATGTTAAACAACTTGAAACCCAGAGCAGTTCTCCATGACTCCTTGATGAATGGATTCAAACACAGAAACCTTTTCTACAGCCATCTAGATTTGCATCTAGTTGAATTCTGTGAATATGATGATCTATTTACCCCACAGGTGTGTTGAGCTTATTGTTAATGTGATGCCACGGTTATTGGAAGTACAATGTTTCTTTTTTGAGTATTCTTAGTATGCCCTAGAAGAGCGTAGTTGTTGATCTTTTATGTGAGTTTTCTGTTTTTGCAATGTGGGGTTTGTAACATGTGGGAGGCTTATTTGCACAAGTAAAACTGGTTCCACAGTTTGTGTTTTATACCTGTAAAGTCCGGTAATCTTAGGTGTATTCTCCTGTCTTTAACTTAGTATATGCATGAGCTATTTTGAATCTTAGTACATAAAATACCACCACTACTATGTGCTTCTGTTAGGACGTACAACACCTTACTTTTGTAGGTCCTGCAGTCAAACACCTGCAACCCTTTCAAAAGCCCTAGCAAGTGACTGATAAACATTTTTACATTAGACAGTTGTCTCAAGGTGTGAAAGCTGCCCTATGCTATCATCACTGAGATCTTGTTCGATTTTTTTTTAATTGAATATGCTAAAAGTATTATGTCTTATCATTGTTTCAAAATGAGTGATTTCATTATGAAATAGGATTCCAATGAGAAGGTTAATTTCTGGATGTTGATTAAGAAATAAGTTTTATTTGCGCTTTTTCCATTCCCATTTCTTACTTGCAATGCTTGCATAAGCCAAATTTAGGAACCTGTGATTGCTTTTGGAATTGCCAGCCTCATATATCTATAATTCCTCCAACCTCACAACCATAAGACTCTTCTAGCTTCCCTTAGAAGTGTAAACTCAAAATTGTTGAGGATAATTTTTTTTTTAATATAGAATATATAAGCAGTTCAATTTGACAGCTGTTCGAGAAGTTATTTTCTTGTGTTTTGGCTCTCTTTTTGACTCAATTTCCTATAATCTTGTGTAAATTTAATGTTAACCCGTGTGGATTTCTGATGGGTTTGAAGTTTCCCCAACATCCTTTTCCTATTCAAGGACTGGTGTTTTTAACGGCCTTATACACATTTAAACCAGGAAGGAGAATGCCACATGATCATTCTTTCGTGGAAGATTGTTACTTTTTAACCTTTGATAACCATAGCTTGGAAGAAATGTTGTTATTACTGAGAACTATTTTACTAAGCTGGAAAATATAAAAATGTTAAATATTGAGATCAACAATACTTAACTGTAAAATGTCTGGTATGACAAAAATGCTAAACCAACGAATAGTTTAAGGGAAAAATAACTGAACACGTGTTCTGTTTTCAGGTGAAGCAGATGGTATTAAATCAATCCTCTGATCTTAGGACATACGTATCTTGTAAAAATTGTCTTTTGTTTCATTATGGGTTTTGATTTTAACTTTAGCTTCTTCTTTTTTTCTAGCATATATTAGTTATTTTAACAGTACAAGTATTTAGGAATTTTTTGCTTCCTGCTTGGGGGAAGGGATAAAATGTTTCCCTGAACTTTTTTTTTCATCTTGTCTTTCTGAAAAATTGACCATAGGATTGTAGAATTTTATGAACAAATGATAATAATTTCGATTGATTTAGATTCGCCCCATAGTTTAATTTTACTTGGAATCTTTTTAAATAAAGAATCCATAGTAAAACATGCAGAACTTGTGCAACTTCTGTCGGGGTTGAGAGTAATTTTTCTTTGCTGCTTTGCATTTAAATAACAAACCCATTTAAAGAATCTTTTTAAATAAAGAATCCATAATAAAACATGCTGAACCACTTGTGCAACTTCTATCATGGTTGGGAGCAATTTTTCCTTGGTTCTTTGCACTTAACAACAATGCTGAAAATCAATATTTTGACATCTCTAGGATAATTTTTCCTTGTCAATATTTTGATTGCATACTGTCATATGGTTGGAGAAGCGTTGATTTCTCTGTAAATTTAAACTTGGCTCATGGGCCTAATATGGATGAGAAAAAAATTTTGTTCTGAGAAAAAGGTGTAGTCATATTTTCATTTTATTGACTTTGGTTTTGTAATGCGTTTCAGGGAGATATTATAGTAATGATTTTTATCTTGAAATTGGTATTGTGGTTTTGCATTTCCTTGCTGTGAAGCAGTAAACTTTTTCCCGTTTGCCTTTCTTTTTTTTTTGTTGTCTATATCATATCTTGGCACTTACACGTTTGTCAACTTGAACTACAGTTAAAACATGGGCCTATTCAATTAGTCATTTTTACTTTGATCCCTAAACCACTACAAACATCTGTAGCCATGCCTCAGGGAATATACTGCAAAGCATGATCTTTCTGCTTCTTATTACTCTCTTTTTCTGGGGCTCTCATTATTTTGCAACATCTGAAATGATTCTGTGGTAACTGAAGTTTTAGATTGTTTTCATGAGCAAAGATGTACCTTCACATTGTGTTTCATTTTTATTTTGGTTCTCTCTCCTGGATCTTTTATTCACTGTGGAAGTGTTGTGTACAAGGGCAAAATGAGAATTGTAATACTTTTTTTTTCCCGAGCTGGGGAGGTGGACAGTTGAGCGGGAAAAATGGAAAGTAGAGAGAATAGGATGACTAAATTGGAGTAGGTGAATATTTCTTTTCTACAGTGGATTTTTTTCTTTTCTTGTTGGTAGGGTGCTGTGCCAGCTATAAATTTAGTGCACGTTGAAGGTGAAATAAAAGATCAGAACTTGAGTCTTTAGGAAACTCAGGGGCCATGGCTCCCTAGGCATGGATGTAGTGCAATCTATTGTCTTCAGTAAATCTTGCATTTTATTGTCACTGCTGCTAAAGTTGAATAACAAGTTGAACATGCAGATTTCATTGTTGACGGTGGAGCGGATTTGCCTGATGAAGATGTTGGTAGAAGGATTCATCGTCGCCCACTATTGCCACGGGAGGATGAGCAGGAAGATGTTGAAGCACTGGAGCGGAGGATCCAGGCTAGATATGCTAGGTCTGCTCATGCAGATTATGATGAGGAGACCACAGATGTGGAGCAGCAGGCTCTTTTACCTTCTGTCAGGGATCCCAAGTTGTGGATGGTGAAATGTGCGGTATGGATTATGTTTTTCCATAATAACTTCTGTTTTCTTTGAAGACAATGCACTTTTCTATTTGTTCTGCTAATCTTAGGTGGCATAAGATGCTTATTTTAAGCTCCTGTATTAATGGAAAACAGATTGGCCGTGAGCGAGAAGCCGTAGTGTGCCTCATGCAGAAATCTATTGATAAAGGATCTGAGTTGCAGATCAGGTCAGCTGTTGCTCTTGATCATCTTAAAAACTATATATATGTTGAAGCAGACAAAGAAGCCCATGTAAAGGAGGTAATTTATTTATCTATGAATAGTTTCTTGTTAAATTGTGGGGCTGTGAATAGCTTTGTGATTTAATTCTTTTAATGTTTTTGTCCAATGACTGAGATTTAAATTGATATTTGTTTGTTTATGCTTCAGGCTTGTAAAGGACTGCGCAGTATATTTTCACAGAAAGTAATGCTTGTTCCTATTAGAGAAATGACTGATGTTCTTTCAGTTGAAAGCAAAGCAATTGACCTTTCTAGAGACACTTGGGTCAGAATGAAGATTGGGACATATAAAGGGGACCTCGCAAAGGTGTGGATTATAATTTTTATTTGTTTATATATTTTTCTCTGGGTGGTACATCTGATCTTCAAGCTTTCTTCTCCATAGGTGGTGGATGTAGATAATGTGAGGCAAAGAGTTACAGTGAAACTAATTCCAAGGATTGACTTGCAGGCCCTTGCAAACAAATTGGTAATCCAATTCTCTCTTAGATTGATCTACCATTTGATCAGTGCAAATATGAACCTGTCTTATTATTTTGATAGGACTGCGTTATTTTATTGATAGATTCTGCTAACAAGTGGGTTCTTGTTAATGATACAGGAGGGTAGAGAAGTTGTGAAGAAGAAAGCATTTGTTCCACCTCCCCGTTTTATGAATGTTGACGAAGCTAGGTTATGATTTTATTTTTATATTTTATTGTAGTTTGAACAAAATGTATGCAATGGTGGAACATCTCATTCACTGTTCTCACAAGGAAACGCTTTATGTATGCAGAGAACTACATATTCGTGTAGAGCGCAGACGAGATCCAATGACTGGTGATTACTTTGAGAATATTGGTGGCATGTTATTTAAAGATGGTTTCTTGTATAAAACAGTATCTATGAAATCAATTAGTGCTCAGAATATAAAACCTACGTTTGATGAACTTGAAAAGTTTCGGCAACCTGGTGAGAATGGAGATGGCGATATGGCCAGTTTGTCTACGTTGTTTGCAAATAGAAAGAAAGGTCATTTTATGAAGGGCGATGCAGTAATTGTTGTGAAGGGAGACCTCAAGAACTTGAAAGGTTGGGTTGAGAAAGTTGAGGAAGAGAATGTTCACATAAGACCAGAAATGAAAGACCTGCCTGTAAGAAACGAATCAATTGCCACCACACTTTTTATTTTTTTAAACCAATTAAAGAATTTTTACCTAATGCACCTGCTAATACTTATCAGCAGTCACTTTACTTTGCAATGGATGGTATTCTTTGCAGGCGACTCTTGCTGTAAATGAAAAAGAGCTTTGCAAGTACTTTGAGCCTGGGAATCATGTGAAGGTTGTGACTGGTACACAGGAAGGTGCAACTGGTATGGTTGTCAAGGTTGAGCAGCATGTTCTCATAATATTATCTGATACAACCAAAGAACATGTAAGTGATACTCATTTGAGGTGCAATGTGGGCAATATTGTGAACTTCATGATTAGCCTCTTAGCTTGAGTAGTAATGCAGAAATAATTGAATTATCAATTGTGTTCAGATTCGTGTATTTGCTGATGATGTTGTGGAGAGTTCTGAGGTAACTTCTGGTGTTACCAAAATTGGAGAGTTTGAGCTTCATGATCTTGTGCTACTGGAGTAAGACCTTTTCATGTTTTCCAGAATCACTTAATTACCTTCTTCTCTTTTAGTTGATATTTGTTGTACATGAGTAGATTTTGTCATTTGCTGTGGACTCATTTGAAATTTTTTCCTTTTATTTTTAAAATTTTGGTGCAGTAATTTAAGTTTTGGTGTTATTATTCGAGTAGAAAGTGAAGCATTTCAGGTGAGTAGTCTTGTGAGAATCTTGTGAGGATGTTCGAATGCTCAACAGCCTCTTGGGGATGCTCATGTTTAAATTTTTCATTTAGGTCCTTAAGGGAGTACCCGACAGACCTGAGATTGCTCTTGTTAAGTTAAGAGAAATAAAATGCAAGATTGAGAAGAAAATCAATGTGCAAGATCGGTACAAGAACACAGTGTCAGCAAAAGATGTTGTGAGGATCATTGAGGGTCCCTGTAAGGTAAGTCCGTATTATAGTTTTGATCAATTTGGTTAGTAGGGTTTGCAAATTTTTTTAATTATTACTCCTACAATGCTAGGGAAAACAAGGCCCTGTAGAACATATATACAGAGGAGTCTTGTTTATCTATGATCGCCATCACCTTGAGCATGCAGGATTTATTTGTGCTAAAGCACATTGTTGTGTTATTGTGGGAGGGTCACGTGCAAATGGTGATAGAAATGTAAGTGCTTTGCTTTCTTACTGTAGCTTTATTCTTGTTCTTGCTTGATAAGCCTCTTGTTTTTAGTAATTCTTTTTGTAGTTTCTTGTTTCTCCCTCCTATATGTCCTTTAGTCAGTTTCTTTTATCCCTTTTTGTAAATAAAGCATCTTCTTTGTTGTTCTTATATCATTTAGGGTGATTCATACTCGAGACTTGCCAATCTTAGAACTCCACCTCGTATTCCACAGTCTCCAAAGAGATTTTCTCGAGGAGGTCCTCCAATTGACTGTATGTCTTTAATGTTTGAGGGTCTCTCTTTGCATGTCTTTGTGCTTTTTAGAAGTTAGTTTTTCATTGCAGCTACTTTGTGACATTCCTACTTCTATGTTCAGCTGGTGGAAGGCATAGAGGTGGGAGAGGGCATGATGGCTTAGTTGGTACCACTGTTAAAATACGCCTTGGTCCCTACAAAGGTTATCGTGGACGTGTTATTGAAATTAAAGGCACATCAGTTCGTGTTGAGCTGGAATCTCAGATGAAGGTTGTTACAGGCAAGTCTGCTCCAGGAACTATTTTTTGCATTGCTGGCCACTCTATTTCCCTGGGATTTTAACTGTTGTTTTTTGTGCAGTTGATCGCAATTCTATTTCTGATAATGTGGTTGTTTCTACCCCATATCGGTAAGTATCAGTCTTGCTTTAATGTTTCAGTTTTCTCATAATTCTGAAAATTTTAACACTGTATTTTGTCAGTGATGTGCCTCGCTATGGTATGGGTAGTGAGACCCCCATGCATCCTTCTCGAACTCCGCTTCATCCATATATGACTCCTATGAGAGATCCTGGAGGTCTGTTCCTTTCAGTCTTGTGGTTTGTTTCTGGTATTGTGGACAACTTAGCAACTGGGTTATGCTTTTAACTATAAATTAAATGCCATTTTCTATTTGAATGTGCTTTCCCCTTGTTGGCTAAGGAGATATGGTTTTTTTCGTTTCTAATTTCTATGACTCATTTATTCCATGTATTTCCACAGCAACTCCCATTCATGATGGTATGAGGACACCTATGCGTGATCGAGCATGGAATCCTTATACACCTATGAGTCCCCCAAGGTTTGTCATTAAATTGGTCTGTTGATTGTGGCATTGGCATCCTCTATTAATCTTGAAGAATAGTCTTGGGTTTTAGAGGATTGAATCTTGTACTTTTTAGTATTTGAGGATGAAAGTAGAAATTGGCACCATCTTGCATTAGACTTGAGAAGCAAGCTTTTAAGGTTTTTATCATTTTAAATGGCCCAAAGTACCTTAGAAAATGTCAAGAACTTAAATGTCCTCATTTGTAAACAGTTCTCAAATATTTGTTGCTTCTTTTTTTTTTTCACTTTTTTCTCCTTTCTTTCCTTTGGCTGGAAGTTTTTTGGCTGTATGATAGTGATTTTATCTAGTTAGATTAGGACATCAAGAGAATATTGTATCAGGTGGAGTGATCTTTGAAATTCTGATGTACAATTAGGGATAACTGGGAAGATGGGAACCCTGGCTCTTGGGGAACCAGTCCACAGTATCAGGTAAAGAAATCTAGTTTGACTTTTGATTAATTGTTTTCCCTATGCATTCATTTTAAATGAAGTAAATATGTTGTCTTCTGTCCTTACTTCAGGCAGGAAGTCCTCCTTCCCGTGCTTATGAAGCGCCAACTCCTGGCTCTGGCTGGGCTAATACTCCTGGTGGCAGTTATAGCGAAGCTGGAACACCAAGGGATAGTAGCTCTGCCTATGGTACACTATTTGCATTATTTGAACAACACCAGCACATGTGCAGACATATGTTGTGTTTGATATGCTACGGTCTTGCTTGGAGTAATTCAATTTTTGTCCTGTTGCAGCCAATGCTCCTAGTCCTTACTTGCCTTCGACACCTGGTGGACAGCCCATGACCCCAAATTCTGTTTCGTTTCTTCCTGGCACTCCTGGAGGGCAGCCCATGACGCCAGGAACTGGTGGACTGGATGCTATGTCTCCTGCTATAGGTTAATTTGCAGTTTTTTCCCCTTTGCTTGCTTTTAATCATATTGATGTTTAGAAATTTGCTTTATTTTTTCTTGAAAATTATTTTATGAACCTAACTAAACACTATTTTTAGGAACAGAAAAAGAGAATAAGTGTTTGCGTAAATGTCATTTTTACTGAATCTATTTCCTGATAAAATTATACTTTTTACGGGTAAAATAATACTGTTGTTCTTAAGAACTTTTCTCAAAAATGGTTGCCACACATGATCATAGTCCCTTCTGATGTATTTTCTTTTCACTTAGTTTCTCAGAGGCAAACGCTGCCAAAGTACTAGGAGTTGGCTGCATGATTGATCTTTTTTATTTTTAGCCTATGAATTCTAAAATGTTTGTAGTAAAATTATCTTACATTTTTTAGTTTTATTCTGTGAATGTCTGTGTAACATTTCTGAACCTTTTGCAGGTGGGGATAATGAAGGACTAATTTACATGTCAGACATATTGGTGAATGTGCGTAGGTCTGGAGAGGAATCTGCTATCGGAATTGTTCGGGAGGTGCTTCTGGTATGTCTCCTTAGATACTTTTAATTCTCTCTTAAGTGAGATGGGAAGTTTTGGGGGTTACAGGGTTAAAACGAAAATTTTGTTGTTGTTATAGGCAAAGAAACTCGAGATCCCTTGGAAGTTTGTTATAGACTTTTTATCTGTGTTTTCTGTTACTAAAAGGTTGACTGAATTCATCTCAAGAGATTTTTTACTATCATGCGCTTGATTTTGGTGATCTACATGGGAAGAGTTAGAAATTTGTAGTTAATGATATTGTGTTACATCTTCCAGGATGGCTCCTGTCGGGTGGTTCTTGGGTCGAGTGGCAATGGTGAAACAATAACGGTCCTCCCTAATGACATAGAGGTAGTGGCACCGAGGAAAAATGACAAAATCAAGATCCTAGCTGCAGGTGTTCTACGTGGTGCCACTGGCAAGTTGATTGGTGTGGATGGCAGTGATGGAATTGTAAAGGTAGATGACACTCTTGATGTTAAGATTTTGGACTTGGCTCATTTGGCAAAACTAGCACAACCTTGATTGACGTGATAATGAGGAAAAGAAAAATGTATAATTGTTAGTTATGGCAAAGGTTTTCTATTGGTTACTAAAATTACTCTGTTCTTACATTCCTTACACGTGCTTGGAATATGTCTATATGGTGGGATGTTCTCTGGTAATTTTTTAGTTAGGGCGTGGTAGTCTAGGCTAGTGCATCAAAATGATAATTTTAAAGTTGTGAACACTTTTCTGAGCCAAGTGAAAACTATCAAGAGTGATAACTTTTGCTTTAAATTCGACGCAAACAATTACAGACCCGAATGAATTTGAAGTACGCGGCTAGTCTTCAAATAAATGGAGTCATGGAAAGCTCTCAATGTGTTGTCCTAAGATAGCCTTTTGTCAAAAGACGTTGATTTCATATGAATCCCATGGAATGCGCATCTTGCGGATTTCATCTGTTCTTCCAAAAATCAAGTGAAAGCGGGTGAATTGCAATTATTCATAGAGAATAGGGGAGGGAAAGTCAATGGGGATTGTTGTATGAATCTCCAGCCTATCTAAAATGTTGGCGGCATATTTATGAGTATTTTAGGAAGTCTAATCTAAAACATTAATTTAAGTGGGAACTGTGCTGCGTTGAGCTTGGTAAGAACTAATAGTAGTATCTTCTTATATGTCAAGCTTACTAACTTATGAACCAAAACGTGACTCGGAGATATAGGGGATAAAAATCAAATGGTTCCTTGAGGAGAATAACGCACAGCAACAAATGAAAGACTCTTATACAGGATGTGGGCAGTGCCTGATCTGCGTACAAGAAGGTGAGCATTTATTTGAGGAAGTCATGGGAGATGGGCTTCACTTCTTAAGAGACGATACAGAAATAGAAACAATCATTCAGCGAGAGTTGTAATGTTCTGCCTATCCGTCGATGCGGATGATACATCGAATGCCTTCTCCTTTTAGCATGTAGTCAAAGGCCTTGTTTATATCTGCAAATGGAACCCGATGGGTGATGAACTTGTCCACTTCAAGTTCCTGGCACATTCGGTTCATGAAAATGATTGATATATCGAAATAGTGCTTGAGATTGAAGACTGGGAAAGAGCTAGCGTACCTTGTTCATGTATTTCTCCACAAGCGAGGGAAGGTCAGAACGAGGCTTGTAGTTGCCAAAAAAGGTCCCTTTGAGAGTCCTCTCCGTCAAGAAGTTTGCGGGGTGAGTCTTAAAGACAGCATCTCTGTTGGGCACTCCCACAAGCACGGCCACACCCCAACCCTGTCATAACAGTTTTCATCAACATGAAAAGGACCATTTTTTATGCACCACTTGGTTGCCCAAGGGTTGTAACAAGAAAGAATCAAACTTCGTGTGTGGGAGATGGGAGATATACATCACGAACACATTCGAATGCAGAAATCATGGCCTCGACATTTCCAGTGCATTCCACGCTTCTGTCCACTCCTCCGTTTGTCATCGCTGCTATTACCTAATTAGCAATTCACAATTCAGCTCCGTATATAACAACTTCAATTGCAAATGCAGAAGTAGTAAAGTCCTCGGACTTGAACAAACCTCTTGAACTGGTTTGTTATGGTCGTTTGGGTTCACAAACTCAGTCACTCCAAACTTCCGTGCTGTAGACAACCACAAGTGAATTTGTCAGCAAAACTTCCTGGATTTTGGTATCTATTGTAGGCGGTCAGCTTACCTTGTTCAAATCTATTGGGATTGAGATCAACCCCAACAATTCTTGAAGCCCCAGAAATCCTGGCCCCCTCCGCAGCCTAATGACAACGAATAACCATAGTATTAATGCTAAATAATAGGCGAAAGGTATGAAGAAAAAAAATAAAAATAAAAAAAAAAAACAATTCTAGAGATTATGCTCACAGCGAGTCCAACAGCTCCCAATCCAAAGACTGCCACTGTCGAGCCTTTTTTCGGTTTTGCAACATTCAGGGTGGCACCAAGGCCTGGAGAAGAAATACTTGAAATGGATTCTGTAACTATGCAACAAAGCCATTGACAGATAATAAAAAACTATCAGGAATTCTGTGGTCGTTACCCGTGGAGATTCCACAACTGAGCAGACAAACTTTGTCAAGAGGAGCCAAGGGATTGATCTTGGCAACACAACCAACGTGGACTACTGTGTATTCACTGAAGGTGGACGTCCCAAGAAAATGGTAAATGGGCTTTCCATCGATTGAAAATCTGGATTTTCCGTCAGTCAGCATCACCCCCCTTTCAGAATTTACCCTCAGGAGCTCACATAGGTTGCTCTCCTCTGATCTACAGTGCAAGCAATCCTTGCATTCCCCAGTGAACACTGGGAGCACATGGTCGCCTGGTTTGAGGTCCGTCACGCCCTCACCAATACTCTCCACGATTCTTGTTATGCGTAAATATAGAAAATTAGAAAATTTGTATTTGAAGATCATTTTGAAGGATTCTTCACCGAGGCCGTAAGAAAGTAAGCAAGTATATGAAGTTATAGTACACCAGACGAAACGTACATACCCTGCTGCCTCATGGCCATAGATTATAGGAAACAAAGAGTTCCGTCCCTGCAGGATTGAAATCCATTCAATGACCTATACATGAACATGAATCAAATAGAAAACTATGCGTGTGAAAGCAAACTATTTCCCTTGAACTTCATTGGTTGTTCACTATTTTAAGGTGGGTGCTTATGTTTATGAATCGATGAAAACGTCTTACCCTGCCTTCCCAAAAGTAAACATCGGAATGGCACAGCGCGGTATAGAGGATCTTCATACGAACTTCATCTCTTTGCGGTGGTTCTACCTCCACTTGTTCAATCACAAGCGGCTTGCCTGCTTCCCATGCGACAGCAGCTGCACAAGGACAAGGCCATCGCTTTATTCAACAGAATTGATGGAACTTTTCAACCCCGAAAAAAAAAGGACAAGCACTTCACAGAAAAATCCGAACAGAGAGGCAAAATTCCTATATAATTGCGTATGTGGTGTGGTTACTCAATAGGTAAACACAGAACCTATTCTTCTCTTGGCAAAGTTCCAACTACATAGCAGATCCCAGATTTATGAACCCTGTTAAGGAACTGTCTATTCATTATCAATTTGTGATGAAAACATATAACCACAAGGAGGTTCACCTTTACAACGTATGACCTGCCCTGCAGTGCTTGTCATCCTTCCCGTCTCTTCAAATTATCAGAAATATCAAAAGTAGACTCTCACACCCTCCGAGTCCTCTTGTCAATGTGAAATAACACTAGCTTCTGGAGATGATCAAGAAGTAAGAAAAGATCCGTTTGAATACTGAAACTATGAGGGTTCGTTCGGTTCCCAGATTCGCTTGTCAATTTTTGGAATTTCAAAGAATTTTTATCCTGTGTAGGACAAGACATCACTGTCAAGATTGTGATTTCCTAGTTTAAACTATTGTCTGTACTAACCGGCATTTTACCACGTGTTGGCACTTTGGCCCAGCAGGAAAAACCAGAGAAGAAAATGTTATGAAATTTTTATAGGGTACCCCAAAGTTAGACTGAGACCTATCACGGGAAAACGGTACAGTTCTCAAGTTTCCAAAGCTTGATTTTTTTGACATCTCCCCGTTCCTTCTTCTTTGATTTTGATAGCGGTTTGTCTTTATCAGCAAAGTCTTCCTCCCAATCCTTCGTTAGATTTGCATTCTTCGTCAGCTTCGTCGGAGATCTTGTTGTTTCCGACCTAGCGTATGACGCCTTTCGAGAAATCCACAAAAGGGACAAAAAAAGAAAAGACAACACATGAAGAGGCACAAGATGAACAAGAGAAAGCTACGTTAGCAAGTAATAAGAAACGAACATCAAAGACAACTTTTGTAATCACATCACCTTCGTGCAAACCTATCCGTCCATGCATCCAGATGGTGGGTTCTCTATGATAAAGAGGCAGTTGATCTCAACGTACTTGGTGTGTTACATGAAACATTGGGTTGCTAACAATATAGTTGGCAGCTTCATTGTTGCATGCACAGAAGACGCATACCTACGTTTGACATGACAATAGGCTGCAACGCCATCTCTGACGTGGAAGATTTGGCTGGCATGGCACTACTGACGTGTCATTGGCTGATAGAGGTCAATCCCTATTAAATAGTACAGCACTCACAGCTTCTGAAGCCCACAACTTTTTCAACATCACTATTAAGTTATGTTCCTTACAAGCTCACAAGGGTGGTGACAAATTGATCAGCAAATATTGATCGCTCGGCTTTTCAAGATTCTGTACAAAAATTCAGGTACTCCGGCCTTTGACCTACTGGTGGCGCTTTCCTGTTCCTAAAAGTCTAGTTCTTCCCCAGTGGGCGAGGAAAACAACATTGGACGGGTCTAAACTTGGTCCTTAGCTCCATCAAGTGACATGCACCATGCTCCCTGCTCCAGATTAATTCATGATTCCCTCAGTGCTTTTTGGCATTCGGACCTTAACTTCTAATTGCATAAAATTTTATACCACGGCCTTTATTAGTAGTTTCTGTCGAAAAATAGCAATATTCACCTCAATGTAAGTAAATATTCATCTCAATAGCGTCGTATTTTTATTTTTATTTTTTTTGGTGAAAAGGTAAATTATATTAATACATATTAAAATATAAAAGTATAGGGGCATACCCCAGTATTACAAAAGTCACCATATCTATGAAAAGATGAAAATTGAAAGCTCCCAAATCTCACTCAAAATAACATTACATTGAAAAGATTTTATATTTCTAAACAAAGAAGCTTTCCTTCGTACTATATTCTTTATTTTTGCTAAGAGAATAGGGATATTCATTATTTTCCCTTGAAAACGTCTTCTATTTCGTTCAGTTCATATACAATAAATACAAATTAAGAAAGATATCTTGAAAAGTTTGACAGCTAAATTCCTTCTTTTTATTGCTTTGATCATCCATTGTAGTTCTTCATTCCATCCTCTAATGTAACGTCGGATTCTATTCTGAGCAAAAATATTTTTTCAAATCATCTTTGTCTATGTACATTAAAAAAATAGATAAGATAACTTATGATTCAAAAAAACTCTCTCTTGTACTATCATTATTGTCCGCGTACATTCAAATCATTCTTGTACATGCGTCGTATTTTTATTTATTTTTAACTGTTTCGTAATGATTGTATGATTGAAATCACGTTTTCTATGTACTAACATCTTACTGATATGTTATAATTACTCTGTAAATCTATCTGATTTTAGTTTGAAAATGAGAGGAAAATGAAAAAAAAAAAAAAAAAGGTATGGGCCTCGTGTACTTTGAGAACATCGACCGAAAGGAAAGCTGACATCCCACGGGATAGTCAAAGGACAGAAGAAGCGGTAAAAGATTGTGGTGTGGGGTCCAGCCCAGCAGTTCGGATGGAGATTGATTGGTAGTCTGCAGACGAGGCATGCGCTGCCACCCAATGAGGAGGGCCAAGGGACCCACCTACGCCACATGTCCTTTATCTAATCCAACGTAAAAACAGGCGGAGCTTCGATGCGTGCTCGCAGACTATCGTCTTTATGCAGCGCACCCTCCGCTCCTCCTGTCCCATCACCTTTGCACCCACCGCTTCTGACAAGTCTCTCTCGGTCTCCTTTCTTCCCTTTTTCCGCCCGTGGCTTCCCCAGCTTTCCTTCGTTTGGAACCATGCTACTCAACTCCCAAATTGATCAGTTAAATCTTCCGAAGGAGTAAATCCACCTTCTCTAAAGAAGAATGATGGCCATCTACATCTGATGGACTTCCAAATTATTTGACACCTTCTCTGTTTTAGTACAGAGTGAGTTGGAAAAATTAAAACTGATCCGACGAAAGAGTGGGGCACTTGTAACTGGCCACCCTTTGTGTTCTATCTCTCTTTTGACAGTATTCAAAGGACTGTCTCCTTCCATTTCTCCTCCAACCTCTTTGCACAATCAGGTTAAACTGGCATCAGTAAGTTGAAGTGATGAAGAAGAACTGGTTTTGAACCTACGAGAAGTCAGGCCAGAAAAGAGCCCGGGTGGGGAAGTTTAGGAAGGTGCTCCCAAGAGGCAGGACATGCTGGGGGCTCAGACTTGTTAATCTCTCCATCAACTTCTTTAGGTACATTGCAGAGATAATGGCTGATCCTAATTCCTAATGAATAATTTAAGAAACTGCATAGGCTTTGATCAGTAACTCTAGATTTAACCAGGACGATTAAACAAGACAAACTTTAAGGAAAGCAAAAGCGAGACCGATTTTTGAGATTGATGCCAACAGCTGAAGGTTCATATTTGGTATAAAGGATTTTATATGAAGTGGGCAAACTTTATGGAAAGTAAGGGCGATTTTAATGAGAACCGAAAAGGTTGGTTAACCTTTGTTCCCCACTTTTAACAATTGATATGAGTTTACTTTCTGAAGATTTAAACAATAACCTTTTGCAAAAAAGGAAAAAGACGGAAATTCTTTTGAAAAGAACAAAAAAAGGTTCGAGCAAAAGCCTACTGCTGCATAGAAGTAAACAACGCATGGGGCCATTGTGCGATCATTAACATAGGATTTGAAGTTTTCTTTCTTGATTCTCAATGATCTCACTTACCACCAGGAAAGAAGTCAGAGTCTCTGAACTCCACAGCGTGGGAGAGCAAGAGTGTTTGGAGGTGGGGACATTGTGATTTAGGGTCTCTTTCTTGGCTCCTTCCCTGGACTGAAGCAACAGAAACCTTTCTTTCGAGTGGTAGCTTTGGAAATGGGCCGGTGCCCTGTCACTTTCATTGCTCTGTGTCTCCTATATAGCGTTTTTCTCAAGGAAACAAGAAAACCTGCAAATCCTTTTTCATGATATTATCTAGCAATGTCACTTTCTACCACAGACATCAGAAATTCATATATAATTTCTCTGACTAGTTATTCCAGTTGCTCTTCTGTTAATTTCTTATACTCGTGTTTCAATTCCGAACGAGCTCCCTCCTCTGCATACCCATATCCTGAGACACATTGTTGTTCTCTGGTGTCCTTTCCGAATATATCAATGAACTCAACTGAGTCTAGATTCTTCGTTTCAAATCAAATGTTCGTTTGGGTACAGGGCATTTTCTTGTCCTCCGAGAACAATTGACCAAGCCAAGGAACAACTCCAGATATAGTATTTTCTTTTTTCTTGACACAAGATGCATGTTTGGTTGTCTGTAATCCAATTCTCCGATTCAGAAAATTCCTTAAGTCGTCATCTTCCAAAATGATGAGTATCGTCATGCATTAAATATGGTAAAGAGAAAAAACTCCATCATCATGGCTAATCCTAAGGACAACAGTAGTTAGTCTTAATTAATGACCTAATGAGTGACGCAAAACCACAATGTTCAGCTAATTAAGATCATTTTCTCATGGAAAAAAGGTATCTATGAGACCCCAAGTGTCCTGTTGCTGTTCTCGCCATGAGACCAACGCATGCTTGGAAAAATGGAAGATCCCATCACAACAACTACCGAGAGGAACATCCACACAGAATGGATCTTCTCGTTTGCCACGTGGAAATTATGAACCTTTTTGACTTGTCGCTAATCTTATCATTAAGCTTATAAACCGTGATTACCGCTGTTGAAGTACCTATGAAGTGAAAATACACTTCGTTGAAGGGCAATTCCGTCCACAACCCTCCTATATAAACACGGTCTTCCCTTCCTTTTCACTTTCATGTATATCTCCATGTCCACAACACTCAGACCAAAACACCCAGAGAGATAGAGAGAAGAGGGAAGAGGGGAGCGAGGGAGAAGAGATGATTACGGGAAATGATTTCTACAAGGTCATGTGTGCAATGGTTCCTCTATATTTTGCAATGCTGGTAGCGTATAGCTCAGTGAAATGGTGGAAGATATTTACACCCGAGCAGTGCTCCGGTATCAACCGGTTCGTTGCTGTGTTCGCGGTTCCGGTGCTGTCTTTCCATTTCATATCCCAGAACAACCCCTACCAGATGGACACCAAGTTCATACTGGCCGACACTCTTTCTAAGGTCCTAGTCCTTGTTTCGCTCTCGGTCTGGGCTATCTGCTTTCGTGGAGGTTTGGATTGGCTTATCACTCTTTTCTCAGTCGCTACTTTGCCCAACACGCTTGTCATGGGTATTCCTTTGCTTCAAGCCATGTACGGGGACTTCACTCAGAGCCTCATGGTGCAACTGGTTGTGCTTCAATGCATCATTTGGTATTGCATACACTTTCTCCTCTTTTTTTTTTCTTTTTGTTGTTCTTTCTTTTGTCAAATTCTGAATGGAGACAACCTTTCTTGGTTAGTCCCCCATCTTGATTCTTGCGAAAGGGTCTTTTGCCTTCCTTTTCCTGCTCTTCTTCTTTCTCTCTCTCTTTCAGCCTTATGTGATAGTTACCTATCTGCACCTTTTGTAGAACAGAAGCTGAAAAGTTCGAAAAATACAAAAATTAGCGTCCAGTTATACATATGTTAAAAGCAGATCAAATTATGTTTAATTTTGCTCTCA
Source organism: Casuarina equisetifolia (assembly GCA_028551475.1). Lineage (NCBI taxonomy): Eukaryota > Viridiplantae > Streptophyta > Magnoliopsida > Fagales > Casuarinaceae > Casuarina > Casuarina equisetifolia. The sequence goes on from CM052356.1 coordinate 22,832,610, forward strand.
CATGCCAATGAAAAAAATTATAGTTTTCTTTTATCTCTAGAATCAACCCTAATGCTAATCAACCAGAAGTCTCATTTAACTTATCCTGCAGGTACACGCTTTTGCTCTTCCTCTTCGAATACAGAGCCGCCACCCTCCTAATTCAAACCCAGTTTCCAGGCTCCACCGCCGCCTCCATATCCAAGTTTGAGCTGGACGACGACGTGATCTCCCTAGATGGCCGCGACCCTCTCCGCACCGAGTCCGAGCTCGACGCCAACGGCCGAACCATCCGTGTGCGCATCCGACGGTCCACGTCCTCCGCCGCGGACAATCACTCCACTATGTCCCCCTCCATAGTCATCACCCCGAGAGCCTCCAACCTATCCAACGCTGAAATTTTCTCTGTCAACACCCCTCCACGTTTACTCCCCCATGATGTCGCGTTCGGCAACACCGAACTCGCCCTCGGCTACCGGTCGACGAGCCCTCGGCTATCGGGGTACGCATCATCAGATGCCTACTCGCTCCAGCCAACCCCACGAGCCTCCAACTTCAACGAGATGGACACAACCACAGCCACCACAGCAGCAAACACGCCGGTCTGGTCAAGATCTCCGATAGGCGGGAGGCTTTTCCGACAACAGCCTCCTGCCTTCACCGGCGTGAAGATGATGTGGGATTCCCCGGGCAAGTGTTCGCAGGGAGACAGACGAGGGTGCAAGGATGTTTTGGTTGCAGGTACGTACTACTACTACGCTACGTGTGGGTGCGTCAGTGTGTGTCCCTTTGTTTGTTTGGTGCGTCGTCTTTTGCTCCGTTTTGGAGGAAACAAAAATTGTCGTTGTCGAAAACGTAAGAAAAATGAAGCAGACATGCAAACCATCGTCAGGTGGGATTCTGTACTGTTTGTCTCCACAGGACCCGATAGCTCTGACAGAGTAATGAAGATTACGGCAGCACAACTTGACCAGCAGGCTCGGACGATTAAGGAAGGAAAACACTAAACTTTTCTAATTGTATCGAGAGGAAAAATTTTCTTCTCAGAAATCGGCGTTTAGGTTCTTTCTCCGGAAAAGAGGGCTTGTTCCATCTAAATAGAAAGCTTGCTAACCTTGTTCCTTGGTCAGGCTATGAGAAAGAAAACAAGACTTAAACCAAGTCCTACGTAGTTTTTAGTTCGTCAAAAAAAAAGTATCAGACTTTTGTTAATGCCATGCCTGTTTGTGATGGTCAGTAGTAAAGCTATCGGCTAAACTAAGATGCATTCTTCAAAGAAATGGTTTGGATTAAGACTACTAAATAAAACCCATTTCTGTTGGTAAGTTGGTAACTTTCAATTAAGTGAACCTGATTCTCCGATGTAGGAAAGTCTACTTTGTCACTAAGGAATATGAAATCCATGATGCAGTTGTGTATAAGAACAGGATACTATTCGAATAAGAGTCTAGTATTGCGTGCTGATGAAAAACCTTAGACAAGACTCCAGCTTAATTTTACTTTGTCCATTCTCATTCTCTTTATTTAGGCACATATTCCCATTTTCCGTCTTCCTTTTTTGCCTTTTTGGCCTTTTTGTTATTATTCCTTAAGTGCCCAATACTTAAAGCTTAGATGAAATAAAGAAAGTGGCCCTGTCCACGCTTCACCACGGGAAATATATATGCAAAACCCCAACCAATATGGTCAAAAGCAATCTTTAACTTAATCTTTTTTCTGCCAACATTGTGTTTAGTCAGACTCTTAATTGATAGGAGCCATCATTTGCTCGAGGCACGTGTGTAATGATAGAGGAGGGCCTACATGATTGCCTAATTGGTAGCTCTATTAAAGAATCCATTAGAGCAACACCAAGGCAAAAATTTTCTTGTTGTAATTATGTTGTCTGTTTGTCTCAAAAGAAAAAAGGGTCGTCACACTAGCTAACCTTACCAGCGGAGTAGCCATCAAATCTTAAGGTTGAAAGTTTCAGTAAGTTCAAGGACCACAATTATTGAACTGCAGAAAAAGAACTTTGAAATTTACCGATATTAACAGTACATCAAACATGTTACAGGGAAAGAAATTAGCTTCAGAGACAGCACCAAAACGGAGATGCCGGAGGAATCAGACCCCAAGGGCGCACCAACCAGTCAAGAAATGCCACGTGCTTTTGTCATGCTGAGACTTATACTCATCGTGGTTGGCCGGAAGCTTTCTCGCAACCCTAATACATACTCAAGTGTGTTAGGGCTTTTGTGGTCTCTAATCTCGTTCAAGTGAGTTGCTTAATTGTATCACCTTACTCATCCTAATCAAGCTGCTAATATTCTATGAAGTCAAAATGGTGAACTGAATGATTGATTCAAGATCCAAATATGCCATACTTAAAGATAATGCCAGACAACCTCAAGCAAAGACAGACACTACAGAGAAGAAACGAGACCCAGTACATGCTCCAACCACTTAACACAGTCGACATCGTTCACAGTGGAGCCCTATATTCCCCATACCATGTCCCCAAAACCTAAAATTGCTGCTTTCCATTTATGCAGCAGAGAAAGGCTATCGTTTCATCATCAAATTATTGAAATTTTCATGAATTATATTACCCGATATTCATGCTTGTAAACTATGTTAATCATGACGATGTTTCATGGATTCTACAGGTGGAATGTAGGGATGCCCAGTTTGGTCAAATACTCCATAAAGATAATCTCAGATGCTGGGCTTGGGATGGCAATGTTCAGTTTAGGTATGCTACGTACCAATTATCACATAAGTCACATTATGCGACAAGTTGACACATCTTCATTCTTACACATCTGCTTTCACCTCAACGCATAGTAAGCCTACCACCAAGACATTAGCCATGTGTTTCTGGGTTTTGCATGAAAAATATCGAGTGATACGTTTTGTCCTGAACAATATTGTCAATTGCAGGGCTGTTCATGGCTCTTCAGCCCCGAATAATCGCTTGTGGGACAAAAATGGCAACAATAGGGATGGTAATCCGGTTCCTTTGTGGACCCATAATAATGTCAGCTGCATCGGTTGCTGTTGGATTAAGAGGTCAAAAACTACATACTGCCATTGTACAGGTATAATGATATGAATATGTTTCTTGTATGCACACGAATATATTCAGCACAAGTAAAAGATTTATAAGCACTTTAGAGGTGGAAAACTTTCTGCTGCGGTCCATAATCTTATCATTACTGAATCACAGGCAGCTCTTCCGCAAGGGATTGTACCATTTGTCTTTGCAAGGGAATATGGGTTGCACCCCGACATCTTGAGTACAGGGTACGTTCGATTTCAACTCTGCTCTTGAAGGGCTTCCGTTTTTATGAGTCACCGCGACCACAATAATAAAAATTAACATATCCACAGACCAACAACAACAACAATAATTGTGATGTTTTGAGTTTTATATCCGAAAAGATTGTTGGATCGAAAAGACGGTGAGAAATTTCTGTAGTTTAGTTTAAACACAATACATGCACGAATTGGGAAATCTATATATAGATAAAAAGATCAAACTTGCTAATTACTCTGGGGTAACTAATTTCAATGGTTTAAGCTCCTTTCCACTTGGACGAATCACAAGCTACTTTTGGGATTTCAAATATTATGATCATGGATTCGGGTCCGAATTCTGGTTGAAAGGCTAAGAATAGGTAACTATATCTAGACATCGTGGGTATTCATTCAGATGCTTTTTGTGTAGCTCAGCTACTCATTAGGATGCTTCTTCACTGACACCCTAGCTTTCCTAACTAGTCCTCCGCAGATAGTACTGTCAATAATCCATAGGCACCATTGAACCAACCCCACTTACGTCAATCATGTAGGCTGTGCTACCACGTTCCAAGTGCTAGTGTCTCAGAATTCACATCAATACGAAACCCACTTTTTTTTTGGCAGAGCAAATGTAAAAGAAACCCGCTGAACTTTTAAGCCACCTACAAACTTTATGCTGCTGTAGGATAAGATATAAATACTTAACCTTTTTCGTTTTCATGGTTTTGAATTTAGCTACTTTGAACGAGAAGGTCCATATTCACAACTCTTTATGACATATATTTGGGTGTCACCAGCATTAAGATTACTTTACAACTGAAAAAAACATGTTTTGTAGGCGGTAACTCCAATGTCAGTCCAATAAGTGCTAATTATTACAAGCGAGAAGTCTCTCATTCAATTTGTTGGGAATAGTTATTACAATGAAGACGTCATAACAACGCACATCTCCTTTTGCAGGGTTATCTTTGGAATGCTGGTTTCATTACCTGTAACCCTCCTCTACTACATATTTCTAGGCCTATAAGGAAAAAGATGATTAAGAAGTTGATAGGTTTTCAATAAAGCATGCGGAGCGTCCCATGTATTATGCCCCTAGCTAATAGCATGGAGTTCAACGACAACTATTATGTCCCTAGAATGCCGTCCTAGCCGACCTTTCATGTCCATGGTCGGCTTCGTTATGTTGGATCTGCCAAACACACATCATCAACAAGATCAGTGGTTAAGTAGGCTATCAATTATTGTAAACCCTATGGAAAAGTTGACTTGCTTAGGGTCGATTATGAAAAGACAAAAAGTTAGGGTCAAATTAGAATGTGACAAGATGATATTAGGGCTTTCAAGCTCAGAGGTTGCCCTCCTAGAACATGTATTAGTGGTAGCCGAAAGGGAAAAGCAGTATCATGACTTATGATTAAGGTAGGAGCCTTGTTTTCTTGTTGGTGGTAGGTAAAGTTGTGGCAGCCAAGTATGTCTGAATAAAGAGGAAAAGAAAAAATTATGTCATTTCAGAGTCTGTTTTTGTCTTTCAACACCCGAAGCAATCATCACAAACCGCAATACGATTCTTGCTTTCTCCCAAATCTCTTATGCATGAAACAAAGACGTGTGGCTTAAAATTGCACTTCTGTAGAACTGGAGCTCGGTCTTTTCTCCTGTAGCCAATACCTCCAAATGAAACGTACGATGCCATTTGGCTTACATGGGCATAAAGCATGAGACACAAAAACATCTCTTTTTCAAAGCTTAGTAGGCAGAAGTCTTTAACATAATAATTTGTTTGTTTGCTGGAAGGTATCTTTACCTTATAATATACCAGTTATCAATCATTCAAGCCTCCAAATTGGACCTAAAATGGATTGATTAGATTCCCGGAGTAATGAATATGAAGAACTTTTGATTTCGGGGATCTCAGTGTGAACAACTTACCAAACTATTCTGACGAAATTTCCACTCTAAATGATGTAAAGATTCTATCGAACAACATAGAGGCAAATTCCTCCTCCCCGCGCTTCCACATCGTTGAGTAAATTCTGTAACTCTTTTTGTTTCGTGAACATGCAGAGTCTATGGTTAAATAGTAGTGAACACTACTCAAACCCAAACGGAAATTACTTCAGCAAGCAGGATTTCGCTTTACTTCAGCATGTCCATATATACAAAAGGAAATCAAATGAGAAAAGGACCTAGATAGCATAAAGGGTAACGTGCCGGGAGAGTTTAAGTGCTTTTTAAAGTGTGCGTTCTTCCAGAAACCATCCAAGGGGGCCTTCGGAATCAATCAAGTCGCCTTTGTATGTTTGTCAAATGGGCTGAGTAAGCATGGAGAAAAATACCCCAGAAAAACTACTTTTGAAGTGTCTACACTGTTTGGTCTTGACATTTGACTCTAGAGAGAAGTGCATGCGTACATTAAAAGGGGCTTTAACTTTTCAAATCTGTTCTCGACTGTGATTAATCAAGGGTTTAATTCTGATTTCAATGAGGATAACAAATGTTAAGAGTAACAGATCCTAGTTGTATCTCACCTTTTATAGTAGTGTATCTTACGTAGAATGGGGGTAAAAATAGCTTTGTTTGACCTTGAAGACTTAAAAAATCTGGGAAATCCATGAAATTAAATCTATTTATTGACTTGACATATATTGTGTATTAAGAGGATTCTTTATCTGTGGTACAACAATACAAATATAATACGTGAGTAATGAGAGTGGAAAGTGGAATTGTAATACAAGTTCAATAGATAGGAGGGTTGGACCGAGTTTAGAGGGCCTCCAAGCTCAAGTTTTAGGCCCAATATGATTTCATGAGTATGGAGACCCATGCACAAGGTGAGGGTCATGCTATGCCTGAGCCATCATTGTCGCGGTCACCAACACTAATCTTCACCATTGACCCCCATTGTCTTTGCCATCAACAATCACAATCACTGATATCAACTAGTATCTCTATCATGTTTCATGTTACATGCCATTTATTAAACTAGCCTCTTCAGTCATGGCTGGATCAACATCCAAGTTAATTCATCAAGTCAATGTGAATCAACTGAATTATATTAAGTTAATCTGTTGGATAAACTCAGTTAAAATGGGCTATAATTATCTTTCTTTCCAACTCATGCTTAAGCTTGAGGGAGGACATGTGCAGTCCATTTTGGGAGATGATATGATTTTATTGCCAATCATTATTTTCCTTTAGTGCCTTGCAGTTAGCTTTTAATGTTATTACGTTGATAATACAATTATAGATTACCAATATATTGTCCTTGCAACTATTACAAAAAGATTCAAAAAAGTAATATGAAATAAAATGATTTTTTTATCCCCTAAACCAAGCTTTTGTACAGCTTCTTGTTTGGATGAAAGTGTAAATGAAGAGGTCTGGTGTCGGTCAAATCTCATTGGCTGAAACCGCGCAAGCCAGTTTTGCCTTTGATTTGATAGACAGTGAAAGCCTTGTACCATTCTCTGTATACAGTGAAAGGCATTATTCACATTCGTTGAATGTTGACTTTTGAAAATGTCTCGTGTTTGGATCCATTGATAGTGGTTTCCACGTTACTCTATGGACAAAACCACGAATGAAAAATCATAAAAATGTAAGTATTTGATTGACTAGGAATAGGAAATAATTACGTAGATCAACTATGATAAGCTATTATTATATTTGCCATAGAGGTATTAGAGTTGTATACGAGACAAACTATTTAAATGATGATATATGTTAATCAGAAATTATAAAATTGTTTCAAATTAATTAGTGGATTTGAACACTTAATAACCTGTAACATAAGATTGAAATATAATATAAATATAAATATAATTATATCTTACTAAAATCATTTCGCATTATTTTAGATTGTTAATATTAGAATAATCCTAAATACAAAAGAAAATATAATATATCGCAAAAACTAAGTTAAACAATTGGGTTTAGAGTTTGTCGCGATCTTTTGACAATGTAATAGAAAATGGTATACCTAGAAGGATAAAATATTTAAAATGCCAACGAGACATATGGGTGGTGATTCAAATATTTCGAATGTTAAGTATATTATAAAGCATTATATGTACTTTATTGACTGAGAGGAAAATTATTCAGTACTTGTGATTTATTTTTGTATCAAACTTGTATTAAAAATATTAAAAACATCTCAAAGATCAATGAAATAAGTTATTTGTTCAAAATGATCAATGTCATTAGTTGTTTAATAGAAAATTGATAGGCATACAAGTAAATTTAGAACCATACACAGTTGTTCAATTCATGCTTTGTATTGCATAATAGTTAACCCAGAATAATTTTGGACCAAACCAAAGGTGGTCAGGCGGAAGATAACCAGAATTACGTCCTTTTCATAGTGGTTTCCACGTTACCCTGTAGACAAAGCCACGCATGAAAAATCATAAAAATGGAAGTATTTGATTGACTAGAAATAGAAAATAATTACAGACATGAAGTATGATAAGCTATTCCATATTCCATAGAGGTATGTGAGTTTTAGACGAGACAAACTATTGAAATGATGATATATTTTAATTAGAAATTATAAAATTGGTCAAGTTAATTAATCGATTTGAATACTAAATAGCATGTAAGATAAGATTATAATATAAATATAACTATATCTTACTAGAATCATTTCACATTATTTTAGATTATACTATGTGGAGTGTTATCTCACAACAAAGCATAATGATAGATTATTGACCTTATAAGTAATGAAATTTTTCTATTTAATATTTCAAGATTTTATGATGGATTATCATAGTCTAATATGATATTTGAGTTAGGAATAAGTTTTTACTTTGTGATCCTAGGCCTTAAAGTTAGGCTTAACTATGTATAGTGTGTGCATTAGTAGAGATGTGAGGAAAAATGTTAAAGACAAGTATTGTCTCACATCAAAACCGTGAGGATAAATCCTTAACTTTATAAGTGACGAAGTTTCTTTACTTAATACTCCAAAATCTTGGGATGAGTTCTTACATTCTAATACATCATATTATAATTTATATATGTACATGTACCTTTTTAAGAATGCATGTGTTCATATACATATCTATGTACATATGTGATGATATATGTATTCATTGACATATACATGCATGCATGTATGTATGTATATCTATATGTATATGTCCATCTAGAAATGTATTTTTGCATGTAAGTAAGTGTGTATTAATGTATGTATGCACATATGTAAATGCATATTTATGTATGTATTGCCTTGTAGATGTACATATAAATATATGTGTATTTGCGTAGATATGTGTTTATGTATGTATGAATGTGTGTATATATATGCATATGTGTATGTATATGTATATGTATGTATCTATGTATATATGTATACAAATTTGGATACATGTATGTATTTATTTTTGCATTTATATGTATGAATTGTTTCCTTACACTCTAGGTAAGGGGACATTAAGTCTTGCATAAAAATATAATAACCTTGAAAAGTATTTTATAGAGAATGAGATTTTTTACCATGTATCTTAGGATTTCAAGTTGAATATGAATCATTCTTTATCATTTCTAATGTAATATTAAAATTCAAGACAATCTATTTCATGCATTTCACTTTGAACTGTAAAGTTTGTTTGGTGTATAAGAAGTATCTATTTCAACCATTCAACCTTAGGCCCAAATATATAGTTGATGTTCAAAAAAATGAGGACGGAAGTCTTATATGGAAAAAAAATAGTCTTTAGATAATTTTTAAATATTAAAATATCCTTACAACATATGAGTTAACTTTTGAATTTAAATTTATTAATACTTGTCAAAATATAGACTCTAATTCTTGTGGCAAGGTGGCTGCATCTCTTTTTCTTCTCTATTCATTAGGCGAAGATTTCATCGATATAGCGGTAATAATCATAAGAAAATATACAAAACGAACTGATGCAGCCGCATTGGAAACAATTGGAAATGAGCCTACAAAAAATGGATCCGATCTAATAATTTCTTAACCCAAAGGTACGGCATCCCAAAAGTAAGAACTATTTGACTGCCTGAAACCAATAAGATTTGGGCTCTTCGGGAAGAACCACTGCAGAAGAAACGTGAAAACATGCAGAGGACGATAAACTATACATTGTTCTCACTGTCACTCAAGTAGCAGAAAAAGTAAAGAAAACTAATAAAAAGAAAAGAGAAAAGAGAAAGTTAAAACAACAAAGTAAAATAAAGGCCGCTCCTTTCCATGGAGGAAACTTCATTGGAATGACATTCTGATGCAAGTGGCCTTATTCTGGATTCCGTTCAGGAAGCATTCCTTCTCTTTTCGTTATAAATTCAGGAACATGATCGGGTTCCGTCTCCCATCAAGCAAGACAGCCTCCCTTAACAGAGAAATGTCAGTAGACAACCTCAATTTCTATGCAAGACAAGCGGTGTAAGTGTCAAACCGCACCATCACAGGCCACTTCTACTTCAACATCATAGAGTGACAGCGGTAGCTATTAGTATAGGGGTAATACTATCATCACCTTATTTTTCACATATATTTATATTCTACTACACCATACACCATTGTATTTTTGTGACAGAATTTTATACAAACAGAGAGAGAAGTTTTCCTCTCCTCTTCGTCACCTTCTACTTCTTCATCTGTAAGTAACTACTCACTGAAAGTTCGCATTCTTTGGTGGAAATGTAATATGTCTATTCTTGCTTTCCTTTTCTAATGCCGAGTAATCGCTTGAAAGATCATCAAATGCATCCATATGGTTGATAAATTTTGCGCCACATGGCAATGCTTGAGAAGAAATCGCTTGAAAAATAATTGGTTTGTCGTGATTAGGAATGAGAAGAAGAAGAAGAAGAAGAAGAAGAAGAAGAAGAAGAAGAAGAAGAAGAAGAAGGAATCTTTGTTTTTATTAAATTACAGCAGTCTGCTGGAACGAAGAGTTACTGTGATTACTGGTGAGTCGGACTTGACTTTTCCCAAGTTGCAAGCACCTCATAGCAAATGTGGTCCCTAATGTTTGTTTTGACGTCTTGTCCCAAGCACACTGGCAGGTCAGTAAAAGGAAAAGGGACAGCCTCTGCGCATCACATTCTAAGACACTTTTATTTTCGTAACTAGATAGTCCTGCCTACGAACAAGATTTTCCTTCCTTATTTTCGCCTATTCCTTCTATATTTTGCTCTGTGCAGTCTCTTTGGTGCAGCGATGGAGACCCTTTCCAGTAGGCAAACGATCTTTGCTGCTCGTCAAGGTTTCCAGAGGACGAGAGAGCTAGCGACTCCAGTTCACAGAAGAATGATTCACACCCAAACTGGGAGCCTCGCTTCCCCGTCCTCTCCGTAAAGTCGGATTTCCAAGGTATATGCTAAACTTATTGTCAACGGAAAAGAAGAAACTTAGGTCAGTTTTCCGTCGGAATTCACTGTCAAATGGTCTGTTTTCCGGCGTAGGAAATACACAGTTACGACCCTTCCCTTAAAGGGCTGCACATGAAAGTCTCAAACTGCTTCCCGTTTGATTCCTTTTTTCTTCTTCGTGGGTGTGTTTCTTCCCGTCAGACTCCTTCTTTTAGAACCCTAATAATGCATGATTTCACATTTTTCAGCTCTTTCCACATGAAAGTGTAGAACTTCATGTATGATCTCACATGGGTTTGTTAGAGGGGGACCGTGGATGTTCTGCTCTGTTCTTTCTTCCCTCTGATTTTTCGTACGGATGGTGTTTATTAATAATTAAAAAAAATAGTTGATTAATTAAAAAAAATACTACTTCTCAGTATATATTAAAACAAGAATCTTTTGGACAAAAAGCAGCCAATTATTGTTAGTTTATGTTTTTCCAATGTTATTATCTTCCAACTGGGACCGTAAATATTTAATAGCAAGTAGTAAGTAAAGAAAATATATTTTAAGGAGAGAAAAAAATAAACTTTTTATGATTTAATCCCTGTTAATTGATAAGAAGGGGGAGGAACCTTACCCAGGGGTCCCCCCAATACAAAACCGTATACTAATTACTGAGCGGAAAACGTAGTGTTAGGTACATTTGTATACGTGTGTGTGGGTCCATGAGCTCCTTTTTACGTAGAAAAGGACAGGACGGAATATTCGGAAACAACGACGCCACGCGGCGTTGAAACAGGAGGCAACCAGATATTGGTAAACATGGTGCCACTTGGTCTTAGAAACCACAGGCGCCGGTGAAAACTACCGATGGTTTTTTACAGAAAACCGCAAACGGGATTTGACGATACCTTTTGCGCGACTAGATAGTACTGGGGTTATTGTTTTCTCATCTCCCTCGTTATAAATACTGCCGCAGGAAAAGACTCAGACAGAGACACGCATAGGTCACAGCCAAGACAGGGAAATCGTTCGTTATCATCGTCGTCGTACGATATAGCTATGTCAAGCACAGCCGGTCAAGTTATTAAGTGCAAAGGTGAGCGATCACTACCCCTCTCTTCGATCTCTTAAGTTACTGTTGCTTGGTGGTCTTGGTGTGATTTCTCACTGAAAAGTTTTTTTTTTTTTTTTTTTTACTTTGATGGCGATCGGTTGTCACTGAATTTATCCAAAGGTTGATTCAGATGGATCGCCTTATTTTCCCTCTTTCTTTTCTTTTTCTAAATTTTGAGTTGGGCATTTCTGGTATTTTGATGAATGTATCACCATTTTTTTTTTTTTAATATTGTTCTGATTAACATTGTCCTGAGACTTCTAAAAACCGTCTTCTACATGGTTCTCTGTGTGATCTTGCTTAATTAAACGCACTGCGGGGCCTCTTCCTGGTATTATTCTGGAAGTGTTAGTATTTTTTGATGTTTTGTTGGGGTTAGCCACCTGACTGTGTAACTCTTCCTGTAGCCGCGGTGGCATGGGAGGCGGGGAAGCCATTGGTGATGGAAGAAGTGGAGGTGGCACCACCTCAGGCGAATGAAGTCCGCGTCAAGATCCTCTTCACCTCGCTTTGCCACACTGACGTTTACTTCTGGGAAGCCAAGGCAAGGGATTTTCAAAATTCCCCTTTAGAAATGCTTTATGTTCTTTTAGGTTCATAACTTACACAAAGGTATTCAGATACGCAAGTACTTGTCTGTTTTACACATATTTGGTACTGAGTGTAAATTTGTTTGCAAAGTCAAAAAAAAAAAAGAAAGAAAGAAACCAATCCCGAGGGATCCGCCTAGTCCCCTGATGATAAAAAGATGTTACGTACTTTCCGAATATTTTCGTGCTTGGAAAACCCGTTCCAATTTCAATGTTTTCTGTTTTTATGCTGGAACCGTTATTGTGCTGAGAGATGAATTCAAGCAAAACAGTCAGATGAGGGGGTTCTGCTTTCTCCGCTGTTCGCATGTGATCTGGTTTAATAGATACATTTGACAGTCTTGAATTCGATTGTCAGTGTTGAGGTTGCAATCACTTTTTAGCTGAAACTCAAACGTTCTTTTGTATTGCAGGGGCAAAACCCATTGTTTCCTCGCATATTTGGTCATGAAGCTGGAGGGTATGTACCTCTAGATCTTGGAATGAGTCTTTTGGGTAATTAAATATAAGGCTTTGGATGATGCCATGTTTATTTTCATTCCTCTATCTGCAGTCTGTATATAAAGTGCCTTATAATGTTAGAAAAACTTGCTTTCAGTTCCTTGGATAAGTACTTACCATACGCTTTGCTGTTGTTTAGAATTGTGGAGAGTGTAGGTGAGGGCGTAACTGACCTCAAACCCGGAGACCATGTTCTCCCTGTCTTCACTGGGGAGTGCAAGGAGTGTCGCCACTGTAAGTCGGAGGAGAGCAACATGTGTGACCTCCTCAGGATCAATACTGACAGGGGTGTTATGCTTCACGATGGCAAGTCTAGATTCTCCAAAAATGGACAGCCTATTTACCACTTTGTTGGCACTTCGACATTTAGTGAATACACTGTCGTCCATGTTGGCTGCCTGGCCAAGATCAACCCAGCAGCCCCATTAGACAAAGTTTGTGTTCTTAGTTGCGGAATATCCACAGGTTCGGAGGAATTTTTTTCTCTATTTTGAACCACAGTATTGGATATGGAAATTCATTCTTACTATTGTTTCCACTGATCGATATGAATCCTATGTTTGAAAGGTCTTGGTGCCACCTTGAATGTTGCAAAACCCAAAAAGGGTCAATCTGTAGCTGTCTTTGGATTGGGTGCTGTTGGCCTTGCTGTGCGTTTCTCCTTATTTCTATGCTTAATTGCTTTTTCGTCTATGAAAAGTGCTAATGATGATTCAATTCTTCTCTTCTTGTGGTGATATTTAGGCTGCTGAAGGGGCAAGGATTGCTGGTGCTTCAAGAATAATTGGTGTTGATCTGAATCCTAGCCGTTTTGAGGAAGGTGAGTTGATATTCATGCATGTATAATCACATTGAAAGACAGATTCTATGCTCATATTGGGATTGAGTTTCTATTTTATGTGTTGACCATTGTGTATTCTTAATCTATTTGACAGCTAAGAAGTTTGGTGTTACTGAATTTGTGAATCCAAAAGATCATAAGAAGCCTGTCCAAGAGGTTAGTTTTGCCTTTCTATAACCAATGAGTTGGGTATGACGATTTCGTTTTTGGGGAGCTTCTTCATTCGCTTCTTTTCCTTTTCAATTTGTTTTGCTTTTTGCGGGAACCAAAGCCCAGACTAGCATATGCTAAAACTTGTCTTGGTGTATGAAATCACACTTCTCATTTAGTTCAATTGAATCTGGTTGGGTTCTGATTCCAAACAACATTTCTCTACTAGACATTTACATTTTAATTGACAGGTGATTGCCGAGATGACTGACGGAGGAGTGGATCGGGCTGTTGAATGCACTGGAAGCATCCAGGCCATGATCTCAGCATTTGAATGCGTTCATGATGTAGTCACTAAACAAAATTCTTTTCCTGTTATTATATATGAGATTAGAGTTTCAATTATCACATTTGGTTCCCTTTGAAACTAATCCTTATTTCTTGTCAGGGATGGGGTGTTGCTGTACTTGTTGGAGTACCTAGTAAAGATGATGCATTCAAGACGCATCCTATGAACTTGTTGAATGAGAGGACTCTGAAGGGTACTTTCTTTGGCAACTACAAGCCCCGTTCCGATATCCCTGCAGTTGTGGAGAAGTACATGAACAAGGTAAGCATTTGTTTTGGTTTAAGCACTTATGCGGCGACTTTGATGGACAGCCATAGGTAATTGATGAACGATTCTCAGAGGCTTGTAGGATAGTAACACGTAGCTCAGTTAAGCTTTAGGGAAAATGACGTACTTGGAGGTTCATTATATTTACTTTCACCCGGGGAGGCAGACCTAATTCTGTTGCTGCTTTTGCAGGAGCTGGAACTGGAGAAATTTATCACTCACTCGGTTCCCTTCTCGGAGATCAACAAAGCCTTTGACCTCATGCTGGAAGGGAAGTCCATCCGTTGCATGATCTCCATGGGTTCTTAAAAACACTAAGAAAATTGTGCAGCGATGGAAAGAGGGCTTTTCTGTCTAGTGCGCTAGGGCCTTGTGATTAATAAGATTTACCAGTGTTGTTTATGAGTTGTATAACGAGAACGAGCAGTTTTGTTACTGCTCGTGGTTTCCGCATATATTACCTATAATGGAATTTTGACTTCTGTTTCCCTTGTCTATATCCATGTTTTCCCATTTGTCCATCATATTTTTAAAATAGGTCTCCATTGCCTTTCTTGCCACGACTGGCTCTGTAGTACGCTTCACTTCCAACAGCAATATAACATGCATTGACATTATCACTATATAATCAAAACGAGTCAAGACAACAATAGCATAACTCTACTATGCAAATTTTAATGGTAGAGGTAGGCTTCTAAGATAGAACCACCTCAAATCCCTATTTTTCTCCAATTCTCTTGCTTATGCTCTTAAGTAAAATATTCTATATTGCATTCATATTGTCTTCATTATTTTTTATCACTCAAGACCATGCCAAAACAAAAGAAATAATAACAGAAATATATAAAATGGCTAGGTTTGCTTTACCAGATATAAATTTTAAATTTTTTTAAGCTCTGGGTCATTATCTGGTCGGTATTAACATTATCTTAGATGCAAAAGAAAAGATGACAAATACTCAAAATTAAATTGAAACATTAAGCGCTGGTGTTGGTTGCTACCTCTTGACAATACTAAAGCATATCTAGATGCCACAAAATGTTTTACAATTAACAAGAGGGCTTTCCGTTCGCAAGGAAACGACTGATCATCTCTCATCATATAAGGGACTTCTTTGGAGAGTTGGCCCCTTTACGAGGAGATGTCACACTTAACTTGGTTGCTTTCGTTCAGTGAAGGGTTTTCCCTCCTCCCTCTTCCTCCTCCTTTTAAGATAAATTGTAATTTAAGATACATTGAATTATGGTTAGTTTGTGATGTAATTATAATAAATTAAATAATTAGATTAGATGATTAATTTGTTATAACAACTTTTTGAGTGAACAAAGTTGTATTTAAATGAAATATCCTTTTTCTTGTAAACAACTTTCGATAAATAGAAATTAAATTTTTTTAAAGCTGTGATCCTCTTTTTAAAGAGATCAATGTATTGTTTTTCCTTAGAATCCAAGAATTATTTTAGTTGTGTTATGATTATTAATTATGTAACAATTGGTATCAAAGAAGTTTCAATTTGAAATTTTGCAATGGTTGGGCTAAAATTAAAGAGGATTTGAATGCCTTGTGCAATTTGTTTAAGGCCAAACTTCGAGATTTGCATGAGACTTTCTACAAAGGAATGAAAAGTTAAAAGCAACCCAAAGAGCTATTGGTTGTTTCTAATTATTGTTAAACCAATTACCAACTAACTAAGGGGGATGGTGTTAGAGAAGCCCGTTACCATGTGCCTTTTAGTGTTTGAGGACCAAGTACTCTCTGCGAGTAGTTCAACTTGACCTTCAATCTTCCCACCAACTAAGCCCATCAAGCTTAATCCACTACCTACCAACCTTAAGCCCATTTTGCTTACCCTAGCCCATCATATTACACTCTAGCCCCTTACCCCTAGGCCCAATATAGCCATCTCCCCCACCTTTTAATTCCAACACCCCTCCCCCCCTTCCTCCCTAAATCTCACCTCTTGGCATCCAGACTGGCACTTCCCATCACATCACCGATTCCACTACTTTGCTTTCTAGTATGTCTCCCTATATCGATTCCTAGTAACTCTCTGTTATTGATGGTGTGTCTTTTCCCATCACCCATATAAGTAATTTACACATTCCTTCCTTTTGTTTGTCTAATGTCCTTGTTGTTTTGTCTATTACTAAGAATTTCTTATCAGTGTCTAAATTTTCCTTTGAAAACAATTATTTTTTCTTGTTTTTTACACATTACTTTTGGGCGCCCTTTTGTTGCACGGGTCATATCATCCTACAAGGCACTTTTGATTATGGCCTCTATCGTGTCTCTACCTTCAACTTTCCACTTCCTTCCTATGCTTTCACTACTCTCCATTTTAGCTCTCTAATGTTATGGCATCATTGCTTACGCCATCCTACCTTTGATGTGCTTGCTCATTTGTTGAAGTCTACCCATATTAATGTCTCATCTATTTCAAGTCCTCATTGTATGGCATGTGCTACTAGCAAAAGCCATTGCAAACCCTATCCCTTTACTTCATCTAGGTCATTGGCCCTTTTCCAATTAGTCTATTTTGATTTTTAGGACTTTTCTCTTGTTGTGTCGTGAAACAAAAATAAATATTATGTATGTTTTGTTGATAACTTTTCTCATTTTACATGACTTTACACTTTTTTTTCTTGTTCTCAATTCTTGGATATTTTTATTACTTTTCCCACTTTTATCGAAACTTAACTTAAGTGTAGATTACAAGCTATTTAGTGTGATGGCACCCCAAAATTTGTCTTTATTGCCTTCTTTGCCTATCTCTAACAACACAACATCCACCAACAGCTTTCTTGCCTATATGCTCATTTTTAGAATGATATTGCTGAACATAAACACTGGCACATTGTCAAAATTGGTCTTACCCTTTTACACCAAGCAACCGACCTTCTCACTTCTAGGACTTTGCCTTTGAAACTATTGTGTACCTTATCAACCACCTTTTAAACCACTATAAATGGCCACTTTTCACCTTGGCAACTTTTGTTTCACCACTTTCCTTTTATTTCTTACCTCCGTGTGTTTGGCTATACTGTCTTTCCTTACCTTCGCCCTCATACACCTCATACACCTCATAAACTAACCACCTTGTCCTATGCTTATGTCTTCTTGGGCTATCCCACCAACTACCATGACTACTAGTGTTACTACCCTGAGACTCACTATTTTTTCATTGTCGCTGATGCTACTTTTCATAAGGATGTTTTTCCTTACTACTCTTTTCTTTTCCCACCTAATGTTCCCTTTGACCCTATCATTATTCCCACGCCCCTACTTGTGCCTCTTCCTTTACGTTTTCCTCCTATTATTGAACTCTTCCCTTTTTTGCCTCCACCTCCACCTTCTCCTTCCCTACCCATTTCCCCCTCTCTCACCCCTTTCCTCCCTATTCCTTTCACCATCGTTTTGCCTTTGCCCAATTACTTGCCTATAGGACGACACCCTTCAACATCGCACTTTCACTCTTCAACACACCTTTACCCTCATTACTCATGCCTACTCATATCCTGAGCCCATATGTTTTTCCCAAGCTATTTGTGACTCCCACTAGTGAGAAGCCATGGTTGTTGAGTACATTGCTTTCATTCACAATGGCATTTGGACCCTTATCCCATTCTCACCTCGTGCCCTCCTGATTGGTTGCAAATGGATCTTTAAGGTTAAGTTCTGTGTTGATGGCTCATTTGAACATTATAAGGGTCACTTTGTTGCCAAAGGTTTTCATCACCAAGAAGGCATCAACTTCACAGAGACCTTTAGTCTTGTTGTCAAACTTATGATGGTCCGCATTGTCATTTCTCTTGCCTTTTCCTATGGTTAGGCTATTTGTCAGTTGGATGTGTCTAATGCTTTCCTTTATGATTCCCTCTCTGAAGTTGTTTACATGGAACAACCTCTAAAGTTTGTCAATCTTGCTCGCCCCTTTTATGTTTGTTGTCTTCACCAATCTTTGTATGGTTTGAAGTAAGCTTCCTAGGCATGGTATATTCACCTCCATACTTTTCTATCGTCCCTCGGCTTTGTTATCTCAAAGGTCAACACATCTTTCTTCACACTTCATACTCCCTGGTACAACATCTTTATCCTGGTTTATATGGATGATATTATTCTTATTAGCTTTCCACATGCTCTTCTCTCTTAGCTCCTCCAAGCTCTTCAACATGAATTTGATCTTAGCCGTGTCCATTACTTCCTTGGTGTTGAAGTTTAGCCAACACCTAGTGGCCTCATCTTCTAGCAAGCCAAGTTCACCCTTGAAATCCTTGCTTGTGTTAAGATGACTAATGCTAAGGTAGTGTCCACTTCTTGCACCAATGTTGAGCCCTTCTCTTTTTGGAGTGGTGAACCCTTTATGGACCCCGGTCTTTATTGCAACATTGTTTGAGCATTGTAATATCTTATTCTCACTTAAACATTGCCTATGTCATCAACACTACTAGTTAGTTTCTTCATTACCTGACATTTAATCATTGGCAAGTAGTTAAATGAATTCTCCACTACTTGGTTGACACCCCATAACATTGCCTCTTATTGATATGTAGCTTTTCTATACTTCTCCATGCCTTTTTTGATGTTGGATAAGCAAGGGAGCATGATGACTACCACTCCATAGGTGCCTTTGCATCTTCTTCGACAATAACCCTATTTGTTAAAGCTCGTGCAAACAATGCATTATGGGCCATTCTAGAATCAAAGTTGAATACAAGTGCCTAGCTAACACTACTACAAAGTTGATGTGGATCAAGTATCTTTTTCAAGATCTTCATGCCCTACCACTATAACCTTTAACGTTTTGGTATAACAACTTATTAGCTTTCTACCTTATAGCTAATCCAATTTTTCATACTCACACCAAGCATATTAAGATTGACTGTCACTTCATCCGTGAACGTCTCACTTGCAGCTAGCTTCATTTCTAGTTTATCTTTCCTTTACTCACTTCTACACTCTTCACTCCAAGTTGATGATACACTTTGCTCCTTCAACTTGCGAAAGCATGTTAGAAAAGCTCGTTACCACACATCCTCCAACACATGAGGAGCATAGACTCTCCACATTAATAGTAATGACCTAAGAAGGTGACCCAACTCTGACTTGACCCAATAAAGACTTGTGCTCAACTTATGTGTGACCCAATGCATGTTTGATGCCTCTACAAACCTTAACTATCATTGACCAAGAAATCAACCAAAATCTTTAACCAATTCAATGTGTAAATGATATGATTTTGTTTCTATTTCAATTCTTTTATAATTCTATAAAAAAACATTATTGTAATTGTTGTAATTAGTGAGAGATTCCATCAGTATTAAAGAATTACATTTTCGGCCATTCTTCTTTTAAGTTTTACCAAAATTAGTGTTTTGGAAATCTTATTATCCAATTCTAATTTTTCTTTCATAGGGCAAACCCTCATTAGTCACATCCAACTGTTGTCCAAATAAAAACATGCAAATTAGCTATGCATGGTCCAACATGTAGTAGACAAAGGTATCTTAACTCAAATCGAAGCCTTATTACTATCACCTAAACTAGTGTAATCTAAAGATATTTGAGCCATTTTTTTACCATAAATGAGGTCCAGTGAAGTTGAATGACCCTTATTGTACGAATTGCAATCTTTTTTACAGGTCAACCAAATCATATTGTAAAAAGGTAGGATTGGTCCTTTTAGGTTGCAAGAAGATGAATCAACCTTGGAAACTAATATATTTCATCACCATCATAAGAAATGCCACCAATGATACTTAGGTCGTCTAAATAAATCTAAAGGAAGGATAAATCTACTCATAAACCATTTCTTTTAATTAATAAGTGAATGCTTGATTTAAAAAGAAAAAATAGAAGATTAAAAAGGGATTAAAAATATAAAAAATCATAGCATATAATGGTAATTGTTAACATGTGCTCTCTTGGGAAGGAAGCCATGCACTATGCCACACCATTTCACATCCATCTATTCTATCAATACTAGTAACACATCAGCCTTAACCAATGCAAAGCAACAACCTAAATGACTTGATTACAAGACCTGTAATCGTGTTCCTCTTGGAAACTAAACTTTTGTCCTCACCATCATTGCAGATCTCATTAAGAGTTATATAGATTTGTTGATTAAATGTAATTGAAAAGTTTTCCTTTGTAATCATTGTAATTTGTTTATATTGATTGAATTCAATCATTCATCAAGGAAGTTAATAAAATGAGATTAAAAAAATTAAGATTTTTTCTATTTTTCACTTCTTCCCTTTTTGTGCTTTTTGACAAACTTAGGATTTCAACGATGATCCCATTCTTCTTTTCTTTCATGATATCAAGAGCTCTAGGCTAATGCCCCACCACCAGAACCTTCATGTTGACCCTTTTTGTCTTTGTTGGATTTCAAAACCACTACCTAAACAACTTCTACAATGCCAATAATTCTGGCTTCTCCTTTTGTGCTAGCTATTCCCTCCCTAATGTTTAATGAATGCTTTAATGACTTTAACTACATCATTTGGAAAACTAGATTGACTTCATTCTTAGTCTTCTCCCAATTGATGACCATCCATGAAAGCATGGAGTCTGCTTTATGAAAAATTCTTACCAATCATGACAACTTTGAACACTTTAGCCTAACTATATCTTGATTAATTTGTGACCAAACTGCACCAAGATAGATTCTAGCCACCTCCACTAACATGGGAGTTTATCGAACTCATAGATCTTTACTTATTGACTAAAGCGTGAGTTCATCTAAAGAAGTCATACCCTACTAAATCTTCTACTTGGTCATCCTCCATACATATGTAGCTTTAGACAATAAGTCATGGCAATTAACCAACCACCTAGTTCCATGATGTTAAAGCCATTTTAACCAACTTGTTGTCATTGAAGAAAAAATATCCAATGATGAGTATTTGGCATAGGTGTTCAAGAGCCTTGATGATGAATTTGATAGCCTTACAACCTTTATTTTCATTCAACATCAAGCTTCATCCCTAAGCTAGGAGGTGCTACATGGCTTGATTCTTGCTTAAGAAGGTTGTGCCATTTGTTAGGAGGCTTTTGTTGTTCCACTGTTGGCATTTGCTACCTACCTTGGGACCTTCATTGATGGCCTAAACCTAACCTAGTACCCTTTACATCCTATTGCCTAACCCACCCCACATTCGCATTTGACCCAACCAAATCCCAATGGGCTTTTCCTTAACCCAACAAACCAACCATGGGCTAATTGCAACAACAATTGAGTTTGCTATTGCAATGGGCCTTACTATCATTTATGTCACCTTTTAGGCCACCACGTAGCCAATTGGCAAGAACAATTTAATACATTTTTTAATCCTTACACTAATTCTTTTCCTTAGAACCCACCACACTAGGCCCAAACCCCACCTTAGGCCCACATCACTTATCCTACCTTCTATAACACCTAAGTTTACTATCCACCTTAAGCTAATTACACTAACTTTCCTCCACACTTTTCCCATTATGGTCTTCCTAATCCTCCACCTTTTGCTCTTGATGTAATATCTTGACATCCTAAATTTGGGGTGTCTCATCATGTCATGGACTTTCTTACCATCCTCTTGGGAAATATTCCTTAAGTAGGTTTTTAGCAACTCATTGAGGGTGATGGCGTCTCTCTTCTCATTACTTATATGTGTATACTCAAAACATCTTTTTTTTGCTTATTTAATATTTTTCTTGTTTTGTCTATCATTAAAAATCCTTTATCCATTCCTCACCTAGACTCCATCCACTATTCTTGACCCTTTACTTATAATTTACATACCAATTCTAGTCCTTATTCCTACTACTATTGCACCAATACCTTTTTTAGTTCCACCTATCACTTATACTTCCTTGACCACTATCGATACAACATTTCTAACATTATCACCCTCCATTGCTTTTACACCTCTTCTTCCACCATCCACCACATTTGATTAACCTATCACCTTCCTTCAAGATGACATGACTAATTGACACATCATTACTCATCAACAAACATTTGCTCTTATCACCACATCCTATCCCTATATTAAATTCACCTATTCTACCCCAACAATCCATGACACTTATTAGTGCAAGGCCGTGGTGCCTAAATTCACTACCTTTGTCCATAATTGCACTTAGGTCTTAGTTCCCTTACTCAAAGGTGTTCAACTCATTGGTTGCAAATGGATTTACAAGGTTAAACTCCATTAAGATGGTTCCTTAGAACACTATAAGGCTCATATCATGGCTAAAGCTTTCATTATTAAAAGGGTATTGACTTCACTAAGACATTTAGCCTTATCATCAAACTTCTTATTGTTAGAAATGTTCTCTCCCTTGTTTACTCTTATGGCTAGCAAATTTGTCAACTAAATGTCTCCAATACTTTTCTTTATGGCCAAATATTTGAAGTTGTCTATTGAACAACTCTAGAGCTTTATGGATGCCACTAGACCTTCCTATATGCATAAGTTATATCGTTCCCTTAGGCATAGTACCAATGGTTGAGTTCCTTCCTTACCTCTATTGACTTTATTATCTATGTTTTTAACATCTCTCTATTTACTCTTCATGTTCCCTAGTACAATATTATTTTAGTTATTTATATGGATGATATTATCTAGATTGGCTCCTAGTAGGCTTCGATTTTTAACCTATTTCAAAATTTTTAACAAGAATTTACACTCAAGGATCCTTGACCTTATTCATTATTTCCTTAGTGTTAAAGTTTAGCTTATCTCAATGGCCCTTCTCCTCCATTTAGCAAAGTTCAGTTATGACATTCTTGTCGAGTTAAGATAAGCCATGTCAAAGTTATCTCCACCCCATAAAACACCAATGAGCTTCTCTTTCTAGAGAGTGACAAACCCCTAGTTGATTTGCCTTTTTATTGCAACATTGTTGAAACTTTCATTCTTAGTCACTTTGAGATTACCTACTTAATGAAAACTACTCGCCAATTCCTACATTGTCCAACTATTGATCATTGGCAAGTCATGAAATGGCCTTATCCTAAATAAGAGTTGTTCCATGTCTCTTCATGCCTTTTATAATGTTGGTTGTGCAGGTGATTGCGGTAATTGTTACTTTGTCCATAGCTTTTGCATATTTTTTTGGCAAAAATCTCATTTCTTAGAGTTCTCATAAAAAATGCATTGTGACTCGATCCAACATTGAAGTCGAGTATAAATCCCTAATTGATACCATGACAAAACTTATGTAAATTAAATATATTTTCCATAATCTTTGAGAACGTCCACTAGATCCACCTATTCTTTGGTGAGACAATTAGTTAGCTTTCTACCTGACTACCAACCTTGTCTTTCATGAGCACATTAAACTCATTAAGATTTGTTGAGTCAAGTAAACTAATATTTTTTATGATGATTGTTAACTTGTGATTCTTCCATGAATATATGATTGTACTATATATAATATTTCCTATACTGCTAAACTTACATGCTTATAAGAATATTGTAATTAATTTTTATAGAAGTCATTATTGAATGAAATACAATATAGCCTTTGTATTTTATTTTAAAATGGACATTGAACTTTAATAGAACTCTTTCTTTAATGTCCAAATTTAATAAAGCTTGCAAAATGAGCTAGATTGATTGCAATAAAATTGAAGGAACATGTTGCAGAAGAAGCTCAAGTTTATGCATAAAGAAAAAACTCAAGTAAAAAGTGGTTCAACCCAAAAGGAGCCTAAGTTGTGTCTTAACTTCATGGAATGGGCAATAGGCTGTCATGTTGCCTAAGGCTAAAAAGAGAAAAAGAACAAGAGCCTCATGCCTCATGTGTAAAGAAAGATGAAGAAAATAACAAAGAAGAATAGGGGAAGCTTTTGATTGTTCTAACAACCAAGAGTAGACTAGGCAAACATTAAGCAAATCCTAAGTAGTTCGTTGATTACTTTGATAACCAAGAAAAGGCTAGGCAACCTTTGAGTAGATCCTAAGTAGTTAGTCTATTGTTTTGCCCTCTTAGTCTACCATTCTAGCCATTTTGCAACTCTAGGCTAGTTTGACACTTAGGATTTAAAAAAAAAAAAAAAGATGAAGAAAAAGTTGGGTGACAACCAAAAAATTAGTGAAAGAGAAAAATGGAATATATTTTCATCATGCTCTTAAGAGTTAGCTCCTTCTTGTTGTTGGCCTTTTTTCTTTATAGCTCAATTTATGGTTTCTTTGTTAATTTCATTGTGTATTGTTTGAGCATAGAAACACTAAGAGTTGAAGTATACTTATCATTTAGGGTTTCTATATATATATATATAATAATAATAATAAAAGTGAAAATATCATGAAAATAACATTGATAATAAAATGGATAAGGCCTTTACAAAGCATGAGGCCACTAGGACCTATTAGTACAATGCCTAAGTTGGGTTTAGGGCTTACAAAAGGCCACTTAAGGCTAAAAGACATGTGACAAAAAGCCTAACTACATAGGCCTTAAACATACCAAATTACCTATAAGCCCATTAGGAGCCATCCTACCAAAAAGCCCATAAGGCTAAAAAAGAAAAAGAAAAAGAAAAAGAAAAAAAAGGCTTAGGACCTTTGAGGCCTTATGGTTGCCATCATGAGATGAGCATGATGAAGGCAACATGAGAAGGGTAGTAAAAGCATCTAGCAAGCAATGTAAAAGCAATTGGTGCTAATGGAAACGTAAGATTCTTGGTGAGATTTTAACAGTTGTTGTCCCACAACGAACATAGACTTAGATTTAGAGGAAAACCTCTCTTGAGGCACACATAATGTGGTGGTTCTTAGTTCTTCTGTAAATGGTTAGCCATGCCATGGAGCACTTATAACACAAAATGTTTGTAGGGCATTGCCTTGTACTAACCCTAAGCTCCATTGAAATCGATCTAGGCCTAAGAAAAAAAGGAAAGAATGAGACAAAAAAAGAAGAAAGAAAAGCAAAAATGGCTTGCCTAGTACAAATCTAAAGGAAAGAAAGGAAAAAAAGAAGCAAAGGTATCTTTAATTTGCATCATGCATATTGTCATGATACAAATTTGTGGAAAAAAAGATCCACCACCTACAAGCAAAAAGCTCATGAGTGAATGTTTGTCTTTAGAAAAATTGGAACCTTAAATATGCATCATGCATAGTGTCCTGACACAAATATATGGAAAAAAAGATCCACCACCTATAAGTAAAAAGCTCGTGAGTGAATGTTTATCTCTAGAAATATTGGATATATTATGTGTACTATTAGTAATGGAGAACACACAAATATGATAGATGAAGCTTTTAAAAGTTATGTTCATACCTTAAGATATAAGTTGTGTTGAATTTTTTATATACTTTATGACAGATTTAACACAATAATGAGTAATAAAGCTATGCATAGTTTTGTCTATTACGTAGTAGCAAGTAAATATACTTTGTTGTTGTTCTGTAGCATACTATCTCTATCCTAGGAGTGGCAAACCATTTGTAAAACTTACTAAAAACTTAATTTACTTCCCTCTTAAGTTATCTTAGTAGCCTAACAAAATTGACTTCTACTTCGTTCGAGAAATATCCTTACCAAATGCTTGTCATTTGCATGCTTTTGACCAATTACATCCAAGATGATGGCTCATCTTATCCTTTCAACTCGTAAGAGGATGTTAAAGAACACTACACATATGCACTATGTGGCAAAGGAAGCCACGCACTATGCCTCATCATTGCACAGTGCATTTGTTCTGTTAGCCCTAGTCACATGTCAACCCTGGCTGATGTAGAGAGGCAACCCAAGCAATCCGACAACGTGACGTGTGATAGCATTCCTACTAGGACCAAAACTTTCGCTGTCACTGCCATAAAAAATATCGTTCAAATCTCTCTAGATTTGTTGATTGAACGTAATTAAATAGTTTTCCTTTCGTAACTGTTGTAAATTTGTTTATATCAATCGAGTCAATCATTGTAAATCATCGGAAATCAAACAAGATTCACAAAATTTGTGTTTTTTCTATTATTTTTCTTCCCTTTTTGTGCTTTCCAACGAACGTAGGGTTTCGACAACGATTCTATTCTTCATTTCTTTCAATAGTAATTCAAAAAAAAAAAAAAACCCAGGTACATCATCACCAAGAGTAGAAGAACAAACGAATGAGAGGAAATATGATTAAAAAAATATCGGGACCATTCGTGGGAATCCTCTTACGTTCTTATCCTATGTCCTGCCAGGCTGCACTGGGACGGATGATTGGCGGCTGTATCTCGTTTCTAGGAGACTTTTCCATGACTTGTTTACGATTTTAAAAGGAATAATATTAGTAGTTAGTACTTATGAAGGCAATAATAGTAATTATTATCTTATTTCTTATTACTAACTTTTGATATAAGTAGAATTATTTTTCCTTTTCTTTCCAAAAACTGCGATGCGAGGAAACCATGAAGTCAGTTTCTTTGAGGCAAATAATCTACGCCGCCAATCAAGCTTCCCAAGGAGGAGAGCCAGAAAACCGAATTCACAGAAGAAGGAATTTCAAACCCAAATTATGTGTTTTCAGAATCACCGTGTCAAGTGGTCTCTTGTCCCCGTCTATACGATCGTACTTGATTTCTAATTTTCATCTCTTCGCTTAACGGGCAGCGCGTAAAATTCTTAAACTTCATGTTTGGTCCCTTTCTTCTTTTCAGAGTGTTTTTTGGGAACCAAATTATTTGTTTTTATTTTCTTTCACTTCCTCAAGTCTCTAGTTCTCAGGAAACTCAAAGGACGGTCACACGGCATAGACGCTTTTTGTGGGTTGTCTTTGAAAAAAATATGCGTCTTTAATTATGTAGTTGCCTGAGATGCAGTGATTAACTGTAGGATACTTTTTCATTACCTACGGAAATCACATTTGAAGGAAACGAATACACTCAGAACACGAATCCAAGTGCACTACCAAATGTTGATTCCAACGTGACATCCACATAGATGCCACATAGTTTTATATACAAACACTTTTTTAAGTTGGTGGTCAATATGAATTGATAATACAAAGTCTGTGAATATTTGTGTTCATTTGTTCCTAGAGCCTCAGTTAACATATACTCTGGCTGATGGGGACTGTAGGGTTCTGTTCTATTCTTTATTCTCTTTGATCTTTTAGTCGCTTGCATCCAATCCAAGCGAAAGGGGAGCAGTGTGGATGGTATTTATTAATTAAAAGAATATTAATGGGATTGAATTATACGTTTATTTTTTTTCTCTGCTTAAAATATATTTTCTTACCTTTTACTTACTATTAAATGTTAATGGTCCCAATTCAGAAAGTTCCCACAGACGGCGGATAAAAAATATAAAAAATAAAAAGAACAGAAGGGCGAGGAACTTTCTGAATGGGCTCCACCAATCCAAAACCGCATATTAATTTCTCACCCAGAAAACCCTGTGATTTGAACATATCTATAAATGTATATATGTACGACCTTTCCACGGAGAAAACAGCGATTCGAAAACAACGATGCCACGCGCGCTTGAACCCGCAGGCGCCCCCCAAAAACCATGGTTTTGTACAGAAAAACCGCGCATAGAATTGAGCATTCCTTTTTTGTCACAGCATGACGTTTCTGGGAAATTCGTTTCCTCCGCTCCCTGGCTATATATACAGCCGCAGGCAAGGACTCAGACATAGGAACGCATAGGTCACCGCCAAGACGCATAAATCGCTCAATATCATCGTCGTCATCTGATATAGCCATGTCGAGCACGGCCGGTCAAGTTATCAAGTGCAAAGGTGAGCTATCAATACCCATTCCTCCGATTTCTCTAAGTTACTGTTGATGGTGGTTTTGGTGTGATTTCTCAATGACAAGTTTTTTTTTTTTGAATACTTTAATGACGATGGGTTGTCACTGAACATATCCAAAGGTTGATTCAGATGATCGCCTTATTTTCGGCTTTTTTTTTTTTTGTCCCCATATTTTGAGTTGGGCATTTCTAGTGTTTTGATGAATATATCACCAGTTCTTTTTTATACTGTTCTGATTAAGACTGTCCTGAGACTTTTAAAAAACGTCTTCTGCATGTTTCTCTGTGTGATCTTGCTTAAGAAAGCGCATTGCGGTGCCTCTTCGTTGTATTACTCTGGAAATGTTAGTATTTTTTGATGTTTTGTTGGGATTAGCCACCTAACTGTGTAACTCTTCCTGTAGCCGCGGTGGCATGGGAGGCGGGGAAGCCATTGGTGATTGAAGAAGTGGAGGTGGCACCACCTCAGACGAATGAAGTTCGCATCAAGATCCTCTTCACCTCGCTTTGCCACACTGACGTTTACTTCTGGGAAGCCAAGGCAAGGGATTTTCAAAATTCCCCTTTGGAAATGCTTTATGTTCTTTTCCTTTTCGTTTTGGCGTTTTGAAAACCTCGGTGTCAGAATTTACACAAAGGAATTCAGATACGCAAATACTTATTTATTCTACATATATTTGGTACTGAGTGCGAATTTGTTTTCAAAGTCAAAAATTAAGAAACCAATCCCGAGGGTCTGCCTAGTGGCCTGCGCTGGGCGGATGATAAAAAAATTACTTACTTTCCGAGTCCTGTCGTGCTTGGAAAACCGGTTACAATGTATTTCAATGTTTTCTGTTTTTATGCTGGAGCCGTTATTGTCCTGAAAGATGAAGTCGAGCAAAACAATCAGATGGTTCTGCTTTATCCGCTGTTCGCATGTATTTGACAGTCTTGAATTATTGGCAGAGTTGAGGTTGTAATTACCTTTTAGCTGAAGCCCAAGTGTGCTTTTGTATTGCAGGGGCAACACCCATTGTTTCCTCGCATATTTGGTCACGAAGCTGGAGGGTATGTACCTCTAGCTCTTGAAATGAGTCTTTGAGTAATTCAATATAAGGCTCTGGATGATGCTCTGTTTATTTTCATTGCTCAATCTGTAGTCTGCATATGAAGTGCCTTATAATGTTAAAAAAACTTGCTCCCAGTTTCTTGGATAAGAACTTACCATAGGGTTTGCTGTTGTTTAGAATTGTGGAGAGTGTAGGTGAGGGCGTAACTGACCTCAAACCCGGAGACCATGTTCTGCCTGTCTTCACTGGGGAGTGCAAGGAGTGTCGCCACTGTAAGTCGGAGGAGAGCAACATGTGTGACCTCCTCAGGATCAATACTGACAGGGGTGTTATGCTTAATGATGGCAAGTCTAGATTCTCCAAAAATGGACAGCCTATTTACCACTTTGTTGGCACTTCGACATTTAGTGAATACACTGTCGTCCATGTTGGCTGCCTGGCCAAGATCAACCCAGCAGCCCCATTAGACAAAGTTTGTGTTCTTAGTTGCGGAATATCCACAGGTTCGGACGAGTTCTTTCTCTATTTTGAACTACAGTATTGGATATAGAAATATATTCTTACTGATACTAGTTTCCACTGATCGATGTCGAACCCTATGTTTGAAAGGTCTCGGTGCCACCTTGAATGTTGCAAAACCCAAAAAGGGCCAATCTGTAGCTGTCTTTGGGCTGGGTGCTGTGGGCCTTGCTGTGAATTTCTCTTCTCACTTCTATGCTTAATTGCCTTTCCGTCTATGAAAAGTGCTAATAATGATTCAATTTTTCTCTTCTTGGGGTGATATTTAGGCTGCTGAAGGGGCAAGAATTTCTGGAGCTTCAAGAATCATTGGTGTTGATCTGAATCCTAGTCGATTTGAGGAAGGTGAGTCAGCATTCATGCTTATATAATCACGTTGAAGGATATATACTTTGCTCATAATGGGACTGAGTTTCTATTTTATGTATTGACAATTACATATTGTGAATATGTTTGACAGCTAAGAAGTTTGGTGTCACTGAATTTGTGAATCCAAAAGATCATGACAAGCCTGTCCAAGAGGTTAGTTTTGCCATTTTTTAATCAATCATTTGGGTATAACGATGTGGGTTTTTGGGAGCTTTTGTCATTCTCAATTTGTTTTTCTTTTGCTTTAACCAAAGCTAAGACTAGCATATGAACTTGTTACGGTGTATGAAATCACACTTCTCATTTAGTTTAATTGAACCCGGTTCAGTTCTGACTCCAAACGCCCTTTCCCTGTTTGACATTCGTATTCTACTTGGCAGGTGATTGCCGAGATGACTGACGGAGGAGTGGACCGAGCTGTTGAATGCACTGGAAGCATCCAGGCCATGATTTCAGCATTTGAATGTGTTCATGATGTAATCACTAAACAAATTTATTTTCCTGTTCTGACATAAAAAAGATTGGAGGAGAAGTTGTTCCAATCATCCAATTACCGTCCCTTAGAAACTAAAACTTATGTTATTGTCAGGGATGGGGTGTTGCAGTACTTGTTGGAGTACCTAGTAAAGATGATGCGTTCAAGACGCATCCTATGAACTTTTTGAATGAGAGGACTCTTAAGGGTACCTTCTTCGGCAACTACAAGCCCCGCTCCGATATCCCTGCAGTTGTGGAGAAGTACATGAACAAGGTAAATATCTGTTTTGGTTTAAGCACTTAACGTAGTTAAAGTTTCAGGGAACATGATTTACTATAAGGGTCAGTATATTACTTTTACAAGGCGAGGCAGAGCTAATTCTGTTGCTTTTGCAGGAGCTGGAACTGGAGAAATTTATCACTCACTCGATTCCCTTCTCGGAGATCAACAAAGCCTTTGATCTCATGCTGCATGGGAAGTCCATCCGCTGCATGATCTCCATGGATTCTTAGAACACTTGAGGAAAAGAAAATTGCGCAGCGATGGAGAGAAGGCTTTTTCTCTCTAGTGCACTAGGGCCTTATGATAAATAAGATTTACCAGTGTTGTTTATGAGTTGTATAAAGAGAACGAGCAGTTTAGCAGTTTATGTTACTTCTCCGTTGTTTTCACCTATATTATCTATAAATGGAATTTTGACTTTTGTTTCCGTTATCTATATTAATATTTTCCCATCTGTCCATCACCGCTTTGAAATAGAATCTACATTGCCTTTCTTGCCATTATAACTGTATAATCAAAACGAGTAAATAGTACAATAAGATAACTGTACTACGCAAATTCTGATGGTAGAGGTCAGCTTCTAAGATCAAACCATCTCAGAAGATTACAAAGGGTTAAAAAATATTTTTTTAAAAAAAAAAATCACAGCATATAATGGTAATAATTCATTAAAAAAAATAAAAAGACAAACCCAACGGATCTTATCTTCTTATCCTGTGTCCTCTGCCAGGATGCACTGCACCCGTTTTCACTGCATGTTCAATAAAACGACGGACAAGAAGTCAACTGAGCACGGGGATGGATGATTGGCGGCTGTATCTATTTTGTAGGAACGTGTCCATGACTTTTTTACAATTCTAAAAGGAATATTATCAATAATTAACACATGAAAGTGACCATAGTAATTATTATCTTATTTTTTTATCCAAGTAGTATTTTTTCTTCTTCTTTTTGAAATGCTACGATAAGAGATGAATTAATGACAAAAGTTTCATATAGAAAATAAAATCTCTGAAATAAAAATTTAAATAAAAAAAAATATTCATTTGATCTTGAGTTAATTTTTGAGTTGAAGGTAAATAATCTTTGCCACCCATAAAGCTTCCAAAGGATAAGAGAACCGTAAAAAACCGAATTCACAGAAGAAGGAATTTTAGACCCAAGTTTTTCGTCCAATTTGATAGATATGACGACCAATTGCGAGGGTTGCCGCAGGATAAGGATAAGAATATATCCATTTCCCGACAGCAACATTGAAATAGATAGATATAAAGCAGAAAGGGAAAGATTATTTATTCAATTTACTGACGATAGCAAGTGGAAAAACCAGCTCAGAACTGAATCCCTATTAATTGGTAAGAAAAGGCAACAAACTAAAAGTCTCACCTAATCCATAGCAGTATATAGCAAATTCACAACTTTTAACTCATGCTTGTCTGTAAGAGATGCTTGATATAGCATATTCTTCTACGGAAACCAGATATTAAGATAACACACCACGCCCTGCAGCCGTGGGGCGGCCCCAAAAACCACTAGTGGTATTGTGTTAAAAAAGAAAAACCTCTAAGAAAAGGAAAACCTTTATTCAAGCCAAGTTGAGAGTTCACAGGCATTATATATACCACGACTGTTAAAGAGGCACGGGCACAACATTTCCCTGTCAGAACAAGCAAACCGATTATTGTAATCATCCGAGTAGCGATGTCGAGCACAGCCGGTGAGGTCATTAAGTGCAGAGGTGGGCCGGAACCACTACAAGCTCTGTTCTGCCTTGTGGTCTCATACTCTTATTAGGTTCCCCATTTCTTATGTGGTATTGGCGATCAGTTCACTATTTTTGGCATACGGTTCTTCTTTCAGTTGCATCGCCTCGTTTCTACTTCTACCTTATTTCTTAATTTTCACTTGGGCTAAACTGCTTTTTGTTGAGTTTTTTTTTTTTAATTTTCATGTTGCGATTTGTAAATATCGAATAAGTATTATTTAAGACTTCTTAGTTCTAAGTTTAACATGTATATTTAAAAAGAAAAAAGAAAAAGAAATACCCTAGCAATTGCAAAAAACATATTTTCAGTGTCTTTTGTTTCCCTAAGAAAACGTATTTTGGCTTTTAGATTATTGATTACGTGTACCTATGCCTCTTTCTTGTACCACTCTTGAAAGGTTGGTATTTTTTAATGTTTTGTTGGGGTTAGCCGCTTAGCTGGGTAAGTGTTTGCTGTAGCCGCGGTGGCATGGGAGGCTGGGAAGCCATTGGTGGTTGAAGAAGTGGAGGTGGCACCACCACAGGCGAATGAAGTTCGAGTGAAGATCCTCTTCACCGCCCTTTGCCACAGTGATGTTTACTTCTGGGAAGCCAAGGCAAGGAGTTTTATATATTTGTGCTTTTGTGGATATATACTTGTGCTTTACTATCAATAATTCATTCAGCTTTTGTGCTTGAATCGGGTTTCGAAACTCATTTCTAGACCGGTTGGAGTTTCAAATATGTTTTTTTTTAATTCTTTTTACAAAGAACTACTTTTACAAATAAAGATAGTTCTGCTCTCTCCGTAGGTTCCGTGTAACAGGTTTGACAAACTTTTCACTGTCTTGATTCGGATTGGTATATTTGACGGTGTATTGACTAAGTAGTTGAAACTCAAATTTGCCTTTGTATTGCAGGGGCAGACACCATTGTTTCCTCGCATATTTGGTCATGAAGCTGGAGGGTATATGCACCTCTAAATTTTGAGAGTAAGCAAACTAGCTTTTAGTTACTTCGATTATTACTCACTATAAGCTTTTCTACTGTGTAGAATTGTGGAGAGTGTAGGCGAGGGCGTAACTGATCTGAAACCAGGAGACCATGTTCTTCCTATCTTCACCGGGGAGTGCAAGGAGTGTCGCCACTGCAAGTCAGAAGAGAGCAACATGTGTGACCTCCTTAGGATCAATACTGATAGGGGAGTCATGCTTCAAGATGGAAAGACGAGATTCACCAAAAACGGACAGCCTATTTACCACTTTCTTGGCACCTCCACATTCAGTGAATACACTGTTATCCATGTTGGCTGCCTTGCAAAGATCAACCCTGAAGCACCATTGGATAAAGTTTGCGTTCTTAGTTGTGGAATATCCACAGGTTCGGAACAGTTGCTCTTCATTTCACAAGTAGAAATTGCATAGTTATTGATACTCACTAACTTTAAGTGACTTTACGCTTGAAAGGTATGGGTGCCATGTTGAATGTTGCAAAACCCAAGAAGGGCCAAACCGTAGCTGTCTTCGGATTGGGTGCGGTTGGCCTTGCTGTGAGTTTCTTTTCTTGATTCTATGTTTCGTTGCTTTTGTGTATTAAAAAGGAGTGTAAATATTTTTTTATTTTTCTCTTCCTTGTGCTATTATTTAGGCTGCTGAAGGGGCAAGACTTTCCGGGGCTTCAAGGATCATTGGAGTTGACTTACTCCCTAGTCGTTTTGAGGAAGGTGAGTCAATATTTACATGTGTATACAAGTAAATTCAAGATAGATACATAATCTGATTGAATTCCTTGTTTATGGCTTGACAACTACACATTCTTAATCTCTTTGACAGCCAAGAAGTTTGGCTATCACTGAATTTGTAAATCCAAAAGATTATGAGAAGCCTGTTCAAGAGGTTAGTTCACACACCCTAATATTGCTTTTTTCTATACTTAATCAGTTTGCATGACAAGCACGAACATTGGAGATATTCTCATTAGCTACATTTCTTTTTTCAATTCCTTTTTTCCTTGCCAAAATCAAAGTTAAGACTAGCATGCAAAAGAGTGTTTTGGTACATGAACGGCACTCATCATTCTGTTGAAGTGAACATGGATGATGACTTCCTAATTTCATTTTAGTTCTGATTTCAGACAACTCAACTTTGTTGACATTTAAAATTTGGCTCATAGGTAATTGCTGAGATGACTGATGGAGGAGTTGATCGAGCTGTTGAGTGCACTGGAAGCATCCAGGCCATGATCTCAGCTTTTGAATGTGTTCATGATGTAATCACTAAACAACTTCTTTGCCAATTATGTTATTAGAGAGAATAGACATGTTCCAATCATCCAATTACTTATCCTTTGAAACCAACGCTTGCTTCTTGTCAGGGTTGGGGTGTTGCAGTGCTTGTTGGAGTACCAAACAAGGACGATGCATTCAAGACTCATCCTATGAACTTCTTGAATGAGAGGACACTTAAGGGTACTTTCTTTGGCAACTACAAGCCCCGCACTGATATTCCCGTAGTCGTGGAAAAGTACATGAACAAGGTGAGAATATTTTTTGGGTTTAAGCAACTTTGCGTGACATTGATGGACACCCAAACTAACTGACTAACGATTCTTATGTACTTGTTTGGGGAAAAATGAAACACACTTCGAGATTATATGGTGTATTGCCGCGTATTGTTATGGCTGTAGTGGTCTGAGGTCTAATCTGTCGATGCTGCAGGAGCTGGAAGTGGAGAAATTTATCACCCATTCAGTTCCTTTCTCGGAGATCAACAAATCCTTTGAGTATATGCTGCAAGGGAAGTCCATCCGCTGCATTATGCACATGGATGCTTAAAACACATGGAAGATCCTGCAGTGATGGGAAGAAAGTTGTTCTCTCTATTCTATGAGGAACTAATATAGTGATGTGGTTTATGATTAAATAAAATGGATGAGCAGTGTTTGTTATTTGTTGATAGAACTACAAGAACAGCTCAAGCAAATTGCTAAAAGGGGAAACTTTGAAGGAATTTCTTGTATTTGTAAACAAACAAACGAATGCAATGAAATGATGGAATAAAACTATGGCAACTTGCGGTCATATTTTTAAGCCAAAGCATGCGATTTGCACTCCCTAAATTATGCCATTAATCAAGTAAACCATGCTTAATTACTTTTAAAATGTGTTAAAGGAGTAAAATGTGAAAAATGTGTGAGAGAAAATTCAAGCCTTCCGCATTCTCCTTTCTTTCAATGCTTTCCTTCAGGTTGTTAGTTTGTAAACATTATAGTACACCAACATTGTACAGTAAATGAGAATATTACCTCTTGCATAAGGCTTTTGTAAGAAGATCTCCTGGTTTCATGTGTATCAACGTTCTTGGTCGCAACAATCCCTTGCTCAAAGTTTTCTTGAATTAAATGATAATCAATTTGTGTTTCTCCCTTTAATGATAGAATAGATTATATATAGTATGTATTGCTACATTATCGTCACAAAACATAGAAATTGGTTGAGGAATATTAATCCTAAGGTTCCTTAAGAACCCTAGCTCCCAAGTTACATCACAAGTAGTAAAAACCTCATACTTAATTTTGTATATCCATTTATATCTTATTAGTTTTTTAGAGAAGTAAATCAACAATCTTATATTTATCAATGTATTCTAGTACTTGAATCTCTTGCTTCATAACCACTTAGTTCAAAACATCTTCCCACATAAGATTAATGATTATCTGGTGATGAGAATATGGCTCTCGTATGATGAAGATGGAAGCAATACAATTTTGATGAGATGTAAAAAAGTTGTCATAGAAACAAAACTAAAGATGGGAACTATGGGTTTTCGGGATGTACTGGTGGAGGTTACAACTGAGGAAATAGTGGGCCACGTAGAATTTTTATCGACATGGTATGTTTGGAGATTCTTGTGGACTTTTTTGGTGATCAATGCGGTAGTATTTCGAAGGCTTCAAATATGCATAGAGATGATGATAGATAAGGTTTAAAAACAGGGGAAAGAGTGGTACATGGGATCTTTTATAAAATGGGAGGTTTGGAGATTCTTGGGGATTTTTTAGGTGTTTGTTGTGGCAGTATTTCAAAGATATAAGAAATTTATGAAGATAATGATTGTTAAGGTTTAATTGCATGTAGATTGTGAAATTTTTTGTTTGGTTTGAATTAAATATTTCAACAATAGATTGTAAGGTTTATTGTTCCACTTGTAGGAGCTAACTTCAACCAATCTCATCATAACTTTTTCCTTTTCATTAGACAACAAGGTAATAGTTTTATTAGATTAATCATTTATGTGAATAACATCTTGATTATGGTTAATGATGAAACATTCATAGAAGATTTTAAGCTCCATTTGCACTTTAGATTCCATATAAAGGATTTGAGCCCATAAAGTTTTCCCTAGCATCCAAATTAGAAAATCCAAAAAAACTTAAAGCTAAGATGATCTAACAATAGGCTAACCAGATTGTTGGTAGAAGAAACCAATAAACTTACCATACCAAAATATGACATTTGTGCACTTTCACTATGTAAAGACCCATTACTTCTAAAACTGTCTTCCTATTAGAAGTTGAATAGATTATTGATCTACCTCATCAATGCAATGTTAAACATGGATTCAATTATAAGAGTGTGAAAGTATTTGAAAGGAAGCCCATGACTCAATCTTCCCCTTTGCTCCACTTCCAAGTTGAAGCTCATGGCATCTTGTGATTTAGATAGGGCATCATGTCCTATGCCCAAAGAGTCTTTCATAGGTTATTTTGTGAACTTGGGAAATTTACTCATTTCTTGGTAAACAAAGAAATAGCCCATAATTTTTAATTCTTTAGCTGAAGCTAAGTACCGGACCATGGTTTAATTGTATTTGAGGGACCATGGCCACGGTTGTATTTGAGGTAATTTCAAATTTGGGATTACGTCGAGATCTTGGTTCACATAGGCAATCCATCTTATTGTTTTGTGATAGTGAGCAACCTAAAAAGCGGCATATCATATCTACCATAAGAGGAAAAAAATGCAAGAAAAGTTTATCAAAACTTATTACATTCACATAGAAGAATAATAACAGAAATCCAAAAAAAAAAAAAGCCCATAAAAGAAAGCAGCACCACTATTTATTATTCAAACTTGGTATGTTTGATTTGTTTGAAGTGTACCGAACTTGAGGATATGTACTGGGGCCGGTGGTGTGACCCAAATACCCAATAGACCCGATAAAGCTTATTTTGATGACCCCCAATTCTTCTTTAGTTTAACGGTTTATGTATATGAGTGTAAAGAAACAACGGTAGTAGGGTTGTACAAAACATTTTTCATACGCGGATATATACCGATTCACACACTCCAAAATCGGACCAAAAATCCTTACATCGTTTCTTACATCATGATTATGAATCTCGGTTCTGGCTAGTTGAGTGGACAATCGCTACGAAAGGAGGAAACAATTGGAAATCAGTCTGTCTAAATGTTTGCTTACCTCAAAGCTTGAAGAAGAAAGCGCTTCTAATGGTTGAAACAAAAGCGAAATCCTGGATGAATTTGCTTTGACACTAATAGTCTAAAGCACGTAAAACAAGTTTCGTGCCCCAAACTTGAAGCACTGGAGCTCTCCCAAACAAACAGCAGCAGAAATGGTTTTTACACACACTGTTCTCACGGCTGCCCAAGTTGCTTTAAAAAAAAAAAAAAATGGGGAGATAATTATTTATTCAAAAAGAGACACAGAGAGAGAGAGAGACTTCAACCCTCAGTGACGGGAACATTCACAGGAAATCTATTCTAATTCAAGTGGTCTTATCTACCAAACGAGTCCATGATTTGTTTACTATGTTCAAAGAAAAATATTAGCACACAACTTTATCTGTATATATAAATTTTTCTCATCTCAAATTTTTGTTTTTTTCCAAGAAAAAAAATTCAAGAATCGTATTTTTCAAAATAATTACAATTGTTCCTTCTAATTCAAACTGCAGGGAAAAATATACAATATTTCTGTGTACCACTAATGGTTTGATTCATTGGAAGGACGCTGCCTCCATCCAAGTCTTCGAAGGGCTGGGTCTTTGAAGTCATGCCATGTTGGGCTTGAGGTATTACTTTGGGACAATCTAAATTAAATTAAATATACCTTCAAATGGTCAAATGGAGGTTTCTGTACACAGATTCTTACACTTTAATCAAGGGCGCCGGTGAAGTAGGCATCATCTACCACGCGTTAGACCCTAAACAACGATCCATGACAAGATGTACTAAATTAACAAACTTATCACTTGGTGCTTGTAAATAATATTTAGGTACAGACTAGATAACCATCTTCTACGTCGACTGACACAAAAAGCCAAGGAGTATGAAACCAGGTATTGGAAAACAACGTGGCCGTATGCCTGGAAGCCGGAGTTTCCCCAGAAAACCACCAGCGGTTTTATATAGAAAAAGTTCCAACATGGAATTTAATATGCTAGTTCGTCAAGTTGAAGACTCTGGGCGATCACGCCTCCCCATTCTTTCTAACACTATATATACCACCACAGTCAGAGGCACAAAGCACATACATTTCAAAACCAAAGCAAGAAAACGCATAATCATCGTCATCGAGATAGTCATGTCGAGGACAGCCGGACGGGTTATTAAGTGCAGAGGTGAGGCGCTACC
This sequence comes from Casuarina equisetifolia, assembly GCA_028551475.1. Lineage (NCBI taxonomy): Eukaryota > Viridiplantae > Streptophyta > Magnoliopsida > Fagales > Casuarinaceae > Casuarina > Casuarina equisetifolia. The sequence continues at coordinate 22,871,851 of CM052356.1, forward strand.
CTTACCAAGCTCTTTTCCGCCATGTGGTCCTAGTTTCTTTGGCTCTATGTTGCAGAGCCTTCTTTTGTTTCTTATCTCTTTTCCTCTTTTTTCTTCTGTTTTTTCGGCGTTAATGATCTTTTTGTTGAATTTAAAATCTCTTCAGTTATCGAGAACATTCTTTTTCCGTCGTTTAATCTGCTTAAATATTGCCGTTAAAAAATAGTGACTATAACACTGCACTAAGACTTCTAAAAAGATGTCTTCTTGTCTCTCTGTCTTGGCTGGAATAAGTATTTTGGTTTCTGATTCTTGATTAGACAAACTGCTACCACTTCTTTGCTTCATTCTTGAAATATGTTGGTATTGTTCTGATTTTTTTATTCGGATTTAGCACCTAACTCTGTATGCTTTTCCTGTAGCCGCGGTGGCATGGGAGGCTGGGAAGCCCTTAGTGATTGAAGAAGTGGAAGTGGCAGCACCTCAGGCAAATGAAGTCCGTGTCAAGATCCTCTTCACTTCCCTCTGCCATACCGATGTTTACTTCTGGGAAGCCAAGGCAAGGAATATTTGAATAAGTACTCGTTTAGAAATTCTCATTTTGCGTCTGGCGTTTCAAAGCTTATTACTATAACTTTTCAAAAATTAAAATGGAAATCTTTAAATATATATATATATATATATATATATGATCGATGTCTGACTGAATTGGTTGGTTGATTGGAGGTCATATTCACTTTGTAGGTAGAAACTCAAACTTGCCTTTGTATTGCAGGGGCAGACACCAGTGTTTCCTCGCATACTTGGTCATGAAGCTGGAGGGTATGTGTGCCTCTTTAAGTTTTCGAGAATAATCTATTCAGTACGAGTCTTTTGAGTGATTAAAATATAATGCTTTCCATGATAACGAGTTTATTTCATATAGCATACAACATCAGTTGTTGGATTCCTCTGTTCGTAGCCTACAATGAGCCTGCCTTATTGTTTAGGGCAAACTCGTCTTAATTATTGTTGACAACTACTTATTAGATGCTTTTCTATTTGTTCAGAGTTGTAGAGAGCGTAGGCGAGGGTGTAACTGATCTGAAACCAGGAGACCATGTTCTCCCTATCTTCACTGGGGAGTGCAAGGAGTGTCGCCACTGCAAATCAGAGGAAAGCAATATGTGCGATCTCCTCAGGATTAATACTGATAGGGGGGTTATGCTTCATGATGGCAAGTCTAGATTCTCCAAAAATGGACAGCCTATTTACCACTTTGTTGGCACCTCCACATTCAGTGAATACACTGTTACCCATGTTGGCTGCCTTGCGAGATCAACCCTGCAGCTCCATTAGACAAAGTTTGTGTTCTGAGTTGCGGAATATCCACAGGTTTGGAATAGTTACTCTTCATTTAGGAATAGTTATGATAGAGTGACTTATACATGTTAATTTTGAGTTTTCATTTATCCATTTGGTTTTATGTTGGAAAGGTCTTGGTGCCACTTTGAATGTTGCAAAACCCAAAAAGGGCCAAACTGTAGCTGTCTTTGGATTAGGTGCTGTTGGCCTTGCTGTGAGTTTCTCTTCCTGTTTCTACGTTTTATTCCCATTGTGGACTACGAAAGCATCTATTCGGTATTTGCTTTAATGATTCTTTGCTGATATTTAGGCTGCTGAAGGAGCAAGAATTGCTGGGGCTTCTCGAATCATTGGTGTTGATCTAAACTCTAGTCGTTTTGAGGAAGGTGAGTCCATATTTATATATATACAATTACATTCAAGGATATATAGTCTTCTATAGTTGTTCTTTCAATATTGACGTTGACATTTTCTTAATCTATTTGACAGCCAAGAAATTTGGTGTCACTGAATTTGTGAATCCAAAAGATTACAACAAGCCTGTGCAAGAGGTTAGTTCAAGAAACTATTGAGTGTTGCTCTTCTATAATCAATTAGGTAGCATGGCAAGCATCAAGTATAAGGATTTTCTCACTATCTTCTTTTCTTAATTCATTAGTTTTTTGCTTCGTTGAAATCAAAGCGAAGACTAGGAAGCAAAATCTTTTTTTGTGCATATGCTTGTCGTTTCCTTGAACGGAATCGGGATTTTGACTTGTTAATTACGTTTACATTGTGATTTCAAGCAACTTGACTCCGTTTGGCATTTAAATGTTCATTGATAGGTGCTTGCTGAGATGACTGATGGAGGAGTGGATCGGGCTGTTGAGTGTACTGGAAGCCTCCAGGCCATGATCGCGGCCTTTGAATGCGTTCATGATGTAAATTGTTAAACAATTTCTTTGCCTGCTCTCTTATAAGGGATTAGAGAAAAAGTTACAATTATCAAATTATGAAACTAAAACTTGCCTTTTGTCAGGGATGGGGTGTTGCAGTGCTTGTTGGAGTTCCAAACAAAGATGATGCATTCAAGACGCATCCTGTGAACTTCTTGAATGAGAGGACTCTGAAGGGTACTTTCTTTGGCAATTACAAGCCCCGCTCTGATATTCCGGACGTCGTGGAAACGTATATGAACAAGGTAAACATGTTTTGGCTGAACGATTCTTATGTCCTTTGAGAAGTGCTACTGCCTAGTGTTATGGCTGTATTGGTTTGGGGACCTAATGTGTTAATGTCACAGGAGCTGGAACTGGAGAAATTTATCACTCACTCAGTTCCCTTCTCGGAGATCAACAAGGCCTTTGACCTCATGCTGCAAGGGAAGTCCATCCGTTGCATTATCCACATGGATGCTTAAAACACTACGAAGATTATGTATGAAAATAAGATTCAGTGGGGTGGTTCATGAGTTTTGCAGTTTGTGTTGCTTGGTCTTGGTCTTGGTCTTCATCTTCCTTTATTTCCTGTAAATTAAATTTCATACAAGTTCCCTTTTTCGTGCAAATTAGTTTCTTGTTTGTTCCCATGGAAGATGGGTGAAAAGTAACTTCATTAGTATAAACCAAAGTATGATCCACTTAGGCTATGATACCATCTTAGAAAGGTCTATAATTCAACCTAAAAGTTAATTCATAAGTTAAAAATAATTTTCTTAATATAAACCAAATTACAAATATTCTTTCCATTAGTGTGTGACACAAGCTTTAACACTCCCATACATATAGAGAGAAAGTAAAATCTAACTTGAATACCATCTGGAAGGCCTATAACTTAATTCAAAAAGTTAATTTATAAATTAGAAGTAACTTTTTTAATATAAATCAAACCACAGGTGGTTTTATGATTTGAATCCCTTTTGTTGCTTTCATGATTCATGAAGATATTTATAAATAAATAAATAAAAGAAGCTTGGGCCTCTTAGCGTGGCAAACATTCCTGCGGTCGGAATCTGTGTTCGGTCCCCTTGTAAATTCGAAATTCAGGGACGCGACAAACGCACAGTCAAATGCATGGATTCTATGCCGTACTTGGGAACGTGGCCATGCTGAAACGATATAACTCTTTATTCAAAAAATAATATGTCCATTTACACTTTTTGTTAGTTTTTTATAATTATTATTATTATTACAAGTACTTATTTCATTTTCCAATAATTGCGAGAAGTTGAACGAAAATTCAGCACATCGTTTAAGGGTTATCATGGAGTTGGTTTGTTATGTCAATACACCAATTTATCCACACAACAGGCATATCTTGCGTCTAATTTGACGAAGAGACTAATACCGTCCTGCTCACTGAAACCTTCATGAACTATTTGATCAGCGTGGTAGGGGGAAATACAATGGATTTTTTGGATTACATATGGATTTTCCGAGACAATAATTCCCCTAAAAGGTCGAAGAATTCATGGAGAAAAAGGGTAAAAAACGCAGAATGCTTTCTGGTTAAACAAACAAGTTCATTTCCCTCGGCTACCTCTTTCAAACTAGTACACAGAATATAAAATGAAAGTTGAGAGATTACATGTGTGATGACGTCACTGCTTACATCATTGTCAGCATCAACCTTACACTTAAGATCCAAGTTAGCTAAATCCTAAATAAATATGAATAGACACTAAGGGAGACATGCCAATTAAGTTAAATGAAAAGCACTATTAACATTTTTGAAAATTATTTACATATGTGGAAGAAGCTGAATTGAAATTAATGGCAACTTATATTTATTTAATTTTGATGTTGGTACATTAACACAAATTTGCACCTGCTTAACTGACAATAAAGCAACAGTATTAAATAGTTCAGTGGTTTTCACTAGAATTATTTCAAAGAAATGAAAACTCTAGTTTAATTTGGAAAAATAAATAAATTACTTTCTTGTTGATTCTAATAGTAAGTACTCACATGTTGGCTTGATAATGAAATAATTGAGAATATATCATTTAAGAAACAATTTATATAGGTGATCAGGAATAAACAATAACCATTTTAGAATAAGTAAAGAGATGATTTTTTTGGATTTTATAATGTAGCCCATATTTTGTGAAGCTTATTATACAACGGTATAGGATTTTTGTGTTTATCTGAAGAAAGCAAAAATCCTTGCATTATTTATGAATTAGATGTAGTGTAAGTGATTTCTTTTCAAAAAGAGAAGAAAACACGAGTTTACGAATCCAAATGCTCTACCTTTAAAGGAATGATACAAAATCAGGTAGAATGAAAACAAACATTGCAATACAACGTGTCCACGCGGCGGAGTGATACCAAATAAAGTGGCATGAAACCAGATATTGCCATACAAAGCCGCCACGAAGCTTTGAACCCAGAAGCGCCCCTGAAAACCTTCAACGTGGAATCTCCTCCACTAGCTGAAAATTGTGGGCAGGCACCTGTCCTTCTTCCACAGACACTATAAAATACACACATTGCACAATCAAACTAAGCAAAGCCATAGTCGTGGTCATCGTCCGAGAGAGCCATGTCAAGCACAGCCGGTAACATTATTAAGTGCAAAGGTGAGCCCGCCACCCCGGCTCTTTCTGCTATGTCATATGGTTTTCCTTCAATGACCTTCTTTTTTCTTTTTTAATTTTGTTACCACTCAGTAGGATCACTTGTATACTTCTTTGAAATCTTACAATTAAGAAATGAACAATAAATCTTATATTTTTAAGCCGTAACCTTGTAAAGTAGTTTACGTGTAAAAAGTTATCATTCTTCTCTTAAGCTAGCTTTTACGGAAGTATGGAGCTTGTTAATATGGTATTAGAGTAAGGATAAGACTTTTATTTTGTAATTCCTAAGTCCCAAGTTAGGCTTCTATGTGTAGCCATGCATACGAGGAAAAGTCTTACATAAAAATTTAAGGATGGATACTTAAACTTATGATGAGGTTTGAAAATGAATTCTTACGCTCTAATACTTTCATACGGCTAACCGGGCATGCGTTTTCTGTAGCTGCGGTGGCCTGGGAGGCTGGGAAGCCTTTGGTGATTGAAGAAGTGGAGGTGGCACCACCTCAGGCGAATGAAGTCCGCGTCAAGATCCTCTTCACCTCCCTTTGCCACACCGATGTTTGCTTCTGGGAAGCGAAGGTAAGGGATATTCAAAATACCCATCGGAAAAGTTTCATGTGGCTTTCATTTTGATTTGGCGTTTTAAAAATTATTTTCAAGATTTAGAAAAAAGAGTGTTAGGTACACAAATTACTTATTTATATTTGATATTGAGTGGGAAATTGGTATTAAGAACCAGAAATTAGAAACCAAAAAAGGAATCAAAATCAGATGAGTATGGTTCTGATTTCTCTGATGTTCCCTTGTAATCTGGTTTGATAAATATATTTGACAGTCCTGAACTGGATCCGGCGAGTTGAGGTTGCGTTCACCTTGTAGTTGAAACTTAAATGTGTTTTTGTACTGCAGGGGCAGAACCCATTGTTTCCTCGCATCTTTGGTCATGAAGCTGGAGGGTATGTACCTCTAGATCGTGAAATGATTCTTTGAGTAATTAAATATAAGGCCTTGGATGGTGCTATGTTTATTTTTAATACTGAACAATATCAGTTGGTTTATTCCCCCGTCTGCAGTCTGCATATAAAGTGTCTTATAATGTTCGAAAAAACACCTCTCAGTTTCTTTGATAAGTACTAACAAAGTGCTTTGCTGTTGATTAGAATGGTGGAGAGTGTAGGTGAGGGCGTAACTGATCTCAAACCCGGAGACCATGTTCTCCCTATCTTCACTGGGGAGTGCAAGGAGTGTCGCCACTGTAAGTCGGAGGAGAGCAACATGTGTGACCTCCTCAGGATTAATACTGACAGGGGGGTTATGCTTCAAGATGGCAAGACAAGATTCTCCAAAAACGGACAGCCTATTTACCACTTTATAGGCACCTCCACATTTAGTGAATACACCGTTGTCCATGTTGGCTGCCTTGCGAAGATCAACCCTGCAGCCCCATTAGACAAAGTTTGTGTTCTTAGTTGCGGAATCTCCACAGGTTCGGAGGAGTTCTCTCTCTATTTGGGCTGTGGTATTTGATGTAAAAATTTATTCTTACTGATTCGTAGCTTTTCCACTGATCCATGTGGTTATATGCTTGAAAGGTCTAGGTGCCTCCTTGAATGTTGCGAAACCTAAAAGGGGCCAATCTGTAGCTGTCTTTGGGTTGGGTGCTGTGGGCCTTGCTGTGAGTTTCTCTTCTTACTTCAATGGTCAATTGCTTTTGTGTATGAAAAAGGACTACAAATGACTTTTCTTTTTTTCTTCTTTGTCTTTTTCTAATGATATTTAGGCTGCTGAAGGTGCAAGAATTTCTGGGGCTTCAAGAATCATTGGTGTTGATTTGAACCCTAATCGTTTCGAGGAAGGTGAGTCAATATTGATGCATATATAAACCTATTTTAGTATTAACACTTATGCTCATAATCTGATTAAACTGCTATTAATGTATTTGACAGCCAAGAAATTTGGTGTCACTGATTTCGTGAATCCAAAAGATTATGACAAGCCTGTCCAAGAGGTTAGTTGAATACACCATATGTGTTGCTGCTCTATAATCAATCAGCTGGGCATAACAATGATGGATTTTAGGAGGCTTTCCTTTTTCTATTTGCTTCTTTTGCAGAAGCCAAAGCTAAAACTAGAGTGCAAAAACTTGTTATGGTGCTTGAAAATCACACTTCTCAATTTGTTCAAGTGAATCGGGTTCAGCTTTGATGCCAAACACCTTTTCTCCGTTTGAAATTTGGATTGTGGTTGACAGGTGATTGCTGAGATGACCGATGGAGGAGTGGATCGGGCTGTTGAATGTACAGGAAGCATCCAGGCCATGATCTCAGCATTTGAATGTGTTCATGATGTAATCACTAAACAAATTTCTCTAATATTAGACAAACAGAACAGATTATCCAGTTACCTTCCGTTTGAAACTAATTACTAATCCTTGTTACTTGTCAGGGTTGGGGTGTTGCTGTGCTTGTTGGAGTACCAAGTAAAGATGATGCATTCAAGACTCATCCTGTGAACATTTTGAATGAGAGGACTCTGAAGGGTACCTTCTTTGGCAACTACAAGCCACGCTCTGACATTCCTGCAGTCGTAGAAAAGTATATGAACAAGGTAAGCATTTTGCTTGGGTTTAAGTACTTTTAGTGACTTATATGGACAACCATACTAATAAATTAACGGTTCTCGTGTACATACATCTTTCTATAAGCAACTGAAACGGACTCGTCAGATGGTAGTACGACATTATACGGAGTTAAAATTACTTTGAGAATAGTAGTTTGAGGATCATTATGTTACTCTTTTCACGATGAGGCAGGCCTAATCTGTTGATACTGCAGGAGCTGGAAGTGGAGAAATTTATCACCAACTCAGTCCCCTTCTCGGAGATCAACAAAGCCTTTGACTACATGCTGCAAGGAAAGTCCATCCGCTGCATTATCCACATGGACGAGGGTTCCTCTCTGTAGTCTACGACGGACCTATAATAAGACTTAGTGGTGTTGTTTATGAGTTATGTTAAGAGAATGAGAATGTCTATTACTTGGTGTGTAGTTTTAACATTGTATTAACTAAATATAGCATGTTGACACTGTTTTAACATTGTATAAGATTCTCCACCAAATCCTCCCTAAATCTTTGCATAGAAAGGAACTTGAGCACTTAAAGAATTCGCGATGCTTGTTTGCTCAAGGCCTTGGACTACTCATTCGTATAATCTGGTAAGGTCCTCAGGCTCTGCATTCAACCGATCCGTAGAAGAAATGTGAAAAAAGATTGAAATTATTTTCTTCAGAAACAACACAGCCAATGTCAGATGCATCAAAAGTCACGAAAATTTGGCTGATTAGACAACAATGGCCGCGGGCTTTTCGAGAAGCGTGGATGGAATAACAAAGACACAACCTTTTCCACTTTTTTTTTTTTTGGGGGGGTTTTTTTTTTTTTTTGTTTACAGTTTGACCTCCTTGTCGAAAATCCAGCTGAACTTGGCGCTACGGGGCTCCATCTTCTTTGCTAGATCATCGGCACGCTCCTGCAGCCGCCTAATCCTTGGCGCTAAACCGCACACGAAGTCCTGCGCGCGTCTTCCCTCACCCGATAACCCCTCCAGCTTCTCCAACCTCCACCGTCCGATCAAAAACTCCAGAATATCCGCGTAGTCTTGCGCCGTATACACGCCTAGGCGCTGCGCCACCGCGGAGAAGTGCTCGAAGAGGCGTGGGTCCTGCCCGTCGTACATCAGGTGTGCCGGCATGGTGATCTTCTTCCGCATCATGTCCGCGATTGCCAGCATGGCGCCCGTGGGATCCACCTCCAATAGCTTCTCCACGATCTTCGCGTACGCGTTCTCGTGTCGCTTCTCGTCCGACGCTATGGTGCCGCATATGCGCGCCAGCACAGGATCACCGCCCTCCTTCGCCAACCGAGCCGTGTTGCCGTGCGACACGAACGTGGCCCGTTCCTGGAACGATGTGTACACGAAGCCCAAGTACGGGTTGTTTTCTGTCCCCGGATCCTGTCAAACACACAATGTGGGTGTGGGTGTGGTTGGGAGTTAGGAAAGTGCTGGCGTGGCTCTACATCCGCCTTAAAGACATCGAATAAACTATTTGAGAAAACTCACCATGCCCGCCCCGATTAGGTACTGTACGGTCCTCTCAACCATGAGCATGTCAACCCGACCCGAGAGATACAAGTAGGTTCTAAGCAAATCCCCGTGCCTGTTCTCCTCGGCAGTCCAGGCCCTAGTCCACGTAGCCCACGGGCTGCTGCTGGCCCCGGTCTCATCCTTGACCCCATCCAGCGTGTTGATCATGGTCTGGTACGTCGGCAGCGCGTCCTCCGTGATCATGTCACCCACCAGCACCACAAAGTACTCGTCCGGCAGCTCAACCGTCCGATCGCGAAGGGCCCGCACCTGATCGATGAAATCAGCGGCCGGGACCGCGGGGTTCGGCAGCAGGTCCTGGGGTTGCCAGCATTGTTCCACGGGCTTCAAGAGTGGAAGGACACTCTCAGAGGCCCAGCCCTCCAATGACTTGAACACTTCAGCCTTTTCCGGTGGCATTGAGTGGGTCTTTTGGTGCTTCAGAGGTGTCGCCACCGCGGATATCGGTCGTGAGAATCTGACTGCGACGGTAGGTGGTCTGAGGCAGGGAAGGGTCGGGCTCCGACCACGGAGATTCCATGCTTGAATTTGGGAGCGGAAGTTGAAGCATTGTGAGGCGTGCATGGCTCCACTTCAATTGGTGTAGATCCTCTGCTGGGTTGAAGTCTTAGGCTGCGCTCTACTTTAGTTATATAATTAGGGAGTAAGGAATTGGCCCTTCTTCTTTAGGAAAATTGCTCATATGCCACTCCCGAGAGATGCGAATTAATATTCTAGTCTCGCGGTTCAGTAAAAGAAGGAAAGGGTATTTACGGTCACTTCGTACATTTTAAACTGAGCAGGTTGGAACGAGAAAGAAAAGGCGTAGCTGTGGGAGAAGAAAACAGGGGGTGCAGTGGTATTAAAGATGCTGGCGTGATTCTGTGGGTGTTTCTGGAATCCGGCCAACACTTCATAGGTAACATCGAAGACCTGGGGTCAGTGAGTTTAGCTCAGAAAAAAAAAAAAAAAAAGAGGAATATATATCTACTTGAGAACTTTAATGTAGTATTTTGTAATTATTTTATTCATAATATATTATTTCACGCTTTTGTCACATCATAGTTGTTATTTTTCTACTTCTTCTACTAAAAAGAGTACTCTTCGTATAAAATATTTGCTAAATCATTATATTATATTTCTTTGCTTCTAATTCTTGTCTTGCCTTCTTATTATTTATTGGACAATGTCAGGAAATTAAAGATCATATTTAATGATCAGAGTTTTCTTTTTCATTTTATCAAAGAAATAAGTACATAAATAAATACAGCTGGAAATGATTTGGTCAGGCCACGACAGCTGGAAAGCACGCAATCGACTGAGAATATATATGATCGTAACGTTAAAACATCCAAACATCCAATAACATGAGGGTCGCTGAGATTTGGTCGGGTGGGTCAAACCAAAAATGCGTTGCGACATTCTTTGTTCGGTACAACAAAATTGGCAATCTTTGCACTCTACAAATGATTCCAACATGCACAGTAGAAAAAGCTCAGTAACTTTGAAACATCCCATTACGACTTTTTGACGTTAAGTAATCGCATTAACCCTTTGAAATTAATCAATTAGCTAAGGATATATGGCATTGTCAGTATATATATATGGCATGAACATGTTATGGATGAGGATCTTAGTTGGTGGACGTGGTTTAAGGATAGAGATACATTATGTAAGGTGGATGGAGGAGAACAATTCAAATTATATGAGGCAGTGTACCAAAAAAAAAAAAAGGGAAAAAAAAAAAGGTGTTTTCCTTGACTTCATGGCAAAAAGTCAAGGAGCTTTGACCTGCAAGTCCACTAAGTTAGAGGTTTAAAACCCACTTCCCTTCTTCATGTGTGTGCGTAGTTTAAAAAAAAAAAATCAAATTGTATGTGAGATTTCCATCCTTAAGTGAACTTTGTTTAAAATATTAAGTTTTCAAAGTTTATTCAAAAATCAATTGATAATGAATTGAGAAATCCCACTACTTATAAAATTAATTGCTCATTTTCATGTCATTAATGTGAAACAACATTCATTTTTAACATAACAAAATTCTCTTTCAATTTTTAAATGTTCAATTTATGGGCTATATACAATTATAATTTTGTACTTTTATTTATTTATTAAACACATATATGTATACACACATTCAATATTAAACTTGGCATCTAAAGGCCCCAAGTAGTACATACTCCCAATTGATCACTCCCATCAAGAAGGAGCATTTATGTGTTGGACTGTGAAACCATCCTCGGCATTCAAGACAGCAGACCAGTTGCAGTTACTGCTCCCCCTCAAGACAAGGACAAAGCTGATGACAACAGCTGAAAGAAAAATGTCGTCGTTGAATTTGAATTTGACTAAGATCAAATGCCTTACAAAGACAGGAGACATAGTGTTTAGTTGGAACACATATTTTGGCAGTAGCTGCTGGACTGCAACTTTGATTATTGATGACGAGAAAGATAAAACATATAAATCACGAACTTATTACATAAATATTTGCAATTTCGAGTTTATTTCATGGAGTCATTTGAAGGTCTTCAGAATGATGAGGGGCACTGCTCGTGTAATCGACTTGTGATCAGGCCTTGTACTTAAAGCTGGTGATGATCAGGGCCTGAAGAAGATTCTCCCTCCCCAAGGGTGCCAGACTTGCGCTCAGCAGACTTGGCATGCAAACCCTTACCAAACGTCTCGTTCTTCCTAACCCCTTCATCAATACACAAGTCATCCTCAATCGACAATAACACAACCTCCGATCCATGGGGCCCTGGGACGATTGCCTCCTTGACTGTCCTATGTTCCTCTATGTGAACTTCGTCGGTTTCTTGCACAGCCTTCTTTCTCCTCTTAATACAACAAAAGACAGCAGCTGCAAGGAATGCAAGGAAGAAAAGACCTCCAAACGAGATGAACACAATGATTATTACTGTCGGATGGTTGCTTGGTGGTGGTGGTGGAGGAAGCACATGAGGTGGTGGAGGACGTACATGTGGAGGTGGTGGTGGGAGCACATGAGGTGGTGGCGGTGGTGGAGGACGTCCATGTGGAGGTGGTGGTGGAGGACGTCCATGTGGAGGTGGTGGGGGACTGACTTGATGAGGGGGCGGAGCAAAGGGGTGAGGTGGGGGAGGTGGTTGGAAGTAGTAATTAGGCTGGGAAGTGGCCATTTCGATTTCAATACAGATAGAATAAAGGTGATAGATTGAGTTGTGGGGAAAGTGGTAGCATTGGGCGCCTATTTGTAGGGAGTATTTAAGTTTGATATTTGTGACTTGACTCCTATGCCAAGATTTGAGATGGGTTTGTTTGCATTGGAAAACACTTCTCAAAGTTTCCTTCTTTCTTTGAAGCTATTTTTCCCACTGGATATTGAAATCTGATAGGGATCTGATAACCTTATAGTATCACTAATAACAATAGCTGCTGCAAGACGACACAAAGACTCAAAAATGACCCAAATACATTGGTTTAGTCTCTGTCAGCCAAGTTGGGACCAAAACCTACCGAAGAGAATAGTTTACAGACCTTTCGGCCATGATAAACCTTTTACATCAATCTGTTATCTTACATAGCAGTAGGACAAAATGGGAACTCGCTTCTTTAGTTCCAACTACTTTTAGAAAGAATAACAAAGCGAAGTTTCAGAGTAAATCGATTTATGAATAAATGGATTTGCACGAATTGGTATTTCTTACTTTCATAGAGATGAAGGTCGTGAGCCTTAGCTATAAAGAAATCAATATGGTATTTATTTTTCGATAATTTGGCTCCAAAAAAGACATCGACAAGCACCGAGAACAAATTAATGTTTTTTTTCCTTGATTTCATGTTAAATGTCCCATCGTAGAATTAATAACCAAACCAACAGGCTGGACACCTTCACCCCGAAGTTAGAAAAGCTTGCAAACAAATGATGCTTTCATTTCAAAAGAATGTTTCAAGGCTTCACAAGTACATGTTCTATAAAAGTTCAATATCTGACAGCCATAACTGCTAACAAGCAACATGCATTTCATCTTATGCTTTGCGTTTTTTCATCTCAACATGCAGTGATCCGTCCCCTTCCTTATAACTCTACTTCCCTAATACAACGGGGTTAAAATCACATATTTTTATGTTACTTGTCTAGGTTTTGAATTAGGATTTTCCTTTAATTAGTAGTCTCTATAATAGAAAATATGACATGCAAATTCAAATTTGAATCCCCTTCAAGACCCAAACTAGTGAAGATCTCATTTATTTCTAGAGAATCTAGAAATGAAAAATGATTTCATTACTCTATGAAAAGATTTGTGGGTGTGAGGTTGGAGAAGATTTCCATTAACTCAATGAGTAATTTACAGGGTATTCAACCTATTTAAGAAAGATACTCATTTCTCGGATCATATGAAACAAATTCCAAATGGGAATATCAAGATATGAACATTTATAATTATTTTCTTCTCATATTTTCTTTTTTATTGCATTCAATTTAATTAGATTAACCTTTTCACAATTTGTAAAGCCTGTTAAAAAGACTGTAGCTTTGATCGAAAAGAAGATAAGAAAAGTAACTAAACAATTTCTTTTATGATTTTATTTTTTTGGTTTCTCAATAGAACAAGAATTTATAACGATTGCCTTTATGGACAACTTGGTCTGAATCTGCTTTGGCTCTCCGGCAACCTATCGAAAATATAAACAAACAGTAAAGAAGAAGAAATTGTCAGTACAACTTCATCAACCCCAAGTACCACGTGAAGTTCGGGCCAGCATGAGCCAAGAAGTTTGGACCAGTACTGGAGGGAAGAGAAGAACTTGGAAGTCCTAGTGTTCATGGGAAGAAACCCCATTCTTGGACAGCAGATGTGAGAAGATAATTTCATTCCACGTATCAGGTACACCAGGTAAACACCAATGGCTACAGTCTGGTACAGACGGATGATCACTCCAAGTGCCCAGATGTGCGTCACTCCGGAATGCCCCCATTGGCGTCACATGCAGAACTTCTGCTGGAACTCTCATTTGCTTCACAACCTTGATTATGATGTCCGAAATTGGGCTTTGCTCCCTCCCGTTTGGTCTTAACGATGGGCGTTTACTCACTTTACAAGACCTCCGGTTTGGACCACTTGCATAGATACAGAAAACATTTGTCAGTCCAGAATCTCTGATTTAGTTAACCTCAAGAAGCTATAAATATGTCGGCTCCTAGAAAAAGGGGAAAAAAATATGAGTAAAAAAAAGCAGAAAACGCAATGACTAACTATACAACATACCTCCAATGGGATGATTCAAAAGTCCGGAAGAATACACTTGTTCTATTCCTGTCGATCATAGTCTCTACCCAAGATGCCCAAGTGTCTAGTGCTTTCCCGAAGGCTGTAGAGATTGGCATTCCAAGCTTGAGGGACTTACCCACTGAAAAATAGTAGCCCCTGTCTAGAAACAATTAGAACAATTCTGCTGATGCAATTACAAAATACACAAACTTAACTACAAAAGCTACAACAAAAATTGTATAATTAGGAATTTATGAGCAGCTGAGTCTAAATCAAAGGATATGCTGAAGAAAAGCAATTATAACCCAGGGTCCACATAATTCATCATATTTAAGATATATGATTAGCAAGAAAACAAGTACACAAAATAGTAGAAACAAGTATCAACTGTTTTTTTTTTTCCTTTCTAAATTTGTAAATATTAAAGGTGGATATTGTCCTACATTAAAAGTGTAACAATAAATCATCAACTTTATAAATAATGATGCTTTCCTACTTAATGTTTTAAGATTTTGAGATGAACTTTCACATTCTAATATAATATTAAAGCTAGAGATAGGCTTTTGCTTTATAATTCCTCATGTCCCAAAGTAATATTTTTGTTCACATATAATACTTGTGTTAACATGCATATAAAGGGAGATTTAAATGTGAGTATTGTTTTACATTGAAAGCATGAGAATGGATCTTGGCATTATAAGTAATGAGACTTCTCTACCTAATATCTTAAGATTTTAGGTTTAATATTTTCTTATACTTTAATCGTAAACTACACAAGTTCAGAATCTTTTGAACTAATGACCTGACCCTCAACTCCACTCTTATAGGGAGAGGAGACATCATATGAAATGGAAGTCATTAGCTATTACAGATTCTATCTCCATTACCAGGATTGGAGTCACGGGTATTTTCTGCAAAATAAGAAATTGCCCCCCAGAAAGTAAGCTTATTTTTCCAAGGAATATTTATACTAAGTTCAAGTCACTTGAAGTCAGATGCATCTTATTTCCTTTAATATTTTCTCCGCTCAAAATGTTGACAGTTTCAAAGTTCTCAATCACCAAAAACATCATTCAATTCTTTCTCTTGTTACAACCATTACAATAACACTTTTTTCAAAACTATTAAAATTTTATCTTAAATATTTCTTGCAAATCCAGTAATATTTGTAAATATGTTATTGGATTTTATGTTTTGCCTAGATCCAAAATAAGGAATCAATCATAACAGGAATACCATTCCCATCCACTTCATCTGCTGCACCTTTCATATCCACTCTAAAAGAACTATTTCTTCCAACATCCTTCTTTTAAAATGAATCCCCAACCCCTTTTTACATGCTACTCACGCATTAAACCATAAAATGAGTAACCAGCAAAAAGGTACTAACATAGACCGGGCTAAACTAAATAAGAAATCCGAATTTACAGAAAAAGACATACAGAAACAACAAGATTAGTTATTTATGTGTTAAGCTCAACAATAGTCAGAAAGGACAGAGAATGGCAAAAGGCATGGTGCTTCAATACACTTCTCTTGCAGTTGAATACCAGTACTCCACATTGCAAAATGCACTCTTCAACGATTGACTGAGACTATGCTGTTCTGGAGCTAGAAGATACTCTGATGAATAGATTTTTAAACAAAGACAAGTTGAAGGGTAATGTTGAAGAAATATAAAGATGTGACAGAAAGGTCCATCCTTTTGCATGCTCTGTTAGTGATCTATCATCCCGTACATGTTTGAATGATGCCTGCAGGCTTTTCCTGTCCAGATCTTGGAAGGGAATTACCTTCCAATGGTGGGTAAGGACTAGACATTCATGTTAACCTCCAAGCCGAATGCACAACTATGCTTTGGACAGACCTGACAGGGTCTTCTAAATTATTGATAATTTACAAGAGACTGCTAGGACAACTAGATATACTTCCAATATCAAAGAAATTACTTAAGTTAACATTTGAATATGTGATCTGCTAACCATGTTTATGAGGATATTTTATAGAACAAAAGCTGGACGAACTCAAAATCCCTCCAGGACTCCAAGTCTTTACTTCTCTGTATAAGTCTTGCTAATAAGTGCAAGAATGTAAAATGCTATTGAACTGTTCTTCAACCAAAGAAGTACACTACAGAGGAATATTTAAGTTCAAGATGCACTTCAAGGAATGCGTTATCTTGCAACATAAATTTGTCAAAAAATGGCAAGAAGAAAGCAAGTTCCAATTCACATCAATAGGAGCTGGAACTGACCAAATTAGAACATAAATGAAAGGTGAATGTATCCTGTAAATATAGAATCGAATAGCACATGTGCTCACATAAGAGCCTTAAGAGTTTGCTGGTGTGATACTGCGTTGCAAAGACATTCAAATACCTTTTTCAAAAGAAATCATCCAAGCAGAGAATGCAAAGGAGATAAGGTAACTTACATATCAAATAGTTTAGTCTTTGTCCACCAGTGCCCTGAATTAAAGATCAGAACATCAGAATCAATCCACTCTTCACTAATATCATCCAACTTATCAAGTCTAAGTGTTGCCTTCACCCTCTTTGGTGCATGCCTTGGCGCTGGGCCAGGTTGCACCAGGAAAACGGATCGGTAAAAATCAACTCTAAGATCGAATGAACTAAAACGCACACCTAAAAATCTAATCTCTTTACTGATCCTATGCCCATTGATTTCATATACACTTCTCTTATCCTCCACCCCTGTCATAAGCAAACATATGAAAGATTCCCACTGTGTTCTACTCAATGAATCACCTACAAAGACAACTCTTTTCCCCTGAAGCTTCTTCAGAATCGCACCTACACTGAACCTTGGAATATCACAATTTTGAGGCTTCCACCTCCATTTCGCATAACCACTATCCTTCCGCCCGTTAGCCAAGCAATCAAATCCTTGTTCTGCAAATGGACATCTTGAGGCATTGTACAAAGGATAACTTTCATCCTGGATCCACCTTCCATGAAAAACATCGCACGTGCCATTTGTCACATTGGACTCGGAAATCACAGAACTGGGAATGACTGGGCTGAAAGTGGGAAATAAACTCATGTAGCCAAATGCCACGGCTGAAAGGACGGATATCAGTAAGACCATTGCCACAAGGCCATCAAAGGATAGGAACAACAAGATCTTGCAGTGCTCCCTTCCCATTCTCTCCCGAAAACTAGAAACCCTTTTGCAGAAAGGCCTAAAATGGCCAAATCTGTCCCAGTCGAACTCAATAATCATCCCAATATTCTCTGAACACCCCAACTACTCCAGTTTTCAGTATAAATCCACCACAAAAACGAAGCAAACCCACATCAAACTGTACCCCAATGATTCAAGATGCCGACACAGATGAAAGTAAAACAGAAAGAAAAAAAACAAAACAATTAAGTTCCAACTTAACCTGGAAAAGATGAAATCAAGATAAGTTTCTTATGCACCCAAGGATTCACGAAGCACAAAATCTAGCAGAACCGCAAAATACTCAAAAGTACGTAGCTACCTTACAGTTTCAGCAACTAGAAATGCAGGGAGAACAGTGCTGAACAGATTGAGGGCGTTGGGCAAAGCTGGAGGAACAAGGAGGCTTGCTCTTTATGGTTGGGGACGTTTTGGTCATTTCGAAAAGTGTTCTGACAGTGGCTTAGAAAACAATTTTGCCCTTCAGCCAGACAACGATTTAGTAACTTCCAACCTGAAACATAAGTTTCTGTAAAATATGTAGCTGCTAAATCTCAGATTGACCGTTGCGTCGTCGGCATTCTAGAAAGAAACAGAACAGCAACTTGAGTTACAAGCGGTCGGACTCCGTACGCCAGAAGGCGTTGTACAAGACTTCGTACAAGAACGAAAATATAATTATTAAATAATATTTAGATATAAAAATATATATTTTTCTAACTCAAATCAGTTTTTGAATTTAATTTTGGACCTTGTAGCAAAGCTCACCAAGTAACGATTCATGACAAACAATAAGCAATAAACCATCAACAATTTCAGTTACATGGCTTAAAGATTATGGTGAGACATCTTTTAGTACAACAAAAGCAAGTAATCTACGAGGAAAGCAGATGTGCGAAGAGAAGTTGATTCCAGGTTTCGGGTACTCCCGGAAGACACCAATGACTGCAGTCAGGCTCGGCCGGATTGTCACTCCACGTCCCCACATGTCCATCACTGCGGTATGCGGCCATTGTGGTGACATTCAGAATCGTCACCGGGATTCTCATTTTGCTGACAACGTCGATCATGATGTCTGTAACGTCGTTTCGTTCTCTTCCATTTGTTTCCGCTGAAGGGCATTCAGTTACTTCGCATGGATTCGCGTTTTCATGGCTGCACATCATCGCACAGATTAGGGACCCAGTTTTCAGAAGAGCTATGGGAAAAGAGAGGGCAATAGAAAGAGATTACACAGACTTCCAATGGTTGGCTTCGAAAGTCTTGAAGAATACTCTTGTCCTGGATGTGTTGATCGCCACCTCCGCCCATGCTGCCCAGGTCTCTATTGCTTTTCTGTACGCAGTATTGATCGGCAGCCCGACTTCCAGTTGATTACCCTCCTGAAAGTAGTGGCCCCTGTATGGAAGGAAACATGTGGCAGCTATTAGATATATGATACAAGAGAGTTTGGTGTTAAGATTTTACGTACGAACTAAAACTAATTAGAATGAGATAAGCATTCGTGTTCATGATTTGGCTGTTGTGTTTGTAAGGACAGGGATTGAGAGACAAGACTTACATTTCATAAATTATCCTATTTTCGGTCCACCAGCCCCCGTTATTGAATATTAGAATGTCAGAATCAATCCACTCGTTGCTAATATCATCCAACTTATCTAATATAATCGTTTTCTTCACCCATTTAGGTGCATGCCTTGGCGGAGTACCATACTGCATCAGAAAAACTGATCGGTAAAAATCAACCCTGAGATCGTACGTACTGAAGTGTACGCCTAAAAACCTGATCGTTTTAGTGATATTACTCCCATTGATTTCGTACACGCTCTCCTTATCCTCCACCCCTGTCATGAGCAAACATATGAGTGACTCCCACTGTGTTCTACCCAATGAATCACCCACAAAAACCACTCTTTTCCCACGAAACATTTCGAGCATTTTAGTCGCATTGAACCTTGGGAAGTCACAATCCTTGGGCTGCCATCTTAGTTTTGCATATTCTGTATCCTCCCTCCCATTTGCCCAGCAATTCCACCCACGTTCTGCAAATGGACATTTGAAAGCATCGTATAAAGGGTAACTTTCATCGTAGACCCAACTTCCGTCGGAGACGTTACATGCCCCTTTGGTCCCATCCGACTTGGGAAGGTCGGAAGTACGTATCGCCGGCCGAAAACTGGGAAAGTAATACAAGTATCCTAATGACACGACGAATAGGAAGTACGAGAACAACCCGAGTGCAATAACCCCATTAAGCATTGCACACCAAGGTCCGAACTTGCCAAATTTTTTCCAGTCAGGCCTGCTCATCTTCTCCGCCATTTGGCAATCTACAGACAACTGCAATTGTCAACAATGGTGAGCATTAAGATGTAGCAAACCCACGTTAAGGCTGTTCCCACAATTAACAAGTACCTAGCTTAGCTAGAAGTAGATGTTGCCTAAGATGACTCAAAATACCAAAAAGACAAAAACAATGAAAGAAAAAACTTAATTACCAACCTGAAGCTAACAAGATCAAAATTATCAAGAGCTGAAGTTAAAGCATGGATACTCAGATATGGATAAATGTAGTAGAGTTCCAGAAAGTGGGAGTAGACTTATAAACTGTGGTGGATTTGGGAGCTGGATGAGCAAAATATATACATAGGCGAGTGTCATGTAAAGTCAGTAGCGTGTAATAATACCAGGTTGGTTACAAGGCATTGATTATAATTGACTGAGAGAAAAGTTTTGCTGCCGATTCCAGAACAGTTTACGTGGTGATCTTCACAATTAAATTTAATGACAAATGACAATAAAAGGTAATTAAGGGTCAAGAAGCATAACAAAGGTATCTATTTTCTGTTTCATAGTTCATGAACGCAAGTGATAGCTTATATTCAGTTTTTACTACGTTCCTGAAACCCGAGCAGTTTTGCATTAAATGCACCATAAGAAAACTTAAAAACAGAATTGAATTCTTATTAAATAGCAAAAATAGATTATAGATAATAGCATAACGTTTTCTTTTTATAAGTGATAATAGGATAACGTTACCATGAATCCTCCAACAGGTTGCTGAATGAGAATTCTCACATGAATTTGAATTGACACTCCCAGAGCAAAGTATAACTTCCACAATTTCCCATTTATGCACGATGTTCTTCATGGTTAGCTTTATGAACAAGAGTTTGGTCAAATTACTGAAATATTAACTGCATCATTGCCTGTACAACCATCTATTTCACTATCATCTTCATCACTCAAGGTAGATGTCATCAAAAGCTTCGGATCAATGTCCCAGCATTGCTTATCAAATTTAAGCTTCTTCATTTTTTGCATGTAACTCACAATGGAGGGGAAAAATTGTCAAAAAATTTCGGTCATGAAGAAGATGAAAATGTTACTTATGGTTCTTTGACGAGGTTAGGGAAGCTTTGTCCAATCTGACTTCCTTGATAATCATCTCAAAATATTTGCACGTATTCCGACCATAGCTTCCATTTGGTGAGAGACTCTGTAATTCACACTTGGCTCCTGGAAACCCGGACGGATCAATTTGAGCGATCAAGAAACTTCAAGTTCCCCAAATTGATAGGACACTGGTTCAGGAAATGCCTCAGCGGCAGCTCGCAACACAGCAAATCAGAGATGCCTGACTTTATGCAGATCTAAACCTCCAAAACATCGGGCTGGCCATCTTAATTCCTTAGCTTCTAAGCCAAACGATCCTTCAGTCTTTGTCAATATCTTCTAGTCTTCGACATTTATTATCGGCTCCGATATCACAGACGGTATTGTGACTAAATGTTTGCGAAAGCACGAGTAGACATACAAGCACCTTTAGCACTCTTCGTCAAGCAAATACGACTCGGTTGCCGCAACATAACCATTTTCTTTCATTAGTGCTGTCAAATCCTTTAGAGTTGCATGGATTTCACCGGCGCTGGTATGAGTGGTATCCCCTGCAACAAATAAGTTCTTCTTTTGTCCCAGTTCAATCCAGCTACATCCAGGCAATTTTCTCACTCCTTTTTCTTTCATTGCTCGCCTTAAAGAATTAACACCATCCCAGTTCCCTGATGCAGCATATATATTGGAAAGTAGCACATAGGATGAAGAATTTTGTGGATCTAAATCAATGAGTTCCTTAGCCGCCCGCTGCCCCCTTGTGTCATCTCCATGTAATCTACAAGCACCTAGTAAGGTAGCCCAAATCATTGTATCAGGTTTACATTCTAGTTCGTCAATGAATTTCTCTGCTTCTTTAAGGAAACCCCATCGACCAAAAAGATCAACCATACAGGCATAATGATCTACTCTGGGCCGGATGCCATAGTAGTTGACCATAGTGTCAAAAATCTGACGCCCTTCAGATACTCTGCCTGCATGACTACATGCAGTGAGAACACCAAGGAATGTGACTTCATCAGGCGTAACGTATGCTTGCTTCATCTCATCAAATACCTTAAGTGCATATTCGGCATAACCATTTTTAGCTAACCCCACTATCATAGAGTTCCAAGAAATGACATCATTTTTAGATAGCATTTCTTCAAAAACTTGCACAGAGCTTTTCACATCCCCACATTTAGCATACATATCTACAAGGGCACTACCTGTCAACTCATCCAAGTCAAAACCCGTGTGGAAGATGAGGGAATGGATCTCCGTACCATCCATCAAAGAAGCTAAGATCGCACATGCACTGAGGACACTGGCAAAAGTAGCTTGGTCAGGTAGGGCATTCTCACTACGCATTTCTCGATATAACTGCAAAGCATCCTCACTGCAATTGTTTTGGGTTAGTCCTGAAATAAAAGCTGTCCATAACACGGTGCTTCTTGGACTTGAAAACTCTGAGAAAAGAATATCCGCATCTGATTTTCTTTGGGATCTTAAGTACATGCCCAAAAGAGAGATACTCAAGAAATCACTTCCATTCAGAAGGCCCCACTTTACTATAAGACAATGGATTTGGACCCCCATTGTTTGCATCTGTGGTCCATTACACGCATCTAAAAGGCTTGCAAAAGTGACTTCAGTCGGATTCAATCCTATAGCCTGCATCTTGCAAAACAGATCTATTGCTTCCTCCAAATTATTTTGTGCATACCCAGCAATCATTGCATTCATGGAGACGACACTTTGCTCAGGCATGCAAGAGAAAACTTTGCCTGCAGCCCCAATCATCCCACACTTCACATACATGTCAATAAGAGAGCTCCCAGCATAAATGCTTGTTTCCCGACCAGATTTAACCGAGAGACAATGGACTTGTTTTCCTTGCTCAAGTGCTTGAAGGTTTGCACAAGCACTGAGTATACTGGCCAGTGAAACCTCATCAGGAACAAGTCCGCACAAATTCATTCTTCGGAATATGCAGAAAGCTTCGTCCTCTTTCTCTTCCTGCACATACCCCACAATAATCGCATTCCAAGAGACATTGTCCCGATTGCTTATCAGCTCAAACTGTTTCCTAGCCTCTTTCAGATCCCCTGATTTAGCATACATATCAACCAATGCATTACCAACAAACAAATTTGATGACAATTTGTTCTTGATAATAAAAGAATGCAATTGACGCCCTGTTTCTAAATATTCCAAGCAAGCACATGCACTCAGAATGCTTGTGTAGGTAAAGTCATCAGGATGAAAGCCAGAACCCTTCATTTTGAAGAATAATTCAATGACTTCACAGGCATGCCCATTCTGTGCATAAACTCCAAGCATCGCATTCCACAAGACAACATTTTTCTCATCTAAAGCATCAAATACTTTCCTCGCTGCATCCAGTTTCTCACACTTACCGTACATATTAATCAAAGAACTGCCTACATAGACATTAGAGTCCAACCCCTGTTTAGTTGCTTGAGCATGAACTAACAACCCAGAATCTAGATCCCCAAGACAGGCAATTGCGCTTAAAACACTCCCGAGTGTAGATCTTGTGGATGTTACCCCAGCTTTCCTCATTTTTCCGAAATATGTAATCGCTTCGGCATCATAACCTCCCTGAGCATGCCCCGAAATCATCACATTCCATGCAATAACATTCGGATTGGGCATCTTGGCAAACAACTGACATGCATCATTCAGCCTCCCAAGATTGACAAGCGCACTTATGACAGTCACAAAGGCGACATGGTCTGGAGCACGGCCAACTTTCTGCATCCCCTCAAAAACTTTGAGGGCATCTTCTGGTAAACCAGCTTGAACGTAACCAGCAATCATGGCAGTCCAAGAAACCGTGTCTAAATCCTCAGCCCCATCAAATATTTTCCGAGCTTCACAAAGAAAATTGCACTTTGCATACATATCAATAAGTGCGCCCTCACAGAAGGATTTTGACTCCAATCCCGTCTTAATAACATTACCATGCACTTGTCTACCATACTCCATATCCACCAATCTTGCAGAAGCGGATAAAACGATTGCATATGTGAACTCATTTGGAAGTACCCCGCAGCACCTCAATAACGCAAAAGACTTGACAACCTGTTCCAACCAACCTCGCTTCGAGTACAAGGAAAGAACCGAGTTCCAAGCCAATACGCTTCTCTGCTCCAGCTGGTTAAATGCCTTCTGAGCGAAGTCTACGTTGCCACATTTAGCATACAAATCTAAAATGGCGTTTCCTAGCGACCCTTTGGAACCTGACACCGAGCTTTAGACCCTGGGCGTGGATAATTTTGCATGAAGTTGAAGCCTGAGCCAGTATGTGAGGCAATTGGTCGAACAGATTGTGGCTTTTGATTCGTTTGCATTGTTGTAAGCAAAGTTGTAAGAGATGGGAAGGCAGAAGGGGTTCTGGGTTTCGACCCAGTTGAGTGATCTGGTATGGACTCGTGGAGAGCTGCTTGTACAAGTGATGGAGAGAGTGGGTGTTTGAGAAAGATGATGTTCTGAAAGGAGGTCTGCGGCGCATCGACTCGGAGGCGACCGCGACATGACTCAGCTGGGGAAATTGGTTAAGTAGTGTTTGCTGATCGCAGGATTCATAGAATTTCATAGGTTTATGATGATAGTTAAATGCAATTCAGCCCATTACGGAAGTAGGCCCGTTGAACAGCTTGTCTGCGTGATCTACGGGACAAGATGGGCTTCGGCAAGCCCATCGGAAAGCTCTTTTGTTGCGGAGGATTCATGGTCGATGTTTCCCTCTGTTGAAGTCTGTTCCTTCTTTTTGAAGAGTACATAAATATCTTCTTGCTCACTCATTCCGTTTCTAATTTATCAAGAGGGAACTTGAAGCAAACTTATGAGTTTAAAAGTCTTTTCTTCATTTAAGTTTCAATATAGAAATTATTACTTTTAGTTTGAAACTTTTGTCATGTGTACACTTTTTGACACAACAAATATCAATAGATTTAAAGTCATACGAGGTGAAATATATTCGATATGAACTCTAATATCATGTTAAAAGACCTAAAATTTAATTTAAAAACTAGCTTATGAGTTATGGATCATTACTTATAGTGTAAGACTTTTGTCTTACTTGCACTATTACAATTTTGTAACACCTTTATTGACATTGACAAGCCTGGAATTATGACCTATGCATACTCTTAGAAATGGTTTACATTACTTGCAATAAATTTCATAATTTTTTTAATATTATATTAGAATCCATAATTTATGTGAATAAGATAAAGATTTACATACACTAAAATAATGAATTGTGTTACTTACAAAAAAAAAAATATATTCTTTAAAGGAACGGTATATCTTATGTAGTTCCATTATGCAAGAACTTCACAATAAAAATGATCTATTTGTCTCAAAATGACCTAAACCAACAAGAAAATCCCAATTCACTCATAATAATTGTAAAAGGAGTAATTACAATGTTTCACATTATATGTAATTTATTGTGTAATTTCTTCCTTTTTAAAAAAATAATTTTAAATAAAAATAACTTTCATGAAGTACTTCTAGACTTTGGCCATTTTCCAATAATGGTAATAGGTTCTCTTAAATAACAAGAAATGCATGATAAAACTACAAATGATATCATAATCAAATCAAGATTGCAAGCATTAATAGTCTCCTATGAAGAATATTGTATATTCATGAATGAATAAAATGGTAAAATGATCACAAAGGGCCTATTGTGGTATGGGCCACTATTTGAGAATGGGTGTGAGGATGTTTGGGTGGCTATTCTACATAAAACAACTCTAAGAACTTCTTGCAAGCTATTTTATAAGTGGCAAATGACTTCTTTGAAGGAAAATAACCTCCTTAGAACACACAGGTATTGGTAAATTGGATATCTTTTATTTCATACAATTACCTCTTTATAGGAGGTTGGGTACATACAAAAGGGTGGCTGCTTACAAAATAAGATAGAATGCCCATTTTCTCGTATCTTTTACCTACCAATCTCCTCACAACCTTGCCTACATGCTAATACTAGTTAAAGGGTTATTTTTGTGTTAACAATAGTTATCTTACACTTAACAAAAGAGTTACTTCCCAATGCACCTACGCATATAGTGGAGGATCTACTAACCACGTTACTCCAATCGTGCCATGTTTCTACTACACTATAGGTTGATGTGGCCCATATCATCCCTTCTTACTTATGCATAAGTCTCATCCTCTAGGGAAAATTATGGGAAGCACCTTTAAAGGTCCTACTTTTCAACTCATGTGGTCTTGGAAAGTGATAATTTTTTTTAGTGAACTAACAGCTTTTATCTTTTATTATGTGTCTTGCTTTCAAGAACTACTTAAGGGGGTGCTTTTAAACCTTCACCTTCATTGGTAACTTGAGGCAATTCATCATGGATGGTAATATAGGTATCTCCTCCTTTAAAGTGCCTAAGCAATGAGACATGGAATATATCATGAACATGTGACCTTGCTCATAACTTTAGTCAATATGCATCTGGTGATAAGGTTGCAATTTAAGAAGAATTTGGTCACCCTATTGAAATTCTTCCTCCTTACGTTTATGATCATGAAGCTACTTCATGTGATTATATGTTTTCACGAGTTAGCTTTTTAGATTTTTTAATAAATCATCTCATTGCATAAGCTCCCGATCAATTGCATCCATTTTTAAGCTCACTAGAGTCAAGATAGCAGAGTTAGTGGTTTACAGCCATAGACCACTTCATATGGTATTTTTCTTATTGCATTATGCACATTAGTTTTGTAGTACCATGTAATCTATAAAAGTCATTTGCACCACTCCTTTAACTTGTTGAAAGTGAAACATTGCAATTAGGCTTCTAAAACTTTATTACTAGTTTTTTTTGTTTGTTTAAAGATTATAGGATAAACATAACTAGAATCAAATTCCTTGTAATCCTAATAGATTCTTTCAAAACTAATTGACAAATATTAAGCTCTTATCCAAAACTATGCTGATTGGCATGCCATAAAGCTTAAAAAAAAATTCATAGAAGATTTAAATGATGAAGGTGATAAAATATGGATAAGAAACGACAATGAAATAGGTAAATTTAGATAATTGATCGACCATTACAAAGATAAAGGCCTTACCCTTGGACAAAGGTAGCCTATCTATGAAATCCATAGAGATTTCATTCTAGATCTTGTCTGAAATTAGTGGTGGTTGCATAAGCCCAACTAGTCTTAGATCATTGCCCACATCCATGTCTAAAAAAACACATCTTTCATCTAATGAAAGGTTTTATGGTTACCTTCATGCCCCATTTGATGGAATTTTTTAAGTAATGCTAGGATTAACGAAGATGTTGGATATAGGTAAATCCATTTTTCGTACAAGAATAGCCCATGTTTTACCTCTTAGTCTTCCCCCACAACACCTTGTAAGACTTTTGTAGTCAACTACTATAACTCTTCTCAAGATGCAATTCCTTTTCATATAGGCTTTAACCATAAGGGTGTGAGCTGTAAAATTTTGTCTACAGTCTTGCAATGTTGTGCTAGGATAATGTGTTAGCTTTGGCATTCTCCTTCCAGGGTTGAAACTCAATTTCAAATTCATAACTCATTAGCTTTCTTAACCATCATTGTTGCATTAGGGTTGATATCCATTACTCTCATAAGGACTTAAAACTGCATTGACCTGTCCTCAATGAATTCTCTATCAAGAAGATAATGGTGCCATTTTGCTATGGCCATGATAAAGGAGGCTATATCTTTTTCATATGTGGACATCTAAAGCTACCTACCTCTGGAAGCTTTGTTGAAGTAGGAGATTGGTTCTTACATGCATCAAGATTGCCCTTACCACTTGCCTAGAAGCATCACACTTGATGATAAAAGGTTTTTGAAAGTTTGGCATGGCTAACACAAAGGTGGTTGAAGTTCCCATTTAAACTACTTAAAGGCCTTTTTAGCTTAGGAGTTCCAATTAAACTGGTCTATTCTAGTCATGCCATGCTAATGTTGCAACTATAGGCTAGTATGGCCTATATCATACTAGTAATTACATGTATGTTATCCTTACACAATGAGTTGTAGATATAATAATTAGCAACAATGCTTTAATATCCCTCTTTAAGTTGGTCTAACATATAAATTGAATATTTCCAACTTGACAAGAAGAAAGCGGTGATGTTATATGCCTAAAGCTTTGGTGAAATAATCTACATGTTGATCTTTGTTGAAATATAAAAAGTTCGAATGATGTCAAAAGCCATCTTTTTGCAAATGAAATGATAATTAATTTCAATATGTTTAGTATCCTTATGAATTATGGGTATGTAATCTTGAAATTTCAAAGTTTGTGAAATATTGGAGAAATGATGCTTTTTCTCCATGACCTCATTTGTTCGTGGGCGTAAGAATATGGGTTATCATGGACAGTGCTATGAGAACTAAAGAAGGTAATGCATTCAAATGCAAAAAATTCGCCTATGCATATTTAAATCGGTAAAGTGATAAGAAACCTATAAAAGGAACGAGGGGCCTATTGGTAATTATACTATGCTATCCCTATACAATGTACTTTAAATATAACAGCTGGCAGCAATATTTTAATAGGTTATTCTCCTTCCTTCATTGATGCATTTCCAAAATCACTTTTGTAAGAGCTTTTAGTCCGGTGGTCAACCTGATTAGGTGGTCGTATGACAGTGTTCTTGGGAGTCTAAGCTGATAGCACTTACCGCGTTGAGATTCCTTGACAGCAAGGAAGACCGAGAAAAACAGGCATGATCTGATTTCTTGATGTTGTCGCAGTTCCTGTGTCTGAGACTCGCGAAAGGCTGCCTTTTTGCTTGTTCTTGGCGCAACATATCAAATCAAAGAAAGAGCAACAACGCAATTCTTAAAGCTTGCTTAGCTTTTCTGAACGGACCCATTTGAATGGCAGAAGGATCTAAATAGCTACAGTGTTTCCCGCAGGCAACATATGTAATGATCGAAGAACCCTTGCCTCAAAAGAGACGGATAAAGTTGGGGTAAAGACTTTGTTGCTGCTCAAAATTCGAAACTGGCCTTCTATATGGTCCTTGATGAAGTTTTAAAGTCATGACTAACATGGATCTGCAATTTCCTTGATTTGCATGGGAAAGTTCTTACAAATAGAGCACAGGATTCCAAGCAGCCTAAATGGCTTCTAAGCATCCTTACTTCATTGCCCCGGTTTCAAGTACCCATGCTGACAGCTTCCACGCTGAACACAGTACATTTTATTCGAATTGCCTACCTGAAATCATCTCTAATTTTTATTTTATTAGCATTTATTAAGCGCCATATATTTCAGCTGAAGAACTTTCAATCTCATCTGATACAATTAAATTAACAGAATTATTGAAGTTCCTTCAGCTCCACGAGAGCAAGTTGCAACTCAAGTGAAATGTGTAGAAGTCCATCAAACAAAGCAGGGAATGTAGATTAGTCCTGTTGTAGATGATATTTGGATTCTATCATTTTTGCCAGTACAATTGCAATTGTTTCTATTTTTTATAATCTTAAAACACCAATTTCTATCTCAATGCCTTTGAGTGAGATATTTCAGAATCATGAAACAGTTTGAAACTTGGGATCACATTGCAAATGAAGGTAAGCTTCTTAATCATCAATTGAAGGGCGTGTTGTGTTGGGCAACCGGCGTCCACGCACAAATGAACTGAATAGATGCAGTGCTCTAGATGGCTGTGCATAGGGTACCATATGTGCAGCACCCCTTACCGTGGCAAAAGTTAATAAATTGCCATACTCAGTCGAGAAACCTCCCACCTGTTAAAAAATATGAACAGAATAGTAGAGCAAGTTATGATCAGAACAGATAGCAAGAGAATAAGAACAAAGTTTGCTACATCTCAATGCGTAAGTACCTGGCCCTTGTGAAACCAAGCCCCATATGGAACTGTAATCTTGAAATGAAGATCATGAGCCAGTTCTCGGACGAGTGTCCGTGAGCCCAGTAGTGGTACAACAGCATCTTGATCTCCACTACAACAATGTCAAATGTGGCAATGAAGTCATTGTTCAAACTGCGCTAGCTTAAAGAGAAAATAAAAAATAAAAAATCAGTATATTAGTTTCTCACTGTTTCCTTCCTATCGAAAGTACCTGAAAATCCAAACTGGAATATGATTCTGTATTATTCTTTTGAGCAGGGGAAGAATGTCAATGTTAGCGTCAGTATCCCTGTAATTCAGAACGCTGCAACAATAGAAAATGGCAAGTATCAGTTACACGACGCATGCAAGTTTCCAAAACTCACCACCTACTGCAGTTTGAAGCGTAAAGAAATATAAGTCCTTTGTTTATTTTACTTCTGAAGGTTATGGAAGCAAGCTGCTGTACACCACTTACCCA
Organism: Casuarina equisetifolia; assembly: GCA_028551475.1. Taxonomy (NCBI): domain Eukaryota; kingdom Viridiplantae; phylum Streptophyta; class Magnoliopsida; order Fagales; family Casuarinaceae; genus Casuarina; species Casuarina equisetifolia. The sequence goes on from CM052356.1 coordinate 22,902,064, forward strand.
CTGCACATAGACCAGCGATAAGGTAATTTGGTACGATTTGCATGAAGAGCACTCTGAACTTCAGGAAGGTTGAAATAGAAGCTTCTTTCAACGGTCATACAGACATCAATCCCAACACTTATCTTAGTCGCCTGCAGAAAAGGTTGCAAGAGCAGAGTTGGACAAGAAAACAATATAATAGCAGGAAAATTTTACAGAGATACATAGAAAGAAAGAAATGGCAAGAAATGTACCATTTTCCTCAATCTCAGCTCTTGCTCTACTATAGATGGATAACAAACGTCTAGGATCACATCATAGCTGTTTATGTAATCACCAACAACACGGGTCGCTTCAGATAAGGCATTATTGCATGAGTCTGTCTCGTTGTGAAGATTGGAAAGGACATAGTCATCAAAATTACACTCGTTCATAATGGTAAGGCCAATTTCATCAGAAATCAGTCCGTGTGACCAAAAGAATTCATAGGTTGCTGGAACGTCCCGATTAAGTCTTAAAAGTGGATTCCCAATCTAAAAGAGAAAAACTGGTGAATAGATTAGCTGACTTGCACAGCATTAGCACAATATCGAAGAGAATATCAAAAGAAATGCAGCATAAAGAAACTATGTTATGAAGAAATTCAGGGAGCTATCAATTAAAATGCTTAATGTTCTTACAGCAACCCCCTTGATATTGAACTTGAGATCAGTTGAATGTGCATTATGGTCTAGTAGGACAACAGCCAATTGTGGTATGTAATGCCCTACACAAAGACAATTGAACATGTAAGAAACCCACAGATAGCAAAATAAAGCATGAAGGGAAAAGATGCAAACTGGGAAAACATAAGCCATATTTGGCTATCAAGAAAAATACCTTTTCCCTTTCAAACATTGAAATATATCTTTCAGGAACAGTTTCCATAAGAAATAATTTTTTTTTTTAACAAAAAGCATACACACGTACACACACACACACACACACATATATATATATCTATGAATATATACTTTGTTGATTGTTTTTCACACTTTTCTCTATGTGTATTTTGAGTTCCTAAATTTATTTTGTCAAGCGTTCCAAAAAACAAAATAAACATATACTAGTGCAGTTATTTCTAACAGAAATTTTTTGTTTTTTTTGCTTTTTATGTATTGGAAACTCAAAAACACTCAAAATATTATGATAATTTCTTCACAAATAACACTTTTCAAAATGAGTCATGCCAAAAATAATTTTCTATTTTCACTGCTTTAAAAATTATTTTCAAAGCATAATTATTTTTTTTAAAAAAAAGTACCTTTCAAAAACTTTACCAAACATAAATTAATCATTGAAAAATGATTCATTGATCAATAGGGCTTCAAGTCCCTTCAAGAACAAAAATAAAAAAAGTAAACTAGGTTCTTTCTTCCCTTCTAATTTTCAACTTAATATTTTGATTCAGAAAATTCAAATGCATTTCAGTCAAATAAACATAATAGAGATATTAACTGAAACTTTGATTATTGTTTATCTAACCTGCATAACTTTCACCAGTGAGAAACAGTTCTCTGGATTTGAATTCTGGAAACTTGTCGTACCATTTCATCAAAAAGACATGCATATCCCTCGCTGCCAAAATTAGAGATTTAACTTCGAACAAATATGAGTGGAAGAGCTTTAGCAGCCAAAATGTCTGAATCTAAAAAGTTATCCTTTTGGCTTGTTCTTAGAGTGAATCCTACAGCAATAAGCACATGCCAAAATCAATTTCAAAAGCGAAAGAGTATGATGTGAGCCATTCTCTTTACCAGTGGAGGCATCTCCACATGTATAATCTGAACTTTTGTTAGAGTATGACCATCCTACTCCAGCAGGAGACTCAACAAAGAGAAGATTCGACACTACAGAACAAAAAGAATAGGAACGTGTTAGAATGAGAACCTGAAAACTAAAACGTAGAAGTCCATGATAGACTGCTTCCAGCCAAATAAAACAGAATTCCATATCAGATTTGACATACCTCTGTTCCATGACATTGAATTTCTTCTAAGGCCTCGACCATCACCTTTGGGGAAGAATGGACCCAGCTCTGTAAAGGCGCCTCCACCAAGAGAGGAACAACCCGGACCTGAACACAGAATATTTTGCTATTAACAGTTTGGTGTCCAAGAGCTTCACAATGGTGGAAGATAGATATGTAACTCAAGGAGCAAGAACATCACGACTCTTCTTATCTGAAAGCTAAAATTAGCACAAGACCCCGAACCCATTAAACGATGCGTAATAAATCTGCTTTGTTGAGTTGCTAAATGCCTGAATCTAAGGACAGTTTCTACATTATACAAGTTTCAAATTTCTTTTCTCAGAAGGTCGGAGATGAAGTGCACGTCATATGATTCGAAAGTGTTATGTTCTTTTCCTACGGCTATTTAGTTTCCATGTTCTTTTTTCCCTGCACCAGGAGAAAGACATCGAAACACAACCTCGAGAATTAAGCTGTACATTATTTCTTACTTCAAAGAAACTAGAAACTAGAAACTAAAAGCTAAATCGTACTTGAAAGACTAAACTAACAGGTTCTCTGAATCAATTATGCTTCTCATTGGAGTCCAAAAAGTTAGGTGCCCAAGCACTTGGGTAAAAGCAAAAATTGCACCCTCGACAGAAACATACACGCACCCAAAAGGTAAATACAATCTCAGGGAGATGAACAAATCAACAACCCGAAAAACAATCAGAGGAAAGCAAATGTCCACAAGAACAAGGAAAAGTACAAGATCAAGAAGTACGACGAAGTAACATGTCCAAGTTTACGGAAAGAAACAAAATAGAAGGAGCCAAATTTACTAGAGAGGACCATCCTCGGAAAAACTAGGATGCATCTAAATAATATCACATCGTGGAAATCCCATCGAGAAAAAAATTCTTCCTTTTCATATATGATCGGCAGGTATAGAGAACATGGAACCAACCTCCATTGAGCCAGAGACTGAGAGGCTTCTTGTTAGGTTCTTTGTCAGCTTCGACAAAATAGTAAAACAGGCTCCTTCCAGCCTTGACATCCACATCAACATACCCAGCATACTGCCTGAACGGGACCTTAGGCTGTGCAGGCAGACTCACTACCAGATCCTCAGCTGGGTACCCGTGCACACGAACTCCTAACAACGACACAAGCCACAGCAGAGCCACAACCCCAACAAACCAACCTCTACCCATCTTAGGGAACCCCAAGAATCTCACAAAAACCTCACCCTTTTCTTTCCATTCCCCAGGACTGTCCACCTATAAAACATAACCCGCAAAAGAAGTTCTAGCCAATAGAAGCATATATAAAGATAAAAAAGTGCATCCTTTTTCGTAAGAAATTGAATTTCCGTTATACTCTATCCAAAAAGAATAAATCTGGTATAACTCCAACGTGAATCTTTGACTGCTTCAAGAAAAGACCATGTATAAAGTTGAAATCTAAGTTTTTTGGACCAGCAACGTATGCGCCGCACTAAATACAGGCTTAAGGGCTAGAAAAAGACGTTCAGAAGTTGCAGAAACGCAGGCTACAGCTGGGGTAGTAAATTTGTGGTCTCATTTTGACTGTAAAGAGAGAGAGAGAAAGAGATGGAGATGCGTTGAGAAGTAGCATGGTGCAGTAGACGGACGTGCCATATCCCGAGGATGATGAAGACCCAAAGTGGACTAGACAGTCATAGAAGTCAAAATTCGATGGTATCTTACTTTAGCCTGCTCTAGCCGCTTCCTATGTATTATAAACATTTCACGCTTTTTACGAAAGAATCATTATATACTAGAAAATGAAGAAAACCTTAGTTTATATCGATTAGAGAAAGATGCATAGTTTATATCGAATTCTGTAAAGACTTGCAACCAGTCGCATGCAGGGGGGCCCTGGAGGACATGATCCAATCCGTGAACAGAAAGCAGAAGATGTCTCCTTTTGTTTACTCTTTTACCCTCAGAAAAGGTCAAATTGGCTGTCCTTCGACCTTTTCTAGGCAAGACCGTCTTTTAGCTCCGACACTTTTCTTTGTAAACCTGCGCCGAGCCCACCAAAAGCTTTTCTTAACGAAGATAAACACTCAATGATATAAGTCGGCCATGGCCGTGACTCGTGAATTATAATAATAGTAATGCATCAAGAAAGTGAACTTTTAGAATGTGATCAGTATGTTTCTCGCAATGCTGCCTTACAAGCGGACCAAAGGGGGACCTCCTTGACAATCCGTCCAAGCGTCGCCCCGCCGAATGCTTGACCCTGTTTCTGCACTTTTTGTGGGAACCGATGGAGACTGCGCCTCATGACGGAAGGGGGCTAATCCTGACGTAAAGTGAAGATCGAATAAATGGGGGGTGAATTCCCTTGTGCGGTAATCTGAAGGTGAAACCTGCACCAAGTAAGTGGGTCAAGTAGGAACCTCATTACAACTTCTATTGATGGGTACAGTGCCTTTTTTATTTTTTCTTTTTTTTGTCAGCCTGCTCTTACGCGTGCACCAGATGTTCCCACTTGCTCAGTTGGATAAAGCCTTTGGTTCTTTGAGATTATTATGGCACCACACTAAAGTTGGTATAAAGTGAATGTAATCTGCTGAAAAAGAGATTAGGGCATATCTTAAGGCACTAACGTTAGTGTGGCTATGTGATTGAAGACACCGGTGGTATCATGCCCCGCTCTGAAATTCTGCGGTAAGGAACTCCTTGAATAGAGTTAGGTGCATCCAACCAGGAGACCCACAAATTTAAGGCACTTTACTAGTGCAGCCCTACTTCAATTCATTGAGCTTACTTTTGAAACTTCTTCAGAATTACTGGGACGAAGTTTTGGTGTGAGAAACAAATCTTGTTTCATATTGCATCCTCATGCTTGTGTTGGACACAAACGAGAATCCTTTTGTATTTCAGAATTTACCCTTTCCTATTGTCGCTGAAGCTTAGGGGCTAACAACTTGCGTAGAATTTGATAACCATTGCAGAATCTCAAGTTAAAAAACTTGTCCATGTTATAAAACTAAATTTAGAAAGAAAGAAATAAAAAAAAAAAAAAAAAAAGTTGAATTCCAACTTGCTGTGATTAGTTTGGACTTTGCTGCACCTCGTCATCAATGCCTCGTGTGTGAAACGAGGACTGCTGGCCCAACCATGAGTACAATGACTCTTCTGCAATAATGATGGGGTCCCCGGAAATTTTGTTGTTTTGCAATATGCACCGCTGAAATAAACTAAAGAATGAAAGGAAAACAAAAGCATGAGCAGCATTTGCAAGATGACTTCCTCCTGCTGTAAGAAATGAACAATTTAAACGATTCAAATGGCAAAATCAAAATGACATGAATGCTGAACGAGGGTTACAATAGAATGACAATAAGATTAGGACAAGAATCCAGGGAAGATCCTTCTTTGGTTAAATCTGGTGTCCTGAACACATGTTGCACATGATTCACTTTTCTTTCCCGGCTCCTTCCACCTTCCCATTCAGAGTCAAACATGCATCAACGGTGACAGGGAAGAAATTTAGGACAAAAATTAAAAATCAGAAAGGTATGTGATAAGATTGGCTGTATTTATTGTAGAAATACTAGTTCCTGTCAGAAAGAAGTGGAGAACATGATGGATTCCATAACCATAAACGTGTTGATCAATCATTCCACCAAGAAAAGTTACGACCAAAGGAGTTAATCATCCATTTCAATGTGAGGTTCCAATTTGTTTTGCAGCATTCGAAAGCTACATCCTTTACATGAATCGAGATATTGCAACTCCTTAATCTTAACCTCCTGGTTTTCAAAACAACTTTGACATTAATGATCACAACATGCCTTGCTGCTGTGCTGTGAAGCTCTCTCACCTCTGAGATCAATAGATACTTGATCGAAATTGATAAATAAGCAGTTCGGGTACTGAGGTTTTGTGGGGGCATCTGAAAGCATAGAATCGATACAAGGGGCTTAGTAGCGGCCGACTAGCTTTTTCAAAGAAAAAACGTTAGAAGGGTAAATATAAGCATGGTATATTAGTATTGAGAAGTTCCTGGTTCACTGGCTGCCACCTATTCTATTGTCTTGCTTCTTTCCATTTACTGCTCTAAGGAATCCATCCCCTTGGTTATTTGTAGATTCATGCTTCTGCCATCTAACCATCTATGTCTTGGCAGTTTAGCAAATAACACAAAGGGGAGGCAAAATAACGAAAATAGCATACAGAAAAAAAAAATAAAAAAAAAAATCCTTCTTTATATTGATAATTTGGTTCATAGCTCGGCTGAATGGATGTCAAAACTTTCATGCAGAGCATTAATCGAATTCAATTGCCATGAATACAAAGAAGAATTTAACTTTATTCTGGTTAATATATCACAGTTCCTACAATGATCAATAGAAACCAGCAAAAAAGGCACCAAGCAGAGACAAAGTTTCTCTTCAAGGAGATTTTTTTTTTTTAAGCTGAAGATTCAAATGAGTGGTTGAAGAAGTGAGAAGAATATCAAGTAAGCGATAAAAAAAAAATATGATTGAATTTATGACTTCACATAGTTGATGATGAGAAAAGGAAACTAGTAACATATACTCATCATTGCAGTAACAGTCAAGAGTATTATAACTCCCTCACTCTATTCAGAGAATGAAAGACATTGGTGGATGGCACACGTTTAGTTTCACGACAAACATGTATCTAGAAGTCACGACTGCAATTTACCCCCAATATTTGACTAGCAGCACTTCGATGTTTAAACAAAAGAGAAAGAAGGGACTCTAAATTCATGTAGTTTTCTAAGCATCATAAGTACATTGAACTGCACATCCATGTATGCCATTAAACTCAACCAAATCCACTGCATGAACAAGGTCAAAAGCGGAACTTGATGAACAGAAAAAGACAGATAACAAATACAAAAATGAACTCACTAGAAACCCATCTAAGGAAAGCGAACCTCTTGAGACAATTAGAAAAAGCATCGTGAACGAAGAAAAAAATGTACTGGCTTCATGCCCGACACAATTATGTAGCCCCCACATCAAATAGATGGTCTTCATTTATGGAGAAAAATGATCCTCCAATTGGTTAATAGCTTTTTGCATCTTTTTCAGGTTGATCTAATTTTAAAAAGAAATGGCATAAAAGAAAACGTATTTGCCCTTTTTGACAACCTTCCGTATCAGCACTACTATTGAGTAATGATTTACATAGGATAAAAAAGTAAAAACACCAGATCCAAACCTTTGGCAAACAAAAAGAAAAATCTCCAGGCAATCCACTAGATTGAGGTAAACATGCATCTCTGCGAACCAGGTTATGAGGTTAGCTAGTATAAGTACAAATGCATCCACTATTAACTCAAGTTATGCAGCCAGACAAATCAAATGTATCCAATTTCATCAAGGCATCAAAGTTACCAATTGAGACTTCACATCTCACCTTGCATGTGGCTATTAAGTATAACCACTGAAGATAGAGCTTTAAAAGACTAAAATTTCCAAGATTGTAGTCATACCTTGATTTGAGCTAGTGGCAAAAACCATGGGTCCATCTTGCTTATTCACTAGCCTACGATAATAGCTCCCTCAACCCTCAATAAATTGTGGCCGAACTTGCACCATCCATCTGGGTTTGAGAAAACAGAACCTTTCACATTCAAATGCACACCCCCTACCCCCGGGGAAAAAAAAAAAAAAAAAAAAACCAAAACCCCCTCCCCAACAACGACAAACAATCTCCCTCCTCTCATTCCGTACAAAGTCTGAGAACAAGAACATGCTAACTTTCTACTTTTCCAATCCTCTGTGGCACCAAAAGCCCTTACTTAACTTTAACTTTTCCTACAAGTACAGAAGGAGATGAAGTGAGAATGTTTCGAGATCAAAGGAGAATATCTGGGAGACGACCTCTTTGCACAAAGAGCTCGATGCATCTTCAAACCATAGCCTTCACATGTCTTTCTACTTTGTTTCCCCCCTTTTCTTCTCCCTTTTCTCCAGACAGGTAATCAAAATCCAGAAGAGGTAAACAGAATTTACTTTCTTTGTAGTAAAACATAAGTTAATTAGTATATCTGCAGTAATATTGTAGTGTGCAACTCATTATTTGGGAGAAAGATTTGTGTACCAATGATGGCAAATTAAGAAAGGTCACTTTTTCAAACATAAACATTTATTTATCTCGAATGCTGTGTGTATACTGATGGAGAGAGAGAAATCAAAAAAGAAAAAATAAACTTCTGAATTCAACTATACTACGACATAAGGAATTAAAATGCATTAAAACTAAATGGAGAATCAGTATATCTAACTATTTTGACAGTAGAATTGTGTGCCAAACAAATTGAGAAAGAAATTTTTTTTAACAACCTGCATTGTTTATCTACAATGATATATCTGTGTATACTTGAGGGTATTCTGGAAAGGCAAAGGATTCAAGAGAAAATGTAAGAAAAAAAAAATTAAATGTCAGAATACAACCGGACTAAACGTAGAGAATCAAATGATGTATTCAAACGCCACTCCTTTTGCTTTTTGCTAAGTGGTCTTCCTTTCCCCGCTTTTTCTCTATTTATCCTCACATCTGCTAAACCCCAAGTGCAACATTTACTTTCCATGTCAAAAGAAACAAGCCTAAAGACACCATCATTTTCAGACAATGAACCAGTTGCTGCAACCTCATTGACATATTTCACAAACATAGGCCGATCCTTGAACCGATCTAACTCACGTGGAATTTGAACAACCCTTTCAACACCAGGAGATGACACCTGAGAGGAAATGAAGAACATTAGATCCGTAGGTAAAGGGGTTGCAGATACAACCGTTGTCAAATTTAAATTGTTAAGCTTAGGCAAACACTTACAAATAGTAATATGATAACTTATTCAGCGTTTTACACTAGAGCAACCACGACGAAAATATATTGGGCTCAAATTTCAAAATAAAAATAAAACAATGCAGCCCATCCCTTAACTTTAAGCTGTCATTATCCAACACGTAACAGACAAACCTACATGTCAATGACAAAGCTGGACATGCACCTGTAACGTTATTGAAAGTTTTCAATCAGAAGAAGTATGCCTTCCCCACTAAAAAGTAATACTTCAAAATAAAATAAATAACTAGTAAAAGCTACCTCCAAAAAGACATTCTCGGGTATAGATTTACTGAGTTCTGCTTCATCCAAATGTGCTCTATAGGTTGCAGAAAAAGCTTCAACATCTTCCATAGTGGGGGAACCAGACCTGTAAAATATCACTCCATATTCAGCTTCAAGAAATATTCTTCATTAAACAAAAAGATAATATAAGATTACCGGGAAAACATAGTTAACTAGAAAATGTAATCACAGAAAATATTTTCTTTTCTCCTTGACTAACATGAGTTCTATTTCAGTACAAAAGGAAAAAAAAAAAAAGCAATAACACAAAACATTGTAGGTGACTTGGCCGGACACTCCCTTGATACTATATGTCCATGTTTAATTACATCTTTGAACATCCTCTAAAAAGTTATTAAATATTATGGTACATCCCTCTTCCCTTCTTCTTCCCAAATTTCAAAGAGTGAGTCCCCTCAGTGAAGCATCAGATTTATTTCAATTTCACAAATCCAATTGCATTAAGCACCTTTTTATATCAAACAATCTTTAGGAGCTTTTTGATATTTTGGATATTGATCTAATCAAACATTCCAAAACCAGAAATTGTTAAATAGAAGTAGAATTTTTTAGGAAAGAACAGGCAAAAACTTCTCAATCATAGATGCCTGTATATATGGATGAGAGAAAAAGAGTTTCCAGGGATCCACTGAACTCAGATGTAACAAATATTTTCAGAAAAACTTAATACCATCGACTTCAATTTGGTAAAACTAGCATCAATATTAAACCTTAAGACCTTTCTTCAGAGATAAGAGCAACTTATAGGACATAATTAAATCCATATTGCAGGGAGATGGTGAGGACAGATGGTAGGAAATTTAAGACAGCATTTGAATAAACAGAAAAGCATAATAGTAGATTTATCCAGATGGAGATGCAGGAGAAAAATGTTAACTCTAGTTCCTGAAGAGAGCTCTCTATCAACAGCCTTACCATTGGTTCAAGTTTGATAACAGAATCCTTATCCTTAAAACTTAGGATCAACAACTAATAATTCAAAGGATACAACTGTCACTTTCTTGAGGGTCTCAAGACAATGTTCTAAGATATCCAAGACAAATAGCCATTACAACTAGAATACGTCAAGATAAGCTCATATATCATTTCTAACTCATTGAAAAGATGTGCCAACTAACATTAAACATGCAAGACCTTGGTCAATATTGCCAATAGGTTCTTACTTATTTGAGAGCTTCTCAATCCGCACTTGAATTTTGGAATTTAGCGTTGTTCTTAAGGCATATATTTTCAGGTCACCATCAAAGGATAGCGAAACCTCTTCAGCTATTCTGAGAGCTTCTTTATCCCACCAAGTTCCAGCAAGGGAAATGCCACCTCCTTCACCTCCATCTCCAACCTTGAGAAAATGGATAAAATGATTTTTTCCGTAAGTAATTAACTTCATTACGAAACGACAGAAAGGACACCAAGAACTCTTACATAGACTTCAGCAGTATCTGCAACGTACTCGTCTTCAAAATCATCATCACCGTCATCCCCTAATTCCTCTACACAATCAAGAATTTCATTCAGAAAAGACTTCACCATTAGACAATTTACAAGCAATTATGATCAAGAACTGACGAGGCAACACAGAAGTGACCACTCTACTGGGCTGTCAGCACAAAAACATTGAACAAAATATTGGAGTTTACCCTCAAACAAACCCAAAAAACAATAAATTTACAACAAATACTTATTGACGTAATGTAAAAATAAGGACCACCACTCTTAAGCTCTAGTCGGTAGTTAACACTATTGAATGCATCAAATGCCTATATAGAAAACGTTATAGGGGAAAAAGAGTCCCTACCATCTTCAAAGTCATCAAAGAGATCCTGGTCCTCTTCATCGTCGAATGACACTTCTTCAACAATGGTCGGATTCAGAATAGGCTCGTCTTCCGAGTTTTTCATGCGGGCGTGTACTACGTGGGAGTTGTTGGGGATATTAGGAAATGGGTATGTCCAACACGTCAAGGAGAACCTGTGGTAGGGCGAGAGAGAGGGCCTGTAAGAGCAGCTACTCCCGGTGACCATCGGACGACACAAAACCGCGAAGGTTCTCATATTCCAAGGAATTATCAGTTCCATTTCTCTGGATTTTTGGAATTGAGAACTGTGTTTGCCACCCTTTGGAGTTTGGAATGGGCTTACTGGGAGTGAGTGAAGCTGAGTAAGTCTGCACCGTGAGCCTAAGTCGATGAGTCTATTACCTTGTTCGTCCTCTACAGGGCCTTCTTGCTTGCGGAAGGGCAGAACCCGCAGATCAGGAAGTTTCCAAGACCATTTTTGGCCTCTAACACTCGTTAATAGCTTAGTGATACTCAAAAACTTTATTACATGAAAGGTTAAAGTTGGAGATTACATAATAGAGTATGTTTTCAACTCTTGATTAAAAAATCTAATTCCTAGTAAATTTTGGGACAAATTAAATTTTGGATATAATTTTAAAGTTAAATTCAAACACAATGTCTTTTTGTTTATATGAATAAAGATCTCTTTGTAAAATATAATGTAGGGATATATTGAAGATTATATGAAAAAAATTTACTTTTTTTAGTTAGACAACAAAAGTTCTACATTGTTTAATACTTAACAAAAATCAATTTTAAAAGAAGAAAAAATATTCTACACTTGTGTTGAGTTTTACATAGGATTACGCTTTATAACATACCAATCATAACAAGCAAAATATATCAATGATTGCATGCTCTCATCACCAACTATAGTAAATTAGAGAGGGAGGGAGGAAGGGAGGGAGGGGGTTGGGGGGGGCGGGGAGGGTCCATTGCAGAGGTGACTAGAACGTATGACATTGAGGCTCAAAATGCATTGGAGGGGAAAACCAGTATAAAATTTATTTGAAAAGAATGGGTATAAACTAAAGTACAAGAAAGTTATCAAGCTGAGTACATGAAGATATTTGAGAAGCAGTAGAAGATGATGTGCTTCTTTAAGATATTTATATAGAGACAGTGTGTTGAACTATGTCATCTAATATAATTATTTCGTATGAAGAAAAAGAAGCAAGTCACAAAGAAGAGAGAGAAGCGGTAGAAATTGCAGGTGGTGCAGGAGTAACAGTAGCATTATCTGTCCAATTCTTGTCACCCCAGTGCCATAACATGCTCTCCCAGTAGCAGAAATCCTCAAAACATTTCTTCAGACGCTTGTCTTTTATCTTAATTTTCCAATGGCCATCACTGTAATTTGCTTTCTCAGCTTGCCTCCGATCCCACTCTAATGCTGCCTTTTGCTTGGACCTAAGCAAACAAAACTTGTGCAATTTCTGCGGCATGGCATCATGCACAGCCCACCACTTCTTATGTGCAACATCACTGGCAAACTCCTGCAAAATGTCGACATTCCAGTTGCAGTCATAATCCCGGAAGCAAAGCCAAGGCTTATTGCCCAGATAGTGGAGGACATAAAGGATTGGAGGATCAGCCCCGAAGAGACGAGTTTTCATCTCTTTTTTCTCCACCTCATCACCTTCCCAGAAGTGCTTCAAGAAGTTCATATGTTTAGGGATCCGGTGCCACCATGTGAAAATCTCATTCAGATACCCCTGGTCCCCGCCATTGTAGGACACAATCTCATTGATGTGATCCATCAGCAGCTGGAATGTACAATTTGATGGTTCAATGACCATCACACCAGAGTTGAAGAGAGTAGCATTATTTCCTGTCGCAGATATTTCTGGCATCTCAAACAGGAAATCAATGTTTCTCAGGATGAGCAGGTCGGCATCAATGAAAATAATCTTGTCATAATCTGTCAACTGCCAAAGACGGAATTTGCTATAGTTCCATTCATTATATGCATCCCGTTCTGCTTTGGGGTTCCTGATCCTTTGTATTGTATGTATCTTCCAACCAGCGGCCTCCAATCCTTCCCTGTGATATTGGCTAATTGTTTCATCGACAAGTATCACAAGATCTCGTGTTGAGCCAGCCATACGGATACTCTGAGCAGCAGCAATAGCCCCACAAACATATACATGTGCAGAGTGCAGAATTGTTGCGTATGCTTCACGGTGTGCTCTTTCTGAGTAAAAGTTTTCTGTTAAAAAAGAAGTTAGTTGATTACCGTTAATATTTTGCAATTTCCAGACCAGTTTAACTCTACAACAGACCTTCCTCAATTTTCCGTTCTTTTCTTCGCAACCACAACAACAACAACCCACCTAGCCGCCACCACCACCACCACCATGTCACCCCCCTTTTCAAGCCATACTTGAGATACCATTCTTGAGGGTACAATCAAGAGGAACTTTATTTGTAATTAACACATTACACAATAAAGATTTTCCTTGAAGAGAAAATCCAACTTCATGATCCTAAGATCATGGTGGGCTTCATCTTATGAGGGCTCAAGTTAGTGAAGATATTCAAATGAATTATTCCTTAATAAGTCATCAGCTCTAGAGCTTTTGACATAATGGTTGAAGATCATAACAAATGGTATCAAAGCCATCCTCCATATTCCGTGCATGAACCATGGAGAGGGTGACCTATGGGATAAAACAATCATAGGATTGGAATGGTCAAGGACCATAACATTCACTAACAACCTAGGCTAAAGTCCAGTCAGATGGTTTAGATTACCCCATCAAGCTCTTAAAAAAATTATAGGTATCTTGTTGGGCATATATTGGCCTATGCTACGAGACCAATACTAAATCAGCAAGCACAGCCACTAATTTGTAAACTTCAGCACTTTGCAACCCCCTCCAACCCAATTAAAAATCTTTACTTGATCCACCAAAAGAAATCTAAGCAGAATTAGAATGACATAAGCTTTTTGTAGAAAAAAATGCAAATGTGCTGAAGGAAAAACACGCCCATATACATAAATAGCTACCAACCAACAAACAACATAGACCTGATATGAAACTCACCTTTAGCCTTGAGAGGAACAGCAAGTTCACACGAACCCACTGGAAGCTGCAGCTTATTTCTCATAGTATTCAGGTTGGGTTGAAAAAGCCAGGCATTTCCTTCACGCACTAAAAGTTCCTTGCAAGTGAAGAGATTTGGGATTGGGAAGCAGTCAGTTAGAATAAGCACACGCACTGGATGATACCCTTTGGAAGAGGCAGCAATCCTAGCTGCTTCAAGCTGCAAGTGCAAACGAGCCACATCTCTTGACCAGCTCCCTGATTTGTTGCAGGGAAGTTTGACAGCAACTAGATCAACCCGTGGTTTTCCTGGAACTTTAACTTTAGGGAGAGAAGGACAAGTAGGAACATCAAACTCTTCTTCTTCATCTATCCATTCAGGATATAGGGACTCCCATGTTATATTGGGGGACACAGAATCCAGGTGCAGATTAACATGCTCAGCATCTGGTATCAGCTGCTTCCAGTGATTAATCTCACTGTAACCAAAATTTAACAAGCCAACTCCACGATACTCATTCCTGTCAGTTAGTTTCTCAAGGATGTTGGAGATTTGGTCCCAGTTAATGTCCAGAAAAGATATATAGCGTGGATCTGTGGTCACGCTCTTCCTTATCCTTCTCTCTACATGAACTGACCTGCAAACAAAAAGTTCTCCTTAAGATGTTGTGAAAGAGAGTCCAAAAATCAAATACTACTGATTTAGAGCGAATAACAACTTAGATTGTGACTACAATTCCAGAAAAAAGCAAGTGCAGATACACTTTCTGTTGCAAGACAAAAAGAAAATTGAAATGGTAAATTTAGAAAACAAAACTTCAGTGTACTGTATAGGAAAGCAAGAACCTAAAAAGAGGGAACTTAACAGGGTTGTAAAAAGCAAAGAAACCAAGTTGAAGAATACATACTGAGATAAAGGATTGGATTGGTTATCTGTATTATAAATAGCTGGAGAGTGGAAGAATGTTGCAAGGGCTCCCAAGACAATAATCACCAGCACAAACTTCAATGTAGGTTTGCAATTTAAATTCCTATCTTGCACGGAAGTATGGAAGGACTTTGCAGCATCTTTGAAATCGTTACTTTTCAGAGACTTTCTTTTGTTAGATTCTTCACTGTACCAAGAAGAGCCAATCTTCATCATCACATGCATAAAGGAAGTGAAAGGAACCCCAACAAGTAATAGAATGAGCAGCAATAATTCAAAAGGTGGCAACAAAGACTATGATATAGAAAGACAACTTCCACATGCAATATTATGTAGTTCACTTTCACAACCAGTGTATCAAAAGATCATGTAGATGGATATGTGAGAAACTTGCAGACATAAATTTTCTGAATCACCAATTAACTCAGAAGATAACAAATGGAATAGTAAGATGAACTGCAAAGCTAGATAAGACATTCAATTGAAAGCAGGAGGCCTGAAAAAAGGGAGCAGCAAAACCATCTTCTATAGATAAGTTCAACTCCCCTTATCGTGGTCTTGATCTCCGCTGCATAAAAGTCTTTGGTCAAATTTCTTTCATACATAAATCCATTGGTACATGACAAGTGAGATAGAGTCTGAACTCCCTGAAGAGTTTGTGGATGAGATAGAAATTTCATTTGACTTCCACATGAACAAAATTTTCCTTGCTCAACTTTCAACAAATGGATACTTAAGCAAAATAGTGGTAGGAGCGGACCAAAGGTTCACATGATACTCGTCTAACGTTGGCTTGAGCTAGATGAGCATATAGCAAGAACTGGGATGGCATGGGATTAAATCAAGAGCGAATGTGACACAATAGGCAATAGAAACTTTGCATGACACTTGCACAATGTTGAGCAAAATTGCAATATTTTTAAAGCAAAACAATAGTCGTAGTAGAATTCAAATAGAGCGAGAGACATATACAAATTCACTACTTTTCTGTAAACTTGAGAGAGAGAAAGCAAATATGTAAAAGTCAAAAAGCATGTATTCTTGTATTTTCCATCATATGGGGTGTTTATGGTTCTTTTAATGTGCTCTTAGAATCTTTTCTTCTGCTCTGTGTTCCCTAACAGTTGTAATAACAGATCAGCATTAGACTTGAGTTCAAGGGATGGCAGCAAGAGATGAAAAGATCAAGATTGAGAAGTTCAATACTATAGACTTTGGATTCTAGGAGATGCAAATTGAGGATTATTTGTTGCAGAAAATTTGTACTTGCTGCTCGTCAGAAAGAAGCCAAAAAGTATGAAAGATGCAAAATGGGCTTTCATTGACAAATAGGTGTTGGGAGTTGTCAGAGTGACTCTTGCTCATATTTTATCTTTGATATCACAAAGAAGACGACCACAATAAGTTTCATACTAAACTTCTTAAACATTTATGACAAAAGACCTCAAAATTATTTCCTACGAGAATTGTTCAATCCAAATATGGCAGACAATGCTTCAATTGCCAACCGTTAGAATGATTTCAACATAGTTAAAACTAAGTTTAGCTTTGTAGAAATCAAACTTGATGATATAATCAAAACGTTGATTCTCGTCTTTACTAAAACTTGGAATGATACTCTCGTGGGAACGAGAAATTCTCAAAGGAATCTAAATTCAAAATGAGAAATCCAAAAACTTGGAATAATACAAGCAGAATACATTAGCAAGTAATCGTTCAACATGCAGGACACAAAACCTGTGAGCCCTCCTTAGTTAGTCATTTTGAACTCGCTAGAGAACTCCAGCCCAAGACAGACAGAGTGCACACATATAGAAGGTTTCTTATGCCTCAACTGTGAGTAGTCTGATGTATGCAATGACTTGTACCGCCAGATGTTACAGATGCAGTGGAAATAGTGAGCATCTAAAACCGTAACCCTTTAGCTAGTCACTTAAAGTAAGAAAAGAACACAATCGTAAGGCGGTGCAAGAGTCTGCACGCATGGAGAAGATTCCATATCTCACAGCCATAGACAGTCTAATTAATACTAAGGTCAGTACCGAATTAAGCCTTCAATACAGCTAAGTGGAGAGCCTGGGAAGCCACATAGAAACGCCGAAATGCTTATTGGGAATGATCTTCCAAAGTGCAAATCTAAAACGATGAAGACAGAATGAAGAAATGATCTTTTTCACCGCCAAAACGACTATAACCATGCGGAATGTTGACCTTTATGTTAAGATCCCAAAAAACAAAGACCCAGAGACGAAAAATATTACAGTGGACAACATCCATGATTCTCAGGCAACAATCATACAGAACTAAAGTACTAAACAGCGATCAGCCACTCTCCAAGTGACGGAGCAAGAAGTAGTAAACAATGAAAGAAAGAAAGCTGACGTTGTGGAAGCAGACAAGCGGTGCCTGGGCTCAATGGGGCTGGTACAGCTTCCTCTCATCTCTGATTCAGTTGCGGTATAGGGAAGGCACCATCTGATCTCCCACCCAAGAAAAAAACCCAAAACCAGCAAAGCAGAGTTTTTAGTGTCGGTTTCCGGAAACAAACGACAGAAACAACCTAGATCAGAGGGGCTGTTTTCCGGCACAGACCGGGGAAGGCTGTCACTACAAAACACTTTCCCGTCAAAGACCGAGTCCCAGAAGGGCTGCTACTCTTGCTACTTACCACAGCGCTCCCGGTCTTCGACGGTAGGATGAACGCAAAACACTAGTCAATGGAGGAATTACGGTGGATTTATTAAGAGGTTTTTGTCCTCTCACCTTGTCCCTCCGAACTCTCCCTCCATTTTTTATTTTGTCTTCCTTCTTGATGAGGTTGTTGGGCATTAGGTGCTTAATCATGATTTATTTTTATATATTGTGATTTGATTTCGTCTCAAAATCCAAACCCACACTTCGTGAAACCATTTACGGTATATTAAATTAGTTAAAGCGATGTAAGTTAAGGAGATTAATTAAGAAACTTAAAACTTAAGTTTTATTTCTTTCTAGCAATTAAATTATGCATTTTCTCAATAAAAAAAAAAAAACTAATGTAAAGTGTTTGAATTAATAGAGTTAGAGTAACTGTAGGTTGACTTCTTGTATATCTTTTTATTTATATTTTAAGATGAGGGTGGGGCTAGTAAACATATTAAGTGAAGCAAAATTAGCTAGGTACGAGTTTGGTGAGGGTAAGAACAAAAGTATAAGCCAGGGCCCTTATGATTGCATGTACTTTACATATCGTTGACCTACAAGCTGGGAAGTTATACATCATTATTTGAGTGAAACTTTAATAAAAAATATTATTTGTTCAGATATACAAGGTCCTCGACAGAAATTGGCACTGTAAATTTCATCATCTTGCCATCATATTTATGGACAGTCAAACTAATATTCTATTTTATCAAACTCTATGAGAAATTTCTATTGATCTAAGAGATTTATAGCATTTTTAATTCATGGAGATTTAATATAAAAATGAAAACTTAATTTCAAGATTAGAATAGTGTCAAAATGATATATTAAAGTATCCTTTTTTTTCGGTTGTTGGTTAAATAGAAGGAAAAAAATGCCTTAGAGGGGTACTTTATTGCCATAAGGCAAGTCACGATTTATAATGGGTCTACTTACAAATCAAGCATTGTGCAAATGAATCAATTAAGTAATATAAAGCCCTTTTTGTACATAAGGACTTCACTCAATTTGATGGGATTAGTTATGAGAAAACCTTTTTTCCTTGTAACCATCATATGTGTGTTGGCAATCGCGTCCATGTCTTATTAGCCAATTCATCATATGATCGTGCATAGTGCTTTTTTCATATGAAAATCTTCATGAAGTGTTTATATGTCACTTTCTCTTGACTTTCACCAATTTATTGGCCATGCATTGAATGTATATTAATTGCTTAGGTCTTTATATGGTTTGAAACCAGTGTCGAAACAAAAGTATGTCAAGTCCATAAAAACACATATTCAGATTGGTTTTCAACAACCTTGTCACCATCATGCACTCTTCACACTATGGCCTTATTCAGACTTGCTAGCCGCTTTCATCTTAATAAATGATCATTAAATAAAAACAAGTTCACAGTAGAGTTCTAGGACCATCGCGCTTGTATTGTATTAACTATACATTTCAATACGAAGCTGTGCAATAATGCATCAATAATTACATATCGACGAGTCAATTGTTCAGCCACCTGCCTCAGGATTTATGACTAGCCGTGCAAGTTAAAACAAGTACGATCAATTGCTTGATCATAAGGTAAGGGCTTATTTCTGAAAAATAATATCTTTTTTTTTTTTTATGTTTTTAAGAAGTTGAAAGCTGTAGATAGGGTTAAGAGTTACGTTTTTTAAGCCTGCTACTGGAGGGATTATTAGAATAGTAAGCTCAAATCATCTGTGTTGTTAATCGAATCGAAATGGGGGAAAAATAAGGACACTAAGTATAATAAAATGCAAAATGCATCCAAAGGACTCTAGACAAGCATGTAAGAAACACAAGGCTAAAGGCTAAATCATCATTTTATTTGAGCTGATGCAGTTATTAGTTTCATTTTTGATAAACTTATTCTTTACAAAGCTTTTTGAGGAGATAGACTTGTTTCTTATACAATAAGTGCATTAAGATTCCAATACTACAAGCAAACTTTGTTTCAAAGCACAATAAGTGTACTTAAACTGGTTTTGGATTGATGAGTATCAAATGACAACTCAAATCATGAAATGTTCAATAGGTGAAATATTAGGGCATGTCTACAACAAATGTTGAGCTAAAAAGTATTTTAGGGAGTGACACGAAAATGCCATACAGGATAGTCCAAAAAACGTGGAATAAAAAATACATAATGACAACAAGTTTCACCAAATCAGATTGGATGTGGAGGGGTCTTAACAAAACCAAAGAGTTGATAGGTTCGTGTATAGCAATGGTTTCGCAAGGTACCAAATAGATCATTTATGTTACATCCAGATGTTGGCAACAACATTATCATCTATTATAGCAGATGATATACCAGGTTGCTGAGTCAAGTGATCATTTTTTGATCCACACTTTGAAGAATCAATTGACAAACAGTCTGCAATTGATTCTTATACCACAAGATATTACACCTGTAGTGAAAGTAGTGAGCATCTACATACAAACACCAAAATGCTTATATTTCAAAGTGAATTAATAAATGACAACTTTGCTATTTATATGAAAATCCTCCCAAGTGCTACCAGATTATTAAGGACTTGTATAAAGGAGATTAACTAAGTGTTTATTAATGTTTAATATGAAAAATAAGAATTAAAAACATATTGTAAAATGTTTGAATTAATAAAATTAGAGCAACTACGTGTTGACTTCTTGTGCATCTTTTGAATTATTTTTTAATTGGATTAGGGTGGAGTTAGCAAACAAATTAGGGGAAGCAAAATTAGATAAGTATGGTTTTTGGTTAAATAGAAGAAGAAAACCGTTGGCTTGAAGGGTCCAAGCATTAAACGTTGCGTTTCGCACCCCCTGGTGCATTGTCGGATTTCCCATTCTCAGCGAGGGAGATCTGACTCGTCTCTCTCGCGTCAGGAGGCTTCTAAATCCGATTCAACTCCTCAACCACCGCCACATCATCGTCGTTGCTCCAATCGGAAGAAAGTCAGAGCCTGAGATCCGAGTGGAACCCGAAGATGGTGCTGGTAACTGCCGTTCGCGACTACATCTACCGGATGTTGAAGGACATCTCGGGCATGAAGGTTCTCGTCCTTGATTCTCACACGGTACCTCCCACCCCTCAACCCTTCATTTCTTTGGATTCTGGGAAAGAGTGGCTTGGAGAATTCGATTTGCGAATATCCATCTTTTGTTGGGTTTGTTTGAAAAATGAAGAACTTTACTGCAATTTAGTTGTTATAAGAAAGTTCCGTGAGGCTAACTGGAACAGAGGGTTTGAAATTCATTTTCTGATTTCTCATCCTGTAGTCTCTATGAAAATTGAACAGAGGGTACTTGCCTGCCAGCATTACCGCTGATTCTATTTTAGTGGAGTATCACTTAAAATGTCATTGTTATGTAGAAAAAGATCGCTTCATCGTATTGAATATCCTTTTTAGATGAATCTGCAAAATGCTTCGTTATATTGTGTATGCTTTCGCCCTGCGTACTGACATGTCTAGGAATCAAGTGGGCAATTGGAGGAACAAGGGACAACCACCCTTGTGCTACGTTGGTGAAACTATGGGAATCTGCACATATCTCCAATTTTGGCATTTTAGTAAATCCTTAATGGGATGGATTGGTAGAGGGTATTGCTAAAAGGGTTGTTCAGTTTCATTAGTTGGACCAACTGCAATGCTGCTTTATTTTTTTGAAGTTCCGCCTTCTGTTGTTGCTGTTTTCTTTTGATTTTGTGTAGTCTAGTGAATTTTGGATTTCAAATCAGTAGATGATTGGAACCTTGTTATACGGGGATTTGTCTGTTGGGTTAAACTGGAAAATGAACATGGTCTTTGATGATAAGTTTACAATTTGGTCGACAATTTGCAGGTAAGTATAGTTAGTGTTGCATATTCACAATCAGAGCTACTTAAGAAAGAAGTTTTCCTGGTAGAGTTGGTCGATTCCGTTTCCAAGTCAAAAGAATCTATGTCGCATCTCAAGGCAATTTTCTTCCTCCGGCCCACATCGGAGAATGTCCAACTTCTGCGGCGCCAGCTAGCTAGTCCAAGATTTGGAGAGTACCACCTGTGTAAGTTTTCAAATTTAGAAAGAACTGGCCGAAGTTGTATTTGAAACTCCTTAAAGTGTTTCCATTGATTCCTAGCTTTTGATTTTAAGATCTTTTATGTGCCAATTCTGGTACAGTTTTTTCCAACATATTGAAGGACACACAGATTCATAATTTAGCTGATTCAGATGAGCAGGAAGTTGTCCAACAAGTTCAGGTACAATTATACTAACTGGTACTTTACAGCTTAAGTGAAAACTTCCGTTGTTCATATTTTTCCTCTTTATTTTTTGTTTAAGGTGCTTCGAGTTTATGTTCATCTGAAGGTAGGAAATCCAC
This sequence comes from Casuarina equisetifolia, assembly GCA_028551475.1. Classification (NCBI taxonomy): domain Eukaryota; kingdom Viridiplantae; phylum Streptophyta; class Magnoliopsida; order Fagales; family Casuarinaceae; genus Casuarina; species Casuarina equisetifolia. The sequence continues at coordinate 22,924,059 of CM052356.1, forward strand.
CATTTTTACCTTTAACAGAATTCGTGACAAAATTAAAAAGTAAGAAATTTATTGGGCAGTATAAGTATGTTGTCATTGTCATGGGTTTGCATTTATTAGTTTGGTTTGATCATGATTACGGCATGAATATTAGTTATTTTAGCCGTCCAATTCATGCTTTGAGGCATGAGTGGATGCCTTTTCATTTGTCACGGTTGTTAATGACCTCATGCTGCCTCAATTTTAGATATTGAAATTGTCTTGATTTGCAGGAATTCTATGCAGACTTTGTCGCAATTGATCCTTACCATTTCACTTTGAATGTGAAATCAAATCACATTTACATGCTCCCGGCAGTTGTAGATCCTCCAAGTTCACAGCGGTTCTGTGACCAAGTTGTTGATGGCATTGCAGCTGTTTTCTTGGCATTAAAAAGAAGACCTGTCATTCGATACCAAAGGACCTCTGATATTGCAAAGAGGATAGCACAGGAAACAGCAGTAAGTAAAGTGAACTGCAAGAAGTTAGGGAAAATTGGATATAGGGATTCGATTTTCTGTACTAAAACCTAATGTATGTACTTTTTGGGGTGTCGCAGAAGCTGATGTACCAGCAGGAAAGTGGGCTTTTTGATTTCAGGCGAACAGAAGTTTCTCCATTGTTGCTGGTACTTGATAGAAGAGATGATCCTGTGACCCCATTGCTGAATCAGTGGACATATCAGGCATTTTTGCTTGTGCTATAATTTTTCAGTCTTTTAAGAAATACCTCTTTTATTTTGATGACACAATTGGTTTTAACATTTGTCTTGTATTATAGGCAATGGTGCATGAGTTAATAGGAATTCAAGACAACAAGGTGGATTTGAGAGGCGTTGGCAAAATTCCAAAGGATCAGCAGGTTGAGTTGCATTGCTCTTCTATTAGGTCGCACTTTTATTTCTGTGTTCTGTATTACTGAGAAATGACCTTTGTTCAATTTTTGCTCACAGGAGGTTGTCTTGTCATCAGAACAAGATGCGTTCTTCAAAACTAACATGTATGAAAATTTTGGAGATATTGGAATGAATATTAAGCGATTGGTTGATGAATTTCAGCAGATTGCAAAGAGTAACCAGAGTATCCAGACAATAGGTTTGAATAATGTTTGATCATATCAATTCTGCAAGATACTTTTCACTAAATTGCACTTAGCTATAATGGCTTGAGATATAACATTTGATCATTATAATGTCTTGAATTTCTGCAGAAGACATGGCCAAATTTGTTGATAATTACCCTGAGTACAGAAAAATGCAAGGAAATGTTTCAAAGCATGTGACGTTGGTCACAGAAATGAGCAAGATAGTTGAAGAGCGGAAACTCATGTTAGTTTCGCAAACAGAACAGGAGTTGGCTTGCAATGGTGGTCAAGTGGCAGCTTTTGAGGTAGTGTGTGGTGGACTTCTTAGTGTTTTCTCAAAATTTAGTTTATCTTGACATCCGTTTAGCCATGGACCTTGTAAGACATTCATTTTCTTAGGTAATTCTTTGTCAAAACTGTTAAAACATGCACGAGTACTGATTCCATGTTTGCAATCCCATAAACTCAATTGCAATATGCTTCTGATGCGATTACCTATATATGGTCATGCATTAAGTGCAAGGAGTTAAAAATCCCTGTGAGAGAGGCTGCAAACAAGGACGTCTGATCTAGGAGGCATATTTTGTGTTTGAAAATGGATGTATCAACATGTCTAGATATGAAGAAAGGTTGAGGCGGGTTATGCTTTTGGCTCAATGTTTAAATATCATGATGAAATATAGCTGTAGAGTCGTTCTTTTGTAAAAAATGTCTAAAAATAGCTTGCATTCTAGAATTTATTGGCAGAGTAGAATGGTTATGCCAACCATGGTTCAACTCAATTCATTACTAGATTGTTGGGGAGTTCAATGGTGCAGTGTTCAAACATATAATCTTGTGCAAGAAAGTTAATGGACAAGTTCAATGGAAGTGCATAGGCAATGTGATTATGTAATTTTAGAACTTAACATTTCAAAGAGGTGTTATTAGGATATGCTGTTTGTTAGAAATTTCTGTGAGTTGATAAAACTTAGAAATGTAAGTGCCTGACTCAATTGATGAATCATATTTTCAACCATTCAAACATGATTATTTTCCAGTTGAAAACTCCATTATTCTAGTGGTGGAAACTTTTAAATGGGCTAGACTTATTATGAACGTATAGCAAAACCCTAATGCTCATCAGTCATACTTCAACCTTAATCAGTGCTGTATACTTTCTTAGATGGGACAAATTAGACTAGCTCAGTTGGTGGTTAGCTGTTTTTATTTTTTTATTTCTTACTTTTTAGTCTTTTTGGGTTAAGGTTCTTTTGTTTTGATGCAAAAAGTTCTTGGTCAAATGTTTCCTCTCTTTCAAATATTTACGGTTGATGGAAGTTTTGGTCAACATAAACTACTGTGAGAGCAACACAATTCTTTCAGTAAAATTTAGAAAAACCACATATTTTTAACATGTAAACTCTTTTTCTACAGAATGCAGAATCAGTCCGATACCTTGGGTGAACCCCTTCCACCAACCATTCCATCGACCCATCCTTAAAGTCCCTTCTCCCTTTTGCCAATATCACCTCCCTCATTTCTTTGCAAACCGACCCCCTGGTACCTTCTTTTCCCCAACCCAACTGAGGAATGAATTTTTCTACAATATCTGTCTTAAGAAACTGGGTAATTCACGTCGGTTTTAGACCAATGGTTGGCAATGTGGTGAAATGATTGTCATGCGAAACATTTTTGCTGAATATTTTTATAGACATTGATTTTCAGTTTGCACTAAATGATAGAAAGACAAGTAGTTTTCCTTGAAATATTTTTGTCACAAGGATACAAAACATTTTATGTCAAAATAAATGGAGCCTGAGAGTTGGAAGGTTTATGTTTTCCTTCATGATTCTTCATGACAGAGGGAGAGGTTAAAGTCAGTGGTATTTCCTTGCCATGGTTGGTGGATGACCATATTATATAGTGCTGTTTTTTGGAAGGGTTCAGAAAGATCATTGATCCAGTAGAAAGCACCTAGGGCTTTCTAATTGGGGGCAGCATTGTTAGGTGGCCTGTCCAGTATATATCAAAATTAGTGTTGTTGAGCCCAGTGGATGGTAAACAAAAAGGAACTGTCCTGTTGGTGGTTGCACTCTTTTTTAATATATGCTCAGGATTCTTGTAAGAATAAGTTGCTAATTGATTTTTTGGGTGAGTTGATGCCATCAAAGTCATGTTCAGTGCATGTCTATTTTCTGTATTATTTAAATAAACTGATTGCTTGTGTTATCCAAAATGTACAAATCACATGCAACAATGACTTGAGTGCCTTTCATTTGTGTTGCTTTGTGCTTTTACTGGACTTGACTAAAGGTATAACTGCACAAAAAATTGAAAGAAATTTCTTCTAAGCTCTGTTGCGATTTAGACCAAGTAATAAACAATTAAACCATGGTCTGATAAGCTGCAAGTACAACAGCACATAGGGTTCGCCTTGCAATAGATTTAGTGCAAGGCATTCTGAAGAGTTCCAATTTTCAAATATTGTTAGCCACTTATGTCTACTTTTTGTCGAAGTCCTTTGGAGAAAAATGCCTTCCAACTCTCTCTTTCCATGTTTTTGATGTCGTCAACAATTTAACATGTAGGATAAAAAGCTCTCCCCTAAAAGACCTATATAAAAACTAGGTTTAGCCTCTGTAGAACTGTATAATAACTAGCTTGTGCTAAGTCAGTTTCAAGAGTATTATCAGTCAAGTGACGAGGCTTCAGTTCCAGTATTCTGTCATTGAACTCATGTTTTCATGTTTCTTACTGACACCCTTGAGACACCCTTTGCTTTGAGTAGGGGATTTTTTTTTGTAAAAATACACTAATCTGAAACTTGGATGTGTATCCATGCCCAACACCGAAGCTCAAGTCCTTGAAATCTTTCATTCACTTTTTTGTGGTCTTTTTCTCCCTGCTTTAAATATGAAGATAATTGAATACCCAAATTGTTAACTTTTCCTCACTTTTACATTAGAGATAAGTAATATGTCTACCAACATTGTTGATTCGGTTAGCTATTCAAAAGTTAGTATGAGGAAGGTTCTCCACTTCTGGATATACATTTTTATCGCTGTAACTTACACCATTGTTTGGCAATGGTTGGTTGCATTTGGGTGTGGACATATAAGAGCTCTGATCTTAAGTCTTAGAAGATAGGGATAAGATCCCCCCTTCCCCTTCTTTCCCTCTACCAGGTCTCTCCTTAGGAGCATCCATCATCATTTTGCATTGTAGTGTGATCAACACATGCTGCAGATATGCAGCCTCTCATTTAAGGGGGAAAAGGTTAAAAAGTGCAAAAGCTTGAGATAAGGAGATGCCTGTAAAATTTATGGGAACAAATTGAGAGAGAGAGAGATTGATTAAAGAAAACGGATCATGTGTCATAAACTAGTTTCCTATGGTTGGAGATTAAGCCAAGACATTTTAAAGCTAAATGTACTAGTGTGGTATTTCAAAAGAAGAGTGAAAAAGGAAAAAGCTGGAGAGTAGTGTTCCTTTAGTTCAATCTCTGTCGATTTGGATTCTTAGGGTTATCATATAATATATATCAAAACTTCATGGTTGATTAGAGTATATGATTTAGTACAAAAATATCACGTGATAAGAAATAAAAGGCACCTTCAAACAAAAAAAATGTTTATTCTGTCTAGATGAGAATTAGTTGTTGTATCAGTATTTGAAGTCTCTGGCTCAAACGAAATGTGTATTACTTTCATTGTCTTTGAAATGGTACCTGAGTGTATTCTCTATGCTTGAAACCATTCAGAAAAATATGGTATAAGGTTTGACTATTGAGTAATGGTCTTTCCTTTTGAATTTTTTATGTAGGCAGTGACAAATCTTTTAAACAATGAAAGTATATCTGATATTGATCGTCTACGCTTGGTGATGCTTTATGCTTTGCGCTACGAGAAGGAAAGCCCTGTTCAATTGATGCAGCTTTTTAACAAACTAGCTTCTCGGTCTCCCAAGTACAAACCAGGGGTAAAATAATGAAGCAGTATTTCTTTTTGGCATATTTGAATTCTATTCAGTGGTAAATAAGTTGGAAGTTGTTATTTCTAGTATTGGCTAGATGATTGACTGATCTTGATAAATTGATCACCATGCTATGACAGCTTGTCCAATTCCTCTTAAAGCAAGCAGGCGTTGATAAGAGAACTGGGGATCTTTTTGGAAATCGAGATATTCTGAATATTGCCCGTAACATGGCTCGTGGACTTAAGGTTTGTCAGGAAATAGTGTAATTGCTGCTTGAGGATGTGGTTATATGCTTATACTTCATTTTTCCTCTTTCTGTAGGGTGTTGAGAATGTGTACACTCAGCACCAACCACTTCTGTTTCAAACTATGGAAAGCATTATCAAGGGGCGGATGAGAGATGTGGACTACCCATTTGTTGGCAATCATTTCCAGCAGAGCAGGTTTGTGATAAAATAACTTTCTTCCCAGCAAGGTTGACTCATGCAAATTTTGAGATGTTGCATGGTCCTAAAATGGGTTATGGCACTATTCTCATAGGAGGCCTCTGGTAGTAAAAGTTGGAAAAAAAAATTAATTTTGATTTTGCTTCCAATTTTGGGGGACTAGATGGTGGGCACTAATATTGAGCTTATGCATATTGGTCAGCATTGCCATGATTGTAGTGGTTGTATGACTTACTATTTAAAAATGAGAATAATTTGAGGAGGTACTCCCTTCATAATGGGGTAAAAGCTTCTAAAATAACTTGCTGTTGTCACCGAGATATGATGATAACTTCAAACTCATAGCACTTGCTGAAGGAAAGTATATATGCCCCTCAATGGCTAATTTGAAGCAAAGTCATTGTAACATTATGGTTATTGAATTGCATGAAGATGTTTTAGGGTAGGTTACCCGCTTGGTTGTTTTGGTGTTTCATGACATTGGGAGTTTGACTCCTTGGGGGAGTTGATGCTTCACCCTGATGCTTGCTATGAATGGTGTCTGGACTGGGGAGCTTTATACAATGTTTATGTGACTGGGGAGCTTTATACAAGATTGGTGCTACACCAGATTTTTGCAATATTCTAGTTTATTAACTAAGTGGACTGTGGATCCATTTTTGTGGAGAAAAGATGAGGGAAACTATTATTTTAGTTCGTCTTGTAACCGATTTTTCTGAAGTTTATCTCACTAAAATACGAATTCCCATACTCGGATTTTTTTCCACTTGTAATATGACTTAAAATGGATCCAGTATCATACACGACACATATTTAAGGAATTCCAAAAAAATATATGACAAAACAAAAAGATCTCAATCTAGAGGTAACGGTAGGCTACAAGCAAACACTAAATTTGAAATCAAATTTGTGCTCCCCTGATCCCAACTTCCCTCTCAAGTTTCTGTACCATTTTGCTCCATGTTCTCCTAAGGAGTTAGAAGCACATAAACATTGCACTTTATGGTTAGCCATTTGTATTGAGATGATTATGATTCACAATTGAAATCACAGAAAACTGCAGTAGGTTTCTGGATTTAATTGTTTGTATAAGATGAACTTCATCCTAAACAGGCCCCAGGAAGTAGTCATATTCATTGTTGGAGGGACAACATATGAAGAGTCACGTTCTGTCGCTCTACAAAATGCTAGCAATTCAGGAATTCGTTTTATACTGGGCGGTTCTGTGGTTCTGAATTCTAGGAGGTATGTTTCCGAATCGTCAGTTTTGTTTTGGTAGAGCTATAGATCTAATGGGCATAACAAAAGTTTGCTGTTACCTTTGCAATCTGTACTTCATGTTTGATTCAATAGCATTTAATTTTAGAGCAGATTTATATGGTCTGCCACTTTCTTGCACGAGTTACAGAATTGAGAAAGTAGTCGGAAGGATAGCTTGCATTGAGTTTTTGGCTCAGTGAAACTCTGTTCCGCTTTGGGAGTGGGTTGGCATTATCCTCACTTGTAGGTTGCATCCATGCTGTGGTTTGGGGCTGCTGCAAGTTTTAGATTCACTGAAAATTTCACTTTTTCATTTAGTGGGATTCAATCTTGACCAAGCATGTAAAGTAGAAGATTGTTATAAAATGTACATTGGAATGAATCCGACTACACATTTTCTTGAAGCCAGAGTTTTGTCTCATGAATAGGATATGTTTCACTTGCATGGTAATTATTTGGGGGCCAGTTTAGTTAATTGGGGAGCCTAATTACTGTGAACAGTCCTTTACAAAAAACATTTCTCTGACCCAATAGTCTCTTTGGTTGAAGTTCAGGTTTCTGAAGGACTTGGAAGAAGCTCAAAGGATATCTCGTTCTAGCACTGCTGTGGTTTGAAACCTGCCACGCATCTTGACAATCAGTTGGACTATCGTTTGTGGCTTTATGCTGGGATTCTGATTTTGTGACTGAAGGTGGTAAGATTTTTTGTATGACTATTGGACGTAGGAGCTTGATGAGGACCCGATGGAATTATCACAATCTTCCGGCGCAAGACACATTCAATATTCACCGATTTGCGCATGAACTGTAAGTGAATAGGTTTTGAGAAGAGTCGAAATCGGGAACAATAGAATATGAGATGTTAAAAACCTTCAAATTCGATCCCCTCCATCCCAAGAGAAAAAGTTAAAAACCAAAGAAAAAAGGAGAGCATCAGGGGAAAGAAACGATTCGTGAGAACCAATAGCTTTAAAAATAATACAAGAAGTTCCTATAGCTGTCTACGTACTTCTTGATGTGTATCAATTTGTGATAATACTTGAACGATATCATGAACAGAAACACTTAAGCATATGGTTGAAGCCGTGTATATTGTTTAAACTTAGGCAATCATTGATCTGGATTTGCACAGAAAGTTTCTATGGCTCTTCTATCTATATATGTGTCATGCACAGAGAAGAATCTTTTCCACTAAGGATATAACGTAGACGTTGATTGGCATTGTTCTGCAATTATTTGTTTGTGGACCTTGCATTATTGTAATCGCTTTCCTGTCACCATCCAAATTATGAATGAAGGTAGCCCACAAAATGTTGTCGTCTCCTACATGGAGAAAAAAATGACATTGCATGATTCAGAAGGAAAAATTACAGGAAACGACGTTGCACAGAAAATATCGTGGTTCTTCAGAGTGTTTCAAACCCATCATTACGGAGAAAATTCTTTATTCTGATACCAAAATTTTAAGGGATGTGGCTGATTTTTCTTATTTGGCTTTAACGTATCAAGGTTTGAAAGGGTGAGTTGAACATCTTTTCTTATGCATTCACACGCCCAAACTGGGACATATTTCATGATTTTCTTAACGCTGTTTTGTATGTGGGGAGTTGGCAATCACATGACAGTGAAGCAGACCTTGGAAGAGAAATCTGCAGGGAGCCGAATTTACTTGAGCAAGAATAGTTTGTGCTAGCATTTGTGTAACAATGCAAGAATCAAACTAGAACAATATGTTTAGACATAATGAATCCATCATTCTTCATTTCATAAACAATTAATGTGTCATGTGCCTTCCCATCCTCCCTGTTTTATTAACGAGACTTTAGGGTTGCTCTTGGTCAAAGTGAGGGTGATGGCTCGAGACCAGTCACAGCTTGTGGGTTTTCAACATCCTGGCCAATTAGCTCAATGGTAGATCTTAGGTTTTGGTTCCAGTAAACCCTGTTATTTACAGATTATTTAGTCACCTCCTCCCTCTCTATTGTTCTCTTCTCTAGTCTCTCCAACTCTCAGCATCCTTCGTAGTACGGCCGCAGCAAAATGACCATGTAGAGACGGAGTAAAAAGCCTAACACCATCGAAGTGGAAAATCACGCCGAACCTTAGATATGAAATTCTCGAGTGTCCTAAAAAGACTTCCAAGCTCGCAAAATCTTTGGTGCTCAAAATAAGCACAACTAAGGAGCAGGGCAGGAATTATCGAAGGGAAGAGCATTTCTTCTATATATATATATATATATATATATATATATTTTTTTTTTTTTTCTGTTGGTTTTTCTGGGGATCATTGCAGTAGGCTGTGATTCTGCTAACGTCTATTCCTTTTAGCTTAGTTTTTGTCCTTCAGTTGCCCAACAATGCGAAAGTCATGGCAGCGATGTCTTGTATTTACAGAAGACAAACTTTGTCGCTTTGAAGTCCACATGCTAAAATCGAGCCATGCTCTCTATTGAAACACAGTTATCCCACTGTATTTGTCTCCTGGTTTGGCCGCATCGATGTTGTACACTAAGTAGCGGTGTTGTTCCCCCCGGTTTGACCGTAGCCGTGTGTAACCAGTCCGGGAAGCCTGGAATCCCAAAATTCGAGAAGGGCGGGCACGGGTAAAGATGGATGGAAAGGTTTCCCCATGAACTGCAAGTCCATAACCAGCCTCTTTATTATTGTGCATGCACTTTTTGTTTCAGTCCATACGAGTAACAGGATTGCCTCACAAATATGGAAGGGAAAAAGAACCTTTTTTAAGCTTGCTTTCTGGGTTAGGAGAAGCGAAGGGAGCCTGAGTTGGTGTACAGGTTTGCTGATTACGTATTTTCAACAAAGAAATGCCAGTACCATAGACTTGCCGATTCTTTGCTGGTATTTGCACTGTTTAGAACCCTTTATACCTGCCTCCGTCCCTCTGCAAAGACACCATGCAGTCCATATCGAGGAAACGTGTTTTCAGGCCATTTGTCAATGAGTCAAGCCAGGTAAAGGACGAAAGAACAACAGGTGTTGGCGTCTGAGGTGGAAAGGTGTTGAGGTGAACACGTGGAATGCTGACAAAGACAAGGTGCAAATAATTGAATTAAAAAATTAAAAAATAATAGCTGTACCTCAAATCTCTATTCAATACAAAACTATAATCCTTGAAGATTCCGTTTCGTAATTTAAGGAAATTAAATTACCTCATTGATCACTCTGTGTACCCTTCTTATCTTCTGCCTTGAGCCCCTCAATCTTCCAAAATTCACTTTCAGAGAGGGGGGCGTGAGAGAGAGAAATAGCTGACTGAATTTTGTTGCTGCTGAAGTATGATGCAAGCCAGCAAATGGTTGGCAAACGAAACCTGCAGGGTCTTGACATCTCTGCGACGCCCTCCGACATTTGGAATGATGAAACCCTCCTTAGAAACCTGTCTGTTCAGGGGAGGCCGCACCATTACCAACCCACCATCCCATTAATCGCAAGCATTAAAGGCCTCCGTCGCTGGCATTTCCTACGCCTCCAATGCGATCCTGATGTACACGAAAATGGGTTGTCGAATTCAATTCAGATTGCCATCTTCGTTACTGCATTAGCTGTCGTTCCAAAGGGAGGGGCTACATTAGGCAATTATCTTGACATTGAAGAACGTACCCCTCCTTGCTGCTGACGCTTGGAGCAGCAGTAACAGTTGGAGTAGTGGCACAGAGAGAGAGAGAGAGAGAGAGAGAGATAGTCCACATGGACGAAACATGGGCTAGCTTAACCTGCCAAGACTTCACATCCGGGGTTTCAAATGATGATAACTCTTTTATTACCCTTCTTTGATAACAGGAAGCAAGGACCTCAAAACCACTAGGGGTCTAGTGCAGCCAGAAGCCTTTGAGTTTGGCTTGCCATATCCGGCGTCATTGTATCTCCTGGAAGTCGGAATGGATTAGACATGAATTTTCCAAATCTTTATCTCTTGGATTCTCTGTTGTTTTGCAGGCTATGGAATCGTAGTATAACGAAATTAAAGCAGCATGTAATAACAGACAGAATGGCAAACCAGATCCAGTTCCCCAGCGGATCTCAGGAGTAAAATTATATCCCACCGTACCTCAGCAGTAATCATTTATCTTGTCACATCTTACAACTGGCTTTTCTAACTCAACAACTAGCATCTTAACCTACTTTCTTTTCTTGTTTGTTTTCTCTAACGTATGTTCTAACGACAAAAACTTCATGGGATAACGAAGTAGCTTACAGGAGTACAAAATTTTACCATAAGTCTGCCCACTCTTTCCTCTTGAATTTATAATCTCTCGGTTGCATAGTAAAGAGAGTCAAGTTGCACTAAAACTCATTTTACACTGTTCCACTTGATAGTTAATAATTAGCAGTAATGATAGTTCTTATTTCCAAACTTGTCACTTACCAAAAACGATTTATGCATAAGATAAATAGTTGTGATTTCCTTTTTACTCACCCCCCCCCCCCCCCCCCCCCCCCATATCCAGTATGTCTAAATTTCTTTCACCCCATATTTTACCGAAGCTTCTATCTTTGTATCTCACTTTTCAGTTTATTTTATGAAACGGAATTGGTTGACATGGGTCTTGATGAATTCCACATGGGAAATTGTCAATAATTGTTCAAAAATATGATAAATGTATTCTTGCAAATATTGTTCAGGTAAAACCCTATCTTGGAATAATAGAAAAATTCTAAATGCGAAATCAACGGCAGTCTAATCTCTATCTTCAGCATGTCCCTAGCTTGTCCCGTGTGTTACCGCTAAGCAAACCGTGCGGCCCAAGTAAGAGGGTTAAGCTTATTAAATATTCACGTTAATGTTTGCTTAGCTAAGATCGAGGAGAGAAATCAATGCCTTCGTGAATATTCTGACTTGAATTGCAAGTCTCTTTTTCTTTACTTCCTTGGCTTCTAGTTAAAAATGGAGCTGGCATCACCCTCTCTCTTTCTCTGCCTCTTAAATGATAAAGATTAATTACAGCGCGATCGGCTTGCGTGATCAAAGACAGAGCAGTACGCTGCAAGTATAGGAGAGGAAAGATCTTGTTTTCGCATTGATTAGCAATCTGCCAGAAAGCAAGCCATTCAATAACCAGAAAGAAGACAGAAAAGAAAAAATGGGTACAAAAGGAAGAAAAGATTGTGCATGCACGGCGTGACATTTCAACGTTTTCTACTCCATTCTCTTCGAGCAGAAAACGCAGCCCCCATCTATCACTTGTTTCTGGTTTAACATCGTATTACTACTTAGCATAGGTGAAAACTAATAAAAAGATAGATAATATGAGGCAGTAGCGGAAGTTTACTTTCATTAGTCTTTCATTCGCTTAATCGCTCGACCTTGATAATGTTCTTCATATGATGGTTAGAAAGCTGTTGTTTAATGGAAAATCTATAAGCAATAACTTCAGCGCAATGTTGAAGTAATTATCAGATGATTTCTAGTTAGTGTAATGTTCTTATGGATTTATGTTTTAATCAAGCGTTCTATTTTCTTGCACTCAATACGAATGACAGTCGTCTAATTTTTCTTTATCCCATGCGTCACGCCAGTCTTGTAAGCGTCAAAATCACCCATTTCGCGAGTTGGCACGCAAGTCAGAGACACTATTCCTCATGAGAGAAGCAAAAAATTGAAGTCGAGATCAGTCTTCTCTTATCTTTTGCGACAACATTATCGGAATCTCTTATCCGGAGGAGAGGCATCAGAAACGCCCGAGGACGAGAGGTCTCAGAAATGTCGTCGGCCACAGCAAAATTGACTCAAAATTCACAGAAAAAAAAGAGAGAGACAAAAACCTCCATAAGATTTAGCAGCAAGTGACGTCCCATGATTAAAAAAGGGAGGGCTTGACAAAACTCAAAACTGGGGATGCCGAGTCGCTAAACCAGGAGGAATATAGCGTAATAGTACCTCATTGTTTTCACTCACCGATGCCCAATTCCATGTTGGGTGAAACTGGGATTTTCTTGTAGTCTTCGGAAAGCCACTTGGAGAGCATGTAGCTGGTTCTTCTCCAGGGAGGAATGTGGAGACCGCTTTCTTTCAGCGATTGTTCTGCAGCTGAGCAAAGCAGGGAGATTATTTTCTTGAGCTTTTCTTCGGTGCCCACAAAGACCAAGGGGATAGCGTCGGTGAGCTCCATGTAAGTCTGTGTAGGTCTTGCCAGTTCAAACTGAGACCTAAAATCCATGTCTACTATCAGCCTCGTTGGCTTCTCACTACTCGAATCTCTCACCACAATATCGATGTATTCGTGACCGCCTGTGAATTGGAAAACTTTAGGAAAGACGCCCATAAAACATCAGAACTGGGTCATCAAGAATAGGAATGGGAGAGAGAGGAGAAGAGGAGAGAAGGCTAGACCTTTATGGTGACCAAAAGTGCAAACCGATGATGTTTTGCAGAGTGAGGCTTCATAACCATCCATTTTCAGCCTTCTCACTAGCCATTTCTTCAGGCCGGTAGGTTGCCCTGCCATTCCTATATCCCTCACATGCATCAAGATTTTCTCAAGAATCCGGGCCTCAGCCTCTGTGGCCCTTCGAAGGATCTCCTAAACAAAACGCGAAAGGGAAGGAAAATCAGATCCACAACGCAAAATCAGAAAAAGAAGAATTTAAAGACAACGAGATATATGACAGAAGACAAAGTAGAAAGTCATTTGAGAGAGAGAGAGAGAGACCTGTAAGGTGAGACATGGAAGATGATCATTACGAGACACAGCTTTTGAAGATGGAACTGAGATGGGAGAGGCAGACTCTGATTCGATGAAGTCTCTAACCATTTGAAGCAGTTCTTCTTCTGTTATGCTACCCATATTCGTGCTGTTTCTTCGAAGGAGGAAAAAGTTTTGCAGGGCAAGCCCTCATTGTCGTTTATATTTATATCTGTACATAAATGCTGTTTAGTATCGGATTACTGTGGGAGAAAAGCTTGACGTGTTATTTTCACAATGTCTTTAAAGAAACAAAAACTTAGCCATCACAAACACGTTGCTGTTGTCTTTTACAAAGAACTTCGAAGTTTAGAAGACGTTTTCTTCTTTTCCATTCCCAATTTACTTGCAAGAAGAAAAGAAAAGAGAGAGAGAGAGAGAGAGAAGGGAATGCTTGATTGAGGCGCTGAGATCGATGAACAAACTGTAGATGGCACCAATCCCGGGCAAGGATTGATTGAAGAAAGTCTTCCGGTAGATTCGGAGTAATACGTGAGCAGTATCGGTCATAGTTCGTAGTTCAAATCTCATCGCTATCTTTTTGCTGCTCCTGTTTGGCTATTTATTTCTATACTTGTCTTGATACAAGTGAATAAGGACTCTACGTGTTTCTTGAGTTTACCGATTGCTGGGAAAAGGCAAGATATTATACAGCTGATCGTATATCATCCTCATCGATTTTGCTTCCCTAGACAACTTTTCATTTCTGCGCCATTGATGTTGTATCAACAAGACTTTAACTCCTTTCTTCGGCATCCATAACGCATCTCCACCGCCAAGTACCATCTCTCCATCCTCATCAAATCTACAGCTTATTTGATTAAGGTGGCAGCGACCGTAGCTTTACCACGTTGTGGCTTCGAGGTGAAACCGACGCTAGGGTTATATGCCCAATAAAATCCAAGACTTGCTTTAAGACCCTATGCTCCCCCTCAACACCCGTCGTACCTGCCAGTCAACCTCAAGCATTTAGGGTAGAGCTTTTTATTGCTAGCCTGAGAGTAGGAATCTATGGTGGCTGTTTCAAATGTAGAAATTACGAGGCAACATTTTATTGCTGAATTCTTTTCGTGGTTTAAATGGTAGCTTCACCGAAAATGTGTGGTGACTTTTGGAGTCAACTCGTCTCTTCCTTAAAAATTGACGAATATGTGTTAAGGAGACATTCTAATATTACAAGGTTTAAGGGGGAAAACTTGCAAGAACAAGGGAATAACATAAGTGAAGAACAAAATTCGAGGCAAGGCGGCGGAGAAAAGGAAACCTTCTTTCTAAAAAGACGAGGAAGACACAAATTATCGAGCTCTTCCCAGTATAATAATGTAATCCCACGCTCGAAGTACCTACCATGACTAATGGCTACAGAAGTTACAGTTTGGTGGAACGATTGTAATTGTGTGTGAGATGAAAATTCTAGATTTATATGCAATCTTTGTAATTGTGTGTGAGATGAAAATTCTAGATTTAATATGCAATCTTTGGTAAAGCTTAAATGAATAAAATATTCTTTTAATTCTTAAATTAATTTATAAATTGAGTTTTTAAGTTTTTAAACAATAAAGCAACATTAGAGAGTAAATCAATTAACACTCTTAAAAGAGATGCTTATACCAAATACAACGGAGAATAATGAATAAATAATTAGAGTTATTTCCTAACATCTAAAAAAGTTATTTTGCGATATCTCACACTTTAGAAAGTAGAATAGAAATTAGTAAGCTTCTTTTAGTCTTAATAAATAACGTAAAAACTTAGTAGAAATAAATTTGTGCATATAAAATTTGTTTGAATGAAGAAATTTCTCTTTAGGATCAAACCAACCCCTTGAACAGTTAGTCATCTAGCGATTGGCTGCATAAGTTCCAAATGTCAATTCATTGGCCACCAAATTCAGATATCAACTTCAAACCTAATTAATTTATCAGTTCTATTTTGCTAATTTTCACTCAAGTTTCTTCTGTTGAACTCATTTGTCTCTAAGTTCAGACCACCCAATCCATTTTCTCAGTATTACGGCAAGGACCAGCTTGGGTCCACCTACTCAAGACTGGTGGGCTCTAAATCCAGAGATGGTTGAATTTATCTCATGCACGTAGTTCACTAAACCTACCCTATCTTTCTCCCTGCATATACATATATGGAGGAGGTTAGCTAAATTGCATGGAAATTACACCGAAATCTTAGTTACAATAGACACATTTTAACTAACGGCTATCATAAAGCAATTATAATGGGGAGTATGACGTGAAGGGTGCCATAGCAAAGGTCAAATTAATCCATCAAGTGCCTTGGACTTTTGAGGAAGTGTTTTTGGCTAGAATAGGAGGCTAAAAGTCTATCATCGGGGAAGGAGGCTGCTTCTCCCAAAACCATCATGTCCTTTGTCTCGCCCACACCAAATATATTGCGTTATTCTTTACTGAACTTTATACTATGAACTCCCAATTCCAAATACTGGTGACATTCGTGACGATTGAGAAGGGTGAAAATGATGGTGGCCAAATCAATTAAGATTATGAATAATGACTATCAACAATTGGAATGAAAATATTTTTATATGGTTTTAGTAATGGTAAGTATAGTAACTTATGGATTACGATAACTACAATTATACATATGATTTAATAGGTGATAGTGACATGTATTTAATATTCTATTTGAAATACAAGTTTTACTATCTTTGTTTTTCAGGTTATTTTGTTATTTTATATGTTTCTTAAAGCATATGTACATCCACACATACTTGGTATTAAATTTAAGATTAAGAAATTTTAAACAATATTTGTTTTCAGTTAAACTAAATGCTTGTCCACTTCATTTATGTAATTGATGGATCAAATTTCTATTATGAAGAAATTATCAATAGGAAAATCTTTACCCCTGAAGTAATCGCTTGGACGAACTTGGGGCTCTGGCCTTTACTTCCCTTAAGCCTCATTGGCTGGCTTCTCGCGCCCCACAAGCAAAGAGTCCTCGACATCATCTTTTGTCTCACTATTCTTTATTAATAATGTTTGAAGTTGAAGCCTCATCCTTATCTGTTTTCTGTTTGTATCTGCCTTCTTGTCTCAATGTTTCCGTTGATTAATGTGGAACGAGGAGACTAACATGGATTCTAGATAAACCCATGAGATACTAACTTCCATCTTGCTTTTGGATATGGCCCTCTTGAAACCCACTGTCCTTATCGATTGTCTCTTTTTTTTTTTTAATCCATGTGCTATTCAGTAGTAACCTCTGATTGCGAAATATAATAAAGGATACAGTATATGAGTACAAATTGGCATGGAATTTTCTAGTCATCTTTTTAACGAGTTTCAACTTTCGGGATGCCTTGGTTCATTGAATGAGGCAAGGTCTCACCATCATCTCTTTCTTCATGCTTATGAATAGTAGCCCTTTTCCATTCTTTAAGACCCAGAGAAAGGCATCAATCCTCTTCCTCATCATGGACTTTGACGCTTTTCCAATATCCTTCTCTGTGAAGGACGATTTGGTAAGATCCACTGGTAATAATTTATTAAGGATGCCCTCTTCAACAAGATATGATATTGTTTCCAGCTTTGACAGCAAGTTGTCAGTTAGGCATCATTCACAATAAATCCAACATTATCACATGATTACAGTCTTTCTCCCATTTCCAAAATCCCACAGCTGAAAAACTCTTAAACCTCAAAAAATTGGGTCTCCCTTGTTTTCTTCTGTTGATCTAAATCCCAGTACTTCCAAGACATTAAGCATAGCATCGCCATGAAAAAGGGGAAAGAGATCTGTGCTTAGACTCTTTTTTAATCTGGTCGATGTGTTAAAACACGTATTATTTCCTGTAGTGTCTATCGTTTCAAGCTTGTGTTGGTACGGCTGTTAACACGTGTACTCACCTTTGGAATCCCAACATTCACAATGACAAACCTAGTCCTGAAACTAAGCCTCTTGTACGGCCTCATATCGATTGGAAAGCTGCCCTCACTGGTCCATTTCCACGAAGATAAAAAGCACTTGACTAGATGATCACTAAGCGTCAATATTAGGTACGGACTTCCCCAATCGGCTTCTCAAGACAACTAAACTAGGTTTTGCCTTCTAGAACCCAAGATGCAAATTTTCTATTAAAGCTATTTACAGGTTGGACCAATTAAGTGGATTTGCTCCCTTAAGTGTATTTAGCCCTTGAATCTCGTTTCTTGAACTTATTTTTGGTCATGGTAAATCAACCTAGTTTCTTGTTTTAGCTGGAGTTGGTTGGAACCATGTAAATACAAAGTCAACTTAGTGCATGAACATTTAGCTGAAAATCTGATCTGCCTAACTAAACTTAACCTTCCAAGATGGACTACGTAGAGCACTGCAAAGCCTAGGCCTTGTCTAGAAAGCTTAAGAGGCATCAAAGAAGATTCCCCTTTTCGGACTTCTATAAAGTAAACCAAATGGATATTTATCTTTGCAGGCGAAATGACTATTTATTAACTGTGGATTGGTGGATAAGGTTTAGACTCTTAGTCTATTTTCATAGACTCATTGTTTATGAACTTATAATCAATAAACATTAAGTTCTCCTATTGGGATATATTAATGTAATGTTCAATTGGTCTGTTTAAGTGACATACATATTCTTATTTGTTAAAATATGATGCATTAATGTAGGCTAGTACTTATCTAATGTAGCATATAAGTAGTATGCCTTGGTCCTTGCTTTAATTCTCATTTATGCCATGTAAATCACATTAAGGTATGAAAGGAGTCAAATAGAGTTTTGATGGACCTTCAAGATTTTAGGCTAGCAGTAAATGTTTTTAGCCCATTAAGGGCAAGACCGTAGTTTCATTCTTGCCAAGGGCATGGGAAGAACGTGGTATTTTCACTTATTGCAAAAACGGATTCATACATGCTCACTGAAGCTCTTAGAAGAACATCTATAGCATCAAGGAACAAAACTCTATAAAAGCTTGATTCTTATTTGAGGTTTTGAGCTATCTCATTAGGCTTATGTTAAAGGTGAAAAATAAGGTTTATAATCGGTCATACATCAAGTTCATGGAACCAAAATTAGGTATGGTTGCTTTCTTGAATATATATATATATATATATATATGTATTTTATGATGGTTAAGTTGATTATTGAGATTTTGGCCTCATTTAAGACCATATTTTTCCAACACGGACCTCAAAACTCTCTTATAAGTATCCCATGTATTAAAAATCACATTAGTATGGCCATGTTAGCCTCTAATGTCATCACCACGTCACCGATGGCGACACGACACGTGCTAACCTTAGCCACATCAACCTTGCACCATGAGACACTAGTGCATTGTCTCTTTCTCTAAAAGTTTCGGCCTTTCACAAATGCACTTGGTCATAATCTCATCATCAAAAAATTTTCATTTTGAACACAAATATGTGCAATTTCCACCATAACTCCAAAACCCTTAATCAAATGAAGCCACCAACCATGTCAAGGACAAATTAGGAAAAACCCCAAATTCTTTCAAGATTCATCACAATCACAAATTCAATTCATAGATTTGTAAATTAGATTCAATTGTATTAGGGTTTTTATTTCTTTCCTATATATTCAAAGGATTCATATAAATTGGGAATCAATTGTATAGTTTCAATTATCGAAATCAACAATCCTCTTTTTTAGAATTAAGGTTTCATGTTCTTGAGGTAATTCTATGAAATTTAAAAATTATGGTGAATTTTTTGTTTCAATTTTGTATCCAGAACCTTTTGGCTACTGCCCTTATTAATCATCTTCCATTTTTTCACTTTAATGGGCCAAGCACAACCTAATTTCTTTCCCACCCAACCCATTGTCATGTTTAGATTGGAAACATCTCAATTCTGATCACCTTTGTCCACCTTCAAGGGCTAAATTATTTGGTTTGAAAGGTTTGCATTCTACTCTATCTCTGTGCTATCAAATTGTTGCCAATTATGGACGATTCTCTTCTATGCCCTCTGGAGTTCGCTACCACCAATGATGCCAGAAGCTCCATTATCTATGTCACCAACCTCGATTATGTTGAATGGATAAAGCATGACCAAACAACACTTGGATTACTCTTCAACACTTGTTTAGACACCACTGTTAACCAACTGATAAAACAATAGACCTCTTCCGACATCTAGCATGCCGTAGCGGCGAAATTTCCCACCTAAAGTAACACTTAAGCATTAAGTCTCTAGTTGTAACTCTAGGTGATCACCAAAGGGCACCATTCGGTGTTTGAATTTCTCCAAGAAATTAATTCCTTGGTTAATGAACTTGGTGGCATGGAGGTAATTTCTGACAACGAATACCTCACCCACCTATTTTGCGGTCTCAGAGCTCCTTACGCACTGCTCGCAATAACAATCTTAGTTCACACTTATACCTCTAACCTCACTAAAGAAGACCTACATGGTCTCCTTCTCACTTAGGAAGCCCAACTAGAGTTGGCGGAGCAATCTCGTGTCCCGTCAGTAGCCTTTTTGATGGCCCAAAACCCACTGGCCCAACCACAGGTTCAAACCCACACCTATACCTAGATTCATTGACCAACCGCCCCTGCTAGAGATTTGCCATCCTTTCCACCACCCATTGGAGGTCATTTCACCCATGATGACAAAAATTGTTGCCATGCTCCCCAATGCTAGATCTATTGACGCATTGGCCACTTGTCCATGACCTATCAGGCCTGATATGATAAGCCCAACCTAATTGCAGGCCCAACTCACCAGGCACCTAACGTGGCCCAATTCATGTAAGTTGGATCATAGAGGCCTCCATCTACTCATGTTTTAGCAATCTAATCCAAAGCAAATTGGTACCTCAATTTTGGGGCCACTAACCATGTGACACCTAAGCCCATGGGCCTGGACCATCTATTATTCTATCAAGGGGAGAATGAGGTATGGTTGGTGATGGAATGGGCTTCCTTATCACTCACACAGGTAATTTTGCAATCCTCTTAATTTAAATATTTCAAATGTTTTAATGGTTCCAAAAATTTCAAAAAATTTACTTTTCATTTCCTAATTTACCAAGGATAATAACTACACTTTTGTGTTGTCCAACATCTCTTTATGGGCCAGACTTTACTTTGTGGTCCATTTAAACATGGACTCTTATTGCTTTCAACTGAGTAAAATGGTGCACATGCCCTCTACACTTAATATTAGTTTAAATATGTTTAAAAATGGCATCAACATTTAGGACATGACTATTTTCCTATTGTATCACAAGTGCTTCATAATAATAAAATAAAGTTTGAAGGCTCTTTTGTCAACTTTGCAATGCTTGCCAAATTAGCAAAAGCACAAAACATTATCATCAAATAATACATCCCGTGGTCCACTTGAATTAATTCATTTTGACATTTAGGAACCTACCCCATTATTATCAAACTCATGCAATAAATATTATATTGTCTTTATAGATAATTATTCAAAATTTACTTAGATTTACACATTCCAATTGCGTACTCAATTCTTATTTATTTTTGAGAAATTCCGCCTCCTTGTTGAAAATCAATGTACTTCTAAAATCAAATCTATTCAATGCGATAGGGCTTTTGAATTTACCTCTAGGAATTTTACTACCCTATTATCTAACTTGGGCATTTCCCAACACCTATCTAGTCTTTACGCACCATTCCAAAATGGTTCTGCAAAGCACAAGCATCTTTATATTGTTGAAATTGGGCTCTCCTTTCTTAATCAAGCCCATGTTCCTTTACATTATTGGGACTATGCATTTGAGATTGTGGTCCACATTATTAATAGGCTTCCAAGCCCTGTCATTCAAACTAAATCTCTATGGAATTTATTTTTTAATTAGTCACCTATTATTTCTTATCTACAAGTTTTTAGTTATCTTATTTATCCTTATTTACAACCTTATAATAAACATAAATTACAACCATGCTCCCGCTTGTGTGTTTTAATGGAATATCCCCCAAGCTACAAAGGCTGTCAATGCTTTTTTCTCAAAAAAATAAATACTTCATTGTTGTTGATGTAAATTTTGATGAGTCACAATTTTCATTCATGACCTATACCTTTATAACAACCTTGCCATAAGCATCTTACATTCCTCTTGAATTATCATTACCAACCACATCTAGGCAATAGGTTCCACATTCAAAACCTCATTCATCCCCTCCCACAACCTCCTTTCCTTCTTCTTTTCCTGAGTACTATTTTGCTCCAATCACACCACATGTGCCACCACCACCTCCTTCTCCCCCCACTACTCACCTTATGACTACTTGTTTAAAGGGTGGAGCTATTGCCAGGAGGACCTTAACTAAGCAGCACACTTATGCATTAACTGTCACAACAAATTCTCATAAGGAACCATCATGCTTTATGGAGGCTTTTTCCTCATCTAATTGGCACAAAGTCATGGTAGAAGAATATACTACCTTGATTAAAAATCAAACTTGGGAACTTGTACCCCATTCTAAGAATATTATTCCCATTGGATGCAAATGGGTCTATAAAATTAAGTTTCGTTATGATGGGACCTTGAACGATATAAAGCTCATTTGGTTACTAAAGGCTTTCATCAACACCTTGGCATTAATTACACAAAAACATTTAGTCTGGTTGAAAAACCAGTCACTATTCAAACTCTCCTTTCTATTGCATATAACAATGATTGGACAATTTAGCAACTTGATGTAAAGAATGCCTTCTTACATAGGACCCTTGATGAACATGTCTTCATGCATTAACCTCAAGGATTTAAAGATCCTTAACACCTTCATTATGTATGTTGCCTCAAGCAGTCCCTTTATGGCTTAAAACAAACTCCACATGCTTGGAATCACCACCTTAACCAATTTTTATTGAAAATTGGTTTCTTTATTTCTAAGGCTAATTCCTCTTTCTTCTTTCTTCATACTACCATTTATAGTGCTTTCATCCCAATTTATGTAAATGATATCCTATTTACTAGTAATCTCGATATTCCTTTCAATCATATTTTAGAGCAATTTCAATAGGAATTCAATATCAAAGATCTCGGTGATCTTTATTATTTTCTTAGGATTGAAACCTTATCAACTACACATGATCTTTTACTTCATCAAGCTAAATTTGCTCGAGATATTCTCCAACATGCTAACATAGGTAATGCTTGGAAATTCACCACCATTTGTAGTACTAGTCATCCACCATCCATTCATGATGGGGAACCCTTTTTTGACTCCACACATTATATGAGTATTGTTGGTGCACTTTAATATCTTATTCTCACCCATCCAGACATAGTTTATGTTGTCAATACCACATGCCAATACATGTATGCTCCTACCACTACTTATTGGACCTTTGTTAAATGCATTCTCCAGTTTCTAATTAATACTACATGTTACGACATTCATATTACAAAATCTTCCTCCACCCAACTTTATGCCTACTCTAATGCCAATTGGGTTGGTGACTGTGATGATAAGAAATCTATTGGTGGCTTCTGCATTTACCTTGGTAATAACCTTATTTCATAGTGTTCATGCAAATAGAAAATTATTGCTCGTTCCAACACTGAAGTTAAGTTCAAAAGTCTTACTGACACTGTTGCCGAGCTGAATTAGATTGAAGCTCTTCTTCATGACTTTGGTTAACCACTTATTACGTCCTTTACTCTTTGGTGTGACAATCTATCTATACTATATCTCTCCATAAATCTTGTTTTTCATGCTCGCACTAAACATGTAAAGATTGATTTTCATTTCATACGTGAATGCATCAAGAATCATTAACTCCATATTTAGTTTATCTCTTTTATTGATCAACCGGCTAACATCTTCACCAAAAGTCTATCATCCTCTTGCTTTGCTACACTTCAAAACAAGCTAATGATTTAGTGTGACCCATCAGGTTGCAAGGAGGGTATTAAAATCCACATTAGCATGCCATGTCAGCATGGCCATGTTAGCCTCCAATGTCATCAGCACGTCACCAATGGAGACATAACACGTGGCTAACCATAGCCATGTTAGCCTTGCACCAAGAGACCTTAGTGCATTGTCTCTCTCGCTGAAAGTTCTAGCCTCTTCTAAATGCACCTAGCTGGAATCCCATTGCTGGAAAATTTCCATTTTGAACATAGATATGTGTAATCTCCACCATAACCCTAGAATCCTCAATCAAATGAAGCCACTAACCACATCAAGGATAAATTTAGGAAAAACCCCAAATTTCTTCAAGATTCATCAAAATCACAAATTCAATTCATAGATTTGTAAATTAGATTCAATTGTATTAGGGTTTTATTTCCTTTCCTATATATTCAAAGGATTCCTAAAAATTAGGAATCAATTGTACAATTTCAATTATTGAAATCAACAATCCTCTTTTTTAAAATTAAGGCTTCATATTCTTGAGGTAATTTTGTGAAATTCAAAAATTCTGGTGAATTTTCAGTCTCAATTTCATGGTTGGTAAAGTAAAAGCAGTTGTCCTAACCTTATTAGAAACTAAGACATTAAAATTTCAAAGCATCATGCTTAATGGTGGTTATACCCATCAAGACCATCCAAAGCTAGCCTCGTTTGGTAAAGAAGGCAGAAATTCCCCTCACGATTATGGGCATTTGCTTCAATCTTTTGTAACTTAAACTTATTTGTTTAGAAAATGGCTTGTAATGCAACTAGTACCATCATATTTTGCCTAAGTAAACATTCAAAAACATGTTTTGGATTTAGTTAACTTTCTATGTTTCACTGAAAAGGTCGTTGACCGGAGGTTCCAAATGGTATAACTACCATGAGTCTTAGCTATAAGTTTATGGTTTAGTGCTATCACAAAGACTTAGATCCATCTTGTTGGGAATAAAAATATGATTAAATGGTAATATCTATTTTCAATGGATGATGAGTTAATATATATTCTCAACCAATAGCTAATGATAAAAATAAACAATTATGATATAGCAAGAATAACTCTATAGCATCTATTTTATGGTATGAACTCCAACCCACAAAACTTTACATTTTATGGTTGTTATGATCCTATAAATGTTAAAGTACCATGACTAACTATGTCTCTTTGGTGAAGTGGTGACAAACTTGCATCAAATGGTATTAGATCATCCATACCTCCCAAGTTTGAGTCTTCATGTGTGTTCATTGCCTAGGGATTGACAATAAACTTAGGTTTATGAGGTCCCAAGGTGAGCTTGTCATGGTTGAAACTTAGGCTTATGGGGGCTTAGGGAGAACTTAGGTCACTACCTAGGGATTGGCGATAACTTGATGGGGTTGAAAATTGGGCTTATAGGAGCCTAACAAGAGCTTAATGAGAACATCGAATTGAAAGTATAATGAAATGTTATAATCGTAAACTTTGGCTTATGAGGGCTTTAGGAGTGCTCAACAAGGACATTGAATCAAAAGCATAGTGAAATATTACAATCTTATAAATGTTAAAGTACCATATGTAACTACTAGGCTAATCTTTTGGCTAAGTGGTAACAAGTTGCATCAAATTTTTATTGGTGTGATTTGGCATAACAGTAAGGGTGGTGTGGTGGTTGGATTTGGAGTGGAATAGGATCTCATAAGAGGGAGACATGAACCTTTGGTTTCATTAGAAGGAGACATATACCTTAACAATCTTATCAAAGAGAAATCAACCTCTAGCATTATATAAGATGCAAACAATTAGGAGAAAATTTCAATTTTTTCATAAACCAAAAGACTTCCTAAAAAAATTCCCTTTTTCCATATTTATACACATAATATATGAGTTTGGGATTAACATTACCTAACCAATCTCACAAACCCGTAACAATAGACACATAACGAAATTAAGTAATGTCTGTACACACAATTGGTAAAGATAATAGAATTCTTTTTAGGTTACTTCAGTTTGACAGCGGCTAGATCAGCAATTTGTGCGCACAATTGACGATCTAGCCGTGCAAGGAGATGCATTCCAGGTGATGTATAAGTTTAGGCTTCCGCTTGTACTTATCTTGATTATACTTTGACCATTCAACTCATGTGTCTCTCCTCCAAAAATATCAAAACCTTTGGACGTATACGTTTGAACTACCAATTATTAAAAGCAAACCAATACGTAGAAAGTCACATGAAGGATGCCTTACCAAAAGACCAAAGCAATCCTCCACGCGGCCTTGACTCGTGAGCCGTGGTTTTGGAAGGTTGGTGGGTTAGGGATTAAGGTCTGTCTTTCAAAGGAGGACATGAATTTTCCTTCCCCCTCCCTCTTCTCAAAGCACAAATCTTACTTAAGAAGTTGAATTATCGATTATTATTAATAACATTATTATAATACATAGATAAACTATGCCATTTTTAATTATTTGCAAACTATGCAACACACAAGATTGGATATATTACTCTAAATATTTTTCTAACATAAATTTTTAATCAGAAAATGAAGAAGAAATTAAAAAGATTCTAAAAAAATCTTAATTGTTCTTATTGATTAAATTAGCAATGAGATAATAAAGATACCAATTATGAGTATGCATATTATTAACTATTAACATAATAAATTATCAAAACATTTACCTTTAAGTTTTCTTATATCAGGATTAAATTTCTATTATCAAAAAAAGTTATTTAAAAACATATAATCGAGTGAAGTTAAAATGAATCCATAGGAAAAATAATTTCTTTCCCAAGGCCTTCAATTGGGCCTGAGTCGGGATTTGGGCATTCTCTATCTAGCCCGCATTGACCAGTTACTGCTTACTTGTCGTTGGAACTGGATGATACATTTTCTCTTTGTCAAGGACACATACGCATGCTAACGTGGCAAAGTCAAATTTCAGTTTACAGTTCGCAGTCCACGATTTACTTTTCCCTCCTATGCTGCGAATTTTCTATCTAGTATATTTTCCCGGAAAATAACATCACGGTCATCTTTTCTAGGTACGAAACAAAACCCCCTTTTTAATTCTTTTACCAGTCCAAAACCACAAAACTGAAACAGAAGAAGACCGAGAATTAAAAAGGATAAAACTCATTTGATAAACTTGGAGGATCACGGCGTGTTAGTACTTTCTTCCTTCACTCCACAACGACCAAATCCATGTTGTCTGAAACGGAGATTTTCTTGCAATCTTTGGAAAACCTCTTGGAGTGCATATAGTCGGCTTTTCTCCATGGAGGAATGTGGAGGTCCCTCTCCCTCATTGATCGTTCTGCAGCCGAGCAAAGCAGAGAGATTATCTTCTTGAGTTTTTCTTCGGTCCCAACAAAGATGAGAGGGATGGCGTTTGTGAGCTCCTGGTAGGTTGGTGTAGGCCGTGCCACTTCAAACTGAGACTTAAACCCCACATCTACAATCAGTCTTGTTTGTTTCTCGCCATTCTCGTCTCTCACCATGACATCAATATATTCATGATGGCCTGTGAATTCCAAAACTGAAACCGACGAAGCCCATAAGAAAACCGAAATAGACTTCCAGGAGGAGACACCGTCGAGAGAGAGAAGAGAGAGAGATAGAGAGAGACCTTTGACGCAGCATTTGGAGGGAGCGAAAGTGGAAACCCAAGAAGTTTTGCGGAGAGAAGCTTCATAACCATCCTTTTCCAGTGTCATCACTAACAATTTCTTCAGATCAGGGGGTTTCCATCCGAATCCGACGTCCCTCACATACATCAATATTTTCTCATGCACTTCAACCTCTGCGTCGGTGGTCCTTCCAAGAATCTCCTAAACACAAAGCTAAGAACGTTCAGACCCGCAAAACAAATAAATCAAGACGAGAACTAGGACAAGGATTTGAAGTTACAGAAAACGTACCTGCAGCAAATTCAGGTGTCGAGGCCGATCTTTGGGAGATGGAACGTCTGAAGGTGGCGGTGAGATGCAAGAGGCTGGCCTTAATTCATCACTGGCAAGGAAACACTGAAAGATTTCTTCTTCTGTCATGTTACCCATTTTCCTTTCTTTTCCTTCCAAATTAAGGTAAGAATTTTTCCAGAATAAGGCTATAACACCATACCCTTGCGTGTAAAATTAGATCCCCGAGGACTCCTTGTCACAAAGGGAGAGGAAAGAGAGCATGACTATGAGAACCCTCGTGTATTCTCTTGAATGAATAAAGATGTACATAGGATGTCCCTTTATAAAGTAGGGATATACAAAGATGGAAAATACAAATAAAGAAATAAAAATAATTACCTACCAACTACACAAATAATTCCTTAACAATTACATCACCAATGGTAAGA
Organism: Casuarina equisetifolia; assembly: GCA_028551475.1. NCBI lineage: Eukaryota > Viridiplantae > Streptophyta > Magnoliopsida > Fagales > Casuarinaceae > Casuarina > Casuarina equisetifolia. The sequence continues at coordinate 22,951,727 of CM052356.1, forward strand.
ATAATAATCACTATAGAAATATAATCACGTATCTCCAACACTCTCCCTCAAGCTGGCGGTTTTGACGGTTTGTAAACGTCTAACACGCCAAGCTTGTTTAATAGATACGTGTGTTGTCTCTGACAGAGGGCCTTGGTGAAGATGTCAGCAGGCTGTTCCATAGTTCTGATTTCTTGTGTTTTGATAACTCCTTCTTGGATTTTATCTCTCGTAAAATGGCAATCTACTTCGATGTGTTTAGTCCGTTCATGAACCATAGGATTTGCTGCAAGTTTAAGAGCGGCATCATTGTCACAGAACAAGAGTGTAGGGCTTTTTAGCTGAATACCTAGGTCTTGAAGTAGTCCTCTTAACCAAATAACTTCACAAGTGGTCTTGGCCATGGCACGATATTCAGACTCAGCAGAAGATAGCGAAACAGTTGATTGCTTCTTTGTTTTCCAAGATAGCAGAGAATTTCCAAACTTGATACAAAATCCGGTCGTTGATCTCCTGCTCATAGGGCAAGTGGCGTAGTTGGTGTCACAATAAGCTTTCATTTCCATGTTGCAATCTCGAGATAAAAGAATTCCCAAACCTGGACATCCTTTTAGGTATTTCACTACCTTTAAGGCTGCATTCATGTGAGACTGTTTTGGATTGTGCATGAATTGGCTAAGGATTTGAACGGCATAGCATATATCAGGTCTCGTCATAGTGAGATAAATGAATTTTCCAACCAACCTCTTGTAGCTCGTCGGATCCTTAAGTGGGGGATCCGCATCGGGAGAAGATATTCCATTGTCATACTCAGGTGTTGTAAGATTCAAGTTCTGCTCAAATGGAATGACAGTGGGCTTGCATCCAGATAAACCAGCTTCAGAAATAATCTCCAGGATGAACTTACGTTGGCTGAGGCAAATGCCCTTCTCAGAGCGGGCAATTTCAATGCCCAAATAATTTTTGGGAGGTCCCAAATCCTTAATGCGGAAAGTCAAGTGTAGAAATTTCTTAAAGCGTTCAATGGCTGGAATGTCATTTCCGGTGATCAAGATGTCATCAACATAAATCAAAAGGTAGATAGATGATGTACCTTTGCGCCAAATGAATAAAGCGTAATCATGCCGAGATTGATGGAACTGTGCAGAGGTAAGGGCCAAAGTGAATTTGGCATATCATTGCCGAGAAGCTTGCTTAAGACCATATAAGGATTTACAGAGATTGATGGGGGCATCTGGGTCGGCAGCTGTGGATATGGTGGATTTTGGCATGATAACGGTAAGGGAGAAGGTAAGAGTGTATGTGGTTTATTTGAAAAAAAAAATTGATACTGATTTCTACGCTGGAGTTGCTAACACTGTGATGCAGGGAGCAAGGACAACAAAAGCAAAGGAGAGAGGCGGTGAAAAAAAAAATTAGAAAGGAAAAGATGCAGAAGCAAAAAAAGGACTGGCTCTTGATACCATGTCACAAAGGGAGAGGAAAGAGAGCATGACTGTGAGAACCCTCGTGTATTCTCTTGAATGAATAAAGATGTACATAGGATGTCCCTTTATAAAGTAGAGATATACAAAGATGAAAAATACAAATAAAGAAATAAAAATAATTGCCTACCAACTACACAAATAATTCCTTAACAATTACATCACCAATGGTAAGAATAATAATCAATATAGAAATATAATCACGTATCTCCAACACTTCTTGCTGGAGCAACGCATCAGGTCAACAACGTTTCTTCTTTTTTTTTTTCTCTTTTTTTTTTTTGTGTGTTCAAGCAAGAAACGTTCAAAGTTGAAGTGTACGAATTTGTAATTATATTTTGATCCCATCACTTCAACTTCTACAACTGTTAATTGTGGAGACACAACTCTTACACTAAACATTAATATTGATAAGGTGTACGGTATTTGTCTCATATTATTAAGATATGAGTTTATAAAATTATTTATAAAATAATGATATTCTTAACTTTTAAGTTAGATAATAAATTTTTTTAATATTTATTAGAGCTAAAATTTTCTTAGCATCCCTATAGACTCTCCTTGATTAGAGTTTATGTCTTGTCTATGTAAATATAATATCATAATAGTACAATAATTTAACTATTATAGTGAAAAAAATATTTTATGACATAGAATTTATCTCATATTGCTAAAACATGGGTCTAAAGAGTTATTTATGAGATAATGAATGCCACTGACTTTTTCATCAGTTTTTGAGTTAGATAATAGACATTTTAACAATCCAAATTATTTCTCCATCTCAGTCTCCGAAATTGACAGCTTGGTCAATTTAAAAGTGGCTGAATTCTACGGGCCATTAACTCGATCATGACAAACGGACGCCTTTGTCTGCTTATCAAAAAGCTGCGAAGTTACATGATTAAAAAACTCATAAACCACTGGCACACTGACGGTTCCTCTTTTGAAGACAATTATGTTTGGCAACCACCGCCATAGCTGCAACACCGTCGCGGGCGCCACCTCACCCAATATCACCTACAGGTCAACCTCAGGCACTTTTAAGTGAGATCTTTTGATCCTTGGCTCAAGTCCTTGCATCTATGAGTGATTTGAGTCCTTGGAGGAGGAGATGAGATAGGAACGAGCATCGCTTCTCTCGTCCAATGCCACATACTTTCCCTTAGTTTGATATAGAAACCACGGGGAAGTAGCGGGGAAAGAAACAAAAACAAAAAAAGATTTGAGAATATTGACTATAAGGACAAAGACAACCCAATTAATTATAATGGATAATGGATGGACTGAAATTTTGAAATTGTGAATGATGGAGATCGTGATGGAATAAAAACAATAGTTTATTTAGGAGTAAGAATAGTGGAAGATATGAATTGCCCAATTTTTGGACAAGTCCAACTAAAATGGTGAAAAATTAAAACCCATCTTATGGTAATTTCAATTTAGTTTTGGGTTTTCAATTTTGATAATTTTTCTCTTGGTTTTAAATTAGTTCTTCTATTTAAAACATTAGTGGCTTGTTTACCACATAGGAGAAACATCATCAAGTCAATAAGCCTATTATCATATGATTTATGACTTATTCATGTGTATCTATTATATTCGATTTGTCATCTTATTGTTTATCTAATAAAAAATAAAGAAGTTTAAGTACTTTCATGTAAAGAGAAAGAAAAAAAGAATAAGAAGAAAGTTTACCTGACTTGACCATCTACTTGAATAAGATAAGATAGGAATGAGCATCGCTTCTCTCGTCCAATGCCACATACTTTCCCTTAGTTTGATATAGAAACCACGGGGAAGTAGCGGGGAAAGAAACAAAAACAAAAAAAGATTTGAGAATATTGACTATAAGGACAAAGACAACCCAATTAATTATAATGGATAATGGATGGACCGAAATTTTGAAATTGTGAATGATGGAGATCGTGATGGAATAAAAACAATAGTTTATTTAGGAGTAAGAATAGTGGAAGATATGAATTGCCCAATTTTTGGACAAGTCCAACTAAAATGGTGAAAAATTAAAACCCATCTTATGGTAATTTCAATTTAGTTTTGGGTTTTCAATTTTGATAATTTTTCTCTTGGTTTTAAATTAGTTCTTCTATTTAAAACATTAGTGGCTTGTTTACCACATAGGAGAAACATCATCAAGTCAATAAGCCTATTATCATATGATTTATGACTTATTCATGTGTATCTATTATATTCAATCTGTCATCTTGTTGTTTATCTAACAGAAAATAAAGAAGTTTAAGTACTTTCATGTAAAGAGAAAGAAAAAAAGAATAAGAAGAAAGTTTACCGGACTTGACCATCCACTCGAATAAGTTTTGGGGTTTAGCAGTGAATAACTTGACAATCACTTTTGAGTCTTTTAAGGTGGTTGAGTCTTTTTATAAAACCCTTAACAACTTAAATCATAATCAATTTTGAAAGCTTATAAAATCGAATCAAGAACAAGATGAACAAAATTTGATTTTTTAAAGATTTTTTTCTAGGTATATTTTTTTGTGCGAAAAAAGGATTAATCAAAACTACCAAAGGAACTACGTAAGTAAACAAGCAAGCCCCTAAAAGCCCTTTGGCACGAGGAAAAGGAATATTAGTAAGAAAGCAACCGACACACACATCGAAATGTACATTTAACAAGCCATAAAGTGTTCTTACTTGGTAGCTCGACTTGAGACATCATCCCTTCTTTTTTACCTCAAAAAAAAAACAGGCCATAAAGGCGATGTTACACCAATTTCGTGCTCATTTCTCTCAAAATAGATAACTGGCGTGTCTGTTCAACTAAGCCAGCTAAGCTACATGCGTCAACTTGAGTTTGCTCCCAAAGTCCAGAATTCTAGGAATTCATGCCCAACTTGTTCTTTTCTGCAGTTGAATAAGAAATAAGGTGGATGTAATAATGTTCTTCGCAAGCCATTTAGGTCTGCTGCTGAGAAAGATCTTTCCTTCTCGGGCTGTTTGGCAACAACGAAAATGCAGAAAATATTCGAAAATATGTCAAAATTTGAATATGGCGGCTGATAACGAGATGATCCTCTCTTACCCGTTGTTACAAGTCCAAAATCATAAAACTAAAATACAAAACACCTAAAATCAAAAACTGAAAGGATTAAGGTTATCTGCAAAACTTGGAGGATCATAGCGTCTTCTTTTTAAATCAATATTAACCCAAATCCAGGTCGGCTGAAACTAGGACTTTCTTGCAGTCTTTGGAAAACCACTTGGACTGCATGTAGTTGGCCTTTCGCCAGGGGGGAATGTGGAGGCGCCTTTCTCTCAGTGATCGTTTTGCAGCAGTGCAAAGCAGAGAGACTATCTGGGTGAGTTTTTCTTCAGTACCAACGAAGACGGGAGGGATAGAGCTCGTGATCTCCTGGTAGGTAGGTGTAGGCCTTGCGACCTCGAAGTGAGATCTAAAGTCCATATCTATGATCAGCCTTGTTGGTATCTGGCTATTTTCCTCTCTCAGCATGACATCAATGTATTCATATCGACTTGTGAATTCCAAAACTGAAACAAACAAGCCCATAAAACCAGAAATTAGGTTATCGAGGATAGAGGACATGGGGGAGAGAGAGAGAGAGAGAGAGAGAGAGACCTTTGGAGAGACGTTTGGAGGGAGCAAAAGTGGAAACCCAGGAAGTTGTGCAGAGAGAAGCTTCATAACCATCCGTTGTCAGCGCAATCACCAAACGTTTATTCAGACGAGTCGGTTCCCTTGCTGTTTCCATGTCCATATCCCTGACATACATCAATATTTTCCCAAGGACCTCAACCTCAGCCGGGCTGTTGCTTCCAAGTATCTCCTAGACAGACCACGCAAGTTAAGAAAAAACAGACCCACAAAACAAATAAAACCACGACGTATATAAGGATAAAAACCAAGAAAAGAAATTAGGGAGAAGGATTGGAAGTTATACAAAAGCTACCTGTAGTAAAAAGGAAGACATGGGATCTATTGAAGATGAACTGAGATGGGGGAGGCTGGCCTTAACTCATCTAGTCTGTGAAAGACTCAAAAGAATTCCTCCTTTATGGGAATGGAAGGGCTGTGAATTAGAAGGCTTATAATATAATGATCAGCTGAGAGGGTAATCACATGTATGTGAAGGCTTGCCGAGGGCGGTGCATCAGGGAAAGAATGTACGATTAGTTTATTAGAGAGAAACCTCCATGGTTCAGAAAGTCTCGAACCTTGTTGGTTAAGTTAGTAAGAAAAACCGTGTGCCGACCCAAGAGTTTCCACAACATTGTGACTCAACAAAGTCTTGCTCTTTGGTTTAAATTTCCTATCTTAAACTCTATGATGTCATAAAACGTATAATAAATGCTGGAGATAATAAGTTTTTGACCAAATCAGGCTTCCATTCCCTATAACAAGAGGACGATAATGGATAAGAATTGTAGGATATTGGATAAGCATTGTAGATGAGGGATATGAAATCTACACATTAATGTTTCCGTGAAGTAATATGTAAAAGAAATAGATTAAAAAGGGATTTGCATCTCTGATCTACAAGTAAGGCTAATCCAAGATGCTCTATCGCCATTGATAGAGCTTGCATCATCGTTGTTCAAGCGATATATATATTTTATTCATACTAAAATCGTTTCATCTATTGCTGACTGGAGCCTCGAGGAAAGGATAAAATGTGGTAGGAGCACCATATCGTTGTTCTCGAGGAAAGGAAGTAGGGAAGGAAATGAATGCAAAAATAAAGAATTCGGCAATAGTTGTTAGAATGATAATGATGAATTCAATCAATTTTTATAATGAATAGTTTCTATTTTTAATATTATAGATGATGGTTAGGGTCACAGCAATGATGAGGAATGCAAATAGGTAATCTAAAAACATGACACAAATAGCTCCTCCTTTTAAGGCCATAGTTATATTATATACCTTTCGTTAGCGTTTGTAACACTGTTGCAAGCACCATGGCCGTACCACCTTTGCGTCAACCTCAAGCACTTTTAAGCAAGATGTTTATCAGATAAAATATTAGAAATTTACGGGTGATTAGAATTTTGTGGATCAGGGATGATATGTGGGAACTAAAGGAAGAAAAATAAGGAATTTGACAATAGTTGTTAAAATGATGGTGATGATTCCAATTATTATAATGAATGGTGCCAACTTTTAAGATTAAAAATGTGGGTGATGGTGATGAAAATAATTATAACAATTATATATTTATGGGTAAGTATAATAAACAAATAAATTACCAAATTTCTTACAAGAATAATTAAAATGTTGAAAAGTCAAAATTATTTCTATTTTTTTAATTATCTTAAAATATGCTTTTATGTTTTCAAATTTGATAGTTAGATCATTAGTTTTTTATTCAAGGTTTACACAATCAATAATTTATATACCATGTGATTGATACATCATGTCATAATGACTAGCTTATGATTGTATATCAATGCATCCAATATACTATATGTATGTATATATGTATATTATTATCATCCATGTTAAACAAACATATAGTTAGGTACCTTTAGACTAGGAAAAAAAATACACAACTACTTTGGGATAATTTGATTGTCCTTTAAGAGATCAAGTTTTGTTGATGGTTGTGAGGACCATTTAAAAAATTTGAAGGTTATTTTACCTTTCTTAAATATTTATATGGATTTTTAGGGTGGTTAAGTGACCTTTTCAATTAAGGAAATGATTTGAATATTCTCTTTATTTATGAGTGTTCTAACACCTCTTTTTTTCCCTTTTTCTTTTGGTTAGATTTTTCTTGAGAGGCCCCCTTGTAGGTGAAATGACATGAAAGACCCTTTGGATTTAGACAAAACCCATGGGAATAATAAGAAAATAACCTAAAGTTTGATACAGTCTTCCAAATCCACATCCAATTTAAAGTCATGATAGATTATACCTTTTGTATTTAAATATAATTCTCAATGAACTCATTAATAATATTAAATAGCAACTTGATGTTACTCAACATAACTCCTCATCCATGTAAGTGTAAGCTTTAGATTTAAAAATAACCTATAGGCTTTAGAATTAGATATAACTTGTTAGGATACTAAGAAGAGTCTACACAATATTTTAAATGTATATTCAACTCCACATAACCTAATTATTATAATCAATAGAAAAACTGAGACCATAACAAAAATGTCATATTTGTTATAGAGTTTGTAGGATAAGAGAATTGTAAGCAGTTGAGGCCAGTTGTCCCAACAAAACCCATAGGTAATGGTGAGAAGGGCACCCACATTTATAACGGTAGAAAGTCTTACCATCATTTACCGATGTGGGACTTATTTTTTCACACTCCCCCTCAGTCCAAACTCAATAAACCTTATCGGTTAGACTGTTCTCACACACATGTAAGGTGACTAGTGGCTCTGATACCAGTAAACAGTTAGGCTCAGTTGTTTCACCAAAACCCATAGGCAATGGTGAGAGGGGCACTCACACAAGAATGTGATCAAGACTTTATTTACGTTGTTTCAATCAACACATCCGATTGAAAGATCCGAAAACCTGGCCCACGCGCGGTGCTGGTAGATGTTTACTAGTTGTTGGGACTGGCAGGTAAATCCTGCGTTTGATAAGGACAATAGTTTCCTCTAATCCGCAACCGACGTGGAACCCAGGGGTGTTCTAGTCCTGCCACGTACACAAGCTGGCGTGGAGAAAAAGTTTCCCTTTTTGCGGCCTCTTTCAATACAAAAACAAACAAAGTTAGCATCTTCTTAAACCCACAGCGCTTCTCTATCTGGCGCTCAAAGCCCTATTGAAAAACAACACCTGGACGGACCAACAGAAAGAACTACATCTCCTATAAGTGGAACCCACTTTTCGGCTGTGATCGACGGACTTAAGCCTGGATTGGAGAAAAGATAGAACTGACGAGTGACGCTAGCCGTATTTTTTTGTAATAAAGGGACTGTGGTTTCCTACGTCGCGCTCCCTTCCCAACTGCCGAAGCGAAATTCGTTTACTTTTACCTTTCGCCCGAGACGGAAGTACAGTTATTCTCCCGGAAAAAAATATCATTCTCGATCTTCCGTTCATACTTTCTCAAGCACAGGTTCGAGCCTAAACCAAGCCTTGGATGTCGTCTCATGAAGCTTTCATAAAAAGTTTCCCTTTTTTTTTTTTAATTTGTTTCCAATTAGAGTACATAGGGTCATTCCTTGCTGCGTGATTGGTGTTCTAGGGTTTTCGATTTTTTGCTTTTTGAATTTAGACTTATTCTCGAGAATGTGGTTTTTATTTGATTAGATGGATGAACTAACGTTGTTCGGGGATCAGATGTTTGGTTCGGAGAAAATAGAGGAAATATTTTTGACAGCTAAGTTTTTATTTCGTAATTTATTATGCTATGAGCTTCAGCCAAAAGGAAGGGAAAAAATTGAAGTTGAAACTGAAGTCAACAAGCTTGTTAAGTCAAGTGTATCAGCTTGAGTTCCGAGAGTTTAGAACGCTAGGAATTCATTCACAACTTTTCTTTCCTTTTTTTTTTTTTTCTTTTTTTTTTTTTCGTCTCTGCAACCAGAAATTTGCTGTTTCTTATTATTTATTATCTGACCTTGACGTATTTGGGTTCTTTTTTTCGGTGGAACATAATCACTGAACTTTGACAATTAATATCCGAACAATATTCTATATTTGTTGTTTGTTTGGTGGTATTACTGATAATGGCTTATACTTTTCGTTAGGAAAGTGTCAGTATGAACTATCAGGATTTTTCGGTTTCTGTTACCCAATGGATTAACATGATATTCTACAGTTTTCTGGAGGTTTATGTCCCCCCATATATATTTTGATTAATTGGTCTGTGTTTCAATGTAGGCTTCAGGATCCTGACCCTGGATACTTCTTTGCACTATTAGAAGCAAAAGTTTAATTTGATTTAGGCAGAGTTGTTGTTTGCGATATACAACATTCTGTAGGTGCAATTGCAGCAGGCCAAAAGGCTGGATTTCCTCTGTTTACGTATGATTTTCTGTGAAGGAGTGGTTTCAGTCTACTTGGCATGAAGAAATACTTGAAAAAAGTATAAAAGTAAGGAGTAAAAGGACCGAGAAACATTTCAAGACACAATTTGAAATTTCAGCTGAAGTACTGCAACCACATTGTGTATATCGGCATATCAAGTAGAATTTATCTATAGTTCTGCTCAATGGGATGGAGAGGGATCTTCTATTCATTTTTCTTTTTTCTCACTTTCGTTGAGTCCTCCAGCAGATCAGGGAAAATGTGGTCGCTTACCCTTAGTGCTGAGTCAGCAACGTTCTTCAGCTGGCCTATCTTCACTGCAAGCATATTTGTAGCTGTTGCTGTGGTGCTCTCTATGTATCTTACCTTTGAGCATTTAGCTGCTTACAATCAACCGGAGGTTCTTTCATAGTCCCTCAGTTGTTTGCAATTTTTGTTTTTCTGTGATCTTTATTCATTTGGAACCATACCATACCAGTGCTCTCAATTTGCTTCTGTCTAATTTAAATAACCTTGTGTTATCTTTGTGCCCTGCCTTGTTCCTCCTAATATTACTATTATTCTTGTTTTCCTTTTATATTATCATCTAGGGTTGACAGCTGTAAATTTTGTTAATTTCAGGAGCAGAAGTTTCTAATTGGGCTCATTCTCATGGTCCCTGTTTATGCCCTAGAATCGGTATGGCAGATGATACTTATATGATTGTTCTCCCTTCATTTTGTTTGTTGTTTGCCATTTTTTCCCAATGTTCTTACAGTTTTTCCTATATCTTCACTCATATATGAATGTTTATCATGCTTTGGGATGCTGCAAAAACAGTGTTCATCCTCACTGCTTGCATAAAGCTCCCCCTTACTTTGTTGTCTGGTTTAAAAATTTACGAGTATGTTGATACTTGATGACCCTCGCACTGAGGAAATGCATCTATTCAGGTGTAATGTTGCCTTACTTTGTGGTTTGAAAAAAAAAAAAAAAGGAAAAGAGAAAGACAGATCTGACAAGTAAAAGACTAACTCTGGTAGGAGGCTGGTACAATAATGTCATGTGACATAGCAGCATTGAATAGCAGAAATGGTGAATAGTGGCAATCGGATGCTCTCTACTGCTTTTTGTTTAATAATGCTACGATGTTATTTCAGATAGAAGTAGTTTTCATCTGTGCTTGATACTTGGTAAAACTAGAATTGGATAAAGTTTTAAGAAGAAAAGAACATTTTTGGCATAGGGTGGAGGTTGTGACAAACATAAAATCTTTGATCTGTGTCCACATTTCTTGGGAAAAATTCAGCAACTAGAATATGTACCTAGCACACAATTTTTTATGAACCGATTTTACATTTTGGAAATCTGTTGCTGTTTGGATTGATTTCAATGTTGCATGTAACTGTGAACAATAGGGGACTTGGCTGCTTTTCTTTGGCTCAAGACCTTGGTGTGGCTTAAATGAGGTCACATGTAGGTAGGAAAGAAAATGGTGAAATCTTTTGAGACTCATGGAGCTTATTTTAAATTCAGCCTGTATATCTTGCTTTAACAATTTAGTAGGGGACCAATTTTTTTGTGCAACTTATTTTTCTTGGACAATATTGACATGATATGCTACTACATCTGAGAAATATAGTATGATTTAAGAATCTTCACTATTCACATATTCACAATTGTGTTTGTGGTATCTGCACTGCACCGAAATTTAGCCTGTATAGCTGTGAAGTTTAGTAATTCCATGGTGGATTAATTGTTTGGCTGCAGTTTTTGTCACTTTTGAATTCAGATGCTGCATTCAACTGTGAAGTGATCCGGGACTGCTATGAGGCTTTTGCATTGTATTGCTTCGAGAGATATCTGATTGCCTGCTTAGGTATGTTAATATTTTACTTTTTTGAGTGGTGGTAGTTGTCATCTAGTAAATTTTCCACATCTGACAATGCAATCTGTGAGGCCTTTAACAGACTTGACTTCTGTTTTTCTGTTCATTTCCATTTCTCTTTGCCTTCTTAATAAGATTGAATGTTTGCATGCATGCTTGTTTGTGGCTTAAGTTAATTGATAGATTGGGTGGTTGGATATTAATAGTATGACCACTGGATTGGTATTTATTTATTTACTCTCTTGACAAGAGTATTGCTGGCTGTAGGTGGTGAGGAAAGGACAATTGAGTTTATGGAAAGTCAGAGTGTAATGGACCCCAGCGAACCCCTTTTGAAAGAAACATACGCTTATGGAGTTGTAGAACATACTTTTCCTTTAAATTGCATCCTAAGAGATTGGTATCTTGGTCCTGACTTCTATAATGCGGTGAAAATTGGCATTGTTCAATATGTATGTGCTAATTTTTTAATTAAAGATTATCGCTTTGATCTTTGTTTTTCATATTTCAGCCTGTTTTTGGTGCTTGTTGAACCATTATTTCCAGATGATACTGAAGATGATCTGTGCATTGCTGGCAATGATTCTAGAAACTTTTGGGGTTTATGGGGAAGGGAAGTTTGAGTGGAGATACGGGTAAGATATCCTTATTTACTTTTCACATTTTTTGACTAGTTTTATATTCATAAGACACATGCACACGGGCAGACAAGTACATTTACGTGCGCACTTATGCACATGCAAAGATGAACACATTCACGTGTCCTTTTGTAAGCACACAAATGACAGGTGTATATGCCTGTTTAGGATTACCAAACCTATTGGTCAAAAAATTCATTTGCTTGTGTTTGGTGATTGTATTGTAATGTTGCTTTTGCCACAATCCAAATGTCTTTCATTTGCTTGCAGCTATCCGTACTTGGCAGTTGTTCTTAATTTTAGTCAGACGTGGGCTCTGTATTGCCTCGTACAGTTCTACACCGTTATCAAGGATAAGTTACAACCAATTAAACCACTGGCAAAATTTCTGACTTTCAAATCAATTGTATTCCTGACATGGTGGCAAGGAATTGCTGTTGCATTTCTTTTCTCCATGGGAGTCTTTAAAGGATATCTGGCTCAGGAGCTGAAAACTCGTATACAAGACTACATCATCTGTATAGAGGTACGTACTGGTTTAGTATTCAAGGCTGCTTAGACATTTGCATATGCGGCATACAGTAATTCAAATTCATCAATACTAAAATGTACGTAAGTAAAGGATATTTCTTTGAAAATGAGCAGCGATGTTGTATGCCTTCTGTACATGAAGGCCAATAAGTTACCAACAAATTGTGCAAATGTATGTAAAAATGATCTGGATATTGCCAATAGCGTTAGAGGTTACATTTATAAGAAAAGAAACAAAAAACCTGTTGTTGCTGTTTTATGTTCCTTTCATTTGGTTATTGACATTCTTGTCCGATGGGTTCTGTAGGTAAGCACACAAAAGGCCCAGAATTAGTATCGTTGAAAATTTGACATATATAAGATTTTTAACTTATCGATAGAAGATTTGTGTGTGTGGCCTGAAGTGGGCTTGAAATAAGGTTATTGCAGGGGCACTAATGATAGTATTGAAGCAGACTAAATTTATCCACTAGTCTTGGGGGGGGGTGTTTTTAGACAATGGTTAGAAGCTCATGTCATGGTTTCAATCTAATAAAAATAACTTAGAAAGGATATCTCAAACTTAATTAACATTGAACGGAAGCTTAAAGTGTATCTCAGTTTATATCTTGATCACTTTCAAAATTTTCAGAAATTCCTTTAGATCCCTTCCGCCAATTTTTTTTTTCTCTCAACTGTGGAACCTAAAATTACATACCTTTGAAGTTGTATTAACATGAATGCAAAAGTTTTAGCTCTTGTTCAAAATTCCTTGTATAATAGGTTTTAGTACATTTAGGGTAATTTGACTAACAAAAAAAAGAATTTCATTGATTTTGTATTGTAGTGACGGCTGTTGGGGTACTTTCTGTAGTATTTGTATCTATTGGAGACGTGGGATTTTCCCCTGGATGTTGGAAATTAGTACTGACTAATTGTTGTTTTAAAATAGTGTACTTGCGCTCATCTCCCCAAATATTTTTCCCTTCTTTTTTTAATAGATTTATTTTATGGGAAATGTGTTCTTTTTTCCTTCTTTGATAACAAAGACTCGATTTAAAGCCCCTAAAAGTTATCTTAGTATACGACTGTCCCTGAATAGTGTGGACCACACCCCACAAAAAAAAAAAAAAAAAAGTTTTCAAAAGAAAGTGCCATTTGGAGTTTTATCTTAATTTAGTTGTGTAAGTTGAGATGAGATCTGGTGTATAACGAATCCTTCTGTAAGAAATTACAAAAGAATTTTTTTCTCCACAGATGTCAACTAAGGATTGGTTGACGAATCATGACCCAGTGACTGAATCTTGATATTCTTCTAGCTATTACATTTCATAATCCTGTGATATATTGGAATCTGATCATTTAATTGAAATAATATATGAAATGGGTGCACTTGATGGCTTACTGGGTGTTGTACAAGCATTGAATGGGCCTCAATTCTTTTTGTGATTTCTCATGCTGAAGAAACTAGAAAAAAAATCTATTTTGCAAGCAGATCTTTGTTTACAAAGTAATCTATGATGTATGATGTTGTTCTTCAAATATCATGCTAATTATGTCCCATTATATAAAGCTATCTTGTTGTTAGTCATGACAAGATGCATCGACCTTTCATTTAATAATGTGGGAAGTTGAAGGATCTATACATGCAAGGCTTCTGATTTCAAAATTGCCAAATAGATGGGTATTGCTGCCGTGGTGCACCTGTATGTCTTCCCAGCAGTGCCTTACAAACGCGGTGAAAGATGTGTTCGTAATGTAGCTGTGATGACCGACTATGCATCATTAGGATCACCCCTCGATCCAGAGGAGGTTCAGGACTGTGAAAGATCAACTAGAGTGCGCCTGGCACGGCACGATGATCGAGAAAAACGCTTGAATTTCCCTCAGAGTGTTCGTGATGTGGTCCTAGGAAGCAGTGAAATTGTAAGATTATGTAATTTTTCATGCTGGTTATTACTTTGTTTCTCCACCTTCGTTTGCTGAACTGGTTCATTTGCTCTTCCAGATCGTTGATGACATGAAATATACGGTATCACACGTCGTGGAACCAGTGGAAAGAGGAATTGCTAAGATGAATAAAACCTTCCAGGAGATATCTGAAAATGTGAAGCGCTATGAGGAGCAGAGGAGGAGCGCTAAGGATGATAGTTATCTTATCCCCATGAACTCATGGAAAGGGGAATTCTCGGAAGTTCACGACAATCTTGGTGAAGGAAGTGTGAGTGACAGTGGTTTGTCCAGTGGGAAAAGACAGCCTCCCCAATCCAAATCTTCTTTAGATCGAGTGAAAGCAGGCAGATAATGTTGACAGCTATTTCTCATGTAAATACACCGAAAAGCTCAAATTCAGCTGTGCGTGTTGCGGCGTGATTTTTGGATGCCGTGGATGGAGAGCCGTTGGCTTGTGGAGGCTACCTTCAATGGAGTGGTGACTGCGTTAGAGAATCAAGGGGGATAGGCATATTAATAAACCGGGACACGATGCTGGCTGCTTGATCACGCATTTATTCATCAAGTACCTTAACTATTGCACCTTTCTCACTCTTTCGACTCAACTCTCACAATGAACTGTTGATACTAATTCCAACAAAATGAATGACTTGAGCATAGATACGTCAGGAAAGTGGCGTTCATGCAAAAGTTCCATCAACTTGTTATCGCGTCTCAGGGGTTTTATTACAATTTGGAAGTCATTAGACCTTGCCCAAAACAAGCTAATTCAAAGACTTGCTAAACTGTCTTTGCTAATAGCTTGGCCAAAAATTGGCAAACAAAGAGATAAGAACATTATATTGTTAGACGTTCTCTGTTAACATATTTCGGATTTGTGCTCTATGCTGATCAGAGCCCTTCGCGTGCATCTTTGGAAGCCTCACTTACAAAGAAAAAGGGTACTCGACCTTTCTCTTTTCATTTTAGGAAATAAAATTTATGCTGAATGGAGTAATTTCATGCGAGATGGATGAAGATTCAAAAACAGAAACGGGAAAAAATAAAAAAAAATAAAAAAAGAAAAGAAAAGAAAAGAAAAGCAACAAGGAAAGGGTAATACTGACCTTTTGCACACAAATAGGACGGTTAAAAAGTCATTTTCCGTCTCGAAGGAGAATTAGGGTTTTGAGCTCTTTATCGCTTTCTTGCCACTCGGCCCTATATATGTAATGGAGCAACCTCGTCTGTTTTTCTCAACCTCTCCCTCGGTATGGTTATCGGTACAAGCTCTTGCCCTCTTTCTCTCATTTTCTCTCTCTACCTCTCTGTGTTTTTTTCGTTAGGGATTCCGTAGTTTATAAACTCATGTGAAGGAGGGATTACGGTTACAGACTGGGGGCACTGATGAGGAATAGAGAAAGTCATGCACCACTCTTAGATGATTTTTACAAATCAATCTGTGCTGATAAATTTCTCATACCCATAGATCTCTGAGCTCCAATCTTTACTTTTATTTGTCTCCTTTATTTTTCCCCTTTTTTGTTATTCTCTTTCTGTGGTAATTCTTTGCCCCCCTTTTTATCCAAATACTTACCACGTTTTCTTAGTGATAATTAGGCAATGCTATAGTCTCAAAATTTTTAGATCATTGTCAGGTAATTTGGCGCTTGATTTTTTGAGTTTCTAATTGTGATTTATAACCATGTGAAAGAAACAACAGAAAGGATCCAAATGATGGGGTCTTGATCAAAAGACCTAACCATGATGCGGACCTATACTCATTGGTGAGGATAAAAATTGGTCTCTGATGGCTCCTTTCTTTTAATTCTAATCATTGTTTTTAAGCCCCCCATGGAGTATATCCATTTTAATCTCTCTTTTTTCGCATTTAATTCGGACTTTTGCCCTGAATACAATCGCAGTTTGAAAGGAAGAGAAATGGGTGTACAAGTTCGTCTGGATTTATTCATTTTTGTTCTCCCTCTTTCAATCTTCCCTCTTGCAGACTTGTTTTGTGCGGAGCACAATCCATCTCTGTTTTGAGGGCTGCTCATCCAATGATCTTTCGCACTCTGCTAATGTAAAGGGAGCACGACACTGGCATTCTTCTTGCATATTGAACTTTCAAGCCCTTGTTTGGAGCACGACATGCCTTGCCAAGAGGCACTTACTTTTCTCAGAGCATAAACGATTGCACGACTGTCAAATTAGGCTGTTGATATAATAGCCAAAATAAAACCTTTTAGTATGGATTGTCTAAGATAAGTGTTAAAATCTAGAGTATGGATTGTCAAAGATAAGTGTTAAAATCTATAGTATGGATTGTATGGTCATCCTGAGACATACATTGGTAACCCACTTAAACCTAGTTTTGAAAATAATTTTAAACAATTCTTAAAAGTTTTGATTAACCGTTTGTTTAGGGAATAGTGTCAAATGTAACTTTTCTGATCCAAAAAATTAGTTAGGCTTATAATTATGATTGATTAAGTCTCTTTGTTCACCTTCATTTGGTTTAAAGTAAGATTGCATCAATAAAAGAAGAACAGGGATTGCAAGAGGGGAGAGGCATATAACAAGAACAACCTCCAATTCATTCATTAATCAAAAGATTCTTACAAAATTTTTATGTTCTTTTATCTATACACAATATTCAGACTTGGGTTAACACTACCTAACCAATTCCATAGAGGGGGTGGAGCGCCTGGCTCAGTGGTATTCTTTGTGAGCCAAACCATAATTGACGGTAGTAGTGTTAGTGGACTTTGCCATTCTTAGAGAGGTTTGCTGGACGCGTGTGGGTCATACTAGATAGCCTCATTTGCTATGGTGCGATAAGGGCGTTGCACAGATAGGGTGTTATGGATTGACAAAAAAGGGTGTCCGAGCTAGCCTCAAGTGACTAGTGAAACTAACCATTATCCATCTAGATGCCTGCCTAGAAGGAACCTAGACACGCACATCCTTGAGAAACTCGAATGTATGCACCCTAGAGATTGGATGTGTGTCTTGAGGGATCTGGATGTGTCTAGGTGTGGAGGACAACTCAAAGGGAAGACTAGATGAGACGGAAGCCCATCCCATGCGTGCATGCCTTGAACTCATTGACCCCTATGTAAAATTAACTAGCTGTTAGGAGGAGTGACTCTTTGAGACCAACTAGCCATTGGATAAAGGGGAGGGACTAGTATTAAAGGACTCCTTATGGGTGGAGTCTCGCCGGTTGGATCTTTTGAGAGGGCTTTCCTTGGTGTCTACTGTCCACGTACGCTCACTTGTTGGAATGAGAAATACTACTCTTTGTTATTATTTCTTGTCTTTCTAACTTCCCTTTCCAAACACTTGTTCGAATGAATTAGCTCTAAAAAATAAGCAAATTGCTGCACGGTCTTCTCCAAGGCCATCACCTTTGTCATGTATGCGGCCATCCCTTTTGTGATCTTCGTCGACATGGAAATAGATTGATTCTCTTTCTTAATTTTTACTTAAAGAAAATCTTGAAAAGGCAACAATCTGATTTTCTTACAATATTTTCCTTGGAAAGCAAACATTAAGCAACCTTTGTCTCATCCACGGGTACCCCTTTTGTAATCTTTGTCAACATGAAAATAGACTGATTATCTACTAAAATTTTTACTCAAAGCAAATCTTGAGAAGGCAACAATCTATTTTCTAAGAGTATAGTTTTGGAAAGCAACAATTAAGTAGCCTTTGTTGTGTCTGCAACCATTCTCTTTCTTTTGTTTTCTTAACTCAAAGCAAAATTTGAAAATAGTTCAAGCCCCCACGGTTTAAAGGCAACTATTTGTTTTTATTAAAATATTTGTTTTTCCATGTAACTTGACCATATCTTCATCTTGTAAATCCAAGATTCAATCCGTTTTTTTATTCTGACACAATTTTCGATGCTTCATTTGTGCTTCTTTTTTTTTTTTTATTAATTACAATGAATTAAGTACTGTTCAATGCTTTTCTACATTTTCTCCTTGGAGCAAATCTACGCCCTCACATTCCCATTGAGTAATCTACCATGCCCACTTTTGAGAAATATGAGGGCCTTGGACTTATGAAGAACAGTTCCAATGAGGAGGAAATAATGACTGATTATATTATATTTACTCTGATTGTCACCAAATTCCCTGCCCCCCAACGCTAATCACCTAAACAAGCCAAGGCTTCTAAATAAGCTCTCATTGTTGATGTCATAAAGGAATCAATCAAAGGCAATAAAATAAAAATATTGCATGATAGTGAACGATTCATCTCAAAAATAACAAGAGCCAAAGATTTCCTACACAAAACCCAACATATAACACGTATTTTGTTTGTGGTAAAAATGAGAGTTCATTCCTCATATTTACAAGTTCCGAAAGTGTAGCCTACCACTCCGGGTAACATATGTAGCATGCTTTAACCACATGTCAATCCTCTCCCAGACCCAGTCACAAGGATACTGTTTATACAAGCGAAAGTGACATTGATAAGCATTGAAGATTTGCTAAAATTGTAACGTATTAGTCCTTGTCCTTGCATTTAAAATATATACTCCGA
The DNA here is from genome assembly GCA_028551475.1 of Casuarina equisetifolia. Lineage (NCBI taxonomy): Eukaryota > Viridiplantae > Streptophyta > Magnoliopsida > Fagales > Casuarinaceae > Casuarina > Casuarina equisetifolia. Next base: position 22,970,678 of record CM052356.1, read on the forward strand.
TAACCCTTCAAGGTTAGACTGAATCTTTTCTCCAGGTCAAGTACTCAAATGATAACATAAAAAAAAAGGGGTTGTCAAGTATACCAGGTTACTGAGACGAGTAGGCGAAACCGGTTTGCATCTACCCCACTAGGAATGATCACCAAATGGGATGTGTGAACAAATGTGTTACGGCTCTACTGCACCAAACAATAAAAAGACTGAACTAGTTTGAAAATCGATTAAGATATTTGTTCTTCTTCCACATTTCTTTGTCGGCCAGATCATGGTAAGCTTCTCTCCCAAGTAATCGAAACCAACCACCAAATCAAATTTAATGTCATGACGCGGCCTTGAGAAAGTAAATTCAAAATGGAATGATATGGGGTAAAACAATCAAGAAAAGCGTTGGAAAATAAGTCTATCAAGCTAGGAAGGATGATTTTCTTGCTGTTGATTTCTATATGTTCGACAAGTAAAGTGACTAGAAAGGACTAGATCAGATATGAACTAGTGCTTGATCGAGGTTTTATGAAGCACAGAATTTGAGCATCTGGGTGTCCATCAAGTGTGGTGACGGTGGTGATAATAAAGGTAGATAATCTTGGGATTTCTTCATCCTCTCTTGTTTCAGCTGGGCTACGTCAGTCAAAATAATTTATAAAGGGCGTGATTGAGTCTATTACTTAGTACGTACATTGAACCTTGGTCAGCATTCCGCAAGGCTGCTTATGGTGCAATGGAAAGGACAAAATATTCTGAGGCGATTGCGGTTCAACACTATCTTCTTATTTTGTTGTTGAAGACTTCAATGTCGGACCTGCCGATGTGTGACACTGAAATCTTGGACAACTTGAGTGTTAGGTGTAGTCTTGGCCAATAAAAAGGTCTCTTCTGTAATACAATTGGCCAGATTTTAGAGTTCCCAGACCTCTTCTTGTGTGGTGGAAACTAGTATGGCATCTTCAGAAGGAGAGGATAAGGAGAAATATCGTACCTACTTACATGGAGAAGGGGAGAGGAACACCAAATGGAGGTTTGGTGCCCCTCCTAACTATGATGTCGTCAACAAGCTTTTTGAGGAAGGCAGAACCAAGGTCTCCTTCTCCCTCTCTGTCTCTCTGTCCTGTATCTCTGTCTCTGTTTCTGTGACTAATAAAATTTTGTTTATGAAAGATATGGCCTCCAGGGTCACTTGAAGAACAAGTACAGAACCTTGTGAAGACATGGGAAATGGAGATGTTCCACAAGTCATCCTTTGATGACAACAAGTCAATTGATCCAAAAAAGTATACTTTCAGCTTAAATGGTAATATCAAGCTCCTTATCGAGTTCATTGCATATGATAATAATTGTTGCCGCTATAATTTGAGTTTGAATAGTTTCAACAATTCCGCCGTCCACATATTTCTGGAAAGATAATCCAAACTGATCACAACATGCAGGAAGGAAGGCTCTAACTTTGGAAGAAAAGCGTAAGCTTGGGGGAGGTTACAACTCCTTGCTACAGACCTCCTTGCCGGAGAAACTTCGTGTCTACAATCCAGCAGAGGAAACTGCTGATTCATCTCATACAGCTTTCACAACAGCTTTCCCACGTGGGTTTGCTCTGGAGATTCTCCAAGTTTATTCAGGGCCACCGGTGATTGTGTACAAGTTCAGGCACTGGGGTTTCATGGAGGGTCCTTTCAAAGGCCATGAACCAACAGGAGAAATGGTTGAACTCTTTGGGATGGCCGTTTTTCAGGTATAGCTCTTGCAGTTCTTTGTCGTTAACATCATTGTCACCATCGCCATCCTTTTTCATCTGCTCTTCTTACTTACGGAATTCAATCTGTTGACACAGCTGGACGAACAGAAGAAAATAGTGAAGGTCGAATTCTTCTATGACCGTGGAGAACTGCTCGGAGGTCTTATGCGAGGTGCTGGGTTGGATAGATCCATTGAAGGGGCGGCTTCAAGCTGCCCCATCCTCAGGAACACTGGGTAGTTGACCAAATCCTTGTGTAAAGGCTAGGCCAAAAAGGGATCAAGGTTGTGTAAGGAATAAGATTTGCCATGTTACCAATAAATTCTAGTTTCCAGCGTCAGGATTTTACAGTTTCTAATGTATAAGCATTTTAACTTTGGTACTCTCACCTGAGTTCATTAACTTCACTGCAAACACGCATTTACCCCAGCGATGTAGTCTCACTAAAGTCCCAAAAACTTCTGTTGCCCAAGTATTCTCTCACTGGATGTGTGTAAAAAATGGATTTGATTCAGCTTTAAGAACGATTTGAGGCACTTTAGGAACTAAATTGACAAGGGAGCTATTATCGGACAACTATGAGCGACAAAGATCACGAACAAGTACATACCGCGAATCATCATCGGTGCTTTGTTACAGTCGATAAATTTCTCAATCAAACAGAGCATAAACCTGGCGCACACTCGTGATGGTGATATTAAGTACCTTTCCAGGCAGCCAAAAAAAAGATCTTTTCATTTTTCTACAGATCGATCTAGTAAAGTTTGTTGAAAAAGAACAACATTATTGAAGGCTTAAGCATCTCATTCTCGCTGTATGGGTTAATTCATTTTCTAATATTATATAAAACAAGGTAGAAAAGTGTTTGATATAGTATACATTATCCGTTTTACTGGCCCCACGGAAGGGAGCCTGGATAAGGAGCTGCCCCGCAGAATCTGAACAGACCTTCAATCTCTGGACACCCTTGAGGGTAAGGGATTGACCGGTGAAACGGATCACGCCTTAGTTTCTTCCGATAGAGTGACCCTTGACACCCGTAAGGATCTTCTTCGAATTGAGTCCGCACCAATTCTTCACCTTTAAGAGCTGCTTCTTTTGCCGTTGATGAAGCTGGGGTGCCCAGATAGAAGAACCTTGACTCCGGAAATCCAATTGCAGATCGGTGAAGATGTGCAAATCTTTGCTCCTTAAAATCGTAACTTACCACCTGGTTTCAGAGTGCAATGAAATATCAGCATCAAACTTGGCGTTTTTGGGGGGAACATTAGGCTGCTGAGATGAAAGGAAAAAAAATAAAATAAACTGAGCTTTTAGACTAAACTAAGGTATTAAAGAGGAAGTCAGATATCCTCTCTCCTTGCAATTGGAGGTTTGATAGTATATCAAGATCACGCGCATTACCTTGACAAATGGACAAAATTGATGCAGCACTCGAAATGGGGAAAAACTCAGTTTAGTTCAATTATAATTGCAGAAACTGTGAAACATTGATAAAATTGTACGAACCATAGTTTTGGGAGGTGTAATCAGAAAAAGGAAGGCACATACCAGTCAAGTGTGTTGAGGACATGTGTATGTATGCACAGACACTTACATTAACACGGCAAGGGAAACATAGAGTGGATGTGAATGCCTGAATGCAATATTAAGGTCAAAATTGTGAACACCGGGATTCTACTTCAAAAAGAAAAAGGACAAGCATGTCCTATTGTATTTTAGCACTTATCCCATTGAACCATCAAGATTCAAATTTCAGAAACCTTCATATGTAGATTTTGGAAAATGCTTATGTTGCGTCTCTTTTTTTTTTTTCCAGCCTACTGCGGGTACCTATGACTGAAACCTGTATTCATGGCCCAGAAAACCTTTGTTCATTGTTCTACGCCATGAACACATATTATCCAGGGAGGATAAAACTACAGACAAACTTCTCCTAGTTTTTCTCAAATTTTATCCTGTTTCATCTATAACATATACATATTCAGTTCCAAAAGGACAAAACTAAAAAGTAAGAAAAGCATCAAGTAGAAGCGCTTACGGTTATGTTATTAGGATATGTGCCAGTAAGCTCTCGGAAACGGCACACGCTAAAGAGAAGGTTCTCAAAACTGTCCCTCGCATGCTCTTCTGTGAGTGCCCTCCATTTCACATTCTCTTCCTTGCCTATAAACACAATCACAGCATTAGTTGTACATAAACAGTAGTAAAATCCGATAGTTCAAAGCTTTCATCTAAACAGTACTAAAATCCGATAGTTCAAAGCTTCCATCTAAACAGTACTAAAATCCGATAGTTCAAAGCTTTCATCTAACAGAAACAACTTTACCATACAGAGAATCCATGGTTAATCTATGAAGTTTGTGTTAGTCAAATACCAACATCAGAAACTCAAGGCTTAGAGAGAATTATCCAATATGTCCATTTATCATCTATTGCAAGTTACAGAGGCCACACACCACATTGTATGAAGAGGCTATGAACATTGGCACCATGAAAAATTTGGCTTTACATCATTTAGCAAGAATGACTTCTTGAAAAACATGGGACTTACCTGGCAACAGGGTGCAGGCGAAATTCAAAACTTTCTGCCCATTTGACAGGGTAAGTTGCCCCGTCAAAATATGGCTTGTTGGGAGTAACTCAAAGAGCTTGACATAGGCACTATTATTTCTGGACTTTATCATATTTTCAAGAAGCGTCTAGGCAACTCAATTGCTTTCCAATCTTCATGCAAATGAAGAGAGGGAAAAAATAAATCCTATACCATCATGCAGATAGAATGGATTTTCCACAAATTAACTTGAAGAAAATTATCTAGGATGTTCCTCATTTGCACTAAAGGTGTTGATGGCAACTGAACAGGAGTCAGCAGTGAAAAGGACACTATGACGGGTTTATAGCATGATGAATAATGGGGTTAACTGTGGTAGCAACTGATGAGGCTGGAATTTAAAACAGTGGGACAATAATGGAATGGGGATGCAGAAATAGGATCAGAAAAAGTGTTGATGATTTTAGATATTGTGGAAGTCACAGTAGGAGCCTTGGTCATTGAGCTACAACTGTCTGATTAAAAGTTCATCAATGGTTCACCTACGGATATTTACAGTGATGCGGTGAAGCAATATACCATCAATATAGTTTATAAACATGATATTATCATATATCCTCAAACTTTCAGAGGGTAGTTGTCAAGTGCCACTATCCCTAGCAATACCATTGTATGTCCAAGTGTTTTGGCTCAGAGAAAAAGAGGGGAAGAGGGGGGGTAGGGGGGCAAGGTTTTGTATGGTATACTACTCTCTGGTGTCTTTGTCTAAGAAAACTTTGAAGTTATAATTTTATTGAGAGATTTATATATCAGTAAAACACTTTTCTTTCTTTTTGAAAGGCAGTTTCTGCTTCTACTTTGCTTTCTTCCTTTCTTTATTTTAGTTTTCTTTTTTATTTTTTGGTAAGTTCACCCATTATTTTTGGCAATATTCATCCAAGTCTAAGGAAAGTACAGGAAATTGATTCCAAAAAAAATAAAAAATTGATACTATATTCAGCTGTTTAGTAGTCCATTGTTCACCGTCAACTAACATTTACTGCAAGACTAACTTATCAATGGTGTTTAATATAATTTATACTAAATATAACGCAAATATTCCATTCAATGACACAAAAGATGGCGAGTGGATTATCTGGTCCACGGACTTCTATAAGAATCCGTTGGAATAGTATATAGTAGTCCCATAGAAACTCAACTACAGGAGTTTCGATGTTACCTTGTAAAGCAAAACAAGTAAAAATAAGTTAAAATGGAATGCCAAAGATACTTCATTTACTGCACTGTGTCCTTGATTTATACTCAATGGATTGAAATTTAAGTCTATATTTCAGCAAATCAACAGACACTCCACTAGGCGTTGAGGAGGTAATCGGAAAATTCCTGGGAGGTCCTTGATATCTAACTCTAAATTGAGGTCCATAAAGGAATAAAAATTTATAGATATATGAGCAGGATATAGTTAAGCAGCTTAGGAATACAAAAGCCGTATCTTTAGCAGTCAAGAATAGATAAATTCAGTGTTTAAAAATCTATTCCACAAAATGAAGGCACAGCAAATAGGCACTAAAACTAAGATAACATATGCACTCACCAAACCATTCTTTTGACTCAGCAACACTCCAATAACTCTGCGCCTCACTACGAGGACCAGCATCTTTCCGAGTCTCGCCACCACTAAACAAAAGCAAAGCTGCATCATCTTTGGCAGTGGTTTCAACTCCCTCTTGTATGTGTCTCAAAAACGTTGCAGCTTGGCCTGGATTTTTTTGATAAGACTCCAAAAACCATGAATCCTCCTTATCAGCTTTCCCGCAGCTACTGCTTGTATATATAGAATGCCCGGCAACCATTACAAGATTGTGAAGCTTTAGAAATGGGTAATTACCAGAATCCACATCGGATTTTTGGTAATTACCCATCCCCCGGTAGTGGCTCTCATATAGAGACAGAATGATGAGAATAGTGATCCCAAGTGACAAGGAGATGATGAAAAATAAAAGTGGGTGCAGGTTGTAGTAATACTGAAGACGGCTTCTGAAGGACTTAAGCATTTTGATGGGATGCAAGGATGAGTTCTTATGCTTTCGAACACGTCTACCGAGTCCTAATTCTAAATCAGAGTCACCGCCTCTTGGGTATGCGTGGAAGGACTTAGGACTCCCAGAAGACCCAAATGGATAACTGCTCATGATATTTCGAATCCAGCTTATAGGTTTGGAGAGGGAGTGGCACAAATCATTTCCAATTCACACTTTAAGCAGATAAAGCATTGGGATCATGGATTTGTTGATTGAAACTTCGGAGGCAATAAGCGCAAAACAAAACAGAAAGTTAAACTGAGTCTGTATCATATGCTACACAATTTCAAATCAAATACCAAACTAGTAAACTCTGCACCTTGGAGAAGAAAAAGTCAGTCCTGTTCCCAAAGGAACAAGAGCACAACCAAATGGATTCGTTAATGAATCGGAAAAGTGAGAACCGGCAAGAAAGAGAACTCACCCTCAAACTTTGGGAGATCTGGGTACTTGGTAAAGAGACAGAGACTTCCGGCTTTCCGGAGGATCTGGTTTGCTAAGGAATTCATTAATTGGCAAGAGTTCCTAAGCCGACCAAACGGTACTCCTGAGAAGATGCAGTATCTGAGATCCATGTCAGATGTGGGCTTCTCCTGTCCCGATTCATCGTCAAAGCCCAAACCATGGACCTCTTCTTTTGTTCTCTGTTTTTCCATTTCCAAACCATGTACCTCTTCTTTTTGTTTTCTGTTTTTCTATTTGGGTAAGTAGCCCAAAGTAACACCAAAAAAGGAGACAAAAAGCCTGAAAAATTTACCTTTAACATTTTCCTTTAATTACATGTTGACACAAATATTACAATTAGACTGAGTTCAACTTTGAGACGTATGAGATTACGAAGTGAAAGTTCATTTTTTATTTTGATACTTATTAGAGTGTGATGACTCATCTTAAAACTGTAATGCATTAAGTGAGAAAATTTTATTACTTATAAGATCATAAGATCATTCTCTTACTTTTAATATGGGACAACATCTATTTTTAACACTTTTTCAATTGTTTAATATAGTATCAAGCCCTAATTCTTTTCTTGACACTCTTATAAGTCCAATGTTTGACAACATTCATGGCCCTGTATTTGTATATCTTGATGAGGTGGAGTGTTATGGTGTGGATTGTCTCACATTGAATAAGTTTTCTCTAAGTTTTAAGTTAATTTTTGAGTTAAATTTAAGCCTTCTAATAATAAGCTATATTTTCTATAGGCTACGCAAATTATCCAACATAAAGGTCATTTTTACTTGGAAATTATCCACTGGAGGAGGACCTCCATGAAAGCCTTTGGAAACAGCAGAAGGCTGTAGGTGGTGTGCAAAATTCTTGCAGTGGTAATTGCAATTCTTGAAAGGTCCTTTCCTAATTAGTACGTTCCAAGCTGTTTGGACGGCAATGTCTTCATCCGCTTCTCGCAACACTGACCGCAAGGAACATGAGACAAATGCTGCTTTGGGATGACCACCGAGAATGTTGTCCTGGGCTATATTCATACTCCCATCTACCAAGCAGCACTTTGGAGCAACAAGGCTTTGTCTTTGACAGACTAGCTCACGAATTTAACATACAACTAAGCTCACGGATAAACTACTTTATTATTGATCCGTTTCTTATTGTTTTTACTTTTGGTTACCGGCAGATCAATCATAAGAACTTTCTGGCTCTAGCAACGCAACAGGTATATTTACATGCGTAGGCCAGCTTGCGGCTCTTGTTTTTCCCAAAAATACTTGGTTTGACCTTCTTCAAACATGGAATTAATCGTGGAAAAGGTCCAAGTTCAGTAAATTGATTCGGCTGTTCACACATTACTTCTGGAGAACTCATTATGGAAAAATATTTTGCCTTCAAAGTGATTCTTCTTTCTTGGTTTCCCACTTCCTTCTGAACAACATCTTCACCAGCCATGTCATCCCCTCTAGAGAGGTACCCTGTAACCTATGTTCATACAATTTCAGAGGCAGGCCGTCTTCTCCCTTCAGCAAGCCGCTGGAACTCCATAGAACTCGACTTCAACCTCGTCCCTCAATCTGCCAATGCCTGTGATTCAATCCCCTCCCGATTTTCGAAATCCTATGATCATGTTCTCGTTATCACCGATAAAAAGTACTTCAAACGTTTTATATATGTTTCAGTCGCAATAGCTTTAGCCATCGTAGCACTTGTCTTGTTGATTCGCTTTCTCCCTCATAAACGTGGCCCCGACGTATCTTCAAAAAATCTCACTATCGCAGTAAACCAAGCGCTAACGTTTTTTGATGCTCAAAAGTGTAATACTTTGCGACAAATACGTATTTTGCAAATGATATTTAGTTATGCTGTGACTCACCTTGAGAATTATTCTTTTCAGCTGGAAAGTACCCAGGAAACAGTCCGGTAAAATTTCGAGGAGATTCAGCAATCGAAGACGAGGACCCAAGCAACAAACATAACCTTATGAATGGTTTTTACGATTCTGGCAACAATATAAAGTTCAGTTTCCCTACAGCTTACACCGTCACCCTCTTGAGCTGGAGTGTCATCGAATATCATCAGAAGTATGCTGATATAGGTGAGCTTGGCCACGTTAAGGACATCATCAAATGGGGTGCTGACTACTTGCTTAAGCTTTTTGTTCCGCCAACTGCAGGTTCAGATGCCGCCACTTTGTATTCTCAGGCAAGCACAGCTACTTTGCTCTTATATGCCACCCCTTCTTTTTTAATCAAGTCTAATGTTGAAGGTTAATGGCAATTTTAGCAAACATAGGTAACGTTCTCTTGTGATTTTAGGTTGGCAGTGGTAACGGTACCAATGTTTATAACGATATAAACTGTTGGCAAAGACCAGAAGATATGAAATATGAGAGACCTGTTTCAAAATGTGATACCACAGCTTCAGATTTAGCTGGGGAAATTGTTGCAGCATTATCAGCCGCTTCACTAGTATTTGAAGAAGACACAGAGTATTCCGAAACATTGGTACATACAGCGGAGAACCTATTTGAGCTCGCGACTCGGGAAGACCCTAAGAAGCAGGGTACTTACACAATGGTTGGTGCTTGTGGAGGAGATGGAAGACAGTTCTATAACTCATCCGGTTACGAAGATGAATTGGTTTGGGGAGGAACCTGGTTGTTTTTTGGTACTGGAAACACTAGTTACCTGGAATACGCCACGACCTCATATAACAGAGCCGAGGCTCTCGAAACACCTCTTGACGAAGGGATTTTCTATTGGAACAACAAGCTCACAGCTAATGCGGTAATTTTTGATAATGAAAATCTTTGTGGAAGATATAGAAGACTATAAAATGGGTGTCGGCCTTAAGAGTAATAAGTTCTTAATTACTATTTCCTTTCAGGTTTTGTTAACGCGGCTTCTATACTTCCATGATCTTGGTTCCCCATATGAAGCCGCTTTGGTATCGTCTTCAAAAAAGACTCAGACTATCATTTGTTCCTATCTTTCTGATAAGAAGTTCAAGAGGACACAAGGTAAATAGTGTTTCAAACGCAATCCTTTTGTGAATGTGCGTGCTAGTAGATATTGATGCAAAATATCCACTTTTCATGTTGGATATATATGGAAAGATTGTACAGAAGGTAGATTGTTCATCTTTTGCCAAAAATGATTTCACGTAGGTGGGTTGATCCTCCTAAAGCCTGATTATGGTGCACCAATTCAATTTGCGGCAACAGCAGCTTTTCTCAGCAAAATATTCAGTGACTACCTTGGTCTTCAGCGTAGTCCTGGTGGGAGCTGTGGAAGTTTTGGCATTTCCCAGAAGACGTTGACGAGTTTCTCCAAGTCTCAGGCAACTAGATATCATGATATTCCGCCTTATGCTTTGACAAAATAGGTTGAACCTCTTTGATAAAGTCCATTTACTTCAGAAAGTGTTCTGTACTCTTTCAGGTATACTACATACTAGGAGATAATCCAAAGAAGATGAGCTACATGGTTGGCTTTGGAGACCATTTTCCAAAACAAGTTCACCACAGGAGCGCATCGATCCCTTGGGATGGTCAAGATTACCACTGTGAAGAGGGAAAGAGATGGCTACGCTCTGAGGCTGCAAATCCAAATGTTGTTTTGGGAGCCATGGTAGCAGGACCAGATAAATCTGACAATTTCGTGGACGAAAGGGATAAACCATGGTTTACAGAGCCAACTATCTGGAGCAATGCTGGTTTAGTTGCAGCACTAATTGCACTGCATGATCCTCCTCAAAATTCCTCCGACTCAAATGGCATCAATTTGGGCATAGACCGGACTGGTATCTTTAAGAAAATCGGCTCTGCTCCAACACCTCCATGAAATCTTCCAATCTATTGATAACGTTCTTGTGGGAATCACAATACAAAAGAGAGGAGGAAAAACAGTGAGAACTGTAACAGTTAATAATTTGTAAGGTTGAACTGTAACCCCTTGAGGATAATGTCTGAATAAACTATCGACTTTAATTTTCAATGCATTCTCATTTTTGTCTAGGTTAAGAGCAAGCTGGTTGTGAAGACGATTGTTTTGCTTGTTTAATCATTTTGCGTAGGATCTAATGTTTACGCCACATGGTTGCCGCACTGGATGATCGTGGACCATTAACAGCCGGTTCCCAAGATTGGAACTGGCCTTACTGGAGGGCACAAACTGGCTCGCCTCACATGGGCAAGCCAATTTTTTTCTTTCCCCGTGAACAGACAAATGAAAAAACCAGAGAAAAAGTAGACAACAAACAACAGAGCGCAGGAAACCGTGTTCTTGTACTGACAGAAAAGAAAAATACAAGCTTGCAATATCTGGGGATCTTTCTCTTATAGAGAGAAAGGGTGCAATTGGGGTCTGGGAAGAGAGCTATGTCTGTACTGATTCTCCACACATTGGAATAATAAATCCTCCTCAAATTTTGTTTTGGGTGCAGGTCAAATTGGCTTAACCACATCAAAATATGTGTTGTATTTTTCTTACTATGTTGGATGTGAGTTTGTTTATCACACTTGTTTTGCATGGTGATTGCATAATATAACAAATTGAGATAGTTTAAATTGCTGTTTTTCATAACAACCAGCATCAGAGCTATTGGTTAGAGCAGCGAACATCAAAAGCTAACTATCAAATCTGAGATAGAGAAGTTTGACGGAAAAAATGATTTTGAACGATGGAAGATAAAGATGCATGCCCTGCTAAGTCAACAAGGGATGCTGGTTGCTCTCCAGGCAAAGACAAGCCATCTCTATGTTAAAGTTATTGGTTTTGCAAGAATTTCCTTGGAAGATGTGTTGTGCCCAATCAACACTCCAAGGAAAATACTTGGAAGTTAACATAAAGTAAATGAAGCTCTTGACCCATGAAAGATGAGTTCTACCCAATCAATACTCCAAAAAAAAAATACTTGAAAGTTCTTGATCAACACTTTGTGGAAATTAGTTTGTTCCCTATTAACACTCCAAAAGAAAATTTTCAAAATCAAAAGAAGAATCCATTGAAGGACCAACAAATCTCTTTTAACTATATGTGGTAGCTCAATTTTTCTTATATAAAGGATGAATATGTAATGTTATAGATTAACCAAAAATTTTATTCAATCAAACTCAACACAAAAGCTATGTTTGGCTTTGTGTAGTCGAAGAAAGGCCGATGGCCTTATGATCTAAGAATCCATTTTGCTCTCATTGATACTTTTTTATTTTCACTTGTCTTTTACTTTATATTAATTTCCTTTTACACTTGCATAACTTATTATCCTCTAGTTTATTGCTCTTTATGACTACATTTTCATGTTTCGGCTCACTTAGCCAAACTAAACCATAGAACCAACCAAACTCTGATATTCTTCTCTCTAACCATGACAGATGCACTAAAGGAGGAGATTATGGAGAAAGTACATGTACAATAATTTTGAACCTTGCTGACAGTGTTTTGTGAGAAGTTGTTGCGGAGAAGACTCCTATAAGCTTGAAAGTTTGTATATGACCGAGTCCCTCACCAATTGGCTGTGTCTCGAGCAAAGAATATACACCCTTAAAATAAAAGAATGTACTCCTCTTGACAAACATTTCATTGAATTTAATAAAGTTATGTTGGATTTACAGAACATAGATATAAATGTTGAAGAGGATCAAGCCTTGATTTATTGTGTTCTTCATCTAGGTCTTAGGAGCGTTTAGTTATTACACTCTTGTATGGAAGAGAGTTGCCGAGCAAATCCAGAAAAAGGCAGAGAGCAGAGTGAGTTCTCGAAAATCCACAGCAAACCAAGAACTCTTGTAGAGAGAAATGGTGTAATTGGGGTCTAGGAAGAAAGCTATGTTTGTGCTAATTCTCCACACATTGCAATAATAAATCCTCCTCAAATTCTGTTGAAGGTGTAGGACAAATTGGTCCAACCACATTAAAACTTGTGTTCAGCTTTTCTTACTAGGGTTCTAAGTCTGACTTTTCCGTTCCTTTATCACACTTCTCTTGCATGGTGATTGCATAATATCACTTACTAAGATAGTTTAAGTTGTTGTTTTTCATAACATCTTTTCCAGCCCTAGCGAAAGCTTCTTTCTCTCCCAAGTCAACAAAGCAAAGAGGAAAAGTACATGTGATGAGCTGATTCTTTTCGCATATGGTTTTTTGCCCATTGCCACTTAATGAAGCACACTGTTTTGGTAGTTGATGGAGTTATAAGGAATAAAACACGCGTTGATCGTCTAGATTGGCCGAGCATGACAGTGAACTTCACACTATGTGAATAGTTGAACAATATTCTAGCATAACAAAACATAAAAACATATTAATAAAGACACCGTCGAATTTTCATTTATTAAAACATATTTATTTATCATGAAAGATACTTTCTTTCCATATTAACACTAGAAGGGAAGTGCGATTTTATAATGGCATATTTGTTTTGCACCATTAGAGTTTGAATTACATTCTTCCTTGCATATTCCTTTGGTAGTGCCCAATGATAGGCATCCTGGATCACATTCTACCACTGAGCTTGCTCTTGAGCTTACTACTAAGCCATCTTAATCACCACCATAAATAAAGGATCTTCCACATCCAACTGAGGAAGAACCTCTTTTGCAATATGTACAAATTCCTCTACATCCATCAGAAGGCCCCATGTAATGTTTTATCTAATGATGAGCTTGATGATTCACTTACATCACAAGTTACCTCTCTTGATACCAACATCTAGACAACTCCTAGATGATTCATCAAAGAGGTTAGACCAGCCTTTTTAGCCAAAGACTATATATGTCCCACCCTTAGCACCACATAGAGTGATCATCATGGTACCTTATCTTAGACTACATTTCACATCGCCATTTATCAACTTATAATCAATATTTCATTGCATTTGTTTTAGTTAATATTAAACTTGTCTTTACCATTAGGCAATTAAAGACCCTAGCTAATAAGATACCATGAATCATGCAATATAAACATCAGAGGAAAATGACACTTGAGATATTATAGAGTTGTCTAAAGGAAAAAGAACATTTGATGCAAATGAGTTGCAAAGAAAGACTAATAACAAAGGGCTTTAGTTAGGAAGAGGGAATAAATTTTTATGAGATCTTTGCACTTGTGGTGAAAACCTTCATAGTCAAATGTGTTCTTTCTTTAGGAATATAGAGATAGTGAATAATTCATTAGATAGATGTGTATAATACATTTTCACAAAGAAATCTCAATAGAGAAGTGTAAATATGCCTTCCACTTGGTGATTTGAATTGTTGGGGGGAGGGGGGGGGGGGGGGGGAGGACAAGGTTTGTAGACTTTGAAAATTGCTTTATGAATTAAAGTAGGCATCCAATATTGGTATGCCCAAGTTCATTGAGGGGTTACTAGCAATGGGCTACAAGGATTTGATGCATGACTAAGAATAAGGTAATTTAATATCTACTCTTATAATTTATGTTAATAATATTTTGATTATTGGATATAACCTAGAGGGCATTAAACAATTAAAAGCACATTTGTACTTAATTTTTACATTAAGGATTTGGAGATCTTAAGTACTTCATTAGGGATAATGTCCTTAGAAATGATGATGGTATCTATTTAAGTCAACATAAGTATATTCTAAAGTTGGTAGCCTATGTGGGACACACAAGTTCAAAACCTAAAAACAACCCCATGTACATAAACCTAACATTAACATTAATCAAGTATGACCCAGAAGTATCTATGCCTTGAGATGATGATTAACTATTAAAGGACATTCTAAAGTATCAATAGCTCATAGATAAACTTATGTTACCAAACTTATCATTTTTTATTCAATTTACAATTTGAGTCAATCCATGCATATACCAAAGAAATCACATTAGGAAACAACTGTTAAATTAGTACAATACTTAAAAGGTTATGCAAGACTAGGCCTATTCGTTCTATCTTTAGGAAGATGTTTTTTTTCTTTTGTTACTACTTTCTTGTGAGAGTGGAAGCTTCATACAAATTGGTTAGGAATTGGTTACCATATAAATAACAAAGCAGGTCACATTCACCCGAGATAATAACAATCAATGCCGTTGGTCCAATTGTACTCTTCAATCCACAATTAAGGCAATACAATTTGGGGCCATTTACAAGAAAATCAATGGCCACTGAGACCAACAGATATATGTTTCTTTAATAATTGGAACGAACTCAATAAATATGCTTGAAAATTTAGCGATTTAGCATTATCTTTCAGCCAGGTTTGCCCAAGAAAGATGTTCCTAGTCACAGCCCATTGGCAACTGTTGCTAAAAAGAGGACGATATTATTTACATGTGTAAATATGTACGTAGCAGCTCAGACCAGTGATTTTTATTGTTCCGTTACAAAATATGCTTAACAAGCTATTTACGCATATCCACATATATAAATCACACGACAGAGAAAAAGGGGTGACAGTCGATCGCTATTTGAAGTACAGGGTCTCCTTAGGCGGCCTTTAACCTGTCCAAGCCATAATTTCTCTGCAAATATAAGAACATCAGGAAACTAAACATATAAGAACCGCATAACACAGTGATGCGAGTTGTATTAGCAAACATGAATTTTAAGGTTACCAGGATAGACTGGACTTCCTCTAGAAAAGGAGAAAGTAAAGTAATCAAGGTCTGCATTTCCTCTTTGAGGGTCTCGGAGTTTCCATCTTTTCCCATGAGGAGATTAGTGAAGTTCTTGCTATCAGGCACTAGTTTTAGAGCTACCTGCAAACAGTGGACTTATTATTTGAAGAAACTGAGGCAGCATATTAACTTGACCCTGCTTAGTGCTTGAGAAAGCTTATAACAGTGACACTACAAAAAGCAATAGCAGTCTTGAGGCATTAAGGAAGGAGGTAAATGACTACTTTGAAAGCAGCTGATGATATCCACCCATGCCATGGCTTCAAAGTGATGTTGTAAGACTCCTCCACTGCTTGTTCCATGCTCTGCTCGGGCTCTTTTGCTAACTTTTCTAAAAGTGTCACTGTAAAGTCCATGGATCTGGGGACAGTTGAACATCCATGCCGATTAGTTTCGGAAACAAAAGATGTGGATACACCAAAAACAAAGAAATAAGGAAATAAGGGATATGTTTGATTTACGCAGAACTTCATTTACATTGGGTCTTACCTCTGTTAGTAAGAAACCTGACCAATAAACAACTTCTTTTTAAATGCCCATCTAAACACTTATGAATCGACTCAAAAAAAACCAACCCAGGTGAAGATCTGGAATCTATATTATTAGGTCCAGCTCGTATGATCCAAACAGAACAACCAAATAAAGATTAAAAGAAAAACGAGCGTGATACTTTGTATTATAGTATGCAGTTACAAATACACGAGACTTGCTAAAAAGTATAAATAAAATACTGAAGATCCACAGTATACGCTAACTTCTGCCCTAACCTTGTTTTATCCGTCTTCAAAAAGGTAAAGATAAAAAAAAAAAATTAGACATGCCAGAGGAGCTGCAGATTAGATCCTTGATATACATTTGTTTACTTCTTTTGGCATTTAATATTAACAACAGATCCAAAAAGGGTTTTAGCTTTGCAGAATTTATAATGAATGAGGTTGCACCCAGTTTCAGGCAACATTCGGAGAAATCTATTCACTCATCCCTTGCAAAGGTGGTTCGTCTAATTTAGTTCGTAACATCATTGGACTGTGAATTTTTGTGTTAAAATGTTAATATCAAAGGACGAAGACACATATCTTTTACCTGGTAAGCCAAACAATAGCTCTGCTGCAACTTGTTCTCTTTTTTGCTGTGGCTTCACTGGTCTCTTTCTTCAATATCTCCACCAAATTTGAACTCAGTAAAGGTTCGGATTCATGGAACGTTTCCAATCTCTAAACATGAGACAGAATATAATAATGAACGTTATTGAGGAGAATTAAGCAACTGTCTCAGAGTCAATGTTTCGTTAGAAAGATGCTTCAATGATGAACAGAAAACTTGATTAGCTTCTGATAAAGAAACAACATAACTTTAAGCAAAGCCAGCCTAGGAAAGTTTCCCAAATCATAACAAGCAGTCTTGTCGCCGAAGAAATTCAACGAGAGGTACGCTTATCCTCTCCAGAATTAACCCAAAAAAACGTGGATTTCTATCTAATTACCTGAATATTGTGATGAATGTCTTGTCTCAGAACAGCCATTTTTGGTCCAATCTTATCTGCAAAAGCATTTATTCCGCAGAAAGATTATGTAGTTTTCTACTTGTACATCTAGAGTAATTGCGAGAGAGAGAGAAGGAGATGGGTAGAAAGAAAACCGACCAAGAACTTGAATAAACAAGTTGCAGACATGAAGAAATGGATTTGTGGGAATGATAGCAGCATCATGATTATCGCCAGGTCCAAGTTTGACCATCATAGTGAGTTCTTCAATAACAGGCCTGAGCTCCGACCCCTTCTCCGACTCCCTCTTCCTCTTCATTTCAACCTCTGTGGCTTCTTTCTCTCCTGCAGTTCAAATCTTGATTTGCGTTACCAATACTATGCCACCTTCCTATGGACCTCTGGGGTCCTTTCAAATCCCCATTAATATAGCTGTCGCACGGACCAGGACTAGCAAGACTAACGTCAAAGCCTCTGATTGAGATCTTTTCTGTGGAGGCTGGAACGTTGTATTCCTATTTGCTAATCTTTTTTTCAAATGTTTTTTTGGTAGTTCCTTCTAAGAAGCTGCTGATGGCGACCTTAGATTAGACTTTGAAATAATCGTCTCTCCAAATTGCATTTCTTTATGTAGTAAAATATAATTTGAGGTGGGGCATGCTCCAAATGAAAGGGATTGCAGACGAACACACCTTATCATCGCCCGGTCTTTGTTCCCCGGGGTTACGCTTTATCCGGATGATGGAATATTTATCATGGTGTTCGCCATGCCCGTGGTGAAAAGATCGAAGCGTCTTGTTATAAAGTTTGAACAAAAGTAGACCTGCGTCTTTGTCTTTAATAAAGGTCTAGCCCCATCCTGCAATTTGCACGATGATTGACTAAGCCTAGTTCAGCCATCTCTGCCTGGTGCATTTTTAGTTTCGATACACCTTCTAAGCCTATAATGCTTGCATGGACCACCCATCTTGGCCATGGCAGAAAGCCCCGGCAGTGTCAGGGAGGTCCTATAAAGGACGTTCTGATCTGCAGGCAGAATCCGACATGAGTTTCCCGGAAGTTGACACCAGTCGCGAGCATCCCAACATCCAAATTCTGGTTCCTAGTGCTTTGCGTCTGCACTTCGTATTCATCTTCGACTTCTTTCGCTTTCATCTTCAAACACCGGTTCCGAGGGACGGTAAAGAGATTCCAGCGGTGGTTGAACTGTCCTACACCACCATTTGAGAATATTTCTTCAACAGTTGCTTCCAGCAAACCCCTCCTAACAAATTCAAGGATCTCACAGCCTCTCTTTGGCGTCGCGCAGCACACGGCATGCAGCACCAATCCGTTCCTTATTTTATTTCTCTCCATAAGCCAATGACATGGAGACATGAAGATAGAGACATGGAATAACATTGAAGTTTATCTCGGCTGATGTCACAAATTAGATTCCTCTTTAAGCCTTCGAGTGCAACTGATCATTAGTTTAGCTAAATTATTGGGACTTTGATTGTCTGTCTCCGTCGTTTGAGGATTCAAAATTTGGGAAATGCTCGAGAAGTTGTAAAACAGTCAAGACTTTTTTTTCCTCGGAGGTGACAACCCAAGAATGGATTAATTTTTCGAGCAACTTCTTTTTATAAATAAAAACATTGAACTACTTCCTCAGTTCGACTTTCAAGAAATTTTCTGTCCAATTTTTGTAAAGATTTCTTCCATTTTCTTTTCAAATGGACTAAAAATTAAATTAAATTAAATTAAATTAAATAAAATAAAAATAAAAATAAAATCAAAGGGCCCCATTGTTTAGAGTGACAAATAGAGATAAAGGAGGAAGGAGAAGGTGAATCATAGCCATATCTTATGATCATCTCTCCTTTGACATCCCATAAGCCATAAGGATGATTGGATGGCTTATAATCATCAGGGTTTAGTAACTTATATTTTATAGCTACACAAGGAAGAGTGCAGTTGATCCAACCCTTTAAACAAGTGATATACCGGAGCCCTCTCTTGGAAAAAAAATAAAGAAAATAAAAATCCTAGTTGCAGATTCTTCTTCCTTTTTCTGGGCAGAAGAATTTCAGTTCATCAGGCCAATGCTGGCGCAAGCTGAAATGGGCAAAGCTCGAAAGGTGACAAGCCAACAAATAGTCATACAGATTACGTTACAATCCAAAGGGTAGATAATTAGAGATTTAAGTGTGAACGCAGTGGATTCCCCTCGGGTTCCAGAATAGTTTAAAACGATTGAAAGAGACGACGTGCTGGAGTACATCACTCTTTTTGACTGGGGCCAAAAAAAGAAGTAGAAGTAATGAAGTAAACGCCAGGGAAGGTTTGATGGTGATCTTAAAGTTTGCTCGTCTTCGAACTCATCTCTTAACGACTGTCATCCATGACATCACTCCCACAATAAACAGAGGCTGAAAATCTAAATCTGGTTACTCTGCTGCATGATAAAGCCTGAATAGGAGGGTTTCAAGGATTGAACACAGCCGATTCCTCTTTAAATCTAATTGTTTAAGACATTTACCCAGTCCTAATCCCTTTCATTTTGACTTACCCACGTTCCCACGTTGTAAGCAAGAACAAGTAATCATTTTAGTGGTAGGATAGCAAGAGATTTTTTTTTTGGGGGCCCATTTGTTCTTTTGAAATAACAACAGAAGGAGACTGGTTGAGACAGCCAAGTGCACATGAAACTATAGAAAATTTTGGTTTGGTTTGGTTTGGTTTGCTACTCATCTAATGAAATTTGAATAACTTTTTTTTTTTTTTTTAAATTTTCTTTTTGGGATCTCGAAGGAAGAGTGGACCTAACCTTAATAAGATTTCCGTACAAAGAGATACTTTCTTAATAATTTTTTATGTGTTTGAAAAAATAAGCCTATATAATAAACTCAATCATTGAGTTAAAAACCTAAACTAGTTAATACGATGGGCTTAATTTCTTAAACTTTGTCAACTTGCCATAAACAATTGGATTTGAAGATTAAGATCATTTTATTTTATCATTTATCTGTATTGTCTCCACTCTTGTAATCGTTGCTTCCTTCCCACTTTCTGCATTTGCCTGACGAAGATGAATTGAAGAAAAAGAAAAAGAAAAATAAAAAGAACAATCATGTATTGGGCCTAAGTTCCGAAGCGAACTCTGGCCTGCCCCACTCAGCCAAGCAGGGGAAATGGCAAGGCTACCATTAATGCTGCCACTTGGACGCGCTTGTATTATTATCGAAACCAGGAGCAAGAGACGCAGACGCTCCATTCATCAGCCATTAAAATGGCTTTGGCCGGGCCGGGTTTGCCCTCGTTGGGAGCACGATTACCGCATCTACCGCACAAGTTAGCTCCATTCGGCACACGATTTGTATCGACATGGTGCTTCTCCAAAATGGGTTTTAATCCTCTGCGGCAGGGGACGAGTGTGCCCCCGAGAAAGCTCGTGGTTCGAGCTGCTAGAACCGAGTCTAAAGGGGCCTCCTTGGGCTTCAGAGCTCCCCATTTTGAGGTCCTTCCTGTTTCTAATTGCAAAATATTTACTGGGTCGTTACAGCCTTCTCCAAATTTGGTTGCAAGTAATATACTTATGTCTTCTTTATGTAAATTTTTTGTTGGTTTAGCTTCCAGAGCCGCTTACTGGGAAAATGTGGAAATTGGAGGATTTTGAATCGTATCCTGCTTTACTGGTAAGATGTCACTTTGCTTTGGTTATGTTTTGTTTTCTTGCTGATATTGTATAATACCCTTTTAAGTTGATGAGCTTGAACCTTGTTATACTCTTGATAGTGGATGTTATTTGTCATTTGTTAGTGTTGAACTACCTATGTCCCAAAAGCTCAAAATCGATTGAAAATAATAGATTAGTTACAATTCTGCTCACGAGTTTAAAATCCCGTTCAAAAATATAAGATTTAACATATAATATAACAGTTAAAATACCACTATTTTGCTTTGGTATTATCTTAAGTTACTGATTGATTTAACAGTATGCACTTATAGAAAATGATGAATTTAATCCCTTACTGAATATTCTGGAAGTTATTGAACCTTTTTTGGGACAATTAAGGAGACAGTGAAAGTTGGCTTTGTGTATTTATGTGAAATTCACTGAATGAAGAGGTGTATGAGATTGAACTTTACTTCATTTGAATCCACCGAATGTGGAAAAAAGATATATGAGCAGGGGTCCTGAAATCTTATATGGTAGGTCGTGCGTTTTTTTTTTTCCCAACAATTAAAAGAAAAAAAAAAGAGAGCTAATTCAACAGTTATCCGAGTACTTGCATCTGGTTTATCAAGCAAAGCTTAGCAGCCGGAAAGAATTCTGTGGAAAACAATTTTAGTAGAAAGCCAACTTACAGATAGTTAAGCTGCATACCACAAGGAGAAAATTTTGCTGGACTGGAGATCATTCAATTAATATTGTAGAACAAATGGACAAAGTCTACCCATATTAGGTCCTAATATTGTCCGCGCTCTAAAACTTTTAGTTGATGAGCTCTAGCTTACCAGCGAACCTCCTTCACAACCCTCTTGCTAAACACCTGCATGCATAAGATAAAAGTTGAAGATGTTGTTCTGAGTTCAATAACCTGCGCATGTGTAACTTACTGAACAGAAACTCCCCCACAAAAAAAAGGTAGAAAAGGGAAATCTTTCAGTCCCATTATGATAGAAAAACGTTGCCCCTAGCCTAATAAGAATGCACGTGCATCTTTTCATTCTGAGGTTTAGAGGCCCCGGATATTTTGCCTTCTAATGACCATAAACGAGCAATAAACTATTTCTGAGACTATTGTGTCTGGAATACAAACAGTGGATCAAGATTGATTGTCTGCTAAACTTTGGGCACCATTGTTAATTCCATACAAAAGAATGAAAGCTATCATTAGTTCGGGAGAGAGTTGGGAATTTTAAATTGTGGTGCAGGCTATGTTTGTTGATTCCAGAGCAATGGTAATATTGATACTGTCAAAGTTGTGGTGCAGGTTATGTTTATTTGCAATCACTGCCCCTTTGTAAAACACCTGAAAAAGGATGTTGTGAAGCTTGCAAATTTTTATATGCAGGTACTTGAAAGTGTCTTTCAATATGATTGCCTCCTTTTCCAATTGCATTTGAAACTTGGATAAGATATTGACTGAAGAAGAGTAACTTATTCATTCACTATTTTATCTTGTGGCAGAAAGGACTTGCAGTTGTTGCAATATCTTCAAATTCTGTAGCTACTCACCCGCAGGTCCTAATAACTACATATTTCGAGTTAGAGCTGTATAGAGGCTATCTTATGATATGTCCAACATGAACGTTTCTTCACAGGATGGACCAGAATTCATGGCAGAAGAAGCAAAACAATTTAAATATCCTTTCCCTTATTTGTATGATGAGGTATTCGATTGGCAATCTCAACCTGATTCATATTTTCATCTCCTCCCTTAATCATATATGTGAATGCCACATCATACAGAGCTACTGTCAAATTGGACTGTCAAACTGGCTACAGTTACACCCCAGTAATTTCTTATGCTGTTGGATAACATATCCTCTGCTCAGAATGCAGGTTAACAAGAGATATTTTAGTGGTCAAAAGCTACACCTTAACATGGAGCTCCACGTTAAGAGGTTTAACTAAAATTTTCCTCACTAGAAATCTGAAGTTGTAGAGGGCCACTAGCATTTGATCTATTTAATTCTAAGGCATGGCAGACTAATTAAAGGAGAAAAGGTCTGATCACTTTGATATTTGCCTAATGACAATAATAGGTAGGATTGTTTATTTGCTGCCAAGGTGGGCACAAAGGAACATATTTCCCCCCAAAAGTCATTTGAGGGTTCGATGACTAAGAGCTTTACATGATTCTGAAAAAGAAAGTCTCTAGTTAGAATACTGAGCACTAGGAAAGAAAGAAGGAAAAATAACACAATCTTGCTCACTTCCCGCCAACACCCACCCCTTTCTCCCCACATACCCAAAATAAATAAATGGAAAAAAGGATTACTTTTCTGTTATTATGGGTGACGTAACTTCTTTTGCTATATTTATTCGGTTATTCAAGAAAAAGGTTCGTTTCATCTTAGTCATTCTCATTTGACCCCAACTTTGTTTGTTTTCCTTTTCTCTTAGTTTGAAATTTTACCTTTTACATCTCTCCTAAGTGAGACGGCTAGGAGAATATAACTTCTTGTTTGTGCCTTGGACTTAGTTGTGTATGTTTGATTGCAGTCACAGGATGTTGCACGAGAATTTAGAGCAGTTTGTACACCTGAGTTTTTCCTTTTTAAAAAGGTAGTAAAAACCTGCAAATTACTAGAGTTATATCTTGCAGGCGTGATGTCTCATATTAGTCCTTTCTCAAAGATCCCATTTTACGATTCTTTTCATTATCAATCTGCAGCTTTCGGCCCTTCTAGTTTTCGTAACATTTCTGACATGTGGTACTCTTCTCGATTGGAAACAGGATGGTCGAAGGCCATTTGAGCTGGTGTATCATGGTCAATTTGATGATTCCCGACCTAGTAATAATGTTCCTGTTACTGGAAGGTTATTCTTATGTGCTTTCTTTTTTATTTCTGAGCTTATGTCCTTTGTAATTTGTCTCAATGGACGAGCGACATCTACAGTGTACCTTCTACCATTGGTCAAAATGGTAGCTAACTTACTTCAGTAACATGCTGTATAGGGACTTACGCGTTGCAATAGAATCTGTTCTCAGCTGCCAACCAGTACCATCAGTTCAGAAACCCAGGTATCTTTTTTCCAGGTTACATTTATTTCTTTCTTCATAATTTGTTTAAAGACCTTATAGGACTTAATTACAAGTTCATTTTTTTTCTCTCTCTCTGTTTGTGTAATAGTGTTGGATGCAGCATCAAGTGGCATCCTGAAACAAATCTGTAATCTGCGCCCTCTAGTTTCAACTCCAGATGACGAATAATTGAGGAGCTTAGCATTTCAGGTACTCATCCCTTTTATACAATGCCCGCAAGCCTTGCTGATTTTAAATGTACTTATGGCCTTGTTGTTATGTTCTTTCTTCTAATCATTGTAGCCATTTTGAATTATCTCAAGGCAAGGAAGGCAAGAAATGTTGTATATTTAATGATCTTGTATGACAATGTAATATAAATATAATTTTAATGCATGCAAATTGTGTTCTCTGATGTGAGTAGTCTTCTTTAGATTACAGCCGTTACATGAAGTTTATGCTTTACTTGTGCTGGTTATCTGATAAATCCTTACTGCAACCTTCTCCCACTTATCAGGGTGAATTATACGTGTGGCTTCCTTCTTAAATGCTTCTGGATGGACTATTTCGAGTGAGCTGAATTTATTTATAAAAGAAGCACTAACCACATCGTATAGGTATAGCTATCATGGATGCCAAACGCTTAAACATAAAGGCAAATTGGTGTTCGGTAAAATAGGCGTTATTGTTGTGATCTTTATGGATTTTCATGACCTTCAGTCTACATCACTAGTAACCTTCTATCTGGAAGATGCTAGCATTTGAAACTTGGCATCTACTTTGGAATGATATGACGTCTGTATCAAGTCTCTTATGGATAAGCTGTCATTTAGAAATACAAGACACCTGGAAACCAAAACAAAGAATGTTCCTGTTTCGGTTTCAACTGCCAAAAAACCATGAACCATCTTCTTTACATCCTCCAAACCTACACCATCGATGGAGTCTTGAAATAAATATATTTTTTCACCATGTCGGCAGGCGTAGCACACTTCTGGGCAACCTCAGCCCGACAGGAATGTGATATGGTTCCAAAGTCTGCTGTCATATTTTGTTTCTGCTACACCTTTAACATCACATGTAAAGGTGCTTTGAACCATTGAGGACAGAGATGAATGGCAGGTTTAGAGGCATTTTCACCATTGACAGCCCCAAATGAAGCAGTTTCTAAAATATAATGGCTTACCGAAGAGCGTATCTCAAGGATCTTTTATGCTTGAAAATGGGGCGTCAACCGATGCCCTTCTAATGGTTCGAAGCAAACGATTGGTTGTAACGACTTCAGGCCAAAATAGCATCGTTGGCTGGGTGGGAAGGGTCTACTTAATCATCATATATGAATGCTTTAGTTTCTTTAAATCTTGATAGGTGCTGGACTCACGGAAACTATCACCTTCGGTAGCTAAAACTGATGTAGCTTCTGAAGTTTCCCCATAATCATTTTGAGTTGGTGAGATGTCTTAGAAAACTGATTCTTAATTATGGTACCTATTTGTACTTTACTTTCTATGCACAAAATGTATAAATATCCATACACACACAAAAAGGTAGACAGAAGAGCACTTATTGGTGACTTAACAATTAGTGAGGATCATGCTGGAATTCGACTTTGAAGTAGATGGACTGGCACTTTCCATGACCTGGCCTTGTCAATCTCTAGAACCAAGAAGAGCTTTATGATGCATGCTGATCGATACTTGGTTTTCTAATGCTTTCATAGTGGGGAGCCAGCTTGGTACCTTTGCTTGCCAAGTGTGCAGTCAAACCTTCAGACATGTTTATTTCTTTAGCTTTTTACTGTGGCTCTTTAGGCCAAATTTCAGGCTTCTATTAATCAGGTCTTACATTCATCTTGGTATGTCATGAATATTCAAGTACTGTTAGATTTTTCGTATCTTTTTAATATTTTGAGCGAACTCCCTCTGAATCAAATAGAATTTGGACTTCTGTACAGCCCTTAGAGTATGTACACAGATTTTTTTACGTAATACTGGTAAAATATAGAAACAATCTCCTTCACACTTCAATGCATGAGAATTTTTGCAGTTTCAATATCAAACAAGAACTCAGTATTACGCTAAGCACGCATGTGATGAGTGTGAAAACGACATTAAGACTAAAAAAATATACGCTAATTACAAAATTAGGAACAGTAGTTTCAAAGCAATGAAGTAGTCCTTTCTTTATCAGATCACGTGATCATATTGCTTGCTCCAGAAGGTTTTAATCGCAAGAATGATTACTTCAGTGGAGAAGTTGATAGGTGCAATGAACATTCTGTGGGCCTAAGATGCACATAACCAAAAGCATGGATCCTTTCAAGAACATGCGCTGTTTATCCATACAGCAAGGAATTGTTGGGGAAGCTGAAAATGATGGTGGTCCATTTGTTTCTTCCATTGTTGTGTTATATACGCCTCATGTCCTCCAGAACTTTGTCACCCTCATGGCTTTTCGTCACTATCATTTGGGTTATAAACCCATGTGTACTTTTCTGTTGGTCCCCAACTTGATAGCTGCAGTTGCTAGCAGTGCCGTGTCGATTGATTGCTGTCTGAAACTCAAATGTAAGCAGCCATTCACCGCAGATGATTATTGCAGCCACTTGGAAGGATTGTATTAGGTTGTATTTGCTTGTTTAGGATATAAGTTGGGAGTGGGGACATAAGGTCTCTTATTTGTGAGGTGAATCTCAGTTTGTCAAGGCTTTCCATGGTCGGGTGGTGGGAGTAGTGTCAATCATAAAGTGCTTCTGAGGGAAGAACTTCTTGTGAATTACGAGCATCTGGTCTCCCACAGCAATTCTCTTTTTGCTTGTCCGAAGTAGGCATGTAGCTTTTTGCCCATAAAGGAAAAAAGGGGAATAAACACAAACACACTCACAAAGATGCACTTAAACTTTGGCAGAACAGAACCTTATTATATCTGCGGAGAAAATAAATGGGGGAAGCACCTCACAAACTTAATGAAGGAATTTGAATTAAGAAATACAATACAATAAACTCCTGCTGCTCATATAATAAGATCAGTCAATCTATGCGGAGTATCTTGTTATTTGAAACTTGAAAGGAGAAAATATCAATGACTGCATTCTATGGTTTGGAGATGCTATGGACATGGCGGTGATCTGATAAGAAGTTCAGATGATCTAGAGAAGATAGAAGAGCGGACTTCTGCCCTTTGGTTACTTGCTAACCTGTTACCAGCCAAATTAGGCTTTTCAAAATCCTCGTTTTCATGCCTTATCTCCTTGAGCATCACTGCTACGTCTTTCATGCTTGGCCTTTCTCCTGGATTAGCATTCACACATAGGAGAGCTACCCCAAGCACTTGAAGCATCTCTTGGATCTGTGTACCGCATCGTAAAACTAGTTGCTGGTCGAGAATTGAAGTGTAGTCTCGTTTCCTTTCTCGAACTTCCCTGTTAATCCATGCAGCGAAGTTGGTTCCTTCTGGTATCCTGCTATCAGTTGGTTCCATCCCGGTTAAGACCTCTAGGAGCACCACGCCGTAGCTGTACACATCACTTTTCTCTGTGATCTTCAAACTGTATCCATATTCTGCATTTTTGAAAAGCCATAGTTAGTCCTAAACTAGGTTACCTCCTGCATTTTATTGGAAGAGGTCATCTCCAGAAGCATGATTTAAATCTAAAGAACGGTTGATTAGAATGAAACGGGGAAGGTGGTTCAAAACCACTCTGATTTCGCATAGATATTTAGCGGCATGAGATGTAGTTAAGCGATCATTAAGGACTATAATTGAAACTAATTTGAAGATGAGGAACAATTTAAAGATGTCGACTATGATTACTAGGAATGCTCAGAAAAGAAGAAAATCGTACTAGTAATGAGTAGTGAATCTTGACAGAATACCTTCTGGTATAGAAATAATCATTTTTGAGAAAAAGTGAACTTTTTAATATCTTCAATTGTTTAGTAATCCCGACTAACTTGTTGTGGCAATTAGAAAAGAACCTGAAGCATTTACACTCACCAGGAGCAATGTACCCATAAGAACCAGCGACAGTGTTGGAAGCTCCAGAACTTTCTGGAGATTGAAGAAGCTTAGCAAGACCAAAATCTGCTAGGAACCCATTAAATTGTGCACCTACCAAGATGTTGTTTGCCTTAATGTCGCGATGAATTATTGGGGGAATACAGTCATGGTGAAGATAGGCTAAACCATGAGCAGCTCCCAGAATGATCTTATACCTTGCATCCCAGTCCATGAACTGCCTCTTCCCGTGGAGCAATTCTGCCAAACTACCGTTACAGATGTAATCAAACAGGAGCAATCTAGTTTTTGCATTGCTACAACATCCCAGAAGTCTCACTATATTTTTGTGCCTTATTGATCCAAGAATCTGAACTTCTGCAGAAAACAAGTCTCTCTCCGGACGCTCCCCTTTCTTCTCTGGCCATAGCTTCTTCACTGCGATGACCTGCTTTTTGGGAGTCTCAACACGATAAACGACTCCTGAGCAACCCTTTCCCACAATATTAGAATCTGAAAGCCTTGGGATAATATCATTTATGGAGAAGCTAAGCATTTGGAATGGGGTGAAGTCCCATTCCAAGTCTTGTTCTTCTTCGCCATTCTTCCCAAATTCTGCTCCACGAAGTCTGATAAATAAAATTATTCCAAGAGTCACTATGCCCACGGTTACAGTAATACCGAGAAGAGCATACTTAATCAGGCCTCTGGCATACTTGAAGCCACGCAAATTTCCATTTAGGTGGCATTCGTTTCCCTTGATGCAGAGTTCTTGATTGCCAGAAAACGCGGTGGCTGGGAGATCATGGAAAAACTTGGTATTGGGAAGGGAACCTGAAAAGTTGTTGTAAGAGACATCCAGGGATACTAGGTTAACAAGATTACCCAGTACTCTCAGGCTTCCTGATAGCATGTTGTGGGAGAGATCCAAGTTGGCAAGCTTTGAGAGATTTGAGAAACTCTCTGGAATCGGCCCTGTTAGAGAATTCCAACTTAGATTTAAGAGAATATCTAGTTCTTGCAGCTGACCAATTTCATCTGGGATAGAACCAGTGATTTTGTTGTTGCTCATATCCAATAACTGTAAATCCCTACAGAGGCCAAGTGATGGAGGGATCAAACCCGAAATATGGTTCCCACTGATCACAAGTTTGCTTAAGGAAGTTAGCTTGCCCATGCTGTAAGGAATGATGCCTGCTATTCTATTCATTGAAAGGTCTAAAACATTAAGGCCGACAAGGAATTGTAATGATGATGGTATCATGCCTTGCAGTGCATTCCCATGCAAATCAACCATCTCTAGTTGAGTGCAGTCACCGATTTCAGAGGGGATTTCTCCCGTAAACCGATTGTCTGACAGTTCAAGAAAGGTCAAACTACTCAGAAGCCCAATTTCTGATGGAATTCGACCAATGAAGTTGTTTGATCCGAGCCGTAAACGGATCAAGCTACTGCAATTGCCAATATCACGTGGAATTTCACCAGAGATTCCATTTGATATTAACAACAATTGGGTTAAGTTATTGAGATTGAAGAGAGATTTTGGAATTGAACCGGTCAGCAGATTGTGTGAAAGATCTAATGCTTGAAGTTTCTTACAGTTGGCCAGCTCAGTTGGTATGCTTCCGCGGAGCTGATTCTGCCAGGCAAAGAACAGAGATAGTTCCTTTAGTTGGCCAATGGCAGGTGGAATCTCACCAGAAAATTTGTTGTTATCCATTTCAAGATGCTTCAGACTAGAGAAATTGCCAAGATATGATGGTATTTCACCAGAGATATTATTCTCGGATACAAGAAGCTCCTCCAATGTGACTAAATTTGCAAGAGACAGGGGAAGCTCACCACTGAGAGAATTCATTGAGAAATCGACAACTATTAAACGTGAACAGTTTCCAAGAGCTTCCGGAATGCTTCCTCTTAGAGTGTTACGCCATAATAGCACCCTCTTGAGGTTCTTCAACAAACACAACTCCTCAGGAATTTCCCCGGAAATCTGGTTCTCATATAGAAACAAGTTCTCTAAGGATGAGCAATTGCCAATTTCAGGGGGGATGCTGCCTGTGAGATTGGCTGTGTATACTGAAAGAGTCTTGAGATTCTTAAGTTCTCCCAATCTACTCGGGATCTCACCAGAAATACCAGTATCCGCAAGACCAAGAAAAGCTAGTTTTTTGCAGTTTGCTATTAGCGAGGGGATTTCCCCATGAATTCCCAGATTTCCTCCAGCCCGGAATACTTCTAAGGCAGACAAGTCGCTTATTTCTTGAGGAATCCTTCCAGAGAGCTGGTTGTCAAACAGTTCAAGCTGCCTAAGCTTTGAGCAGTTTCCAATTTCTTTCGGAATTTGACCATGAAAGGAATTTGAGTTCAATGACAACAGCTGCAATTTAGATAATTTTCCTACTTCAGATGGGATGTTCCCAGATAAAGCATTGTAACTGAGGTCCAGGGTGATCAGGGATGACAAGTTTCCGATTGAAGGTGGAATTTCTCCAGTAAGGTTCGTATTGGAAAGGACAAGGGCGGTAAGATGTTTGAACGGCAGTAGTTGGGTGGAGAAGCTGGTGTGAAGATTGATAGAGGTAATTTTGATTTCTGAGACATGTCCATCACTGGAACATTTGACATATTCCCATTTACATGGATTATGGTCGGTTGGATTCCAGGAAGTGAAGAACGTAGCAGAGGAAGAGGCATTGAAGGCTGAAAGCCATGAAAGCAAAGATAGGCCTTCTTGATTCAAGGCAGAGATGCTTGGAAACATAAAAAGGATGAGAAAGAAGAAAAAAGTAGTAATTGCATTGCTTGACATGATGAACATGTTACTCCTTCACTGCTCTAACTCATCTGGTCTGAGCACATCCAGTCTCTTGAATCTGTCTCTTTGTTTTACTTGCAATTGTGGGATTTGGAAATGCCGTTGCATTCATCCAAATTTCTGGAAGAAACTGTAAAAAATGTATTCTCAGAAGTTGGAATCCTTTACAAGAACTTCATGAATGACATTTCTTGGTTGTATTTAGGTGACAGACGGATGAGGACAGGAGGGACAGATTAGTTTATGGCTCTAAATTCAAAGATGAATAAAGAGAACTTCGTAATGTAAATAATTTGGTATGAAGGAACTCACGCAGTTATTTATGATTGTGCGTATGAGAGGATTGTCTTCTTTTAAATTATTTGCAAGTTTATTACTATCAGCCTTCTTTCGGAAATAACTACACTTAACGTGGGGAAATAACAGCACGTGTTACACCGACATCATATATTACGAGTACGCTGTTTGATTGGCGTAAGCCTTTCTTTGTCGAATATCAATAAGACGTCGTCATGTACAGATGTCATTGAGGTCTTATCCAAAGAGTAGAGCAGAGAAGAGAAGAGAAATTAGCAGTCCTGCAAGAAATCATCAAATGGAAGGAAGAAGATGAGGCGATCAGTACAGGAGCTGTGTTACAGATGCAAGTATTTCATAAGATTGTTTGGGAGTCCAAAAGAATTTAGAAGTTAGTTTAAAGGTTAGAGGATCATTTCTTTCATTTAAGCTCCACCAAAAAAGATTGTATAGTTGATGTGAAATTTTTGTCTTGTACATGTCTTTGTCCACTAAGTGACATTAGACTCAAGGTCGCATAAAAAAAAACAAATTAAACGTAAACTCTAATATCATATCTAAAGGCCCAAGGATTCAAATAAAAAATTAGCTTAAAGATTTGAGAAGTACTTCTTTTAGTTAAACTTCAATACAAGTAATCACATATTTGATATAAGACCTTTGTCTTTTACATACAAGGATTAAGTATAACTCGATGTCTTTTGGTTTTCATTTCCGTAAGTAAATTTTTTATGCGTGGGATGGAATGTTCAATGGCATGCTTTTTAAGTTTGGCTAAGCCTTTCACAGACAGACTATCCATCTTTTCTGTTAATGGCATGATACACAGACAGTGAAAAGGACAAAGCAGCACCCAAAGTTGCGGTAGACACCACAAACTTTTCCGAGATATGGTTGTGGTGAGGTCTCTAAATCATCTTGAATTGATAAAGTTTTTTCTTATCACGAAAGTAAGCCAACCATCTTCCTAAGGGACAACCATATAGGTCCGTGCTCCATCATGAGAAACCCCATCACATTCCCCATGCATGAACCTCCCAAAAGCCAACTATAATTTAATAAAAACAACACAAATTTGGAGTCCAGGGTGAATAATTGAACGGAACACTGGAGGGAAGAAGTACAATAAGATTAGATAATTATCGAAGTGAAATCTTAGCAAAGCTTTTCACTTGAAATGAGTGGTGCAGATATGGCTGGAAAAATCTAAAGATGCCCTTGGCTGAAGACGGAAGAAGGAATTTTGAAACTCAAAAAACAACCAAACAGAAAGGAAGAAAAATGATTGTCCATTAGGGAGGCTTTTGCAAAGATGTTGAATGATTGAAGTTGGAAACAGATTGTACATCAGCTGAGAAATCATATGGCCCATGGCTTATATAAGTCATGGATGGTGGGCGCTAGTGATTCCCCAACCACAACAAGTGGGAATGACTGATTTGCTATATAATTATGATGAATCCTTTTGCTTTGAGATTGATCTTCTTCTCCTTCTTCTTTTTTAATTATTATTATTATTATTATTATTATTATTATTATTCTTAACAAAAATCTTGTCAAAAATTACCATCTGCGGTTACTAAGAGCTTAGTTTGATTAAACTCAATGGAGAACCATAAAACAAGAGTAATAATAAATTCTCCTTTTCTTTTGTAACATGATGGATGGAAATAAATCTTGAAAAAAGGAGGGATAGCCATTGGAGCTGAAGAGATATTTGACTCTATGTACTTTGCACTAGATATATTTGCAAATAGGAAATCCAGCCAATCGCCTGTTTCTTGCTTTCCAGGTTGGATAATCAGATCCATGCACTTGACAGGACACAATAATTGAGCATCTACAAAGAGAAAGTTGAAATCCCTGAAACAAATAAAAATGGACATCGAACAAGAGGCTTGGCAAGGTGGGGGACGGGCTTATTACTTCAGCCAAGGCGGAAACGTTGCAAGTCCCAAATCATTTGTTGCTTCAACACATCAAATCAACGTGCATGCTTTTGGTAACAACCGGGTACTGTAGAAGTACTTTTAGTCTAATCTTTATAAATTTTGACAAGACTTTTTAAAGTATTGAAGCATATCTAATGAGGGGATGTTAGAGATTTGAGTGTATCATATTGATTCTTTATAACGTGAAGATCAAATTTATATGTAATCATAAGGAGACCTTGGTGTAAAGCATACAATTAGTGCTCTTATTGGGTCACGAGAAGTACCCTAACGTCATGTTGGATTTAGACATGCCTAGTATGAAAGAATCAAACATGTGTTTTAATCTAATGAAAAATCTTGGCTCATAACGTATTGCCTTGCCTCGCCTAAGAAGCTATAGGACAATGAAAATTGCATAACAAACTCCATAAGCAAACAAATACAAAATATATTTAAGATTTATGTGGTTCATAATAAATTTTACTTACATTCATGGAATAGTAATGAAGGTCTTGACTCAAAATGTATTACTTAAGGGATTTAAAATTGGAAAGTGGCTCATGTGGCCAATGTGTCTCTTTGTGTTTTAATGAACTTGAGCTAGTGTCACATTGTGTTGACATGGTAGATGTTGTTATCTTGCAGTTTTAATATCTCTCCACAAGCTAAAAGGTTGGTATGAACCATATAAGCTTATCCTAAAGGGACTTGAATCGGGGAGAGGAAAGTCATTTGATGAAGATATCTGTTGTTTGATTCATGAAAAAGATAAAATGGGTGGAAAGCTGGCAATTTTTGATTTATTCGTAAATGAAATGAAAATCAATCTTGACATGCTTGGTACAAACATGAAAAATTGAATTTGTAGAGAGATAAAAGATGAAAAGATTGTCACACCAAAAAGTATGAAATTTAGATAACAATTGATGAATATCTTAGAGCTATGTTACAATCTAGATGAGTTTAGCAACAATGTTATCAAGACTTTTAAATTCAGCTTTTGTGCTAGATCAAAGAACAATTTTTTATTTTCAAAAACACTAGGATATAAGGTTAAAGCCATGAAAGATGTAAAACTACTAATGGAACAATGATCTTCATGATCACCTACCTAACTAGTGTTATAATAGGCACAAAGTTGATTAGAAGTGGATTTGGTAAGTTAAAAACCATAGTAAAGAGTATTTTCAAGAAAACAAAGAATGTATGTGACAAAAGTCTAGTAAGTTGTTGTTGGAGCATACATGTATTGACATGCTATAATGACTATGTATGAAATGTCGGATCATGTAAAAGCAAGATATTGTAAAGCCCAATAATACTTCAATAATGAATGAGATTAGGAAAGTGTTCTCCATGATGAATAGATGGAGGATGGCTTATAGAACACGGAGCATAGACTCCATGAGCACTACCTATGTTGGCACATTGAATGATTTTGTGAGTAAATTTGGCTTGATAAAATAAAAGACCTTTAGAGGAATCTTGTGCTTCATTCCCAAGGAAATAGTATCGATTATCAAGGTCTTTGATATCAAACTCTTATTGTAAACAAGTGAGAAGATGAGCAAAAAAAGCATTTAAGTGACTTGTAAATATTATATGGTCCATATAGACTAAACTAAAAATGCTATATTGTGGAGTATGTAGTATGAAAAGTGATAAGTCTACCTTGGAAATGGTAAACCAAGCTTTTGAAGAAAATAACTAGGGGATTGATTCGAACCTTGTGGAGCTTGTTTTAAACCATAAAGTGAATATCGAATATGACAAATAGAAGTAGGATATTAAAGGTTAACAAATCCTTGTGATTGAGTCATAAAGACTTCTAGAAAAATATTTTGACATTAAATTGTTTAATGGTCCAACTTTAAAAAAAGAGACATATAATAATGCTCTAATTGTGACTAACTTGGCAATAGGATTGAGTGTTTCATTATAGTTAATGACAAGGCATTGATGGTAATCTTTAGCTACAAGATGACTTTTGTGCATTCAAGAGATTTGTCATTTTACTTTATAAACTAATTTGCATATTATGAGAGTAACATTGAAAGAAAGGGAAACCAATTTCCATGTTTGATTTTAAAGTAAAGTAGTATACTTTTCAAACATAGCTTTCTATCATTAGGGTTTGAGGAAGCCTTAGTAAAGTGGTTAAGGCATAGGTATGCTCATGACAAATAGTGTGTTTGGAAATGGTACCCCCTTGAAGATGTATAATCATTGGATGACTGGAGTTAGATGGTGATGGTATAGGCCTTGAGAAAGAAGGATCCTTATAAGGAAAGGAAATAATAGGCTCTTGTAGTAGAGGCTTGGGGGATGTTGAGTCTATGGGGCTTAAAGTCATATGTGGTTCTAATTAGGATGAACCAAGGTTCTTAAAGACATGGGCAAAGAAATTTGTAATGAATATAAGACACTTCATGATGTGTTTTGTTTAAAAGATGTATGAAAGGGATATAGATTTTCATCAAAATTAGCATTAGCCATAATAAGTATTTGATTGGTGTAAATGTAGATAAACAAAACATCCAAAAACTTAAAGATGAAAGATAAAGAGTTGGGTTTAAAATCACATGTCCCATGGAGTTTTTTTTCTTCTTAATAACTAGGCTTGGAAGCTTGTTAATAATATATACTACAATTTCAAATGCATAGTCCTAATAATGGAAAGGGGTATCAACTTGATTTAAAATAGAAAGCTTAGTGTTTACAATGTGTTTATTTTTTAGTTCAATGAATTCATTTTAGAATGGAGCGTATGAGCTAGAAAGATGATGTATGCCTAGTTGAGATAGTAAATTTTTAAATGCATTTGAGGTGGACTCAATAGCATCATCACATTGGATACATTTGATTTTGGATTGAAGTTGATTCTTCACTAGTATTCAAAATGGATTAAGTCCAATGAGGCCCATGAGATATTGTTTGGGGGTGAATGTTCAACTTTGACCCTTTACTAACCTGACAAGCATTACAATATGGAGTACCATGAAAAGAAATTTTATTACTTTGGAGCAACTTTATTACATTTCGATAGACAACATGACCAAGCGTAAGATGCCTATTTTTCAAGCATATTTAAAGATGTTGTAAGCACTGTGGGCATTGGCTCCAATTTATTAAGTTGGAGGCAATAGGCCCATGACCAAATGATAAGAACAGTCCAACTCATAGGTAGATGTTGGACAACACAAAAAAAAAATAAAAGCATAGTTATTATCATGTGTAAATTGTGAAATGGATAATAATTTTTTTTGAGATAGCAAGCACCATAAGAACATTGGAGATATTTAATTTAAGTGAGTTTGAGAGATTACCTCTGTAGGTGATCAAAAGGCTCGTTCCGTTGCCTTTAGTTACCCAACTTTCACCTTGATAAGGAAGAACATTGTCAAGGCCCATTGGGTGGTAGCAATGTGGTTTATGGCTCTTCAGTCAGGAAAACATGTAGCATTGGATTAAGCTGATGGGGATCCAGCAATGTATTGGGCCTATTGAGGATAGGCCACTTAGGTAGTGTGGTTGGTCTAGTAGCTTGGGCATGATTGGTTAGGATCGTAGCACGCCCGATAATGGCTGGCCCAATGCCCAGTGCAACGGCAAATCTAGTAGCATGATGGTCACCGACGGTTGTTGCCGGCTTGTGTAAATCACCCACCGATAGCCGGCAGAAATGTGATTGGTTCCACAAAATTGGTCAGAGGGCGATGTTGTGGCCGACACCGAGTGTGAGTTCCCAAGATCTTTGTCTGTACTGTGCAGCCACACTAGTCGTTCATGGTAGAGTAGGCAACCTACGGAGCATGGCTTTGCTCCGTTAGTTCGACCTGTGCTTCCTAGGTGAGCAGGAGACTGGGCAAGTCCTCCCGTGTGATCGGTTGTTCGTGTCTAGACGAAAATGGCAATGGCCAACGGTGCGTACGGTGTATCGGGGCCCCAGAAGTGGCGGATCAGCTACTCATTGTCGGAGATGGTTTCTCTGATAGCGCCGAGCTCGTGGACCAGAGGGTACATGTCTTGGAGAAATTTTGAGATGGAACACTAAACTTTCGGGACAGCTTGAAGGTGGAGGCGAATGCTGGAGGGGCAAGTGATGCTTTGGGTTGGCAAACTCTACTGTAAGGGCATGCCAAACGTTGGCAGAGGTGTCGAGCTTCATTAGGGCGGTGAGGATTGGATCTGAGTAGGTATCGATGTTAGACCGAGGGCTGATATGGCAAATGTTGGTAATCTTTCAGTTTTAATAATACCCAGACCCAAGAAAGAAAAGAGATTATCCTTGACCGAAAAAGAAAAAAGAAAAGTGTTTCTGGATAGCAAATATGATAGCAAGAAGGGAAAAAAGAAAAGCAAGAGCAAACACAGAATGCCAGAAAAGCAAAAGTGGGTTCCTTGTGACAGGGGAATAACAAAAATTCCTTGCTTGGTCAGCCATCTTGCGATGCACCAGACAGATGCTAAAGATTATAGCCCTCCTAACAAGCAATTACCCTGGAAACCGTACATGCTCTCTCTCTCTCTCTCTCTCTCTCTCTCATCTTCTGACCATTCAACCATGACCTCGTTGGGCCAATATTGTACGAGAAATTGCCTAAACCCAAAGAATAGCTTCAACACATTTTCAGTTTCCCGATCTTCTAGCTCAAAACAATGTAGCAACATGGTGATCAACCATCACAGCATTAGGCCCATATTTTGTCAACTATCGCCTGGGAGAAAGGAGCGACTGATAGGTGTATTCCCAAAACACAGAGATCAATGGAGACTGCGGTTTGGTGACGATGGCTCATGTGGGATTGCGCCTTTTTCCCAGCCAATTCCTTCCTCATTGGACCTGGTCCAAGCTTTTTACGACGCCATTAATTCCAAGGATCCCAAAACATTGGAGGAGAAATTGGACCAAATTCTGTCGCAGGACTGTGTATATCAGGACCTTTTCTTTTACATTCCCTTTGAAGGAAAACAGGTTTATTCTCTGTCCTTTCGTTTTATAGCATGATTCTTAATGCAATTGCTAGGACAAACTAAGAGCAGGCACAAGTCGCCAACGCTTCAGCTTTACAACTTCTGAAATGAGATTATGCATGCCTTCTGTGCTTTAGTTTCCTTTTGACATTAGCTTTCCAACACCCTCTTGTACCTTGCATCTTGAAACCCAAATGCTTGGATCACTCATTCTTGCTTTGCTAGCTCCACCCATTCTCGACTTTGAATCCTCATTAGCATTCTGCTCTAAACAAACTCATGGGAAAAAACTGAGAACTATTGTTGTTGTTCATTTGCCTTAAAATATATCATATCTGAAGACCATCGATCTGGTTATCTGCAGGGTATCAAAAAGTTTATGTGCGACATAGTGGATGCGATGGGACATCATATGCATGTTGTCATTGATAGCATGAAGCAGGGGGACAATTATACTGCAATCGTTGTTTGGCATCTAGGTAACCTTGAAAAATCCATAATGTTTCAAATTCCATAATTTCTTCTTTTTCTCATCCTAGTGCAAGCAAACTGATCCGAGCGTCAATCAGAAAATACTGTTCCTAGAGTAACGTTAAGATAAAATAAATAGTAATTTATTCTCCTGGATAAAAATGGTATGGCATATAGATTGGACTGATAGTTTTCTGAAAATGAATTTACCTCAAAAATAGAAAAATTATATACATTTTATATTCTAAATAAAATTTTTAATTTATAATGTTCTCTAGCAAAAAATCTATTAACTCTGAAAACTAGAGGAAAATAGATAGACTATCCTTTGTAAACAAATGAATTTTAATTAATTAACTGTGAAAAGTTAAAATATTATTAGGACACTATTTTTGATATACTTGATGGATTAGTAATATTTGACCAGTAGGCTAATTTTGGACATAATTTAAGTATATTTAATTAATATGACTAAGGTATATTTTTTGATGTTATGCTTATGTTAAACAGATAAGTATATATATTATTCCTTAATCTTATGATGAGGTAGTTTATAGTTAATTAAATTTAGATCACAACTATAATTTTCCTCCTCAGTAAAAATTTTGTTGTTTGATCTAATTTTTCAAATTTTCAACAAAAATAAAGATATATGAAAGAAAAGAAAATAAAATTATCACAGGAAAACATAGAATATAAATGTTTGATATATCTATTTTTATGTAAGTTGTTAATTGAAGATGGTTCATTTTGGCGACATTCATTTTCTTCATTTAAAGAAAATAAGGGAAAAGAAAATGGAAAAATATGACCAATCAAAGTTATTAATGGCATTATAACATTATAGAATAACGATTAATATTTTTTAATATAGAAAAGAATTTTTATCTAAGTCATTAATTGATATTGTATGAGTCCACACAAGAATTTACAGACTTTGTTTTGGGCCTCGCTAGCCTATACAAAATTTTAGGCTTATTAGAGTTTTGTTTTGAGCCAAGCCTCTACAATTAGTTCTAACCAATTGCCTATTCACAGGATGGAAGGACAAAGACGTACCCTTCACCACTGGTTGCAGATTCTTCGAATGTGAAGAAGTTGAGGGAAAGCTCCTTATTAGGTACCCTTCCATTGTCAATCCGTTGCTGTTTGTTGATCGAACATATATGTCTTATCACTTCGGGCCTTTTTATTCGAATGTTCAATGTCCAATTTAAAAATTAGCTTTAGATCAAAAGGTCCTGTAGATATAAGCTTTACCTTAAAAATGAGTCTTTTGATATGAAATTCTTGTTTTATATATTTCCTTACAAATCAAATGTCATTAGGCTTAAGGTTTATAAGGGTGAATAGAGTAGATTTTGATATAATATTAAAAGACTTAACAATCTTACATAAAATCTAATTCAAATGTTGGAGAGTCATTTTTTATTTAAATTTCATCTTTAAAAAAATCTTATTTTCCGATATTTGACACTCACTCGGAACACACCTTTCGACTCACGGCTTTTAACCCCTGCACATGCTAAATCGAAGATATACCCTGCAACGATCATCGGAAACAACACGGAGTGCTTTCAAGGCACACCATTGTGGTAACTAGCATGCCGAGCTTTAGCTTCAAATCCTATAACACATCATGAGATTTTTCATTCATGTTAAGGAGCCGAGTGGTTTACAGAACAGAGTCATCCTGATCCACAGGAGACTGCATTTGCCATGTCTTAATATTTTTCAACGATGTCAAGATTGTCATGCACCAGAAGAAGAGGCTATAATGCAAACACGCATATAAGCTTTTTACACGCAACTGCACGTGCACTGCTTTTTATCCTTTTTCGAGGAAGATAATTTTCGTGGTTGAGAAGAAACTTGGGATTGTTGCAGAGGTAACAGGTGATTCAGGGGATCTTTATCTATAATTTTCTAACCGACGACATAATCATGTGTAGGAAAATAACCGGCATGGAAGAACTGCCGGTAAAACCTGGCGAATTGTTACTGGTACGGATCATTCCCAAGTATTTTTTTTTTTTCCTTTCAATACCTTAAACTTGTCATAGAACTCATGTGTTCTGATGTCATTTCTTGCATGAATATGTAGAAACTGTTGAAGGCGATCAGCAACTTTTGTGAAAGCTACCCAAATGTTGCAGAAGGTATGCATATGTATTATGGTTAGCTTAATTTCTCTTACAAATAGAGATAAAAACGCAGTGTAAGTTAGATGGAGCTCGGTAGTCAGATAGTCTCCAGAGTTCCATGGCACATGCTGCTTAATTCATGATAAGCAAGTAATCACGCGTATCTATATCAAAGAAGACATTAAGTTAAGGCTAATAGTTGTTATTTATTGGTAGTGTTTTTACGTTTTCTGGCTTTGCAGGGTTGCTGCAGTTAAAGGCTCAGGGCATACCTGGAGGTGGACTAGACTCGCTTTTAGACATGCTTGGCCTGAAACAGCGACAATAACTCACTATCTTGCCCTTCATGACATTTCTTAAATGGTATCGAGATAAGGAAATTGCTTCGATTCATTTTCCTACGTTGTCCTGGATCTGGCGTGCTTGAACAGTGGAGAACAGTCGTAAAACCCATTTCATTTGGATTGAATCTTTGGATGTCTTCCACTGTTATAACCATGATTATGTAAAAGAAATGGGTAGTGTGAACAAAACCTGTATTATTTTCTGTAGCCATCAAACCAAGAAATACCTAATTACAATCATGTCAACGATGGTTGGTTCTATTGTGACATGTATAACAAAGTTTGAAGAAAAAATGATTTTTTTTAATTACTGTATTAAAAGACTGAAAAGCAAAAGAAGACTAGAAATGGGGACGGGAAGCTAAACAGAATTCCTCCACCGAAACAATCAGGCCATGAAGTAGAGCTCCCTTTCTAATTAGGCTGAAACAACGATACAACATGACCATGCACCTACGTCTCCGAGACAGTTCAGACTGTCATACACATTGAATCTGACCCTCACCCAACGAATGATATCATGGTGAGAAGTGCTCACGCTAGAAAACCTGGATTCGTCTCTATCCTGGCACCATCCTCCACTGACAGAGACCATAAAATCTGCATACAACAGTGGAAAGAACTTTCTTTCCACTTCCGACTCATCCAACTACTGCTTTCCTTCCAACTCCAGCCAACCCATAGATAATGAAAATCTGTTATCTTTTGTCGACAGAGATTACAACTAACTTTTAACCATTGACTCCAAGAATCCGATTCATAGCCTTAAATAATGCTGAATCTCTAATCAGTCGCATCCTGCTTGTCCCAAGAATTTAGTCATAAAATAGTTATGGATCAGCCTGCTTTGTCTTCCAGCTTAAACCCATTAACTTGGTAAATTGGCAGGTCATGTGATGAAACCTTCTTCTAGATGATCAAAGATAATTTTTTCAGCTATATATATATATATTATAAAACTGAAAAATCTCAAATGCAACTTTCTTATTATATTGTTTAAGCTCATCGAGAACCTCGTCCACCATTATGAATAGTGAAATTTGCTAGAGGTCACGCCGTGGGATTCGGGAAA
Source organism: Casuarina equisetifolia (assembly GCA_028551475.1). NCBI lineage: Eukaryota > Viridiplantae > Streptophyta > Magnoliopsida > Fagales > Casuarinaceae > Casuarina > Casuarina equisetifolia. The sequence continues at coordinate 23,012,404 of CM052356.1, forward strand.
CTAAATTGGTGATTAGTCTGACCTATTAAACGACAGGCTCTAAGGACCAAGGTTTTGGGGACGGGCATTTGCCACTTGACCTGGGGCCAACTAGAGTTGTCCCGAACTCATGGAACTCTTTACCAATGGATTGACAAAGCATGCAACAACATCCATGTGATTGTTGATGTCATGGGTGGAATACCCAAGAGCAAAATATATATATATATATATATGCATGCGTGTGTATGTATATTCATGTATTTGTTTCTTAGATTAGAAGTATGCAGCTTAATAAAAAAAAGAGTAGCCGACATCTCATGTGTCGATTAAAGCATTAGCCAAGTTAGAAATTTGATAAGTGGAACATGCTTGAACAGAACATTATATACACCAAAGGATCATTGACATTATTACTGTTAATGTTGTTGTACCATTGTCGCCAATTACGGCTGTGCTATCATCGTTGTTGGTTGTTACGTGCACAGATCTAGGTACACTCAACTGAGGCCAGATGGCTGCTCTTTAAACGGCCTTTTTGAATCTTTGGATATATTGGAGCCTTGAACTCCATCTTCATCGTGTAAAGGGTAAGTTCCAGAGACAAGCGGGTTTTAATAGGCACTTAACAGAAGAGAGGGGAGTGGCGTGACTTATCAAGCACGCTTGAGCCTACACAGGCCTGGTTTAGAGCATAGCTAGTGCAGTGCAAAGCTAAGGGACACTTGCACGTAACATTGATACTTCCATATCTGCAAATGCCAACACGTCATATTTCTATTTTTACAATGTTACGATTATCGCCATTGTGGGCTTCCCCAACTCATTTCACTCAAATATATTCTTTCTAGCAAAATTCTATATACTATTGATAAACAAGTAAAAAAGTAGTACATGCTAAAAAATTTATTATCTAACTCTAAAGTCTACCTAAAAGTTGATAGAATCTATTATTATAAAAATAAAAAATTAATATATTTTTTAACAATGTGAAACTCATTGATTATATTTTAATGCATTTCCTTATCATAATCGTCAAATTATAAGACTATCATAATATCATATTACATGAATCATGTATAAAGTCAAATTAATAAGAGTTCATAAGGATGTTAAGGAGAATCTTGGTTTTTATACTATATTAAAAAATGTATTATTTAACCAAAATCAATTTAAGAGTTAATATAATTTATTATATAAATAAAAATTTTAATATATTTCTTAATAACATAGGACTCGTTAATTCTATTTTCCTAGCACGACCAAACAATTCTTGACAGTATAGGTAAGACCCTAAATCATCGTAAAAGGTTCATGTTTCCCCTTCTCCCTTCTGGTTTTTCTTTCTTATTTTCTACCACATTCGTACGTTTTGAACCAAGGCACCAAATCAGCATTTTCTACCATCAGATTCTGGGGTTTTCCGAGCTGATAAATTGACCCAAGAGACCTCAGTTCACCCGACCCAAGTCGGACCAGTTAACCGACACCAAGAGCATAATAGACAAGCCAACCGTCACCTCAGTTTCAATCGCCTGGCTATTCTCAACAACTACACTGACGCCAGCTACCGTGCCAAAGTTTGCCATCCCGTCGATGTCCTCGATTAAGGCCCCCTACATCGTTTCAATCATATCCAAATCCTGTTTACAGCCACATCCAACCCCCTATTCTATTGTCTTCGGGCACCGCCCCACCACCATTGACTATCATAATTATTTGCCTTTTAGTCGTCGTTTTCCTCCTCATGGCATCAAACCCGCAATCTAATCACCTAGGCGCGTATGAGTGAAAAACAAAAAACAAATGAAAAAGCAACTCACAGGAGTTGACTTAATATTAAAACAACCTTCACATTAAAAAAAGCAGAAGTCAAAATTTAAATTTTCCAAATCAAAACAAATTCCAACCTGAATTTGGGGTAGATGCTAGAATGCTAGAATGCTAGCTATCATGTTCATTTTATTTTCACAAACGTTGTGATAAAGAATCATACGAGGTTTATTGCACCTTTGACACTAACGTAAAACGACATAATTAATTCCCACCACTTCAACGTAGTACGCATCTTTGGCCAGCGGTCTTTTTGCCTGTATTGAGCTCTGTAGGTTCGAGGCAGTAGAGGTAAATCTTCATGAGGATGCTCAGGTTCCATACTTCTTAAGGTTGGAAAGTATATTCATTGCATCAAATCCCTCGCAATAATCACTAAGAAGTAAGTTTAGCTATTGCAAGTATCGAACCACGTGACTTGGGATATCCTACTTGTACACTAGTGAATGGAGATTGTGATTGATGCCGCCTTCCACCAGAATAACGTGCACGGATGGAACTTAGTTTTCTGCGACAACGCATTTTCTTTTGACTTAAAATGTTTTAGGTGCCAATATATCTTATGAAAAGATCGGGGTAAATTTTACAAATTACGAGCAAAATTAGACATCAAAAGTTGGACAATGTTTGTGCATAGGTAATCGAGCAGGTTTTTGGAGAGTCAGAGGTTTTTCTCAAGGAGGAAATACAACAAATCCACTCACCAAAAAGAAGAAGGAAAAGAGGTGCTAAATGGACAATTCAATTACAGAACGGCAACTTATTGATATCTGAATTTATTGTATTGTTTCTTTGAAGTATAATAAAATTAATGTCCGTAACATTAACTTTTCCATGGACATGTAAGCTTTCTTAACGAAGAGGAAAATAACTGAGAAAATAAAAAACAAAAAGAAGAGTGTACAGCACGCATCAAGGTCGTGAGAAGACCTCGAAACCTGACAGATCCCAGGAACTCCAACTGTCGTTGATTGGATTCGTGGAATTCCTTAACTCATCATTGGACTGAAACGACTCCAATTCTTGTAATTGCCACAGAGGTTGCAACATTGAATTCGCCGAAGTTTCAGTGTCGGTCCACAGAACTTCTCGTATGGCCTCATCATCCAATAAAGCCTGCAATCCAAATGCATTCACATCGTCTTCAATGAGGTCTTGAACTTTTTCTTCGCGAGAAAGTCCTTCAACTTGTACATCAGCCTCTCCAATGGGATTCTGGTACTCGAACACACTGTTGTTTTGCTCGCTACCTGGGTTTAAAGACTCAGGCGAGTCGGATTGTGCGTTGGTATTATTAGCCGAATCCGAGAGTGGGAACGCTGGCTCAGTACTTGGATTCTGATCCAAGAACCTGGCAAAGACAACGGCGAGATCGATATCCGACCCGTTGGTTTCGCTTGGTTGAGACGCTGAGTCCCCACTGGACGAACATGAATCAGTGGACTGCTCATTGGCATTAGGAGAAGAAGTTAGTGAATTCCGTTGTGTGTGAGGGAACCTAGCCGACTTGGAACGGCGATTCTTGCGAGAGCCGCCCCCGACGGGCACGTTTCTCAGAGAGCCACCTTTGGTCCAGTACCTCCTACAGCCTTTACAGAAGTACCTGGGCTGTGACAAGCTGTAGTTGTTGTAGTAGCAGAACTTTGTTTTGGAAGAGGCGCAACGAGGGCAGTTGGGAGCGATTTCAACGTTGGGTTTCCACCTTCTGTCCATTGGCAACGGCGGAGGAGGGCACTGCATCGTATGATGACCACCACAAGCTCCAAACATTCTTGAATGCTAACGAGAATCAGGAACTTGGGTTTGAGGCCAGGGAGAGAGGTTGGGAAAATATACGAAGAGGGGTTGGGTTGTAAGAGTCAGTGCCAGAGCATGTGTGTGTCCGTGACTTGAGTGGGATCCGCGGGGTTTGTATAGAAGAAGAGAACGTGGGCGGTTGGAGTCTTGGAGAGCCGTCGTAGCCAAGGAAGGGCGTGGGGTTATGAGAAATTCGTGTTATAGTAAGCTATTAAATAGGCGCATTGAGTGTGTACGACGTGCCTCACGCGGCATTTCTTCATCGAGTTCTCCATGAAGGTGATTGAGGTTGATAAGTCAAGGCTTCCTAGTTGTCATTTGATCATATTATTGTTCTTTTTTATTTCGTCACAGCCACAAGCATCAAAATGACGATGATGTCCTTGTAATTATGTACACACAGATAACATCAGCATTAATAAGGGAGAAAAATAGCAGTATACCTAACCTTTCAGCATACGAAAGAGGGAAATTGATCGAAGGTGCTTAAGAATTGAAGATGACCCTATTAAACAGTTCTATTTTATGTTATTCGCAGATACTTATGCAGAAATTTTAGGACAAAGATGCTTTAAAGACCTACCTTTTTTTTGGTTGCAGTCCCATAATCTCTAATCAATTCTCCAACTTGTTAACAGGGAATGACATGGGGAGTCAGTTTCCGACGCCAAAGGCGAAGGGAGGAAGATATATGAAAAATTTATCAGAATAGCTTACAAGAAAACTTCTCTTTTTCGTTGGTAAATTGTTTCTTCCCTTATCATCTTCTTTGTTCCCTAAAAAACTAAAAGAAAGAGAGAAACCAATAGGAAGAGGAGGAAATGAGTAGAGGAAATAAATAGGAGTGCTTCGAGCAGTGAAGATGGAAATAATCCATTTGGCAAAATTGTGCACAACTAATTGGGTAGTAAAATGGGTTGTTTCCAGACAAAACCAAGAAGACATATTGCTAAAAGTATTGTTTATATCTCGGTACAATAAACTATTCTCTTAACCCTCGGAAAGAAGGAAAATCTATATATCCTGAACACGTTGACTGTCATTAATTAAATCCCAATGCTTTCATGGATCCTTTTCACGCAGCTTAATTACCAATGAGCGCGCACACAGCTTCTTTTAGCAACTTGGACTCCACCACGAAGGTTCTTGTATGATGTTATGTATATCTTTGAAGGTTGATCAGAGGGTCACGGAAACTTCAGTGAAGAAGAAAAGCTATCGAACTTAGAGCCCTTTGAACATGATTTGTTATTGTGTTGGCTGTTTTATCTTTATTTTATTTTGAGAAAGTTTCGTGCTTGCCAAATGTCCATCTTGGTAAATTGCACCCAACGAAGTGTGAGAGGTCGGCATGAGCGGACTCGTACATTGCACATTCCTCATGGGGATCACCAAAAAGGCAGAGTGCCAAAATAGGGCTAACGTCGCGGGCGTGTTGCATGCACGTGCTTGGTGGGATACGTGGCGTTCTTCCTTCCTTCAATTTCGTAAATTTAGAAGAATAATGAACAGTTGGATTGGTGAATGAATGAATTGGATTCTTGATCCCGTAAGTGTTACGAATGACTTTCACCATACGCCATTCTCGGGTTCTGGTTCTCGGCTTTTGGTTATCATGGTCAACGACTCCTGTGATTTCTCTGGCACCATTCTAAACCCTTGCGACTTGTCTGTGGAGCTTTTCCAAGAGTCCCTGATTTTGGGGTTTGGAATTGAAGCTATCCAGCGTAAAATGAGGGTGATAGTGAGACGGATACTTGCGCAGATAGTCCTGTAAGTTCAGCAAATAAACGAAGGATTGAGGAGTCAAAATAATGAAGTGGAAACAAGCGGTGCCTTGTAAACTCTCCAATCTTAAGGACAATGCCAGTTGGTATTTCCAAGGAAGAGCCTCAGCAGAATGATTGTTTTAAGATCAAACCTCCATTTTGTTCTACCGCAGCAATCGTCACAGAGCAATTTTTGCCTTCAACAATCTATTAGCAAAGCAACAAATAGGTTTGTCGTTGTTAAAGAGATAAATTCAATTTCCTTTCTAAATATCAAAGTGGGTAAGGGAGAATGATTATACTTCGTACATTCTCTTAATTGATTATGTTGCAAGGTCGATTCTCTAAAAAGTATGACTGATACCAATTTGACTAACTCTTAGATAATCTTTTTTATTCATAATTGACTAACACCAAATTGAAATCATACAAGTCCAAAAAGTATGACACTTAGACTACATCTAACGGATTTTTTTTTATTTTTTTAATTTTTTGTAATTTTTGAATAATTTTGAACCCGTTTCATGAAATCAGTCTAGTTAATAGTTACAATCGTAGACCGATCCAAAACAGAATATTTGCTATTATTTTGGTGCAACATTTGAGTTAAAAGCTTTCACTTTATAATATAATATTTGCTAGTACTTCTTTTTTAATAGAACTTGAGACGTAATGACCAACTTATATGTAGACACTCTAACATTATACCATAAAAAGAAAGTTTTACCCCAGCAGCAACTCGAAATTAAAACGAAGTTAGTGTTACGATTTCTAATTTGAGTTGCCACCTCCTGGATCAAATTTGTTGCAATCAGCAGAATATCTGATGGAAGAGAAATATTCGATTCACGTGGAAGTTTCATGTCACTTTCAGGAAATATGAGAGATACAAGATCAACAGCTTATACGCATCAACTTCTTCCTGTTCGTCAAGTAGAATGGGCATTCTCCTTACAAACAATATGTTCAACGTGAGCAAATTAGAAGCGTTGCTGCGTGGAAAAGCTCAAGCGCACCATGTTGGATTTGGTAAAGTACTTCTTCTTTATGATGGGGAATCCAAACAAAGGGTGACGTTCAAGGAGAAGCAAACATTTAAGAGCCTCAGGCTTTGAATTTGTCATTGTAGATGATTTTGGATTACAGAACGTGGGAGAAGTCGGGGATAATCAGTTACAAAGTCTACGGTTCAATACCTGTGTGTGCCTAACTTGTTACGCTGCAGCTAAGGATTTCCCACTTTGGGATTATGTAGAAGTACTTACCGTTACGTTGATTTCCTTCCTTACCAAGGAAGAACATGTTTATTTTCAAAAGCTGCAGGCAATAGCCCACAGAGTGTAGCAACAATCAGTTCGCTTCTCTCGTTCCCTTGTTCTCCTCTGTTTCTCACACTCTGTAACAAAGCAAGCCAGAATTGATCCCCCGGCGTTAGCCGCCACTATAAGCAATGACCCAATCAGCTTGTACCCCCTGAAGCACCCGTCATGCTCCACCGCAAGCTTGAGGCCTCGGACAGTGGGAGCAGCAATAGCAGTTGCAACAACAACGACGCCAACTATTTAACTAAGAGCTTAGACCTATTAAGATAGCGAACTCAATTACATTCAAGAGAGGGCAATTGAATTAGAGATTTTTGTCCTTCCTTTAGAATATTAATATTACCTTTTAGGAGGGCAACAACTCACCCTTAATCATGCACCAAGTCAATTAAAAGTGCAATCAAGGAGATTAACCCAAGATACTTGGTTTACAAGATTTTGAACATATTATCTTTACCAACTCAATTCAACTGTACCCCTTGGGCAATATCAGTATTATTTTTATATGACAAGAAATGCACGGTGGTTTTTCATACTGTTTTGGCGTATTGCATAGTGCCTGATGAGTTTTTTTTTTTTTTTCCCTGTTTTGGTGTAGTGGGAAGGAGTTTTGGTGTCCAATTCTATGATTTTCAAAGTTTCAAGGAGCTATTTCCTTAAAAATATAAAATAAAAAGAGAGAAAATATTATTTGGGACTCTTGCAAGTTTTGAATGATTAAGCTAAAATAGGTCATGACTTAGACATCGAATCTTTTTCCAACTAAAGAAGTATGACACCTAAGTTTATGAGATCAAACAAAGAAAGATTATTTGAATCTCTAACGATAAATATCTCCATTACTATAATCGAACATCAATTATTTTTCATTGAATATCCATAAAACAAAGGGGATTTTGCACCCTATTATGGTGGTGGAAGGTCACTACAAACACATCTATACAACACCAGTCCATCTGAATGCTGCTTACAATACTTTTCCTACTTGCCTTTTCCTACATTGGATGCACCACGAATGGTGTTCGTCGAAAAGTTTGAAGAATTCTACGTCACTTCAAAAGCACATGTAGGTTATTCGTACCTTCTGCTTCTTTTTTGGTTTATGCTAATCTAACTTTGTGCATGTAGCCATCAAGCAAGAACAAGTTTCGAATATTGAACGAAAAATTTCACTCTTTAGCTTTTAGAATCAATCAGTTATTTTGCTTTCTTATTTTTTGATAGATTTCATAGAATCGTAAGTGTGATTGCTCTATCATTTTTCCGTAAGATGACAAAGGCAAACTTTTAATCCACATTTTGTTGAGTTGTATAGTTGTACATTGTGTTTCTTCATTATTGGGCCTAACAATTCTTTAATCCTAGGTTCTTTTGGTGTATTGGTTTCGTAAAAAAAAAAAAAAAAAAATTCAAATGACACATTATTGTGATTCTAATTGGACCATGTATTCTATGTTGTAGAGATTCCTCATAGGCTTTTGTATTAAGCTTGGAGGCTCTTTGATTTCTTAGATGACAAGTAGCAAGTTACCATTTCTTACTCTTCCTCCAAAGCTGAATACAGAGTGATGAAAATAATATTTGTAAAATTATTTAGTTGCATAGTCTACTTGGAGATTTGTGGTTGGCCATTCCATGACCCATTTTATTGTTTTGCGACATTAAAGTAGCTAATCACATTGTTATCAATCATATCTTTCTTAAGTTCCTACCAAGTTCATGTAAGAATGTTTTCATGAATGATCAGCTTAGTCAATGGAATTATAGGCCTCTATAAGGTTACACTTAGGAAATTCTCTGTATTTCTAGTTTTTCAATGTATGTGCACTCAAGCTAAGAACCAAATATGTTAAAATCAATTATCATTTTATTAAATAAAAATAACAACATGGATTGATTCAGACCAATCACACCCGAACTCACGAGTAGCCTGCCAACCTGTTGATAAAAGCCCTTCTAAGCTAGCCACATAATTATCTTCTCTCTAAGTTTGACATATTTAACTTATATAAATCATCAGAAGGGGGTGTTGAGTTGTATGGTTGTACATTGGCCTTTCTCCTTATTCGGACTGACACATTGTGAGGCCCACATTCTTCATCCAGCCCAATTGCCTTGACTTCTCACTTGCCTACCGTTTTTTCTTTTTTTGGCATATTAAAGTTTGCTCTACCTGTAAAGACTGTATAAATTAGATTAATAAAAATAGAATCAATGTTTCTCTTGGTTGTTTGAATTGTGGGCGAGTTGGTTTCTTTTGATTTCTTTCACATCGTGAAAAAGGCAATATGACAATAGGCATGTGTGTGTATATATGGATGGTTCAAATTGAGTAGTCTCGTCCTCGCCGAATTAGTTCTACGCAAAAAGCTAGGAGAACATCAAATAACAAAAAAAAATATATCATGTTCTTCTCGTTATTGTAAAACTACTCACAAGGACTCTTGTGAGATCTTAATTTAGCATGTGGGACGGGTTTGCGCCTGACAGTACATTTTTCCTCTTATTTCTCACTTCAAACGGTCCACGTTGCTTCCCTAATGGTCTTAACAAAGAAGAGAATACATGCCCTTTTACAAGTGGCAGAAAAGAGAAAACAATACCATCATGAGAGAGGACATAAACGCAGGTTCTAACGACGAAGTTCCCCCGAGTCCAAACAAGCTCCTGATAGGAAAGTCCATCCACCATCTCTGATTTAAATAAAAATTGGAGGGTGACGGACGGTTTGACCAAATCAAAAAATTTAGTATGCTCATTAAATGAACGCCGGGGGAATAACGATGCTGTGACGTTTAGGAAAATGACTCCGTCTGAAACAAGGAAGGACCATACGACTCCAATCCATTTTGAAATCGAAAATCAGCAGAGGAAAAGGTCTACCCAGAAACAAAGATAGATGACTTTCTTGAGCGGCCAAACACGAACTGTTGAAATTTTGCGTGGTGGGGCAATCATTCACAAATTTTCAATGCAATAGGAGTGAACGCTAGACGTGCAGACATGTAATGTGGATGAACTTGAACGGCGTCCAGAAGATTGGACATTTTCCACGATCCACAACCCAAATCATGTATTGAAAAAAAAGTTGATTTTTGAAAGAAACAAGTTCCCCCAGCAGAGACCTTATCCTCCATTATAAATATGGCTTCAGAGCCCAAGGCTAGACATTGTGAGCTTTTCTCTTCAGATTTTTTTTCTCTAAGCAATAATTATTTTCTTTCTCCCATCTAGTATGGCAAGAGTGGGTGCTGCTAAGGTCACAAAGTTTGTGGTTGTGGCTGTTCTTGTTGCGATCTTTCTGCTCATGTCCACTGAGGTGGCTACTGCTTCGCTTGATGGAGCAGCTCAAGAACGTAATCTTTGTCCATCCTTGATACGAGGCTCCTCATATAAATACTTTTCTGCTTTAACCTTTTTTTTTGCTGCTTTTGGGCCTTAGATTTTCAGATTACATATGAAAGACTCGGGCCTAGCCAAGTTCTTCTTGGGATTAAGATTGCACAATCTAAGGTTAGGATAAGTTTGAGCCAATTTAAGTATGCATTGGAACTAATTTCAAAGGTTAGGCTTTCTAGAACCAAAGCCTAAAATACTCACATGGATTAGAATGTCAAAATTGTAAGGATTTAATTGATTTCCCATGAGATCGAAACCCAGGATTTGTGTAATCAAATCTAAAACACCAAATAAACATAATTAGATGAAAAACAAATAAAACATATTATTCTTCTTATCCTTATAAAGATCCACAAATTTGGAAATCAATCTTCAAGTTAGATGCATATCTTTTATTTTTATTCTAAAGGCACTAACTTGACAAGAGAAGCTAAGGGATTGTGGCTTTGTAAGAATGAGGCCTTTCATAACCCTAATGCTTTGAATAGTATACTTAAATACTATGAGTTAGAGGGTATGACTTAACCCTAACCTTATCTGTTACTCAAATAGGCTTATTCATTACAACCCCATTTGGCTAATCATAGCCCACAGTAGCCAATCCATATTTCAAATCCATGTCTCATTTTATTAGACCAAACTTTAATATGGCTCACCTTTTTTAGTAAACCTAATGAAATTAGGCTAACAAAGATTACTTCTGTGAGTGTGCTTATTCCAATTCGTGATTCTTTGTTGGTTGATCCTACTTCCTATCAAAGACTTCTAGGACAACCTATTTATCTTACTCATATCAAGCCAAACATTTATTATCTTTTTGAGGTACTCAATTAGTTCATGCATCTTTAAGTATTCTTACATAGATCTTGCTCTTAAAAAAGTGATGTATCTAAAAAGATTTCCAAGGCTAGGCCTTTCCATGTCATCTAAAAAAAAAATTCAAATTATAGGTTATAGTGATTCTAATTAGGCCATATCCTATGCTGCTTTTGTAATAAGTTTACAAACTCTTTGATTTCTTAGAGAACCAAGAAGCAAGCTATTTTCTCTCACTCTTACTTCAAAACTAAATATTGAATGATGACGACGATTATTTGTAAGATTGTTTAGATACATGGTTTACTTGGAGATTTGTGGGTGGCCATTGCACAACTCATTCCATTTTTCTGCAACAATAAAGCAGCCAATCACATTGCTAACAATCTTGTCTTTTATGGGTTGACCAAGTATATGATCAAGCATATTGAGATCACTTGTCATTTCATTAGATAAAACTAGAGGTGTGGATTGATTCAAACCCATTACATCCAAACTCATGAGAAGCTTGCCCATTTGTTGATAAAAGCCCCTCCTAGTACGCCACATAATTATTTTCTCCCAAAATTGGCATATTTAATTTATACAAATCACCACATGAGAGAGAAGTGTTAAGTTGTATGGTTGTAGTTTGGGTTTCCTGCTTACTCAACCTGACACAATGTTAGGCCCACATTCTTTACCAAGTCCAATGGCATTGACTTCTTCTTAATGTCCTATAGTTTTTTCTTTTTCTTTTTATTAGAGTTTGGTTTTCTAGTGAAGTTTTTGTTTTTTAAATGAAAAAAAATACAATCAATGTTTCTCGTGGTCGTTTGAATCTTGAAGGAGTTTCTTTTTTTAATTTCTTTCATATTGTGTAAGAAAGGAAATGTGACAATGGGCATTCCGTGTATATATATGGCTCAAATTAAGTAGTCTCATCCTAGCCGAATTCTTTCTATGCAAAAAGCTAGAAGAACATTGAATAACCAAAAAAAGAAAGAAAACAGAGAAAAAATAAGAGTGACACAGTATAATGTTCTTCTCGTTCTTGTCAAACTGCTCGCATGGACTACTGTGAAATCTTAATTTAGCCACCGGGCCAGGTTTTTGGTTTGGCGGTATATGTTGTTTCCACTTGTTTCTCACTTCAAATGTGCCCGTTTCCTCCCTAATGGTTTGAACGAAAAAGAGTGCACAGCCCTTTCACACGTGACAGCAAAGAGAAAACAACTGTCAATGAATCTGAAGCCTATCAAATATGTAGTCGTTACTGACATTGAGATTCTAGTATATCCTTTATATTCTGCATAATATTCCTCTGTAATCATTGTAATTACTTGGATTCCTTATTTAGATTATGTTTGGAGCCTATAAATATAGGCATATCATTGTACAGTTCCTTACAGCTTAATATAGATTCATTCCCACAAACTGTCTAACTTTCCTATTATTTCACTTTCTTACATATGCCTTCGTTAGAGAGGAAATAAACGCAGGTTCTAATGATCTAGTTCCGCCGAGTCAAAACAAGCTCCTGATAGGAAAGTCCGTCCACCATCTCTTATTCAAATAAAAATTGGAGGATGACGGGCGGTTTGACCAAATAAAAATGTTAGTATGTGTTGGGTTAGTCCAGCCTATATTCATAACTTATTATTGGGTCCTATTAGGGTAATGTAACTCTAAGGTTTAAAAAGAAAAATATAGGATTTTTTCTTAAAGTGAGTGGCCGTCAAAAAGAAAAGAGAGAGAAAAAAAGAAAAGAGCAGAATTTTCACACGAATTAGAATCCATGTGTAGTAGTTGATCAAACATTTGATCAAAGTCGATCTGTGGTCCAATTGAGCTGATTTTTTGTCAGCATGGTCGAAATTGGGTGTTCTTCATTGTGAACGGTTGGATCGTCATTTGAACTCTTTAAATCAATAGATCTTGGTCAAAAATCTAAGTGATATTTCTCAACTTTTCTTGGTTAAGTTGTTATTTATAATTTGTTCTTCACTATTAATTGGTGATTCTATTGTTTTTGAATTAATAAATCTTTGTCATGTTGCTACTATCAAGGACTTGATTGGGTTGTAAATCTAAAGAATTATATAGTGAAGATTTGGGTGGACTTCGTGATCAATCCCGTGATTTTTATCCTTCATATTGGAGGAGTTTTTCACATAGAAATTTTTTTTGTGTTGATTATGATATTTGTATATTTTACTTATGATTTGAATACACTGTTGGCATTTTAGTATATCCTCACAGGTTCAATTAAAGTAAAAAACTTTATATATCGTTTTTCCCATTAGAGTGGTATCATAGCTTAGGTTGTGGTTGTTTTATTTTTTGGATTTGATTGAACGATGAAACTAAGCATTAACAGGATGATTAGTTTGAATAGAAGAAATTATCATATTTGGAAAGGTAAGATGGAAGATTTGCTTTATGTGAAGCATTGACACTTACTAGTGTTTAGTGTAACAAGACTAGACAACATGAGTGAGCCCGATTGGACTCTTGAGTATAAAATTATATATGGATTCATTCGATAATTTGTAGATGAGAATGTTTTGAATCACATTAGTAAAGAAACACATGCTCAAACTCTATGAAACAAACTTGAATCCTTATATGCTCGAAAGATGGGAAATAATAAGATGTATTTAATGAAACAACTTATTAGCTTAAAATACAAAGATGACAATTTATATATGATCACTTGAATGGGTTTTAAGAAATGTTAGATCAACTTTTAAGCATGAATATGAAATTTGAAGATGAAGTACAAAGACTTTGGTTACTTGGTACTTTACTAGAATCTTGGGAAACATTTCATATGTCAATGAGTAATTCTGCTCTCGATGGTATTGTCACTATGGATTTTACGAAGACTAGTATTTTGAATAAAGAGATGAGAAGAAAGAGTTAGGGTTTTTTTGTCTCATGTTGAAGCTTTATTGTTGAAAATAAGGGGAGAAGTTATAGTAGAGGTCCAAGAGGCAATAACAAAAATCAAAGTAAGTCTAGATCATGGCATAAAAATGTAGAATGCCATCATTGTGGCAAGATGGGTCACTTCAAGAAAAATTGCTTCTAGTTGAAAAATAAAAAAAGAATGGTAAAAGTAGAAATAAAAAGAAAGAAAGTTAATGAAAGCGATGAGAAGAAGGATAATAATGATAATAATCAAGTTGCAGCAGCTACTAATGAACTTGTTATTGTATGCTATGATGATAATGTGAATTTTGCAAGTAATGAGACAAGTTGGATAATTGATAGTGGTGCTTCTCTTCATATTACTTCCAAGAGGGAGTTCTTTACTTATACTTTTGAAACTTTGGTACATTGAAGATGGGTAATGATTATTTGGCTAAAGTTGTAGGTATGAGAGTGTATGCTTGGAGACTTGTAATGGATCCAAGTTGGTTCTCAAGAATGTTAGACATGTACCAAAAATTCGCTTGAATTTGATTTCTACCGAATAACTTGATGATGAAGGTTTTTGCAATATCTTCAATAATGGACAATGGAAACTTATTAAGGGTTCATTAGCTATGGTTAGAGGCAAGAAAGAGTCTTCTTTGTATTTGTATTAGGCCAAGATTTTCAAGAACATTTGTAATATAGTGGAATATGGGAATGTAAGTGCTTTATGGCATAAAAGATTAAGTCACATGAGTGAGAAGGGAATGAATGTGTTGGCAAAGTAGAACTTGCTATTTGAGATTAAGAGTACAAAACTTGAGAAGTGTGCATATTGTTTAGCTGAAAAACAGAAAAGAGTTTCATTCTATAGTCACCCTCATTCAAGAAAATTAAATTTCTTAGAGTTAGCACACTCGGATGTTTGTGGCCTAATTAACCCGAGGATGCTTGGTGAAGCATCCTACTTTATGACCTTTATTGATGATTACTCAAGAAATGATTGGGTTTATGTTTTGATATCAAAAGATCAAGTGCTAGATGTGTTCAAGCAATTTCAAGTTTTAATAGAGAAGCAAATTGGAAAGAAGTTGAAATGCATTTAACCAGACAATAGTGGTGAGTACATTGGACCATTTGATAAGTATTGTAGGCAACATGGTATTTAACATTAGAAGACACCTCCAAAAACACCTCAGTTGAATGGTATAGTGAAAAAAATAAATAAGACACTAGTTGAAAAAGTTAGATGTAAGATTTCAAATTTTAACCTACTAAAGACATTTTGGGGTGAAACATTACTTATAGCAGCTTATGTTATCAATTTATCTTTGACTGTTGCTTTAAATGGTGATGTGCCAGATAGAGTTTGGTTTGACAAGGATGTTTTCTATAACTATCTAAGAGTATTTGATTGCAAAGCATTTATTCATATTCCAAAGGATGAGAGGTCTAAGTTAAATGTCAAGACACAATAATGTATATTTCTTAGTTATGGTTCTGATGATTTTGACTATAGATGTTATGATCCAGCTGTGAAGAAAATTGTAAGGAGTTATGATGTTGTATTTTTTTATAATCAAAATATGACAGATATTGGCAAAAGTGAGAATAATATGTCATAAGGCTCTAAGATTAGTATTGATATTGATCTAATTCCTTTAAATGATTTACAAAGATAATTGCTAAAATAAGTTGAAAGTGATATTCAACATGATGTTCAGGATTAGGTTCAAAATTATCAATAGGGTACAGATAATAATGATATTCATACATATAATGTTGTTAATGTTTAACAAAATCTATTTTTAGTTTCACCATTAAGGAGGTCTACTAGAGATCGTCATCCATCCTCTATATACTCTATTGAGGAGTATGCATTGTTAACTGATGCAGGTGAGCCTGAAAGCCTTAAAGAAGCAGTAGAGGATGTGAATAAGAAAAAATGGGTTGATGCGAAGCAAGATGAGTTAAAATCTTTGCATGATAATCAAATATTTGAGTTAGTGATATTACCTAAGGGTAAAAAAACTTTAAAGAATCACTGGATTTAGAGAGTGAAGCATGATAAAAATTCTTCACAACCTTGATACAAAAGCAAACTAGTTGTTAAAGGTTTTAGTTAGAAAAAAAAGAATTGATTGTGATGAGATTTTCTCACATGTTGTGAAAATGTCCTCAATTTGAGTGGTTTTAGGATTAGCTGTCAATTTTGATCTTAAAATTGAGCAAATGGATGTAAAGATTGCTTTCCTTCATGGTGACCTAAATGAAAAAATTTATATGGAGCAGCTAAAAGGTTTTATAGAAAAAGGTAAAGAGAACTATGTTTGTAAGCTAAAGAAAAGTTTATATAGCTTAAAATAGGCACTAAGACAATGGTATTGAAAATTTAAGTCTTTTATAAAGGAGTAAGCCTAAAAGAAGATAAATACTAATCATTATGTATTTATGCAGAAGTTCTTAGATGATGATTTTATCATTCTACTACTTTATGTAGATGACATGCTTATAGTTGGTAAGAATGCTACAAGAATTGAAAAGTTGAAGCAAGAGTTAAGTAAGTCATTTTCAATGAAAGACTTAGGTTCAGTGAAGCAAATTCTTGGTATGAGAGTCAGTCGTGATAGAAAAGCCAAGAAGTTATGGTTGTCTTAAGAGGAATATATTAAGAAAGTGCTTCAAAGGTTTTGTATGGATAAAGCTATAGTGCTGAGCATGCCTCTCGCTACACACTTTAAGCTTAGTAAGAAAGAATGTCCTGTAAATGAGGAAAATAGAAAAGACATGGAAAAAGTTCCTTATGCTTCAACTGTTAGTTGTTTAATGTATGTAATGATTTGTACAAGGCCAGATATAGCTCATGCAGTTGGAGTAGTTAACAAATTCACTTCCAATAATAGAAAAGAACATTGGAATGCAGTGAAGTAAACCTTAAGGTATCTTCAAGGCACTTCTAGTTTGAAACTTTCATTTGTGAGTGATAAGCCTATTCTTGTGGGATATACAGATTTTGACATGATAGGAAATATTGATAATAGAAGATCTAGTTTAGGTTACTTGATTAAGTTTTTAAGGGGAGTTGTGACATGACAATCAAGATTACAAAAATGTATTACTTTATCTACAATGGAAGCATAATTTATTATAGTAATGGAAGAATATAAAGAGTTGCTTTGGATAAAAGAATTCATAAAAGAACTTGGTTTCGTGCAAGAAAAGTATGTGTTATTTTGTGATAGTCAAAGTGCTATACGTCTTACTAAGAACTCTATTTTTCATCAAAAATCAAAGCACATTGATATAAGATATTATGGGATACGAGATATCATGGAAACCAAAGAGGTTGTGCTTAAAAAGGTATATACTAAGGTTAATGGTTATGATATGATGACAAATGCACTTTGGCAAGAAAAATTTGAGTTTTGTTAGCATGAGGCCGGTTTGGATTTTGCTTGAGAAATGGATATATGGAATTTCCCTCATTTGAGCTGGAAGGGGAGAATTGTTGGGTTAGTCCAACCCATATTCGAGACTTATTATTGGGTCCTATTAAGGTAATATGGCCTTAAGGCTTAAAAAGAAAAATATAGGATTTTTTTTTAAGTAAGTGGCCGTCAAAAAGAAAAGAGAGAGAGAAAAGAAAATAGCAAAATTTTTGCAGGAATTAGAAGCCTTGCACTGCAGTTGATCAAATGTTTGATCAAGGTCGATCCATGGTCTGATTGAGCTGATTTTTTGTCAGCAGGTTCGGAATTGGGTTTTCTTCATTTTGAACAATTGGATCATCATTTGGAGCTCTTTAAATTAGTAGATCTTCGTTAAAAATCTGAGTGGTATTTCTCTAACTTTTCTTAGTTAAGTTGTTGTTTACAACTTGTTTTTCATTATTAGTTGGTGATTCTATTGTTATTGAATCAATAAATCTTTGTCTTTTTGCTATTGTTAAGGACTTGATTGGGTTGTAAATCTAATGATTTATATAGTGAAGATTTGGATGGACTCCGTGATTGGTCCCATGGTTTTTATCCTTCACATTGGAGGAGTTTTCCACGTAGAAATTATTTTGTGTTGATTGTGATATTTGTATATTTTACTTGTGATTCAAATACATTGTTGGTGTTTTAGTATATCATCATAAGTTCAATCAAAGTGGAAAACTTTATACGTTGTTTTTCCCATCAGTATGCTTATTAAATGAACGCGGTGGCATAACAACGCTATTACATATAAAAAATGACTCTATTTCAAACAAGAAAGGACGATTCTTGAAATCGAAAATAAGTGGAGGAAAAGGTCTACCCAGAAACAAAGACCGATGACTTTATTGAGTAGCTAAACACTAACTTTTGGAATTTCTTGTGTTGGGGCAATCATTCACTAATTTTCAATGAAATAGGAGTAAACGTTAGACGTAAAGATGACGTGTTATGTGGATGAACTTGAACGGCGTCCAAAGGTTGGACATTTTCCACAATCCGCTTCCCAAATGATGCATTAAGAAACAGCTAACTTTTGAACGTAACAAGTTTCCTCAGCAGAGACCTTATCCTCAGTTATAAATATGGCTTTAGAGCCCAAAGCTCCACATTGTGAGCTTCTCTTCAGGTTTTGTTTCCTTAAGCAATAATTATCTTCTTTCTCCCATCTAGTATGGCAAGAATGGCTGCTGCTAAGGTCACAAAGTTCATGTTTGTGGCTGTTCTTGTTGCGATCTTTCTGCTCATGTCCACTGAGGTGGCTACTGCTTTGCTTGATGGACCAGGTCAAGAACCTATGCTTGAACATCCTATCTTCCGCCATTCTAGTTTGCTTAAATACTTTTTTCCATCTAGTATAAGAGTGATATTGCCCTAATAAGTCTTTCTTTGGTCTCTTAAAAAATGCAATATCAATTTCTTTGTTCAAGCTGACTAATAACTAGGTTATCAAAGTTGTTGGCGGTTGCATGAATACCCACATTCTTTCGGTTCTAGCAATTAAAACTTTGAAGCTTAAAATCAAACGAGCGTCGTTACAAAGTTTTATCTTAACGTTTTAGTTGTTTCCGGGTGTTTGACAACATATTATTTGTATTATAGGACGGAAGCTTCTTCAAGATGGATACAACACCAATGGCCGCAGAGGATACAATGGCTACAACACCACTGGCAGGGGAGGATATAACTAAATGGCTGCTACAGTTTAATATCGAATATATCTGTAACCCTAATGGATTATGCCTTGTTTGCTATATTATGTGTGATGAGTGAGCCAGATACTTTGGCTCCTAAAGAGTTGTCTCTGGTGATGGAATACTGACAGTGTGGTGCTTTGAGATAGTAACCTAGGAAAGTGTGTGTTATGTTTGTGAAAGTTCCATTGGAATAAAGCAGTCGTTTACTACGGATTCAGTGCAGCTATTCTAGGCTAAATTTCTTCTAGTGCATAATGGTTTTATAAACTCTGGTTTTCTCATTACCTTTCTGCTCTTATTTTCAATATTATTTTCACATTTTATGAAGATGAATTGATGAATATGATTCTTGTCGTAAATAGTTCAGCTGTCCTAAACCGTTAGTGGAAACATTGCAGTTGTCTGGCCATTCAATAAAGCATACTTTGCAAAATCTTTCGTGTTGAAATAGTCAAGCAATGATATGTCACTGATCTGAAAATGCATGCTATATATCCCTTAAATCCCTAACCCCCATTCTGATTTTAAAAGAAAAAAAAAATCAAGATGCCTTGACTCAGTTGGAATCAACGCAGCCTAGGACCAAAGAGGTCCTAGGTTCAGATACCAAAATCGTTACGCCTTTGTCCATAAGTGCTTGACTTACTTGAGAGTTGATAGTGCCTAAAATTTATTGGTTCCAAATTCAACACCTGGATATAAATATTTAAGCAAGTATGGCATCTTTTGGAAGTAGGAATGTGAAACCCATGAGCATGCCATCCAAGACTCAGCTACATAATCGTCACCTGCAGTGAGTCGATTCTTCTTCTACGGATACCTACACATAGAGATTTGAGAGTGACTGCGCAAGCCCGTAAAACACAACTGGATTAACAGTAGAAATGGAAAAGGGCTGCTTGTCAAAATGCATTTTGAACGGAGATAGACCGTGAACACTCCTGATAAAATTTATGGCCCTTTTTGTTTTTCTGTTCTCTAGTTAAGGTATTGGAAAGACGAAGCAGAGAAGCATCCGTCAAGAGTTTCTTTGACTCTGAGGCGGGGTAAAAAATCTTGCACACCCGTCCCGTTAAGTTTATATAAGTTTCTAAAATGCAAATCATGCATGGCCAAATTCCTTCTCTTTCACGATTTGGTGCTTGGTTGGTCGTCGTAAGCGATGGTATCACCTTTAAATATGACTCGTCCACTACGGAGAATAAGTTCCCTTCAAGATGGTCCTTTTAAAGCAAGAGCCTCTCCTAGGCTTTCCGAGTCAGAGATTCCATTTAGTATGTACTTCTCTGCATTCTTCCTCTTCTCACATTTCACGGCTACCTTTTAATTAAGATCTTAATGTGACCCTATCTGTTCAGCTTTATGCCTAAATGATCTACGAAATCGATGCAGCACCAAAGGGTATAAGCCAATTAATGTGCAGTTTAGGCTTCAAATGATAGTTCGTCGCTAAATGTGATAGAAAAACTAAAAATTGTTGATTAAATTTAGCAGAATCATATTGATCTAAGAGCAGCTGCAAGTTTCTGACAACAACATGAACAAGCGATTGCAGGGAATGGAACCCGTCCAATCACAGCTTCCTGTGATCGTAAACAGGTTCATAAGCACCTCTCACAACCTTGGAGAGATAGTTCACTAATAGATCGAGGGATAAGTAATTCACCTTTAATCATGTACCAAGCAGGGAAAAACCCAAGATACTTGGTTTACAACTCAACTGTACCCCTTGGGCACTATTAGTATTATTTTTATATGACAAGATATGCCCAGTGGTTTTTCACACTGTTTTGGCTTATTGCATAGTGCCTGATGAGTATTTTTTATTTTATTTTCTGTTTTGGTGTACTGGGAAGGAGTTTTGGTGTCCAATTCTATGATTTTCAAAGTTCTAAGGAGCTGTTTCCTTAAAAATAAAAAATAAAAAAGAGAGAAAACATTGTTTGGAGTCATGCAAGTTGTGGAAGATTAAGCTGAAATAGGTCATGACTTGGGCATCGAATCTTCTTCCAACTAAAGAAGTTTGACACCTAAGTTTACGAGATCAAATGAAGGAAGATTATATGTATCTCTATTGATAAATATCTCCATTACTATAATTGAACATCAATTATTTTTCATTGAATATCCATAAAACAAAGGGGATTTTAAGTCATATTATGGTAGTGGAAGGTCGTTACAAACACATCTCTAGTACACCACTCCATTTGAATGCTGCTTACAATGCTTTTCCAACTTGCCTTTCCAAATGGCAAAGTAGAATATTACTTTGGACGATCCTCGAATGGTGTTCCTCAAAAAAATTTCAGAATTCAACGTCACTTCAAAAGCACATGTAGATTATTCGTACCTTATACTTCTTTTTTGGTTTATGCCAATCTAACTTTGTGCATGTAACCATCAAGCAAGAACAAGTTTCGAATATTGAATGAAAAATTTCACTCTTTAGCCTCTAGAATTAATCAAGTTATTTTGCTTTCTCTATTTTTTGATGGATTTCATAGAGTTGTAAGTGTGATTGTGATTGCTTTATCATTCCTTATTAAGCCTAACAATTCTTTAATCCTAGGTTCTTTTGGTGTATTTGTCCCCTAAAAAAAAATTCAGATGACACATAATCATTCTAATTGGGCCAGGTATTCTATATTGTAGAGATTCCTCCCAAGCTTTTGTATTAAGTTTAGAGACTCTTTTATTCTGAATTGGCAGTATGGGCTGATGAGTTGGCCGAACGAGTATGAGTCTAACTTCTTAGTGTGTACTTTTCTGCATTCTTCCTTTTCGCACATTTCATCGCTACCTTTTAGTTACGATCTTAATGCTACTCTACCGGTTCACCTTCATGCCTAAATGATCTATGAAATCGACGCAGCACCAAAGGGAGTAAGCCAATTAATGTGCACTTTAGGCTTCAAATGATGGTTCATCGCTAAATGTTATAGAAAAACTGAAAATCGTTGATTAAAGTTACCAGAATCATATTGATCTAAGAGAAGCTGCAAGTTTCTGACAAGCAACATGAACAAGCGATTGTGGTATTAGACGTAAAGTTACGCGTCAACAGAGCTTCTTGCTGCAGGTCGACTTTGTCGTCTCAAGACATCCGACATGTCCCTGAAGTGACCAAGGCTCCTGAAAGGGAGAAAGAATGCCAACACGAACAAGGCCTGCAGGGCAAAGAACCCGTCCAATCACGGCTTCCTGTGACATCGTTAACATGTTCATAAGCACCTCTCACAGCCTCGGAGAGATAGTTCGCTAATAGATCAAGGGATAAGTAATTCGACTCATTTACCTCTAGTTCAAGAATGTTAGGAATTCATCTTTGTTTTTGTTGAAAGTTTAAAGAAGTCAATCTATGCTAAGCTTAAACGGAGAAGGAAAGAAAACGGTTGGAACATGTAAGTGAGAAAGATGATAGCAACATTTATCATTCCCTGAGAATTGAATTTGAAGGCGGGAGATGGAAAGTCAATACACGAGGTAAAGAGAGGGTAATCTCAAGGCCTACGCAACCGAGGTGTGCTGTTGAAGCTGAGGGGTTTATCGAAGTGGCCGCAAAGTAAACTAAGCCTACTCCAAATTCAGCGAGTACATGAGCACTTTTTAATATTTAAATAAAGAAAATAGAGAGCCAAATGATCGGCTATAGGACCAATGAAAGGATAAAGAAAATTTAAATCACACTAGCCTAGCATTTTACCTGAATATGTGTCCCTTATATTCATGTAAAAGGGGAATAACTAAGGCAAGTAAATTAGGAGAATATTACAATGTAATCTCATATATATAATAATCCCATAAATGAGAATATACAAAGACTATTTACAGAATATGTTTCATTATATTTTGTATCTCTAACACTCTCATTCAAACGATTGTTTATATATCTTAATAACATCAAGTTTGCTTAATAGATATAAAGGTTGCCTATGACATAATGGTTTCATAAAAATATTTGCTGGTTATTCTTTTGGTTTAATCTTCATTGTTTTGATTATCACTTCTTATATTTTCTCCCTAGTAAAAGAAACAATATATTTCTATGTGCCTTTATCCTCATAAAACATGGTATTTGCTACAATATTAACAACCGTGTTATCACAAAATAGGTCAAAATGTCTTTTTGTTTTAATTTTGAAATGATGCAATAATGCTTAAATGCATATTACTCCACATCAGTGATTGCTATAGCTATATATTTAAATTCCTTAATTGAAGTCACATAAGATAGTAATCTCCAATTTTCCTTTTGAAGAAAAAAATAATCTCATACCTTGGCATCCCTTTAAATATTTAGTGATCTTCATGCTTGCTTAGAATCATGGTTAAGCTGACTAAGAACCTACATTGCGTAACTAATGTCAAGTTTGGTGTGAGTAAAATTGTTGAATTAAGGATAAAAAATAATGTTGTGATGTGAGACAAAAGAAAAATTAAAATTTGAAAAGGAGCTCACTGTATCAGTAGATCTAAAAGAAAAACTGTTGGGTTTTTAACATTTTAAAAATTACATTTTATGTTTTTGGTTAGTAATTATTCTTGGAGAAGTATTAACATTGCAGACCAAGAAATTGCAAAGAAAAAGTCGGGATGTGAAAAACCAATCTAGGGCCACAAAGGATCAACCCAACTCGTGAAAGGCAAGCCTAGTCCGTGAACAACCAAAGGTGCAGCCCAATGCTCTTGATCCAGCCCACAGGAAATGCACTGCACTGCGTCGTTTCGATGAAATTGCGCTCGACCCGCCGCTGATCGCGCGACCTGCCCCAAGCACGAGAAAGGCTTCAATTGACATGGAAAGAGGGAAGAATGCACCTAGGTTTCGAAGCTTTCGGACTCCTTTTTCAGTGAAATCAGGGTGAAATCGTGAAGAATCATGGAGATGACCAAATCTGGAGAAGTATTGAAAGAATTTGAAAGAAAAGATTGACACGGATTGAGGAGATGAAGAAAAAAGTTTTATACGAAGAAAGGAAAAGGGGGATTTGAGATTGAAGATTGATTCTAAACAAAGAAAAATGTAAGGATCTGGCTTGACCTAAGTTAATCCTTAAGGACAAGGGTTATTTGAAGGAGTAAGGATCTAGGATTGAGTTTCTAAAAGACTAAAGATAAGATAAGATAAGATAAAATAAAATAAGATATAATTTTGTTAGAGTTCTAATTCGAGTTAAAATAGGATTTCTATTATGTCTATATAAAACACTCTTAGCCTTATTATAAGGATCCATTATCAATAAAGAGAATTCTTTATTTTATCATTGACAATTTTTCTTACTTCTAACTTTAGATTCTTATTGCTTTATTAGAAGTAGTTTATCAGTAGTCTCGTAGTTTCATGTTGTTAGTGAATCTATTACTATTACTTTGTTGGAATCATATTAAATTGAATAATACAAGGGATTTCTTTACTTCGAATTCTTGTATTTCTTAATTGTGGATTTGTCTAGGATTCAAAAAACTAAACACTCACTTGAAGAAGGTGACAGAGATGGAAAGAATGAGCAAAAATTTACATCCCTACAACTCATGGCTTTAAGACAATTCAAAGGTATGCAAATGTGATTATTTGAGGACTTTTTGGATAAAACAAGAAAGAAGATGAAAGGGGATTAGTGCAAGATCAATTTAAGAAAGAAATATTTTCTACACTACATGGGCTTTTTAGTATAGACATAATTGTTGCAGAAAATGACTCATAGTACAAATATATAAACATATAGATCAAACTATAATACACAACAAAAAATAAAATTTAAGGTAGTTTGAACTACTAGAATATTTTATATCCATCATCATCTGCATAACTATAAACGCCTTCTCTTCTTATTAAGCTTCTCTAAAAGAAAACAAAGATGTTATTTACAAAATCTACACATAGCTCTCATATATCTATTTTCAACACTCCTAATACTTATATGGTCAATCTCTTTCTTAGCTAATGGCTACAACAAAATAGCACCATCATCCTCATAACAAGGGACATAAGTTGTTACTCTCACAAAGGTGCAACTCTCTTTACTATCCCTTAGGTTTTCGAAAAGTCTTCCAATTTTAAACTAACACCAAAGAAAAATCTAAATTGGATGCCATAAAAATACCTATTGATACATAAGAGAATAACCTTTAAAATATTCTTAGTATACTTGGAATTTCTCTTAAATATACCTAAGATAGACCGATCTAACCTTACTAATTTTCACTTCATTTTTTTAACAATTTCTCCATTTTGGAATAAAATTAATACAATCATTCTACATAATAGGTGAATATACTCCATAAGTAATCTTTAAGCCTTCTAATAGTTTATAAACTCTCAATATTGATCCATCATCCTAATTAGTAAGTTAGTTGCATTATTAAATGTATCTCCACTAACTCTCCAAGTTCTTCCTCCGTCTCTAATGAAGAGATACCCAATTTAATAACATATCAATTGTATCAAGAAATGTTTGTCTCCTTTAACTTCTTAAACTCTTCCTCTATGTCTAATCTATAAAAGGAATACCTAACTAAAGATGTATCATCCTCAAATGGTCCATTGGATTCTCTTATTTGGCTTTTTTAAGAATCTTTGTAATTTCATAAACTTCATGGCTTTTTAATTACGATTATTTCCTAGCTTCCATGAGTGATATCTCTAGCATTAACTAGAGCTCACCTAACTAATTGTCCAACTAGTTATAAAGATAATCAATAATATTGTTACCATTAATAAGGATCCACCGAGTCTAAGTCTATATTTGACTATAAAAAGTCTACCATAAACATTCATGTCTACTAATTGTGTCTACTCCATAGGCAATGTTTGACCATAAACATGTTTATCCTCAAATTGTCCATCACCAATGCAACCTCAATAGTGTCAAACCATATCCATCTTCTAACAATTCAAAATATTGATTGAGAATATATGCAACAAGCATTTGATCTCTAATTGATTAACTTTTTTGTGTCTTTGTTTCAACTCAATTCAATTAAAAGAATTCTATACCACTTCATTTTAAGTAACTTAACCCAAGAATATATTGTAATGCTTTTAAAACTTAATGATAGTTCTACCTTAAGCTCCCTCCATAACTTCTCTAAAAGCTCTTACATGATTCAACAATCAATTTTGTTGTTAGCATGCTTAAGAAATGCATGTCATTAAGTTAACAAATAATTAGAGACCAATTTGTAAAACCTACCATAGAAGAGTTAAGGGATGAACTACATGAGGCCAAGTATTTTTCAAAGCTAGATCTTCATGATACCTATCACCAAATTAGAATGAACCCAAGCAACATGGCCAAGATGGCTTTCCAAACACATAATGGTCATTTCAATTTTCTAGTAATTACTTTTAGTCTTACACATATGTTGTCCATCTTATAATTAGTGATGAATGTTGTGTTCAAAAGCCACCTTCACAAATTCATGCTAGTTGTCTTTGATGATACCCTAATCTATAGTCAAAGCTAGATGGATCATTCACATCATCTATGAGTTGCTTTTAAGGTTATAAAAAGCCATTATCTATTTGTGAAAAAGGAAAAATGTGAATTTATGAAGAATGAATTCAACTTGCTAACCATATCATAAGTAAGAAAGTAGTTGGAATGGATCAATAAAAAGTCAAAGCTATAATGGAGTGGCCTAGGCTTACATCAATAAAGGTTCTTTATAGGTTCCTTAAATCGACAAGGTTACTATTGGTTTGTAAAGAATTATGGGTTGATAGCAAGGTCTTTAAAATAGGACAACTTCAATTAAGGATAGGACGTTGATTAGTCCTTTGACAACCCAAGGAAGCCATGATGCAAGCTCTAGTCGTTACTCGACCCAATGTTTCTCTCTCATTCATCAACAAATGCAATGCTTCTGGAAGTAAAGTGAATGATGTGCTAACTCAAGAAAAAAGGCTAATGGCTTACTAGATGCAAGCCTTGAAAGGCGAAAACCAGTTTCTCCCCACTTATAAGAAAGAGATGTTAGCTTTCTTATTACTTATTTAAAGATAGCAAATTAAATGCAAACTATCAAAGCCAAAAATTCTTATGGAAGTAGAAAATCACCACCTTACTTTAGCAATGATGGCTTATGAAATTAATAGGCCATGACTTGCAAATAAAATACTAGTTTGAAGAGTATAATGAGCTTGAAAACGCCTTGCCACATTAAGAAAAAGGTGAACAAGAAAAAGCTCTATGTTGTGTACAAAAAACAAAGAAAGAAAAGGCAAGTACAACCTCACAAGTGGAAATAAATTGTTATAATCAATTCATTTGCAAACAATTCAAAAAATTGGCCTTTTGAGCTCTAATGAATAAATCACAATTCTTACCACATATATCTTTGCAAACACAAGATAATTAGGGTTCACCTAATACAAACATGTAAAAAATAAAGAAATTTCTAAATGGACGATGCCAATTTAAGAAAAAAAAAAAACCCATGACAATGTGGCAATGAAGGAATTAATGAAAAAGATCAAATGAGAGAAAGCATTGGGGATATGGGGATTCAAGAAATGATTATTGTTTTGTAAGACTTGAAGATTCCTTCTAACTTAGTCTTCTCTAATTCCCACCATCATGAATTGGTTTCATAACTAAACGTATGAGGACTTCCTTAAAACCTTACAATAGATCCATATTGTCTTTTACTAGAAAAGATCAAGTAATATGTAAGTAAATTTCAAACTGAGTAAGAAAATAAGTGGAAAAATCTAACTCCCTCGAGACTCCCATAATCATTTCTTGTGCCTAACCAAAAATGGTCTAACATATCTATAGACCTTATAAATGGTCTTTCACCTTCCTATAGTAAGAGCTCAATCTTTATGGTTGCAAATCAATTGTCCAAATATGTCTGCCAACTTCATTTTGATATCATATCCATATACATCAACATTGATTGCTAGATTTTCTCCAACAAATTTTTCAAATATTGTAATATGCTACAATCAATTGCCTGTAATCAAGACCACTTTTGCATTCATTTTCTAGAAAGAATTGCTTAAGTCATAGGGAATAATCTTCAAGTTTTGCTTTGCTTACCACCCACAAGCTAATGGGTAAAAGAAGATGCTTGCAAGTGATAAGCCAAAAGAAGGCCACAATAGACATATGGGTCGAATACTGCCATAATACTACTGTACATGACAATACTAAGAAGATCACTTATGAATTGGTCTATTATCGAACATTACTAGCATACATTCTAGCAGCCATTTGTGTGGAATTAATAAACCATGAAGTATAAAAGCGAGAAGAGGTCTTAAAAATGGTCAAAAATCATATCCAAGCAACTCAAGACAAAATAAAGATCTATGATCAAAGGAGGAGGGAGGTGCAACTGAACAAAAGGCACTGGGTTGTCGTCTTTTGCAATCGCTATCATTAGACATCGTTGCACTTACAAAGCTATTGAACTCTCTCCTAGGTTTTATGGCCCCTTTGATACCATTTAAACAATCAAAAGTGTAGCTTTGTTGGATCGAAGGTAGATAATATTGGAGTAAATACAGAATATAAATACTTGTGTACACACCAAGATCAACCAAGCAAACTAAGAACATAAAAAATTACATAGTTCAAGCAAATATCCCTACATTCACGACCTAATGAGTAAATTCTTTACTAATAAAGAAAGGTTATAGGGGATACAAGCACTCACAAAAAAACTAAGTTTTCTTATTGATGAGGAAGATAGTCTTCAATGTTCTTCTCATGCTCTATTATTCATTTTGTTTTCTCCTTTTTTTCTTTTTATTTTTCCTTTGAAATATAAGGGCAAAATAACTTTTTTGTGCCTCACTAATTTTCTCCAAACACAACAAGCTAATCAACTCAAATTACCTAAGGGAATATGAATTCATATGATTTTTCATGCATCGTACCCCAAATGTTTTTTGGGAATCAAAGCCAATGTGTAGAGATAACTCCCCAAAATCCTAGAAGACCGAGACTATCTTTCCACCATTCCACAAGTAGTCTTGAATCAAAGAGTTCATAAGCAAAGTGAGAAAGTGTTAATTCATTGGTGAGGCCTCTCAACATCTGACGCATCCTGGGAGGATTATCACCAAATGAAGAATCAAAATCCTGATCACGACCTTCAGGGCAAGGTTTTGTCTGACTAGGGAGCATTATATGATCATGTTTGATAGGGTTGATGGTTGATGCAGTATTTTGTGTAGGCGTCAATATGTTTAGTCTTGAGGGTTATCTAGTAGCATCTAATATTAGCCTTTGTAGGTAAAGGGGACAATGGTTAGAGTATTGTGGCCACCTATGTCCTGTAAATTGTAATCCCACGCTACGCCTTCCATGCTAGTAGTTAGACCTTGTAAGCATGGTGAGGAAGCACACATAAAAGGCAAAGAGAAACATGAATAGCAAGAGACTTTTGTTTTTTTTTTTAATATATTGTAATGAGCTTCTTGCTCTCCCTCAATGAGACCACCCATTGGTGTTCACTTCTCTCGCTAGTACAAGCTTTGTTCAATAACTACTAGCTGTTACGCGTTGGCAGTGGCAAAGATAGGACGAAAGAAGTCTTTTCGGCTTATTCCTTCGTGATCAACCCGTGACTCGCTCGCAAACCTATCCTTTCACGTTTGAGAGTAACAGATAATAGAGAAAAATCTCATACGTAGTGCGTCTATTGGATCATACTAATTCATGAATAAAACACAAATGCCAAAGTAGCCTTCAAGCACTTACAATATAAGTACCGAGCATACATACTAGTCACTATAACGTTGTTTCACATCAAGAGAGACAAAGTCAAAAGTTGAATGGCTAGCATGTTATTGGCAGCCTCCTTTTACTTTAGCCTCCATTATTAAGCTGAAAGATATTCTTTTTATTTTTCTTTTCAAACAAAAAGGTATTTTTTTAACAAAAGAATTACCAAACAAAACACACATCAGCAGCACCTAAAAAAATTTAAATGCTTTCTCAAAAAGAAATATACAAATATATAAACCCAACTATGTATTTATCTTCTCTTTGGTATAGAATCTCATATTTTATTGTATAAGAAAACAAAAACTAGTAATAAAACTATTATCAACTAAGAAACTAGGTTGTGCAATCTCTTAATTAAACAAATAAAAAGAAAGAAAAGAAAGAGATAGTCAAGCAATCATCTCAGTGGGAGAAAAGAGCAATCATACAATCATCTCGGAGGAGAAAAAGAAATAATCACCGACTTTTTGTCTTTTTTCAAAAATAAATAAATATTAAAAATAGATCTATCAAATAATTTCTTTATACCATAAACACACTTTTTAATGTGCCTTTTGTCAAAACCATTTTCACTTGTTCCAAAACCTTTTCCCCGTAAATAACAAGACACTTATTAGTAATTACAATAAACAACTATTTTTGCAAAACTTTGGCCGTGAAAGTCCATTCATCGGAGACCTACAAATGAGTCCATGCCTTTGAACCCAGATCTGGTCGCGTACTTGAAAGTTAACAGCCATTATCTCACCAAAGACAACACAAGGAAAACCCTAATTCTTTACTGACACTTGACCGATCCGAGCAATTCAAGACAGTGACCGGCCAACCTATTTTTTTGGCTGTTTTCATGCCCTACTTGTAAACCTACCACTTTGGACCACGCCATGGAAACAAGTCAAATCTTTCCCTTAAACGTGTATCATAAGGGCTGCATGGCCATCATTGTCTTAGATGTATTTACTACTTTGATCCATGAACATTACTATACAGTAAAAGTTTATCCGCACAGCTAATGCTTATCACAATATTAAGGCCCCTAAAAAACGTTCATACCCATTTAAAAATTTTATTTTTTACTTTTCGTTCCCCTTCATGTCTTTGTTCATCCAAGATCTTACGGCCTCATGTGATAGGGACGTGAAGGAAACAACTCCTACAGCTTCTCCCATGGCTCAGTCGTTATGCAGCTTTTCTTTTGTCAGGGCCCGGTCGTCTGAGGAGGCGAAAATAGGTCGCCCCTTGAACTTTTCTTCGGGACCCGCCTGAGCTTATTTTCCTAATCTTATGTTTGACAAGAAATTAACAACGGCTCTAATTAATTCGCTTAATTGATTGGTTGACTTGGTTGTACAAATTTACAGAGTTGCGTGATGCTCGGTCCGGCTGCGGAAAGTGAAGCGAGTGAGTTCATAAATTGTTTGTTCCTAATAAGCCAGGCTAGAACTGGGTCAAAAGGGAGAAAGAAGCTAGAAATTCTAGGCCAAGGATTATGAAGATTGTCTCCTTGGTTTCTCAAACAGTTGTCAAACTGAATCTCACAAGTGGCAACTGAATCCTCGGATATATCTTGTTTTATCTTTCATGGCCAACTTTCTCTTGACTAAAACCCCAAGTTGTTTCCTTGTCGTTTAGTTTTTTGGCTTTTCTCGGTTCTGAGAGTAATCAAAGTAATATCTTGTCTTGGTCTAAAGACAAGAAAGAAAGAAAAAAAAAAAGATAAAAAGGAAAAATGGTGAAGAAACCGAAGTTTCAAATTACAAATTGTTTATGCTGCCTTCCGTTGGAAAATCAGAACTCTCAAGTACAGATGAATCGATTCCTTCCAGTGGAAATAGTCTAATCACAGTGGAAACTGATCCCATGCATCCGCTAACGTGTAACGTATATTTGTGGTAAGATATCTTAGCACGGGACTACCAGTTTTCGTATCCTTGAACTTCCAGAGTTCAAGGCTTTGGTTCTTTGTATTGTAAATCCTGTAACAGTGCCCTTTGAAGTAAGCGTTCCCTGAAGCAAAGGAAGAGGAAACCCCACATTGACATTGAAAAGCTTAAAGTCCGACAATAGATTGAAGCAAGAGGTGTTAGGCTAATGGAAGACTCCTTTATGATGAGACTTCTGGCGTTTGACCTGGACTTTTCACCTTCGCCCGAAATACGGCAACCTTGTGTTAGAAAATAAAAGTTGAAAAGAAGGATATCAGCGACGAAAATTTGGCAACCGATGCGTTTACCCGTAGGATTTACTGTTACCAAAATGTCACCAATGTCATGCCTGGTGATGAGATGGATTAGAAGATACTCTTCCTGTATAGCAAACCCACAAGGGCTGCGGATATTTGGGGTGAAAGCTACCATGATCCCCCGGCATAAACCCAACAGCGTGATGAACAAAGGTTTGCGTCTCTGCTTAGTTTAGTTCTTGGGTCTCTCATGTCCTGATAAATTTGTGGTAAAGTCAATTTGCACTCTTTGTTCTGTACTTGACAAAAATAAAAAGTCAATTTGGAGCCTTTCCGCTCTACATGAATTCCAAGCCAGAACACTTAACTCATAAAGCAAAATAAAACAAAATAAAAGAAGATTAAAAATGTCTCCTTCTGTCATGTTGACCATGAACCTAGAATTCAGGTAAGAATTTGTTCATACAATAGTTAATTCATATAAATGGCCTACCCGTACATGCAACGTCACGACCTCCTTCTCTGACATGGCATACGACTCTTTCCAACTCCCGCAGAGGTTCGGACGAGTTCAAACATCCATACCACCACGAAACCGGCCATTTTATACCAATTCTATACTATCCGCTGCAAGTGGCCAAGTTCCCTACGATCATTTCTCTCTCTCTCTCTCTCTCTCTCTCTCTCTCTCTCTCTCTCTTTGGTATTTGATTAATTCCGCTACTTCATTGACTTACTCTCCTTAAATATTTCTTTTCAGCTCTAAAGAACCTGCCCTTAGAGACTAGAACAATAATTGCTTTATAAATATCACCAGGATCACCTCCTCATTTACCTCTACCCTT
This sequence comes from Casuarina equisetifolia, assembly GCA_028551475.1. Classification (NCBI taxonomy): domain Eukaryota; kingdom Viridiplantae; phylum Streptophyta; class Magnoliopsida; order Fagales; family Casuarinaceae; genus Casuarina; species Casuarina equisetifolia. The sequence goes on from CM052356.1 coordinate 23,045,159, forward strand.
AATATTGAGCATGGAGTTCTCAGAAGTTCCCTCAGGCAAATCACCAAGAAGAGAACTCCAAGGTCCCCGTCCCAGCCCACTTAGAATACACAAAGACTCCCACAAGATCAAGAAGCCACCACTGGCGCCGCAACAGCACCCGCACCCACAAGCTCAGCATCGCCCACCGATCATAATCTATACGGTCTCGCCAAAGATAATTCACACCAGCCCTAGCAACTTCATGACACTTGTTCAGCGGCTAACCGGATTATCATCCTCTTCTTCGTGTTCTTCCTCTCCAACCGATCCATCTGGCAATACTTCGAGCCACTATAACAGCGGTGCAATATCGCCAGCAGCCCGCTATGCCACGGTAGAGAAGGCTAGGTCTCCTGAAGGAAAGAAACAGCATGGTGCGGAAGCTGGTGGTGTGGAAGGGATAGAGATTGCTGAGGGAATTGAGATGATGGGTTCATTTCCCGGGATATTGTCACCGGGGCCGGCCTCACTTACTCCGATTCCATCGAATTTTTTCTCTCCACCATCTGATCCGAACCCACTTAACTTCTTTCATGACCTAAGCCCTGTGCTTCACGGCAGCAGGAATCATTTAGAAGGTAGCTTCGTGCCTAGCCCTTCAAACTTTGTCTCGCCTTTTATGTTTTCTCCTAGTACTCCGTCCCTAGACTTATTCAACAATTTCTTTGACCTCTGATTTGATTGTATTCTTTTTTAGTTCTGTAAACGGAGAGATGTAGGGACTTTTTTGGTTTAGCTTCCATGGAGAAGATGAAAGAAAGGGGGACCATATCGGAATTCCGATACTTTGCTTTACCGATGTAGTTGGATACTTCTTAATGGCAGTGTCTGGTTAATCTATTCCGATTTTAATTTTGTGGGCCATTGATGGAGAAAAGTTTAGGTCAAATATCTCATAATATCCATCCTTTTCTTACTGGATTCCACCTTCGTTGTGTATTATGCCTTGTAATTTGCTACATTAACATTTCTTGATTTCTCTCTTTACTTGTTTTTTCACAAATTTTACGCTTCTCCCCGAAATCATATGTTACAAATTGAATTCAAATGCCCCATTTTGACACGTTCTTTCCATTTCTTCGTCTTTTTTTCCCCAGTAGATGCGGTAAAACAAAGTGTGGCAAAAATACTGCGGTATGCTGCTTAATTTCTCATTTGGCAACTAGAAAGCATATTGTTGAGAAGAGATTCAACCCCCAATCCCTCCTCTGACAGTTGAAAAATATAGGTAAACAAAGAAACTTGTTAATTTTGTGTTCCCCCCCCCCCCCCCCCCCCTTCCTTTCTACGCCATATCCTTCCTAAGTTTGACCTAACGGAAGGAAGAGATACTGCCAACCGCCATGGATGGTAGGAATATGGTCGGTGTTCCTTCTTAACCAGAGATATATTTATATGCACTTAGAAAACTTATGACTTAAACTATCATATACATGGCAATCAATAGCGAAATGTTGATCATACGTTTATTGAATGAGGTCATTGAAGAAAACTTTACCCACTAAAATATAGGGGTGAAGTATTTGGTAGTTGATTTGCTTTTCTTCGATCAATTCGAGGCCATCACTCCTTATTTTTTTTCACGTGGCTATCAAAATTAACTAAAATTACCTGTGCGCTAAACACTTTCCTTTTGTGGTAAGTTAGGTAAAAGTTACTAATCATTTGAAAATTATAAGATGCGAGAAAATACCTAGTTAGCATGATGAGATAATTCCTGATAACTGAGTGGAAAAAATTGGCTAAAACCTCCCTTTCATTCCTGAGTGCTAAGCAAGATAAAGTTAAACTAAAGTACCCTGATTTGCTGGTGAGGTTCACAAGTACACGTCTAATCAAGAGGCTTGCTTTATCTTGCTTTTCCATATCCGGATGGATCTTTTTCTGTTCGATCTAATTGAATGATGCTTTGGTGTTTAACCTCTCTGAGCAAGCGCTTGCCTAACAACTTTTAAGCTTATTAAACGAAGTGATTTAGGGTCTAAGTCGAGTTCACATTGACGTTTAGTTTAAAATTCAATCAAACAGCTGGAACTCCACGCATATTCATCCGGCTGCTGGCTCTGCCTTTTTAACTTTACCCTCCTTGACTTTCTTCCCAGGTGCCAAATGTGCTGTTGTCACGATGTAAACCACTAATGTATCAAGAAATGTTAAAAAAATATCCCTAAATAATTCACATAGTAAAAAAAACGTGACTAACCTTTCGTGTTGACAAACTGCAACCCTTTCACATAAGGCAAGCGTAGTTGCTCTTAATTGGATGCACTGTATGAAGACCCGTATTTGGGGATTGTAAAGTCAAAAAAATTTATTATAACACTCATCACTTGCAAAGTTTTCTATAATTATCTTTTCTTCAACTCCTGGGAGTGGTTAGATGGGAGCAAGTCTAGGAAGGAAAAGCCGGCCCGCAAAAATCATACTGTGTTTTCTTTTATTTAAGGGGTAGGTTGGAAGCAATCATTGGAAGCAAGGTTGGATTTGGGTTGGCATACCTTAAACAGGGTGGATTGTACTTTACAGAATTCATATCAACATAACAGCTAATTCCTGTCATGTTCCCTCTAGGCATCGAAGTAAAAAATTACGCTCGATGTGTTATCTGGTTTGCTATCTGAGGGTCATCAGTTGGAATTGGATTGGCTTGAGTTAGCAGAAAGCTACAACATATCTCATATTGGGGAGAAATCCTTTCGACCAAACTAGTAAAATTAAAAAGAGAAGAAATCCATTAGTAAGATTTGACCTAACATCTATTCCTGTCTTGATTGGCTTAATGTTCATACCTATCTTTACTCAGAAAAAAGTAGGGCTCAAGTGGGGTATGCAGATTTGTCTTCGTTCGGTTCCTTTTCATTTATATGCACCCTTAGGAGAATAATGTCTTTAGTAAAAAAAATAAATTTAAATTAATAAAATTTATTATATAAAACATAAGAGTATACTCAACATTTCAAAAGTTACTACAATTACAAAAAGAAATAGAGATTGGAACATATAAATCTCAAATAAAGTGATATTTTCTTGAAAATGTTTTGTATTTTGAGATAACAATTTTCTTTGTTTTTGCTAATAGAATTGATTAGCTTAAAAGTTGTTAGGCAACATATGCAAGTTAAAAAAATAAATAAATAAATTTACTATCAGATTCCTTCTTTTATTTATTCTAATCATCTATTGTAGCAGTTTCTGACGAGCCTTTTTGGTTTCGTGTGTACTGATATGTCAATAAGGCCGGCCAAGGATGGATTGCTAAACTAGCATTCTCTTCCTTAATCTGCGCCACTTAGGCTAATTCATTTAATGCGGCAACCAAACGATCACCTCTGCACTTCTGGACTTTTACTGGGTCAAACGCTACAGTCACTCTTAGTATAATTCAAACGTTGTTGAAAAACAAAGAACCTTGGAATCTGGCCTGAAATGTCCAATATTTAAATCCACTGGGTTTAACCCCACTTCTTTTTTTTTTTTTTTAACTAGAGGGAAAAAGATCCTCCACAATTCACTCCTCGACGCTTGGTAGATTTTAACTTTTGCTTCGTCTGGTTGCCAAGAGCAAAAATTTACTTGCGTTTCGAAAGTTGTGAGAGACTACGTCGCAGTGACTCTCGGATGACAAGAGTCAAAGGCAGTGGCTCAACTTTCGAAAATATGTTCAATGTTGTCGTTTTCAGAAAGCCACTTTAGGGATTAATAATTGTTATCGAAAGCGTATTAAAGTAAACGGCAAAGAAAAGGAGGTGAAAGAAATCTGGAAAGGGTGAGGCCCCGCTTCTCGAAGTGTGTGCGAGATGTCTATTTTGAAAAGTCAGTCTTTTAAGGAAAAAATAAATAAATCTGTTTTAATCTGAACAAAATATTCAATAATCTATCAACAACTACACCTTTTGGCTTGAAGACTAGACAAGTACTCATTTATTTTATTTTAAATAAGGGAATGGTGTCGTTTGATTTGTTGGTTTTGTTGGTTTTTGCTAGGAAGTTGAGACGATATATGGGTTTAGGCCTTTTTTAGGATTTTTAGAAAGGGTTTCAAAGGAGAAGGATATCGAAGGCTTTGGTTTCTCTTTGTTGTTCCAAGGGTAGGATTTAGCTATGGTTCGTTTTGTTGTTTATTTAATAACTATCTTCTCATTTGTACTTATTTTAATATCGTATCAAATGGCAAACGGTAGCTTGCCTAGAGGGATAAGATAAATCGGTGAATCTCAAAAATCAACACAGGAGAAGATTGGTGAGACTCGAAGATTGGAGACATTGGTGAAGAAGAGATTTCAGGGGTGTTGGGGGGAGGGCAAATCCCTGTTCTGCAGAAAGCACCCTGGCTTCAGAATTGCCTCACTCAAAGAATACGCAGCCTACGAAGACAAATGAACTACGAGGGAAAGAGCACCAAAAATTTTATTGCAGATGGATAAACTTCTCCTGTCGATAAGAAGTGGTGCAAGACATTTGACAATAATTGACGGGGTATGAAGTACCTCCAGAAGGATCAATTGTAGGCTATGCAAGGATGTCGGAAGGTTCAGTCGTATCTGTTTGAGAGCTCTTAAATGTATCTGTTTGGAAGGCATTGACCCAGTCTCTTGGATCCATTCCAAATTCTTGTCAAAGCTTCTGAACTTTTCCACGATTCCGACAACCATATATCAAATTGTGTTGAAGAAAACGGTTACCGGAGCATTTATTGGAGTATGTCCATCACGTAGCTATAGCTAATCACTATATTCCAAAGCCCACAACAAAGACATACATCATTTCACCTACCTGGAATATGCCTTGTAAAAGACAAGGCAAGACTTCTGTTTCTGTCTTATAATTGACAGCTACAAAGGGAGATAACAGGTACATAAGCAAAATTTAGAGATGATTCACCTTTGACTCGTGGACAAACTTTAGACGAATACAAGTACGTATAGAGAAGACTTGTGTTTTATAATATCAAAATGGCTTGAAAAATAATTACAAAGTTCTCCAAGCATAAACTGGTCTTTAAATAGGCAGTTGCCTTCTATTACAATATAATATATCAAAGTTTATTATTAAGGACAATCAGTAGATATCCTTATCTTCATTTTCTTCAAAGCCGTCCATCATTGACTTTTCCACATGGAAACTTCCAGGGTCGGTTCCGCCCTTCCTTATTTTGTTCCTAGGATGAAAGGTCTGTGGTGGACTTAGTCTTTGAATAGACTTTTCAGAAGACTCTCCAAGATGGTAATTCTTGAAGGCTGAATTGTTGCTGATCTAGAAACCATGCTGACTGGTTAACCTTGGCAGATAGGTTTTCTTGTAGGATGTCTTTGATGCATATAGTGTCCGAGTATGCACACTTGATTCTTCCAACTTCAACTTTGGTGTGAACTTCTACATGGTCGTCACTAGGCTTGGCAGAGAGCTCAAGAGAGCCGTTAAAGCACGCTTGCCTCTTTCTTCTAATTCTCGGTTGCTCCTTGCAGCAAAAAGGACTAATAGCAAAGGCCGGTAAAAACTGAAATATGGAAGGTTCAAAAAAAGGACAAACACAGAAAACAACAAAATATTTAGGGCTTCTTGTATGACAGTATTTTATGCACCATTAAGCACTGCGGCTCAACACCTAATGCTTACCACCCGAAACCGTCATAGCAGAGCATGAGGCAGTGACCTTTCACAACACAGTACAGGCCGCTAAGAGTTCATTCAGCACTGATCATAACTTGTCCAATACATTGTACTAAACGAAAGATGTATTAAAAGTCAAGGGGGTAGATTCATACGAGTCTGGTAGTAAGGTTGAACATATGTATCCACTACTACAACCAGTGGGTGAAGAGTCGGATCAAAGGTCAGAACTAATAAGGCCACATAAGCCACAATCATCCAACATATCCATCAATGTAATCACTTCATACAAAGACATTTTACTCAACTGCAACACAATATCTATGATTCCCAGCTGCAAAATGAATTTGGCTTCGTAAGATAAGCTTGGGTAATAAAGCCCAAAACAAAGACTAAACTACGGATTGCACCAAGGCACAATACCCCATCCGTCCCAGAATAGACGTCCTAATTTGAGATGCCACGAGTATGAAGAATATATATTATCTTCTCTAAAATGTCATTTACTAGATATCAGAGGTGGCATGATCTTAGAGTTGAATCTCATTTCGCTTTCAGAAAAACGTGCAAGTAACGTAGGTAATTAAGGAAGTGAATATGGATTTCAAGACATCCTAAAAAGGAACATAGGAATTGTTTAATTGCTGATCCAGCGTTAGATTTTATGGTAGTAATCGCAGCGGTTCATTTGCAAATAGTCGTATTAGACGTTATACTTAGAGAAAGTTGAAGGTAAAAGATATTTTGTTACAAGGTATAGTTTATTGTGATTGATTAAAAAGAATATTTAGCTTATGGATAACCAAAATAATTGTGAAAAAATGTGCTGACGCACGCGAGAACCACCAAGCTTCGAGCAACAAGATTCACGTAAAACCAACAAAGAAATCATACACTTAAATTTGAATGTCTCGTGCACTTTTTCTAACTAAAGCGAGTCCTTGCTAAGGTGGCTCTTGGGGGTCATCCACGGCTGGTCATCAAGACTCTGACCGTCTTCAGCGGAAGGATCCTCGCGCAGAACTGATCGGATCCTAGCTCTTGGTTTCCTCGCTGGCAACAAGGGAAGTGGTGCTTCGCCTCTGAGAATCCTTGCAGCTTCCTTCACCGGTGGCCTCTTCTCGTGGTCTGGGTGGGCACACGAAAGACCAACCAGTAGCATCCGCTCCATCTCCAACACCTCAAACTCTTCCATCAACCTGCGATCAGCCGCCTCAATTAGTTTCCCCTTCCCCCACAACTCCCAAACCCAATCAACAAGCACTGTTCCATCATCTTCAACAGGTTTTTTCCCAGTTGCCACCTCTAGAACCACAACACCAAAGCTGTAAACATCCGTTTTCTTAGTCGGAACACCAGAATAGACATATTCAGGAGCAAGGTATCCCATTGTTCCTGCAGGTATTGTAGCTTCTCTTGTAAAAGAACTATGTTCATAGACTTCCGCCAACCCGAAATCTCCAAGTTTGGCATTGAACTCGGCGTCAAGCATTATGTTGCAAGTCTTGACATCTCTGTGAATTATTTGTCTCTCGCATTCTTCGTGAAGATACGTGAGAGCAGATGCAACGCCGAGAACTATATTAAGTCTTTGCTTCCGTGAGAGAACAATTGCTGAATATGAATGTTTGTGGAGAACTTTACTGAGGCTTCCATTGGGCAAATACTCATAAACCAGGACAAGTTCATTTCTCTCACAGCACCATCCTTGAAGCTGAACCAAATTCTTGTGCCTTAAGCAACCAACCATCGTTCCAAACTCAGTGGTGAAAGGGTTGCGCACACAATCCATCCTATTGGCCCTCTCAAACCTTTTTACAGCCACCTCTCCACCCGATGGAAGAGACCCTTTGTAAACCGTAGCTGATGCGCCTTCCCCAACAATTCTATTTGGATTAAAGGCCATTGTGGCTGATTTTATCTCTGCAAGTGACAACCTTTCTGGTACTCTGTTCGTTTGAACTTTACAAGTCGGATCTCCTTTTCTTCTTCTGACAATAAGCCTTTTTTTCATCAGGAGAAAACAGATGACAGCTAAAATCGCGAATGCGGAGAAGACAAGTGCAGCTAATCCTCCCAATCCAAAGGCTAATTCTTCTACCTTCTTTCTTCTTGCATAATCAGCAGTAGAGCTGCTTCGATCCTCTGGAAAGCAAATGAAACAGTCCCCTTCTGAGACCGTATCTTTCGGAATCACTGAGGGGAGAAGCCCAAAAGTTTTGAATCGCCAGTGATCAATGACATGAATTGAAGCGCCCTGCCCATTAGAGGCAGAAAAGCCGACATGCATGAACTCTTTGAATTGGTTGGAGAGGTCGATCTGGGTAGCAAGAATGGGACTTGGAGGCCTAATGTGCGAGTACCCGAGCCACACCTGGATCATTTTCCTGGCATTTTTGTACTCAATCCAAGCGGTAATCTGCCTCCCGCTTTTCAAATCAACCCCCTTCGAGAAGGCATCAACCGAAGCAATTGATATGATGGTGCTAACATCGATACCTACATGATTCCCATTGATGTCACCAAGTGAAGGATCATAATTCGTGTCAAATTCCACAGCGAAAAACGAGTCTTGCGCATAGAATGTCTGCTCTGGGAGACCCATATAGCCACGAGAAGAGCTAAAAGATTCGGCATTAGAAGTTATCAAGAATGCAATCCCATCTCCTGAAGGACAAAGCGTAGAGGGTAGGATGGAGAAGGAGAAACGGCACGAGAAAGAAGCTGTAATGTTGGCCGTAGGATCAAGAAAACGTATTGGGTAGACATAGAAAGCTCTCCCAAACCCCGAAGAAGAAGAAGAGAGAAGAAGAAACGCAGCTAAATTCTTGGGTAAGACTAATGGCATTGTTTTTGAAGTAAGCGTCCCCAAACAGGGTTAGATTCTTCTCAGAAAAGAAAGTGCCAGAAAGTGAGGAAAAAATGTAGTTAAAGAAGAAAAAGAAATAGACCCAGAAGAGCAAAAGAGAACGCATTCTAGAGGAGTAGAAGGGTGGGAATACGAACGAGAGAAACAAAGGTTTAAGCGTTGAAGTGACTGCGGATTCTTGCCTGCTTCAGAACTTGATCTTGTTCGTTTCATTTTCTTTTCTCAGTCTTGAATCTATCGGACGTTCCATTTCTAAAAGCGAAGCAGATGACTGAGAAAAATAAATCAATTACTAAATTCAAAATAAATCGACAATCTGGCAAAAGATTTATTAAATCTAACATATATGATCGTGAAAAATGCACGTAATTTTTTACCATAGCAATAACAATATAAAAAGATATGATTTATCTTTCTCTTTTCTGATGTGTGAAATAAAAACTAAATTCAAAGTATGGACCATATTTTTCTTTTGCTCTAACTTTTATCTTACCTAGAAGCTTTATTATTCAAAAAATTCAATCTTTCTATAAAATTGATCTTTAAGAAAATTATGCCTTACATATAAGACTCAAAACTAAGATATTAACAATATGTGATACTCATAAATATCATTTTCAATGCACTATTTTATTTCAAGCCTGAGAGACTAACATTGCACTTTAAAATAAGAGATTTAGTACTATGTTAAAGAGGTTCAATCATCTTTTAAAAATCAATTGTTCTAAGAAATGAACACATAATTATATAGAAAAAATAAACTCTAGACTAAAAAATAAAAGACTGGTTCACGCAATTTTCAACACTTATCACCATCATTATCACCATCATTTATTGTTGTTTCCAGTTCCCATCTCCCTTCAACTACCTCTGAAAGCATCATCTTCCTACTACTACTGGTCGTTGACAGATGCGATAGAATCGTGCTTCCAAAATATTTTTGGAAGAGAAACTTTCAAATAAAAATGGGGAAGGAGATAGTTCTTTTAGGATTATATTTCTCCCTTTTTGTCAAAGTTTGTCTTTTGGTTGTTGAAATATTAGGAGGCTTAGTGAACCACTTAAATAGGAGTATAGACTGATGATGGACCACTATTTTATCTTTTTTTATAGCCTTATTATGAAGACTACCATTCGGGATTGAAAGGGTTCTCACACATTGCCAAGTTGCTCCCAGTGGTCGTGTCTAGAGGTTTGTTGGAACCCCTTAAAATTTACTGCTTTCCTCATACAAGTTATCTAGAAGATGATTTATTGCAACTTTTTTTGTTACCTAATAATTTATGGAACTATTTAATTATCATTCACTTAAGGAAGTTGAAGACAGTTTTAAAAGAGAAAAGTCAAGGAATTAGCATTTCTACTTAGGAGATTATGAATTCTTTCTTAAGAATAAATATCCTCCGTGGCAAGAGAATGGTTGGCTTAAATTTTGTAAATATGATATATTCTCCATAACATGATTGAGGATACTTTTGAAGAATTTAAGAATCTTTCTTCTATGTCTTTTAATATTTATGAAAGCTAATTCTCTTACCGTGATAAAAAAAATATTTACAAAGTAGAGATTCGTTCTAGAAGATTGACGATCATGACATGGAGGACATAATTACTTCTTTAAATAAATAAATAAATAAATAAAAACAAAATATAGATTCCTTTCTGAGGCCATTTAATTTTCAAGAAGTAGCTACTAAAAATATTGAGAAAGTTGCAAGATCTTTTATTCAGAAAAAGCAAAGTCGGTGCCAAAGCGAGTGATAAGAGAATACGTGATATTCCCAGTTTTTACAAAAATAAGGCCTCGGCAAAAGTTTTGGAATCTTAACTTTAGTCTTATTAATATAATGGGTTGAAAGACGTGGACTAATGGTCTCACTAGACCTTTAATTCTTGATCAAAAGTTGGCAATGCTTTAATATTTTGTAACGCATTACGCGTCTTCCACTTGCTTCTTTGCATATCTTTACTTGTGGTATAGCATTATATGCATTATAGTCCTCGCCCTTGACAAGCTTGTAGAAAAGTCTTCAATGGCTCTTCACCCTTGAGAAGCTCGCACCAAAGCCAATGGCTTCCACCAGCAACACTCAGACTGCTACCTCATCTCTTTCCTCTTTATGGAAATACGAAGTTTTCATCAATTTCAGAGGTGCAGATACTCGCAATAATTTTACCGACCATCTCTACCATGCTTTGGTTGATAAAGGAATTACTACCTTCAGGGACGATGAAGAGCTTGAGCTTGGAAAATCCATTTCCCCAGAGCTCTTGAATGCAATCGAGACATCAAGGGTAGCTGTCGTCGTTTTATCCAAAACCTATGCGTCTTCCACGTGGTGTTTGGAAGAACTTGCAAAGATTGTGGAACGCATGAGAGCAGAAAGGATGAGAGTGTTCCCTATTTTCTATCATGTGGATCCTAGTGATGTGCGACATCAGAAGGGAACTTTTGGAGATGCCTTCATTAAGCATGAGAAACGCCCCGAGGAAGAGGTGCAAAGGTGGAGAGATGCGCTAAGGGATGTTGCCAATCTCGCTGGACATCATTTAAAGGACGGGTAACATTTTCTGACATTCTTGTAGGACAAAGATTGTTTCTGTTTGTCTCAACTCTGGCAGTAAAATAGACACTTTCTGTTGTATATATGTCAAACAATTATCGGTTCATCACCACTAAAGCGTCACTCATGTGGAAGTTCATAGACAGCAATGAACCTATGCTAAGGTTAGATTAAGAAAAATATACCCACATCAAATTAACCACGACTTCTAGATTTTTTGAACCCATTAGAGACTTAAACCGTTGGCCAAAGCACTCAATTTCATGTTCCAGCCATTTTTAAGGAAATAACTATCAGATAAACAAACTCCAAAGAATCTCTCTACAAGTTTCAATCGATCCAATTGGTTTAACCAAAAAGTGACATAAATATTGACTTTAATCCAATTGACGGCATTTCAAGAAATTGACATTCTAAGTCCAACAAGGACATGTCTGTGAGAGAGTGGGCATCATCTGGCCAAGGCATGGGAGGCTACATTCATTCTTAGCTACCTTCAATTGGAATAGAAGAAAACAATAATTGCATATCTCCTTTGATTTTGCGAGCTGTCTCACCAAAAAATTATCGTTTTGTGTTTCAGGCCTGAGTCAATATTTATTCGCAACTTGGTTGGGGACATATTTCAACACTTGAATAACGCAAAATATAAAAAGGGAAGTGCTTATGAAGCTGGTCTTGTTGGAATAGACTCAAGATTCCAAGAGCTGGAACTGTGTATGGATTTGGCGTTGGATGATGCTCTCTTTGTAGGAATAACGGGGATGAGGGGAATTGGTAAAACAACACTTGCACAAGTTGCTTTTGAAAGGATACGTTGTCAATTCCAGGAGATCAGCTTTCTAAGAGATGCTAAAAGACGGACTGAAAGTGAATTACGCGACCAACTCCTTGGAGATTTGAGGTTAGCAACTGGTTTTTCAACACCAAAATGGACTGAGGCTCAAGGGATCAACGTGATGAGTGACAGGCTACGTCACAAAAAGGTTCTTATAGTTCTTGATGATGTGAAAAGAGAAAAGTTTGATAAATTAGCACTAGAACTGAAGTGGTTTGGCCCAGGAAGTCGAATCATGTTGACTACTACTGACGAGGGTTTTTTGTTGAGCAAATGTAGAATGGAAAACATCTATAACATTAAAAAATTGAATACCGAGGATGCTTTGCTTCTCTTAAGTAGGAAAGTGCTCAGCAAAATTCATAGCCAACAAGATTTAGTGGATATATGCATTCATCTAGTAAGCTATGCCGGGGGAAATCCTTTAGCTCTTCAAGTTTTGGGTTCCTACCTACCCACAAAGGAAACACATCTATGGAAACCTATGCTAAAAGAATTGAGAGAAGATCCCGAAAACAGCCTTACAAAAACCCTTAAAACCAGTATCGATGGTTTGAACCCTCCGCAGAAAGAACTCTTTTTAGATATTGCATGCTTTTTCAATGGGTTTGCCAAAGATTTTGTATCAAATATTCTGAAGGGTTCTCATGGCATCCGAGCTGATCACATAGATGATCTTGTTGACAAATCTTTGATTACCATTTTTGAAGGAAAATTATGGATGCACAGTTTACTGCAAGATATAGGTCAGCAAATTGTGAAGGAACGTGGTGTCACACCAAGCAGGATATGGGACTGGGAGGGTGTCTTTGAAGTACTAAAAGATAAAAGGGTAAGTGTGATAATAAAATGGCATCATCTTATAAAGTATATTATGGTACGAATCTAGAAAACTTTTGTTATATCTTCCCTTATGCCCTCTCTCATTGTTTTGGTTATCAGGAAATGGATTTAGTTGAAGGCATAATGTTATTCTCACCTCCACATCAAGATGTACAAATCAATGCTGCGGACTTTACCATGATGACAAAATTAAGACTGCTTACGATTGACAATGTCCAACTTCCTAGAGGCCTCAATTTCCTTTCCAACGAGTTATGTGTGATGATGTGGGATAGATATCCTTTGAAATCATTGCCAAGGACTTTTGGACCAAAGAAACTTGTCCTACTCCGTATGCATGATAGCCAAATCAAGGAGCTACCCAAGGGACTGAGTGTAAGATTTTTACTTATGATAGTGTCATTTATTGCATATTTTAGATGAACATCTAGCATATATTTAGATAAAAGTCTTAATTACTTAACTTTTTATTTATCTGTTTTATTCTTTTGTCACAGAATTTGGATAGGTTAAAAATTCTCGACTTTACTGACTCCCGGAACTTGGTTAAGACTCCTGATTTCATTGAACTCCCAAATCTTGAGATACTAATTTTTCAAGGCTGTACAAGACTACGTGTGGTTCACTCATCTATCAGCTACCACAAAAAGCTTACTCTATTAGATATGAGGGATTGCAAATGTCTTAGAAGCCTTCCACACAAAATCAACATGGAATCTCTAGAGACTTTTATCTTGTCCGGCTGTTCTAGTCTCAAAAATTTTCCAGAGATTGGACTAAATATGATGCGTCTCTCGACGCTTTATCTTGACGGGACTTCAATAGAGGAACTACCATTATCCATGGAGCATCTAACTGGCCTCACTCTATTGGATCTTCAAGGTTGTAAAAGCTTTTCTTCTTTTCCCAATGTCATTTACAGTTTGACGACACTCAAGTCTCTCAATCTATCAGGGGTTAAGGTTCAACAACCTAGATCATGGCATTTCCTGGGCCTTCCCATCGTAATATCATCAATTGCTGCCATTGCTCTTGTTTTGTGTGCAAATTGTTTCTTTCTTGCCCAACATCCCGAACCACAACCTAACTTTGTTTTACTCAAGTCATTAACAAGGTTATGCTCCTTAGAACTTCTAAATCTAAGTAATTGCAGTCTGGAGGATGGAGCGCTTCCTGACGATCTCAGTTGCTTATCTTCATTGACGTCCCTAAACTTGAGTCGAAATAGATTGACACGCCTCCCTGATGGCATTTCTCAGCTTTTTAATCTTGAATACCTTTGCCTAGATGGCTGTAGCAAGCTTCAATCATTAACAAATCTTCCATTGAGTATACGACTCGTAGAAGCACGAGAATGCACTTCACTTGAAAATTATTCAAATCAATTTGTATTATGGACATCCGGTGAATGGGGATATGCTTTCATTGATTGCGTCGGAGTGGCCAACAAAGAAGATCTCGAGGTGTCTATGTCAAATGCAAATCTCTTTTATTCTTTGACGTCGAGATTCATTGAGGTCTCTCTCTCTCTCTCTCTCTCTCTCTCTCTCTCTCTCTCTCTCTCTCTCTCTCTCTCTCACACGTTACATGTGAACATTATTTTAATTTTTTCCTTGTAAAATTTTGCAGAAGACAATTGACGAACTCGGATTATTCCATTCCATGATCCCTCAAATTGAAATTCCAAATTGGTTCAGGCATCAAAACGAAGGGTCATCTGTCCCAGTCCCACTACCTCCTGAATTGTACAACGATAGCAGTTGGAGAGGAATTGCATTGTGCACAGTGTTTGTAGTCTATGAAAATTTCAACAATGTCTCTAGGGGTCAGGCTTCAACAGACGTTCAGATGTTTTTTTGTCGCTTGGACATGGACGGAGGTGTTGTAGATTCTCCCATAGCCATTTCCATCCATAGAGACCAACTCTTTCCTTGTTCATTTGGGCTTTGGCTACTTATATCTCGTAAGACGTTTAGAGAACGTCTAAATGCTCGTGGCTCTATTAGCCCTTCACTTACAACCAACAACCCAGATATTGAAATTAAACAGACCGGCGCACGTATACTATACAAGAAAGATGTGTTGGACTTTCTACAAAATTTAAACCAGCAGTCCACCCATTTTGAAAGAATGAATACTCACTTGCAGGTTGGTTATTGCATAGGTTTTGAAAGGAGGAAAATTGATAAGTCCAATGGCCAGACTGACTCAAATGCAAAGCTGAAGAGAGAGCTTAAGTTTTTACTTTCAAAATTATATCAGGTCTGTCCCTATATTTCCCCATTGACAGCTATAATTTTGCATCTATTTTTCTACCTCACCGAGTGTCATGTTATACCTGTGTATTTTACAGGAAGACAAGGGGAAAACCCACTGGTATGATTATATCTTTCCTCAAACTTCGATTCCCAGATGGTTCAAGGATAGAGATTTTTTGTCCAGAACAGAAATGCAGTTGCCTTCAGATTGGCAAAACAATACAAGATGGATCGGAGTTGCTGCATGTGCTCTCTACACTGTCCAAAAGCAACCAGTTGATTCCGTTCAATGTCCAGAAATTTGTTTAAGTTTTTACAGCGCTGGTAGTGAAGTTGCCTCAACACGTTTGATGACCTTTCCACTGTCTAGGGACATTTTTGCTGAGTCACATCGTCTTTTGGTATTTTATATACCACGTATTCTGTTTCCATCGGATCAGTGCAGCAAAATTTGGGTCTCATTCCATAATAACGACACAAGTTTGGAGGTTCAAACCTGTGGAGTCCGTCTTGTAGACGAGACAGATATTGGAGCATTTGTGCGAATGTTAGTCCAGTGCATGTTACAATGCCCAGATGTATATCATGAGTTTTATAGGAAAACTCTTTTAGACCAAGTTGCAATGTCGGAAGGCTGTGACCATGGAGAAAATTCCGGCTACTCTTTCTCAACACAAAGGTAAACTATTCATTTGAGATAACTTTGTTACGGTGCATCATGAAATGTATTTCCCTATGAAAAATTAGACATTTTTTAATACTTGCAGAAAGTCTCAACCCATGCCAAAGCTTTTGCCAAGCACTGAAAATGTAGCCGAGGGTTGTACTTCACTTGGAGTGTTTCCAGATCAAGCAATTCGTGAAAGCATTTCAAGAGATTCGACCCCCACTTTTGTTTATTCGGACATACCATTTGCTAGAAATCCTAGTTCTACTTCTTTTGATTTGGGCATACCATTTGGGCATGGGCAGGATACAAGTGCTACATCAATAGATGTCCTTGAATCTTGGTTTAAGACATATTTTCAGGTACCTTTCCCCCCTCCCTCCCTCCCTCCCCCACTCTGTCTCTCTCTCTCTTCCTTGAGTCCTAATTCCACTTCTTTTGATTTGGGCATGGGCAGGATACAAATGCTACATCAATAGATATCATTGAATTGTTGTTTAAGACATACTTTCAGGTGTCTTTCTCCTCTCTCTCTCTCTCTCTCTCTCTCTCTCATCCTCACATCCTTTTGCATTTGATTCATAAGAACAAAGTAGATACTCCTTCATGATTTTCAGGGCCAGAAAAACACCAGAGCCATATTGCGTCATTGTTTTCCTCAAAGTGAAATCCCACGATGGTTCTGCTATCAGAGTGATTCGCCCTCAAGGACAATCTTGCTATCTCCATCTATTTACGATAATCCTGATTGGATGGGATTTGCTGTATGCGGTCTTTTCTCATTTCACAAGCATCCAACTGCCATTCTTAAAAATCTAAATGCTACAGCTTCTCACAAGTTCAGTTGTCTTCTGGCACTCGACTCTACTCATATGGTAAAAGTTAATCAAAGCATCACAGAAGACGAAGTGTTGATTTCATTATGCCAACGTTCATTCATATGGGTGTTGTTCATACCACGTAAAATGATTTCAAGTCATTGGGGTCACTGTGTGTCAGCTGAATTCTCATTTGTTAGTGATAGTCCAGATGTGTCACCGCTGAAGTGTGGGGTCACTCCTGTATACCAGCAAAATCTGAAAGACTTTGGTGATACAATGCTACGACTCTTGATCTCCTACATTCGCTACTCCACTGACATTCGTAGATCTTGTAAAGAAAGCGCAGTCTATGAGAGATTGCCTATTCTTCTTGATAAAAATCTTGAAACTGACAACACTAACGAGGAACTAAAACCTCAAGGGCTGCCCTTTGATCTGACGGAGCCTTGTAGAAACGATGGCTATCAAATTCTGCAAATAAAGTGCAAACATTCGGAAGTACGGGTAAGAATTATAATGATCCACATCCTCACAATAATATTTCTCTCTCTTCCGCCCTGATTGGACACTGTTTCTATTTTACAGGACTTTGATCCATCCTTCATGTATTTTTCATGCTTCCCTCTAAGTAAACCAACCCAAGATTGGTTCAGTCATCGGAGTTGTGGGCACTCAGTGGCAATGGACATGCCACCAAATTTGTCCGCTGATAATAACTGGTTGGGACTCGCACTATATGCTTGTTTTTCAATTGATGGGGATACAATGCCCGCCATTAACAGAGTTTTGAACGGAATAAAACACTTCCTATATTGTCATATGTCATTATTGGAAGAAAATTATGGGTTTGATGCAGGCCTAGGTTATTCTAGTAATGAGGGAGAAGAAGTGACGTTCTTAACAAATCTAGGTCAATGCATTTGGATATCCTACTTCCCACGTTGGAAATTCAAGGATACGCTGGACAAGTGCACACAATTGGAAGCATCATTTGTTAGTGATTTGCCAGGTGTGATTGTGCAAAATTGTGCACTTGGTCTTTTGTACCAACATAATCAGTTACAGCTTGAGCAAAGACTAAAACACTGCAACTCCTTGACTATTCAATATCGGGCCTTAGCACTATCAGTGGCTGATCGACAAACGATAAAAGAGCAGAGCCTCTATGAATGGATCGACACTACCAGACACAGGAACTTACAATTGCACATATTTAAAATACCTAATATTCAGACGGAGGCTGATGGAACGAAGGCTCAACTCAACACAAGTGACCTATTGGTAAGAAATCATGGTTATGTGTGATGTGCTTCAAGCTTCACCATTGACAGTCCCTTTCCTCTTGTCTTTTTCTCCAACTATCCACAGCTCACCTTCTATATATTCATTTTACAGGATCTGCATGGATGCACTATATACAGTTTGTGCTTCCCTCCAACAGAAGTCTTCGATGTGTTCAGCAAGCACAGTAATGGGCCAGCACTCACCATTGATGTACCCCCAAATTTGTGTAATAGCGATTGGATGGGACTACTATTATGTGCTCACTTTTCTTGCAATGAACATGGAACTGCCATCCCTGAAAAACTTGATTCAGCAATTTCTCACCGCCTCATTTGTCATATGGAATGCAATGTAGCTAGTCTGGAGCCACTACTCTATGTTCAGGGCATCAATAAAGAAGAATTGACTTGGTTATGTACAGCAGATGGAATTTTTTGGCTGTTATTCGTCCCACGTCGTTCATTTCCAGATTTTTGGTCAAATCAATGCAGTTACTTGGAGGCTTCTTTCATATGTGATAGGCCGGGTGTAGTGATACAGAAATGTGGTGGCCGATTCATCCACGTGCTTGAGGAGATGGAACTAGAGCAAATAATATTTCGTTGCATAACAATTCCTGTAGTTATGATTTCCAAACTAGGAGCTCGTATTCAGAGGGTGAGGGAGTCTCCTCAAGAGTACCACACCCATAGTACGACAGGACTCGGAAGAAGTAAAGACTCTGATGAAGACCAGCAGAATGAAATATCAACAAGATCCTGTCGTCGCGACGGAAGCAATGGAACTGAGAATCTGTACAACCAATGCAATGAGCTGGTAATTAGAAAAATTATGGGTATTTGAATGGTAAAATCAACTGTTATTTCCTCGCTTGCTCTACTCATTGGGAACAATAATTCTATTTTGCAGGACTATGATAAATGCCTTGTCTATACTTCTTGTTTTCCTCCAAGTGAAATTTTGGACTGGTTCAGCCGTAAAAGTGATGAGCCCACTATGGTAATCACTCCACCTCCAAATTTTCAGAGTGATCATAATTGGATGGGGCTTGCTCTAGTTGTTTCTTTCTCAGTCCAGCAGCATTCGACGAACACAGTCACCGAACTGGATTCACAATCTCATTGCCTCCTTTTTTGTCACTCAGAAGGAATTGAACCTTTCCATACCCATTTCCTCACTAAAGAAAATCTTATGTTGTTACGGCTAGGTGGATTCATTTGGCTGTCCTATATACCACGTGAGTGGTTTTCAAACTGGTTGAATCATAGTAGGAGCATTGAGGCTTTCATTGTAGCCGATTACCCAGGTTTGACCATGCAGAAGTGGGGATTCCGCTTTCTGCACCAGAATGAAGAGATAGAATGGAGGAAAACAAAAAAACACTGCGAGGATGTCCTTCATCAAATGGAGGAGACAATTAAGCCAATCCATGAGGACAAAGAAAAGCCCAGTACATCCAGGAGCTCTGATGAAGACTCTCGCCTTGAAAGACTGAGAGGATCACCTGATCCCAAACACAAAGACAAGGGCAAAAGAGTTGTAGATTAACTCTCTGTTTGGGCTACTACTTTCATCACTTTGGGGAGTCTCCCATCTTTTCTTATCATAGGTCACCTATTCCTCTAATTTTCCATCATATATATCTTATCAAGGAAACTCATTTTCTAAATGCAACAAAAACAATGTACTTTTCGCTGGACCGCTCCTGATATTTCTTCTACAATTGTGATTACATGAGGATATAATATTCTCATGGGTTAATTTAAAGCCGCGTTCCTCTTGTCATTAATATGACTAACATAAATTGTTTTTGCAGGAGAAACTTAGTGTCGTCTGTGATTTCCGATGTAGGAGAAAATTATCTGTACTTGCACTGCCTGTTGCTATTTCACTTAGTCCACTGGTTTTGTGTTTTGCAGAAAATAATGATCTGGCATCACTGGATAAATGGATAGCATCAATGTAGTTTTGCAAGTACTGTTTGATTTTGTTGAGGTGTTGGTCGCAATTTTTTATTTTTTTGTTCTCTTTTATACTGTGCTTTAGAACCGTCTGCTCTTTCAGTTGTGCTGTATGCTTGTATCATGCAGTTGAGAAGAATATTCATGCCAATATAATAACTAAATGGGAGTGCTGAAAAACGAAGTGAGTTTCCCCTTGGTTGACACATTACTATATGAGGAGAAACAAAAGGAACTAGAGCTAGCTAGCTAGATACTTTAGGAGCAACTTTAGAACAGTTTACCAGCAATAGTCCATATTAGTCATCTTTAGTGATTTACATATGAAATAAAAGGTAATGTATGATTCATTCTTCTCGGCGATAACATATAGACAACTTTTACCATATCAAGCTCATGCCACAGGCAATCTAACAGAATTCAAGCCACATATTCTGTCTCGTTCACTTTCTCTCTTGTTTGAATTGCACTTTCCGGTAGCTGCTTTACCCTAATAAAAGTAACATACAAATCTTTTGTGTTATACTTTGTCTACGGAGGGTAAAAGAAAGCAGGAATGGCTGAATCAATGACCCTTTTAATCCTAAATCAGAATGAGGCACCGAAACTTGTCATATTTCTTGTTTGCCTCCCTCCCCAAGAAGGCCAGCGGACTAAATACGCAGGAAGTAATGCATGGTAGTCACCGGCCAGGAGAGTTGTCGGATTGATAGGAGGCACGGAAGACATTTTCATCAATTCGAGAGCTTGTCATCTTCAAGTTTTGAAAGTATTGAAACTCTGGTCGGATAGAAACTTTGCAAGAAAGTTGAGAGCAGTGTACTAGCATTATTCCATATTACTCATCTCTTTACTAGTTTTCGCGTAAATAAAAGCTAGCCAGTGACCTCTTGTATTCAGTGAGGACAATACCGTAGCTAGATCGTGCCTTGTGCAACAGAACAGAATTCAAGCCACGCACAAGTTTAGGTTACTTTATCTCTTTTTTGAATTCTATCGGCTATTCCATAGTTGCATTGCTTGATGGTGTTACCCCAAATCTACTTTTGGGATAATTATTTAAATATTGCTTGATTGTTCAGTAAAACAACATCATATTGATAAATTAAAAAGTCGTCCTACAGGGTCCCAGTCCAGGACGTTATCAAATGATCACATCCGCAAGTCATTCACGTTGTCCACAAGATGAATGCTTAGACCATTCCTCCAGAAATAAACATATATGTCAGAAACATGTAAAAGCAGAAGCACATAACAATGCGGTATAAACGTGGAACTGGCAACTCCATCAAACTGTACAAGTTCCCACTAAAACTGATGTTATTCACTGACAAGCTGAATACTCGCGTAATACCATTGCCTCTACCTCCAAAAGTAAAAAGATGAGAAGAATCTAGAAGTAAACAAGACATCCCCTGTTTTGGATTATCGAACATGACAGTGTAGGGGTCCCCGGTTCAGGAACCAACTTTTACAGAATCCTTTCCATTGAACCAATATGGCCTTCATATTTAATTTGAGTTTGATATCTGATTTTGACTGTCTCTTTGCCGTAGGGATTAGGAATACATCCTTTGGAAAGACCCCAAGAAAATATTCATTTCCTAGCTTGTATGCAATCCAACAAAACTCAGGCAGAAATCTTGGGATACTCAAAGAAGTTACAATATCACGATGAATTTTCTCGAGAGCAGAAAGGCACATATTGTGCGTCGGTTACAACAACAAAATCTTGGACAAAAACGTGCGTTGCACACAAGTAAACAGTCGACCTTTATCTCTAAGAACCAGGACACTCCTAAAACCTCCATAATTTCAATGGCTAGAACCAGCCAATATCTACTCTACCCTTGTACATTCATATAACCCATACTTTCTTCCATAGATCTCCTGGGGTGGCAACTAGAGAATTTAGTGAGCACCGTTTGTCACCTCCCAATCAACACAAAGTTCCTATTAACAACAAGGGGAAAAAACCTCTCTAGTTCCAAACACATCTCACTCCTAAAAACATAATAGCAGCAGCAGATATCTTTATCTGAAGTTTACCGTCCATCTCCAAACAGTATTTACAGGGAGCTTTTCAGAGGGATAAAGAAATGTATGAAACCCAATATCCTAGCGACACAAAAAAGCTTACCAACAGAGAATCCAAAACCCCATATTACTTAAAGATCTCCAATCAAACAGGCAGAAAAACACTCCAGGTAAAAGCTATTTTCTCTCCATAGTAGGCAAAAAGAAACCACTCAAACCCTGGTATCCTACTCATCATTGCAGATACAATTAGCTAAAGGGTACAATCAATGTTAGCTTCTACTACAAACAGTTATAACAAGAGCATAAAAGAATCAACCAACAAAAGATGGACTAATCAGAAACTAATAACGGCGTTACCATAGTACATGAGCGGAACTGATAAGCCTCAAAAACAAAAAAACATAACTTCATTCAAACGAGAGGTATTGGTAAGGGATACCGCTATTATTTGTGTAGTCCAAACCACTACATTTGTGCAGATCAGTTGAGACAAATCTTGTGACATTGATCTTTGGGGTGCCTGTTAGTAACAGGGGCATTAAGAAAGAAAAAGAAAACGGGGACCATACAAATGCAAACGCAAAAACCAGCTACACATTTGAAAAAAAAATTCCAACCGCAGGAAAAAATCAGCTAAAGATAAAAGCTCCAGATAAAAGCAGAGAGAGAACAGAATCAAACCACCAGTTCAAGCAGGGGCAACAGACACCTCAGGAAGCTCCTTCCTTTTGAGATATTGCTGCAGCACGGCAAGCCTAGCCGTCTCGAACGCGAAATATCCCAACGCCGAGAAACACGCGCTGTGAACCACTCTGGGCCCCATTCCTCTGGTCAGCCCAACCCACCCCTCCTCCTTCAGTATCTGCTTCCCCGTGGCGGCTACCCCGCTATACATAGCCGCCGCAACCTTATTTATAGCCTCACTGCCATGAACCTGAGTCATCAACCTCGTCTTCACCACGTCAAGCGGCGTCGTAAGGGACGCTGATATCGCCCCGGCCAAAGCCCCACAACACACGCTTTGAATCGGCTCTAGGTGGGTCTTCCCGGTCTTTCTCAACACCGCGGCTTTCAGGTACTCGAACGACGAGTAACTCAGTACCCCAGCGGGCAAGTTCCTAAGCAATGTAGCGGAGTAACCAGCGTACAAACCCAACACACCGTCTTTCTCCAAAATCCTCAACAAGACCTCCCAAGAACGTCCCTTGGCCCCGGCCTGCATTCGCTGTGTAATCAATTCCTTGGGCACCATTATCGCCGACGACACGATGTTCCCCATCGCCCCGGCGGTTGGGGGAATAAGCATGGAAGGGTAGCAGTCGAGCCTGGACAAGACCGACTTTCCCAGCTCGCAGGTGCCGAAGTACACGGCTGAGGATGCGGCGGAGCCGACGACAACCGCGGACACGCCGCTGTAGAAGCCGAGTATTCCTTTCTCCTGGAAGGTCTTGACGATAGCATCGAAGGTGTTGGCATAGACTTGGGAAGCGCCCTTGGTCTGCATCTTCGTTCTGATAGTGTCCAGCGGGTGGAGACAGACGTAGGTGAAGGCGCCCGCAATGCCCCCACCGGCGGCGCCGATGAGTGCGCGCTCGAGAACGGAGAGGCTCTTGAGAAGCGCTCTTGGGGGTTTGGGCCCCTGGGGCTTCAGGGAAGTGGAGGCGAAGGAGAAGCTGGGTTTGGAGTCGGGATTTGGGGAAGATATGAGGGTGCTAGTGAGGTGAGAAAAGAGGGATGGGAAATCTGGGAGAGATTGTAGGTGGGAATTGGAGGATCGGGAAGGCAGGCCCAGAGAGGCCGAGATACGGGTGTCCATGGAAGTTGGATTCCCGTTTGCCCTCTGGGTTTCGGACCAGAGCTTCAGTCAAGTGAATGAAAATGGAGGCGAAGAAAGCTCGAGGGATGGCATCGGAAAGGTGCCCGTTATCAGACAGGTGGATACTGAAGATTTTTATGCAATTACTCTCTCACCAACGACCTTATGATTTTAATCATCATTTTATTTTAATCTAAAATTACTAGAAATCTAAAAAAATTACACTGAGAATAATTAAAAAAAAAACAAAGTATTGTATGAAAGACCAAAAACATTAATTGCTCTAATTATTTTTGTCACAATGTCAAAATAAACGCTTGGTCCTTGTAGGTTCCACGTCTAACCACCCATTCGAGGGTATTCTAGTGTTCAAGGAAAATCCCAATCTAACAGACAAGAAAAGCGTAACCCACGTGTAATCCATACACCATTATACCCTAATTCCCCGTTAGGTTTAGAATAAATTAGCAAGGATAATATATAAATTAATATGTTTATATTATGAGTAGTTTATAAGTTTTCTTAGTCCTATCTAATTAGAATTTTCTTAGTACTAATATAAAAGAAAATACTGTGAAAAAATTTACTTCTAAAGTTAAAAAAGTTAGTGTTAGAGAGAAAGTAAAAAATAAAAGTTTTTTAATATATATTGTAATCCTCTTCATCACGTTTAAAAATTGTTTCTTAGACTGAAGATATAGGAATTATTTTGAACCTCATAACTCTCATGTGTTTTTTCTTGATTAATATTTTATTTATATTTGAAGCGAGATCCTAAGGAATTTCATGAGTTTGAAATTCTTAATTTTTTTTTAACAAACTAGTATTAGAGCTTTGGTTATTAAATTAAGGACAAGACTTGTTCTTTGTAAAGCAATTAGGGAAAGAATGGTTATTTGGTGTGAACTTGACACACTACGCAAAGGAGAGAATATGTGGACGAAGGTTTGTTCAAAGAAGCTTTTTGTCAAGCATTTGGCATACGAAAACATGGTGAAAGGTCAAAATTAGCAATTGAGGTTCGTATTCTCTTCTTTTGACTTTGTCTATATGATTTTTGACTTCATGGTGGCAAAAACGTGCCATATTTTGTTAGAAAATCAATTGGAGATTTATGGGTTACGTCAAACCCATGTGGCCGAAAAGGGAATCCTCAATTCCTCTCTTCTTTGTTAGTTTTGTGGAGCAAATAGGTACTCCATAGATTCATAAGAAGCCAATCTATCAATTGGCCTTCTTAGGTGGTGGAAATCAATGAAGAGAAGTAGCGGCAAAAATGGGTCTATGGACCCATGATTCGACTTGGTGACTTGTGCCCAGATCCAAAACCGTGACCGAATCTAAAGACCATATCTAGCCTAAGATCGGAACCAGACTGACTCAATTCGTTGACCTATGAGCGTGTGCATTAGATGTGCCTCACAGCTCACCCACGTTTTACACGTGTGCAATTGTTGCTCCCAAACACATAAAACCACACACAATACCATGCTTGAACCATTGTGCAACACGTAAGCTACAAGTGTCAGATAGAATTTCATAATGTATTTTTTATGCTGGTTTTTGTAGATTTTTAATGATTTCTTGGGAGATATTTTTACAGCTTTGGGCATAATCAAAAGGTTATTCTAGTCAATTTGTTTGACATTTGTTGAGAAATATTTTGATAATTTTTTATTTTTTATTTTTGATTTATATTTGAAGGGAAAGCTAAAAGAGAGTCTATTAATTGTGATGGAGAATATGAATACTTCTAGTAGAAATTTAGTTATGTTAAATTTTTTTAATTTCCAAACTTAGTAGCCGCAGATGGAAGATTATGTTATTAGTAAAGATCTATATGATGTTAATAAAGGAGATTCAACTAGACCAGAGAAGTTAACCGATAAAGAGTATGAGAAATTGAATAAGAAAATTGCTTATCAAATCAAACACTTTGTTGAGGATATTATTTATCACCATATTGTGAAAGAGACGAAGGCAAATGAGATATAGAAGAAACTCGAGGCTCTTTATAAATGCGATAATTTTCAAAACAAGGTTTTTCCTTCTCAAGAGTTTAATCAATTTGAAGTACAGGATAGAACAATTGATAAGATAATTCTTAAGTGAATTTAAGTCATTTGTAAATTAATTGTCAATGATAAAAATTATTTTAGAAGGTGAATTGCAAGTAATGCTATTGTTAAGTAACTTATCTAATAGTTGGTAAACATTGGTAGTTACCTTTACCAATATAACTTCAAACAACGTTTTAAGTATAAATATAATCCATGAAAATTTGCTTAGTAAAGAAATCAAAATAAATGAGTAAGAAATATCTAGACATAAAGAAATATTAGTTATGAAAAGGAAGGTAAAAAGCATATATAGAGACAAAAATGGAGACATAAGTAAAAACAAAGGTAAAAGCAAGAATATAATACCAAATTCTAATAGGTTACATATAGTATCATGTTCAAGGAGAGATGTTAAGTACTATTATTATTGTAAGCTTAACTATTATAAAAGAAATTGCAAAAAATTCAAGGAATGAAGAAAAGAAAGTTAAAAAAATATACAGTAGCAACTACATTTAGTAATGGAGATATTATGATCTTTTGTGATCCTTAGATCAACATATCATATCAAGTGTTGTCTTAGATTGTTGACATGGATGCCTCTTTTCATGTTATTTCATATAAAAAGTTTTTCACATCTTATGCAAGTGGTGATTTTAGGTGCATTAGCTTAGAAAATAATATACAAACAAAAATAGTTAACATAGAAGATGTAGTCTTAAAGACTAGTATTGGATATAAGTTAGTGTTAAAGAATGTTAGGCACATTCTTAAGATTTATTTCAACTTGATTTCTACTGGATGATAAGGGATATGATAATTACTTTGATGAAGGTAAAAAGAAACTCAATAAAGGTTCTCTCATACTTGCAAAAGGATATAAGATTAGTACTTTCTACAAAACTGAATGTAACATTAGAAAGGCAAGGTGAATATAATAGAAGACACCCACATGGAGCCATGGCATTAGCGACTTGGACATCTAAGTGGGAAGAGACTTTAGTATTTGATAAAAAAAAAAAATTATATTAAATGTTAATGGTGTTGATATATAGTTAAAGCCTTGTGATTTTTGCTCAACTAAAAAGCAGTATAAAGTATTATTTTGACAAAACCTAGAGGCTACAAATGCCCCACTAGAGGCTAATGTGGAGGTGGAGACTACTATAGAGAAGATAGTGAAACCCCTCTAAAAGGGCAAATGTACCAAAATTAGTATGCAACCACTACACAACAAGATTTCAAAAGCAGAAGACTGCTAATACCAATACAACAATGGGTTTACAACCATGACAATGGGAGACCTTTAGTTTGAACCTCCATAAGGAATGGTACAATCCCTAGATGTAAAGGTTAGGTGGTTACACCAACCTATATGTTATCCCTTATTTGATCTTTGAAAGGACATGTCAATGCCCAAAAATGGTTTAATTCCAGTTTGGAGAAATTAATAATAAAGGTCATGGGTACCATCCTAGGTTAAAAAAATAAATAGTAAAAAAAAAAAGTCATATCTAAAAGAAAACATAGTCTTGATTTGATTCATTCATATGTGTATATGTTAAAGGTAAAAACTTTAATGGTCATTATGAATTGTGTTACTTTCATTAATGATAATTCTAGAAACATATAGTTTATGCACTGAAAAGTAAGGATTAAGTGTCAAAGGTCTTCAAATAATTTAGGTTATAGTTAAGAGAGCAACTAGAAGAAAACTAAAGTATGTTTGTATAGATACTAAAGGTGAATATTGCAAAATTCAGGATATTAAGCTAAAGAAGATAGTTTTTAAAACTCTATAGTACAATGAGGTTGCATAACAGATAAACATGATTATTGTTGAAAGGATTAGGTGTATGTTTTCACATTCTAAATTATTTCAATCATCTTGGGGTAAAGCAATGTATATTGCAGCATATGTTATTAACTTATCTTCTTCACTTCTATTAAAAAGTAATCTACCTAAGAAATTATGGACTAGTAATGAAGTTTCTTTTAATCACTTGAGAGTGTTTGGTGATAGGTGTATGTTCACATTTAAAAGGATAAGAAAAATAAGCTTGATGATAAAGCCTGAGATTGCATCTTCTTTGACTTTAGACATTATGAGTTTAAATATAGATTGTGGGATCCAACTGAAAAAAAACTTATAAGAAACAAATATGTTATTTTCTTTGAAAATCATACTATTGAAGATCTTAGGAATTTTGAGAAGCCAAGAGTTGTTAATGAAGTTCTTAAGGATATAATCTCACATTTTTCTTCTCTAGTAAGCACATGTGAAGGGGGAACTACACAAAGAAAATCACTTGAAAATAAAGTAAGTGAAGAAGTTCCTACAACTATAGTTAATGAAGAATTTGGAAGACATGTTATTAACCATCTTCTTAAGTTATTAACCTAGGCCTCGATGAGAAAATATAATAGAGAGCATCAACTTTCACTGAAATATCTACCACATGAGTAATTGATGCTAACTAATGAAGGAGAACTACAATGCTATAAGGAAACAAATGAATGTGAGTACAGAAGAGAGTGAAAGAAAGTAATACAATAAAAGATGAATTCTTTGACTTCATAGCGCTACCTAAAGAGAGGAAAGTATTTAAGAACAACTAGGTGTACAAGCTAAAGTCAAAAGAGAACAATTTATTACCAAGGTACACAGTGCAGTTAATTATAAAAGGTTATGATTAGAATAAGAGTATTGACTTTAAGGAGATTTGTTTACCTATAGTGAGGATGTCATTTATTAGGGTTGTTCTTGGTTTAACTACTAAACTAAACTTGAAGATAAAGCACTTGATACAAAGATCACATTTATTCATGGAGACTTAGAAGAAGAGATTTATATGGAGCAACTTAAGAGTTTCATTGATAAGGGTAAGAAAAATCTTGTATCTCAATTGAAGAAAAACTTACATAGTCTAAAACAAACATCTCATCAATGGTATAAGAAGTTTGAGTCATTTATATTGCAACACAATTATAATAAGACCAACTCATATCACTACGTGTCTATGAAATACTTTACAAGTGATGATTTTGTCATCATACTTTTATATGTTGATGATATATTAATTGTTGATTAATACATTAAAAAGATTGTTGAGCTAAAGAAGAATCTAAGCAAGTCTTTCATGATGAAAGATGTAAGACCAGTGAAATAAATTATTGGTATAGAAGTTAAACATGATACAAAACATGAAAAATTATGATTATCTTAGAAAAGGTATTTCAGAGATTTGACATGAACAATGCAATGAAATAAACATTCCAATTGTGAATCACTTTAAGCTGAGTAAAAAGGAAAATCTAAAAAGTGAGCATAAGATTGAACACTTGAAGAAAAAATCTTATGCATCTAAAGTTGGTAGCTTAATGTATGCTAGAGTAAACATTAGACCAAACATTGCTCATCTAGTTGAGGTAGTCAGTCATTTTCTTTCAAATTCCGGTGAAGGGCATTGAGAAGTTGTGAAGTAGATACTTAAATATCTTAAAGGAACTTCTAAGTTCTATTTGTGTTTTGGTAATGATGAACCTATACTTGTTAGACACATAGATGTAGATATGGCTAGTGATCATGATAGAATGAAGCATACAACAAGGTATGTGCTCACCTTTACAGGGGGAGTAGTTTCATGGTAATCCAAGTTACAGGATTATGTTGCCTTCTTTACAATAAAACTATAGTATATAGCAATTACTAAGGGCGAAAAAAAATGGATGAAAATATTTCTTTAGAAACTTGGTATAAATTAAGGGATAATCATCTATAGTGACAACCAAAACTCTATTCATCTCAATAAAAATGTGTCATCTCATTTAAGGTCCAATCATATTAATGTTAGATATAATTGGATTAGAAATGTATTAAACTCTAAACAATTAGATCTTATGAAGATTCACACTAATGACAATGGAGTAGATATGTTAATAAAGTTGTTGATAAGAGATAAGTTGGAGATACATCAATGGACTACTAGAATGGACTCTAAATAGAGTCAAGTTTAGGAAACAATTTTCTTTCCTGTAAGGTGCATGGATGTTGCACTAATGTTATTCCAAAAAGGAAAAATTGTTTGGTTTAAAACAAATTAGTAATGGCAAATATGCAAACTATCATATTCATGTTATGGGTAGTTTGTTGGTTTCTTAGTCCTATTTAGTTAGGGTGTTCTTGGTGATAGTATAAAAGAAAACATTATAGAAAAAAACCTAGTTCTAAGATTGAAGAAGTTAGTGTGAGAGACAAAGAAAAATAAAGGCTTTCTAATATACATTATAATCCTCATCTTCATAATGAAGAATTTCTTCTTAGATTGAGGACATAAGGATTATTTCAACCCTTATAATTCTCATTTGTCCTTTCTTAACTAATATTCTCTTTATGTATGTGATGAAATCTTGAGTGATTTCATGAGTTTGAAATTCACGAATTTGTTTTTTAACATTCACCCATGGTTGTAAAACCTAGGATTAAGAAGTCTCATACTCTTTTAGCATAACACTAAATTAATAAATGATTGACAACACCATAATCTATGCCTAAATGTCAAACTTGAAACTAATAAGTCCTAATTTTATTAGTTTAGTACTAAACTAACGAGTAATTGATGGGAGAACGAAGCATTAGCAAATTATCAAACTGTCACACAATAACGAGAAACTCACAGATAATTGCTTGCTTTCATTTGCAAATGCAAGCGCCCTACCGTTTCTTGGAATGGCATGATCCTCCTATATGTGCAAACGGGTTACAGATTTTAATAACAATGATATGAACAAGAACTGAATGAGCAGCTTTGTAATCAAATAAATGGCGCAATTGTGAGGGCAATTGGGAAGGTTAAGACGAAATACATGTCTATGATTTTTTCCAGTATACTTCTGATTAAGAAATCTATACCGTTTTTCAAATATTTTATCGCACGACACTTAATTCTTTAAGAACAAAATCAAAGTTCAAAACTGAAACCGAAGACGACGAGCGCGCAACTCAGGCCAACAACTACCCTGTTGCTCTAGCCCAAATCCAACCGCAGCCCACCACTTCCTCGGTACCACTAACAGCTCTAGCAAAGCCATCACAACCAGCTGTATTTCCGAGGGAGTTGCTGATTTAAGGAGTTCAAGTTGTCAACAATCCCTTAATTTCTAGCCAGAAGCAAATATAAACCATTACATCGAACACATCACCGACCGGAAATTGTTTTCTTCTTAGCAACTTTTGGCATCAATGCCTTGAAATAGGATTTAGAAGTCATAATTATCATGTGTTCCAAGTGTGGATAAAACGAATCCACGTCGTTTGAAAAGGATCGTGGCTCTTCCTTTCGTCTTTTAGCTGTTAAGAGAGAAACAAAATAGTAATAATCACAATAAAATGTCGGTTCTCTGATTACTCAATGAACCTTAGAAAACTTACCAGAAAATCGTCCTTTTCTCTTTCCTTTCTTATTTAAACATACAATTTTCAATTTATACGAGTACATAATATCTGTGAAAGGAACAAAATTAACCATATCATCACCTAAGCAAAGAAATAATACGTTACAGCATTTCGTCTCTCAAAATGATGCCACCAGGATGTTCGGAATCGACAAGTTCCTCTCCAATTTTAGAGCCCTTTTTTTTTTTTTTTTTTTTTTGAGGTCCGGATGTTTGGCTAAGCATGCTGCAACTATCAGGGGCCATCAAATTTTGCAAACTGTACAAAAAACTGTATTGCTTTTCTTTTTCCCCAAGTTTACGTTTGTTTTGATTTCTGGAAAGCTGAGCTACTGGGTCTTTGGAGAATCGTGGGGAAGACATGTCCTCAGATTGAGGCGCCATTGCTGGAATCAAGCAACCCAACTCCATGTGATGATTAAGGGTTCCCCAACCATCCCGGATGTTCTGTAGTTCTTTCAATTCGATGGAAAAGTACAGTCGTTTCCTTGCATTGATTGCTTCACGGGTTTTTCAATCCTGTACTGTTTCTTCACGCGGAATTTCTGTTCTCATTTTCTCTGCATGGTTAACGTTCTGAAACCCCTACAGGCGACCTGCAATGACCCTGTTCTCTGCCTAGGATCATAAAAATGCTAATATAATTGGTTGAAGCCCCTTTCTAACCAGATAATTTTTTTGCAGTTTGATATTAGTGAACTCTTTTAACAAGTGTGTGCCCTTGTGATCTCAAATTTAAGATGAAGTTTGAGCCTCCGACGGCCTGCTAGGTACAATACGCAGAAAATTGATTACAGAAATTTCCCCTGAAGAAATTGAAGAGCTCGGGAAGCAAGAAAGCAAAAAAGCCTTTTATGATATCAACATTCTTTCATAATTTTGCAGGTCAGTACCCGTGTGAAGGTACGCTCAGGCTGTATTTAAGAGAAAACTCTCAGTGAGGCCAGTTGCCGGCCAAGTCCGCTAAGGCTTCTGGTAATTGTGTTGTCCTCTAGCACTGTGTGATTGTCTCCCAGACCCCGAGATGCTGCGCAGCCGCTGCAATCTGACACCGTGTAGCAGCTGCACGCAAAAAACAATTCTTTGCATGCGCCTTGAGTTTAAGAATTTTGACTTGCAGGCGGAGAAAAAGGACGGAAAAGATGAGATATCGATAAAAGCAAAGTTCGAATATCAAAATTAGCTTAAGAGACGTAAGGATGTCTTTTTTTAATTAAGTTTCATCATAATATATTTTATGTAAGACTTTTATTCTATATGAATATCCTTGACATTTGACTCAAAATTATATTGGGTACACAAAATTTATTTTATACTCTATTTTATGTTAAAAAGTTCAACTTAAATTAGTTTAATAGTTAAAATAATTTTTTATTTAAATTTTATTACAATAGATTATGAATTT
The DNA here is from genome assembly GCA_028551475.1 of Casuarina equisetifolia. Lineage (NCBI taxonomy): Eukaryota > Viridiplantae > Streptophyta > Magnoliopsida > Fagales > Casuarinaceae > Casuarina > Casuarina equisetifolia. The sequence goes on from CM052356.1 coordinate 23,077,670, forward strand.
GATGTGAAACTTTTATCCAATATATATAATTATAGAATATAACAGAACTTATAGAATTTTAGTATATCGTCAGTGTCCGCATCAAGAATTAGAATCACCAAATATTTATCATTTGAGCATTTTTAATACTACAGAAATTGAATAATTCTATTCTAACTTAAAAAATATAGTGAAGAAAGAACCAGCAGGGCCTCCAGGTTACATAAGGAACTGAATTGGTCAACTCTTTTTTTTAAGGTCTAACTTGAACAATTAAATTCTTGGTTCCACTGCGTCAGTTGTCTTCTAGATGACAGAGCTTATGTCCAAGACCTGGGCCTATATGCTTTATTGGTCTTTTGTGTTGGAAGACAAATGCTTTCAATGCAATTTGTTTTAGACCACTTAGGACACACGAACTTTATGGTCGATTGAAAATAGAAAATACTTCATTTTCTGAATAGCAAGTGCGTTCCAGGAATCAAACAGATAATAATTCTCAAAAAATATTAAAAACATGTTATGAGACAGAAAATTCTGTGGAAAAGATTATCTTTTACAAGTTACCCTCACCCCACTCGTCAGTTCTGGTAAGTGTGACAATGCCCATCACTTTGCGTGATTTGAATGGTAACATGGAAACTTCCCTTCAGTAAATCTAGAAGCAGGACGTACTTGGGGAAGAAGCTTTGCTTGTCCCAGTGACCATAATATTGTCCTAAATCTGCCGCGACGAGGGCAAATCCATAACACAACCAAACAGCACAATTAAGTGCTTAACCCAATTTCCATAAAGCCATGTAAACCACATACCACTCCAATTACCAAGCCAAAAAGAAGAACCTCTGTCAGGAATGATGCAGACACCACCATGACGGGTCCCTAAAGTGTATCCACTAGGACGTGACATCTTTTTTGTTTTCCTAGAAATTGACATCTCCATTCTTTGCAGATTGCATAAGATCAGAAAATGCCTTAAGAGTAATTACAGATTGGGTTTAAGTTAATTTCAGGCGTGTTTCCTAATAATTTTTGCTGATTATGAGTTGGAGTACATGGAAACAGGCTTTCCAGGAGTCTGCAAGAGGTTTTGAAATTCTTAACTACGCGTACATGTGACCAAGCTTTCCGCTTTCAGCTTTCCGCATGAGAGAGAGTGGAAAAGAAAAGGCAAAGAAGGGGGAAAAGTAACTGTGGGCACGATGTTTTTTGTCGTATTACTTTTAACTGACTCCCCATATTTTCCCTTTGTTTCCACTTGCTTTTTTTAGCTTTTTGTTCCAGCAATCACTGATCGAAGGATTGGATGCTATAACATCAAGGAATAGAAGCCAAACACTGAAGACCTTTGTATTTGTCGTAAGGATTAAGGGTTTAATTTAAAAATCAGAAAGATGTGTCATCTAAATTTCATAAAAAAATCACATATGTGTGAGATTTTTGTCATACAAACAATATTAAACTTCTTGGTTGTAGAAGTCAAAAGAAAAAAGATCACTTAGAATGGAAAGCATATTATGGTATTTTTTCCACTTAAAATAAAATTAATATGCTAAAACAATTCCGCATTTCTTGAAATGCGACGTGTTTTAAGGGATGACTAGACTAAAATCCAATAATTAATGAAATTGTTAGAAAGAAATTAATAAAGGTAAAAGGTAAAGTGCTGCCATCTAAATATCAGTTTGGTTACATGATATGTACCTTCCCGCTAAGCAAGAAGAGGTTAGAATGTGGAATCATGAAATACAAACGTCACTTCTATGACACATATGTGGGATATGTTGAAAACAAACCAAACTCCCTGGTTTGTCTCATTAAATTACGCGGAACCCCATGGTTGTGCCTCGGCGAACAAATGGTCCCCATCTCCGGGGCAAGGGGCCGACCAAGCCGTGCAGATTGTGGAATTGTGTCACATCGGCAGGGCCCTCGCCTTACAAGTTTGGCTTCTTGTCCGCAAAGTTAGCCTTTGGAAGCCTCTCATCATTTCATGCTTCATTTCCCTTCCATCAAGATTTCACAGCACTTTTTTCCCCATCAGAATTATAGCACTTCTAATGTGGCGGCTTTCAGGGTAGCTATCAAGTTGTTAGTGTAATTATTGTATTATTAGTACTCCAATTATGAACCCCCATAATCTATTCGATGAATTTTCCTGCTTCCACCTTTTGGAATCATAACCCAATGCCCCTGCAAACACTTAAATTACTTGGTTATATATAGCTACTGTTCACGAAAGTAGAGGAAGTTCCTGGCCACTTAAAAGCTCAGGCTTACCTCAAATCCTAATTTACTAATCATTACATGAATTCACATCTCATTCCAGGAACCACCCAAACCATATAATAAAATCTATTTTCAATACAAATTTATGAAAAATACGTTTGTGGTCTTGAAAAATAAAAGAATGTACTGTAGTCACAGTCAAAATCTGGGAAAGGTAAGAGTCCACAGTACGGGCGGCTAAGATGGGTTTGGATTGAAGAATTAGGTGATATCGTTCAGATTCAAACTGACGCCCACTTAGGGACGGAGACCGTCATCAACGACAACCCGGTCGTTCACCTACGAAAGCAAAAAGGGCGGCTCGGACTTCAACAAAAGCGGCACCAGATTCTAAGGGGCGCTTGGTAATTTCAAGGCGGCTTCACAAAAGCAAAGAAAGATCATAGTAATTATCACCTTCTTTAATTTCATTTCAGTAATTAGCTGAATGTCCTTAAAACGGCACCTTCCCTTAATTTCTGAAAAGATCTGATATGACCCGAGAACAAATCATGATGGATTCACGGTTTTGTCCCTTCTGTGATCCCCGGAAGTTTCCTCCTCTTCCAATATTAATTATCTCCTACCAATCATATAAAACCGTTTAAAATGATAATATCACATTGCAAATGGTTATTGTCATAATGACACCCTTAATTTTTTAGTTGGCGTTATTTGATTTCTTCACAAGATAACGTAATATTCAATCCAAATTAATGTATTAAATGGTTAGCTTTCCCCGTGGGGATAGTATTGATTCATCGAATGACTTTAAAGCATCGCCTAATTTGGCAAAAAAAAAAAAAAGAAAAAGAAAAAGAAGAGTTTCTCCTCACTTCGTCTTCCTAATCTCCCAAATTTTACACGTTTGCTATCAAACGCAACCCAGACCAACGCAAATGAACAACTTAAACATAATATGACCTTTTTTTTTTAAAAAAAAAAAAATAAATACGTACCCGCACACGTATTTGATGACGAATTTGAAACCTCTTGATATCTAATTTAACAGAATCATGTGCTTGTTGTTTAAACATAACGTCCCGTTGGTAGGCGGACATCCGTCGGCGTCTAACCGCGTCGCAACCGCCACCAAATATTCGGACCCGGCAAAGCACCAACCAAAGCCGCTCGCGTAAGATACCGAGTAGACGGCCACCTCTTTGGAATATGAGGATATTTTCGTCATCCAAAAATAATCACCGAAAATAAAGTTTAGCTGATTTTGCTTGATAAAAAGAAAGTAATAAATAAAAACAATCTTATGGCCCTTTTCTGAGTTTTAAGAGTTTAGTACTTGTACGTTTTTAAGTGTTCATTGTTCCCAAAAGACCCTTACGGCTGGGACCCGACGTGCGTCCCTCCCAAATCGTCAGAGCAATTAAAGAAATGGAACAGTACTTGGGATTTTAGTCATTCCGTTTTATTTATTATAATATTTTCGTAACTTTTGTTGGGCATTGGAAATGTCTTCTCAGGCATTCTCACGCTTTTCCATTTTTGCTTTCGCTCTTTTTATTTTTCTCATCTTTGACTCTTTGTACTTTTGCAGACTCCGATTCTCTCTCTCTCTCTCTCTCTCTCTCTCTCTCTCTCTCTCTCTCTTTTTCAGAGACTTTCTCTCTCCTCTGTCTCCTCCATTCTTTTCGTCCTGTTCTCCTCATCGGAGCGTCCGTCTGCCGCTGGAATTTCTCTTTCGAACGCACTCTTAGCCTTCCCAACTCGCCGGGAAACCGCTCCTTCCACCTCTGGAGCCGGTATTCAACAGTCCCAGCGAGGACGCCAGGTGAACGCAGTGCTTGCTTTGACTTTGGAAATGTCAACGAACTCGCTAAGGCTTTGGTTCTAGAGGAGAGGCGTGGATCTGAGGTGAAACTGTGTGATGTGAGCAGCGGGGAGTTCATGGTAGTGTACGGACGAGGCAGCGGGAGCCTATGATGACCGGAGCTCCGGCCAGCGATCAGAGAGGGTGGTGGCATTTTGGTAAATCTCTCACATGGAATGGCCGATCTTGTTAGCTACGGGAATGCAGACCGTGACATCGAACAGGTCTCTCTCCTCTTCCTCTTCTCTGTGTTACGCTTGAAAAATGATTTTTATTTCATTTTATTTTATGGCCTTGCTTCAAATTTTCTTATAGGGGAGAGAGAGAGAATTGCAAATACTGATTCAGGTAGAGTTTGGTAGAAAATCTGTTTGCTTTATAAGTTGCTGCAAACCGGTGCAGGAAGATGTATTTTGTGTCAGTTAGTTTCGGAATTGGAGAGCATGGGAATTTGTGTTCTCAATTCAGAAGTCTTTGCTCTGACCTTTTGATTTTTGTTGATGGTGGACTTTGTCTCCGGGGGATGTGTAAAGTAATGTCATAAGCTGATAACAACTCGTCTCAAAAGATATCTTGATGCATTCGTCAAGATGTTAGTGTTTTTAAGAGCAACGGCAGACCTATTGTGCTTAGCAGGACTTTGCACTTTTAATTATTTAAATTTGGAGCATAGTTTGTAGCTCTTGATGGCATCTGATGGTCTTCATATAAGTGGAAATGTAGAAACTAAGAGTAGGTCTTCTACCGAAGAATTTAGAAAAAACTGCACCTAGGAGCGCCAATTGGCTGGATGGTTAGGCGAGCTAGAATTTAGATAAGTACATGCAACTTTTCTGATTGGGAAGTTGCACGTATTTGCAATAGGTCTTCAACCCACAACCTTGGTCCCATTGTTGGTTGCTTTGTGTAGAAATGAACAGGCTCCAAGACATAACAAAATAAAAAGGGAAGATGCTCTTGTGGATTTTTTTTTTTTTGGTTTGGGGGGGGGGTGGTGTCGCAGTTTAGGATGTGTGTATTGCCCTGCCTGTGTGTCATGGAGAATGAGGTGTCCCTAAGAGCCATCACATGAAGAGATCTGTAAGCAGCAGGAGAGTTTTGGGAGTTCTGTCATCCCACATGAAGGGAGGACCAAGATTATGCCTCTTTCCCGAGTCTTGAGCATAGACCACAATATTTACCATGCTTTTATTCCCCTAGTTGCTTTCAGTAAAACTTTCGAAAGACATTTACTGGCACGTCTGAACATAGTTTAACCCTTACATCAGCAAGAAAAGAAACTGAAGAAGTTAAATGCTTATCAGATTCAGACTTCTAATCACGGAATACTTTATATGTGGTTCTTAATGAACTTTGTAAATTTTGGAGTATTTGAATTTATGTTTCCTAGGAAATGCCACTGAATTTCTGATCAGTAGATTTCATAGTCAAAACTGTGTAGATCCCTCTTGTCTTTCCGTATTAGCATACAAAATTTGCGTTTGAATGGTTTCTCTTTCACTTTTTTTAACCTTTATTTTACCTTATGCAGGCATTAATTGCTTTGAAGAAGGGTGCTCCATTGATTAAATATGGTCGGAAGGGAAAGCCTAAGTTTTGTCCGTTTAGACTGTCGAACGTAAGTATATATCTCCAGACTTTTCTTGTAGATTTTGGTAGTTAGAAAATTTGGCTAAAAAGTTGACTGGAATTTCTGCTATTTTCTTTTCTTATCTCTTTTTAAAACTACAAGGTTGTTGTTGCATCAAGTGAGTTGATATAAACACCTGTCCAAAAATAAGAATCGCATGGATGATATTGAATGAAAAAGTATGCCTGTATCTTATGTAGGGCATCGTAGAAGTTTCAATTGCTAAAGTTTTGGCTTAAAATTTATCACTTCTAAAAACGTGCTAGGCAGTACAATCTCGAATGGGAACTGTACCTCAAGCCTATGAACTTTCTATAGGGATTTGGTCATAGTATTTTCATCCAATGGTCTAGGAAATTTCATTGAATCTCCATCATTTTGCATCTAAATTGAAGTGATAATAGGGAATATCATAGTCTTCTGCTGCAAGTTTTGTTGGTTGTTTTATAAGTAATAATCTGTATAGTAGTCTTATTTTTGCATGATTGTGTCTGAAACTTTGCATATTAACTGTTCAAAGGGCTAAATGATGGAAGAAAAATAAGGGATATTCTTATTTTAGCATGATTGTTACTGCATCCTGCCAAAATTGGACGTAGTTGATATTGTAATATTACTTTGCATATTGAATTTTCAAGGGCTACATAATGGGCGAAACAAAAGGGATGCTTCAGTTGTGAGAACTAGAATATGTGAAAGTAGGTATTTCACATTTCAGTTCAAGTGACCCAGATGTTGGTTCAATAGGATGGCAGTAGATTATGGGTGGTCTCTTTGTTTTAGAAACTGTAACAATCCCCTTCAAGATTTCCTTCTGATTCCACGGGAACACTTCTCTGGTAAAGATTAGTTAACTCTCCAATTGCAATCTATTGTTAGCTGCATAAGTTTGGGAAATATGAAAACTGAATGAACTCTTGAAATCTGTGTGAATGTTGCATGTGGATATATGATGGGAAAATGTAGACAGTTCTAGTTCTGGTTCAGTAAGAAGAAAGACTATTTTAGGTTTTCCATAGAATAGATGGAGCATTTCTCTGTAAAGTTTCCAATAACCAAATCTTTCCCTATTCCTCTATAGTATCATGATGAAACATTCAATGGATACTTCGCCATTGACCTTATCTACTTTACCGTTGCATATTGCTTGTTGTTTTGAGGGTTTTGGATATTGCATTGCCTCTTCATACTTGTAGTTTTATGGATGTTTTAATTGAGCTATCGAGTAATTTATTTGTTAGCAAAGTTTAAGTTAGTATTTCCAGCCTAGAATCTAGCTATTCCCCAGTCACTCGTAAGGACTATTCTCCATTGTGTTTCACTTCTCTTTGCTGATCTTACATCACTTCAGAGAAGCATCTCATTTTGTTAATTTAGTATTTCCAGCCTAGAATCTAGCTATTCCTCAGTCACCTTTAAGGTCTATTTTCCATTGTGTTTCACTTCTCTTTGCTGATCTTACATCACTTAAGAGAAGCATTTCATTTGGTTGTGGTTAGTCATGAATTTTGTTTTGTAATATTTGTGACCTGTGCGGGGTTGTGGGGAGAGAAAATCCTTTTGTGATTTATCAGCCTTGACTTCGATGAAAAATTCTATGCATACTGTATAGGCTGTTCTCCAATCTTTTGGGCCATATTTAGGGTTTTATACAAATATATCCGAGAACATCATCTACTTCTGCTTCTTTACTGTCAGATGCACGTGGATTAACTCAAACCTTTCCTTTCAATATGTGGGGAATTTTATGATTCCCTGAGTTTTAAGTGCGAATTAGGATGTTAAACTTTGCAGGTCAATAATCAGATATGTATTTTTCTGTGTTTGAAATATTCTTTTGTGGAGTGCGACTCTAAATTGCAACTTTGTTAGCTTTTTGGATATTTCAGCCTGATCTGCTGGTGCCAATTTGGAACTCTGTTCTCAGTTTTTGACTGAATTCTTATTATTTTTAACTTACTATTGGATTTCAAAATGCAGGATGAATCATCTCTAATTTGGATTTCAGGTAGTGAAGAAAGAAGTTTGAAGTTAGCTTCTGTCTCAAGAATTATTCCTGGACAAAGAACAGTGAGATCTTTCTGCTTCCACTTGATGTCACTATAATACTAATTCATGACATTTGACTATGCTACACGATTTAGTTAGAAATTTTTAGTACTGAACCCTTCCAGTAAGTTTCATCTAACTTATTTTCTTTGATTCACGGCCAGGCTGTTTTTCAACGGTATCTGCGTCCTGAAAAGGACTATTTATCATTTTCTCTCATTTATAACAACGGAAAGCGATCCCTTGATCTGGTTGGTGATAGAATTCTCTCCATAGTATCATTTTGATTGTGTTATAATTTTCTGTTTGCTTGAATTGCGAATATAATATGTTCTTGATGTTTTTTCAGATTTGCAAGGATAAAGTTGAGGCTGAGGTGTGGATTGCAGGCCTCAAAGCATTAATACCCTCTGGTCAAGGTGGGCGTTCCAAAATTGATGGACGGAGTGATGGAAGCTTCTACCTTGATGTAAATATTCATGCACAAAACTCCTTATCTTTTAGTTTGTGATTTTTTTTTTTTGTGTGGAAATTATTGACTAATCGGAAATAAAAAAGAAGACTTGAAATTTTGTGAACAATGTGGAGTCAAATTTGTGGGTTCTCAGATATAAGACACCAAATGAGCTGTATCAAAGTGGCATGCCCATAACTCGTGTGGTATTTGAAACACCTTTCTAATTATATTGGGAATACTTTTGATAAACCTCTTAAAGAATTAGAATTTCACCGCATCATTCCATAACAACAGCATTGGGCTAATGCTAAATGCTAAAGCATACTTCCAAACAACTAATCTATGTACTTTTTCCTTAGCCCAAGAACTGATGTTTATTTTTTCTTTTTGTCCAAGTGTGTTATTGTTATTTGCACAGTTAGTTTTTTTGTAGCTTATTTTACTTCATTTATCTTGGTATTTAACTTCCATGAGTATTTTCTCTTATGTGGTCTGCTGCATATCATATCTTGTTATGAATTTTTTTCAGGACAGTGCGGACTTAGCATCAAATAGTGCAAGTGACAGTTCATTAAGTGCCACTCGAGACATTAGCTCACCTGAGATTTCTGTTTCCTTTAACCCAAATACTTCTCCAAACTGCTTTCAGCCTGACAACTCTTTGCGTTCTGAAAGGTCACATGCATCAGAAGAGGCAAATATGCATGTGAAAGGATCTGGTTCAGATGCTTTTCGAGTTAGTGTTTCAAGCGCACCTAGCACCTCTAGCCATGGCTCTGCACCAGATGATTGTGATGCTTTAGGGGATGTATATATATGGGGTGAGGTTATTTGCGATAATGTTGTGAAGGTTGGAGCTGATAGAAATTGTTGGAGCCCAAGAGCAGATGTGCTTCTTCCCAGGCCATTAGAGTCCAATGTAGTTTTGGATGTACATTACATAGCCTGTGGAGTCAAGCATGCTGCCTTAGTTACTAGGCAAGGTGAAATTTTTACCTGGGGTGAAGAGTCTGGAGGACGGCTTGGGCATGGTGTTGGAAAGGATGTTAGTCAGCCACGTCTAGTTGAAACTTTGGCAGCTATTAGTGTTGATTTTGTGGCCTGTGGGGAGTTCCATACTTGTGCTGTTACAATGGCCGGGGAACTTTATACATGGGGAGATGGTACGCATAATGCTGGGCTTCTTGGACACGGTACTGATGTCAGTCACTGGATACCTAAGAGAATCTCTGGTCCTCTTGAGGGGCTTCAAGTTGCTTCGGTTACTTGTGGTCCATGGCACACTGCCTTGGTAACATCAACAGGGCAGCTTTTTACATTTGGTGATGGAACTTTTGGTGTCTTGGGCCATGGAGATAGGGGAAGTGTTTGCTGTCCAAGAGAGGTAGAGTCTCTTGCTGGGTTGAGGACAATTGCTGTTGCATGTGGTGTGTGGCATACTGCTGCGGTGGTGGAGGTAATTATGACACAATCTAGTGCAAGTGCTTCATCTGGTAAATTGTTTACTTGGGGTGATGGAGATAAAAATCGTCTCGGTCATGGGGACAAGGAAGCTCGGCTTAAACCTACGTGTGTGCCAGCCCTTATTGACTACAATTTTCACAAGATTGCTTGTGGACATAGTTTAACTGTTGGAGTCACCACATCTGGACAAGTTTTTGCAATGGGGAGTACTGTTTATGGTCAACTTGGGAATCCCCATTCTGATGGAAAGCAACCTAGCTTGGTTGAAGGCAAGCTTGCTGGTGAATCTGTTGAGGAAATTGCATGTGGTGCATATCATGTGGCAGTATTAACTTCCAAGAATGAAGTTTATACATGGGGAAAGGGTGCTAATGGTAGGTTGGGCCATGGAGATGTTGAAGATCGAAAAACACCAACACTGGTGGAAGCTTTGAAAGACAGACATGTAAAATACATTGCTTGTGGCTCAAACTACACAGCAGCTATTTGTCTTCATAAATGGGTTTCTGGTGCTGAGCAGTCGCAGTGCTCTGCTTGTAGACAGGCTTTTGGGTTTACTAGAAAGAGGCATAACTGCTATAATTGCGGACTTGTGCACTGCCATTCTTGCAGTTCTAGGAAAGCTTTAAGGGCAGCACTGGCGCCTAATCCATTCAAGCCATATCGTGTTTGTGATTCTTGTTATGCAAAGCTGAATAAAGTTTCAGAAGGTGGTACTAGTAGGAGAAATGCTGTTCCTAGGTTGTCAGGTGAGAACAAGGATAGGTTAGACAAAGCTGATATAAGATTGTCAAAATCAGTGCCTTCCAACATGGATTTAATAAAGCAGTTAGATAGTAAAGCAGCCAAGCAAGGGAAGAAGGCCGACACATTCTCCATAGTTCGATCCTCTCAAGCACCTTCTTTGCTGCAGCTGAGAGATGTTGCTCTTTCTAGTGCTATGGATCTGCGTCGAACAGTTCCTAGACCAGTTCTCACACCATCTGGAGTGAGTTCCAGGTCTGTGTCTCCTTTCTCAAGGAGACCTAGCCCCCCGCGTTCTGCCACACCTGTTCCTACCACATCGGGACTTTCCTTCTCCAAAAGTATTTCTGATGGTTTGAAGAAAACGAATGAGCTATTAAATCAAGAATTGCTTAAGTTACGTGCACAGGTATATAGTTAAAGTTTCACAGGCTTCTATTTTAATTATATTGATCTTTTGAGAGCAAGTATTGGCTTTTGTAAATTTCTATGTAATATACGTTTGTGTTCTATGTTTTGATTGTTCTAAATCACTTTAGGTGGAGAGCCTGAGACAAAGGTGTGAACTTCAAGAACTAGAGCTTCAGAAATCGGCAAAAAGGGCTCAAGAGGCTACGGCAATTGCTGCTGAGGAATCTGCTAAATCTAAAGCTGCAAAGGAAGTTATAAAGTCACTTACTGCACAGGTTATTTTCTTGTTTGTAGACTTGTTAATTTTGAACTGGATTTCCTTGGAATTCATTGTTCGTCTCTGTAAATGCTTCTTTAGTAGAATGTTTTGCAGAGTGTATGTTCCTGTTGCATTTAGTATTTGATTTGATGAATTACACAATGAATCCTTTGGTTCACTGCGTATTACTTTCCATGAGTTTGAACAGGCATTCTTATTAAATGCTATAAGTTCTGTTCTAATCCTGTTTTGCACAATGCTTTTGAATGACGGGATTTTAAGTTGTAAGGTTCTTTGCAAGCCTAAATCATGTTTCTATGTGATTAATTGTCCTTTTCTTCACCTTCCTTCAAATCCTCTTTGCACTGTTATCTCTTTTCATTGTTGCTAAACAAATTGAATGTTACTTTTAGTAATTTTCTATTAACCGTCCTTGCACTATGTTGTAGCTTAAAGATATGGCTGAGAGGCTGCCACCTGGTGTGTATGACCCTGAGAGCATGAAGCCTGCTCACCTACCAAATGGTTTAGAGACAAATGGCATTCACTATTCTGATACATATGGAGAGCGCCATTCGAGATCTGATTCAAGCAGCAGCTCTTTCTTGGTTTCTACTACTGGAATTGACTCCAGTTCAACAAATGGAACTTCAGGCCCAAGTCCTCCGCCTAGGGATCTATCTGGAACCAATGAAGCTGACATATACCAACAAAACCAAGGACTTTTGAGCTCCAATGGGATGGTTGAAACTCAAGATATGAGGCTGCCAAATGTTGTAGGGGTTCAGCAATATATCAGTAGTTTGTCAGAGGCTGTTGATGGCAGGGAAGCTGGGCCTTTTCAGGATGACGGGAATGGTGTGAGATCTAGGACTTCTGCACCAGCTGGTAATAATAATCAAGTTGAGGCAGAATGGATTGAACAGTACGAGCCTGGTGTGTATATAACTCTTGTGGCCCTGAGAGATGGAACGAGAGATCTCAAACGAGTTCGCTTCAGGTATTCAAAACTTATCATTATCCACGTGATAAGAAGATTGGAATATGAGCTGATTCAGACTCGGCATTGCTGGCAACAAGTCTTGTATTTGTTATTTAGTGTTAGTGAATACTTATGTTAGGGAGAGCTTTTTGCATTAAAATATCCTAAATATGTGTATATAATGCTTGGATTTTGAGAGCATGGGTCTGGTCCTGCATTCACGTATTTATCACATGCTACCTCAACCCTATTTGTAGGTGTAGATTAATTTGTTGTACTAATATATTCTGATAAATGCATCTGCAGCCGGAGACGATTTGGGGAGCATCAAGCTGAAACTTGGTGGTCAGAGAATCGTGAAAAGGTGTACGAGAGGTACAATGTTCGTGGGTCAGACAAATCGTCAGTATCTACCCAGGCTGCACGCAAATCAGAGGGAGCTATTTCACCAGCTTCCCGAGCTTAGTGATACACATTTTGCATCGGTAATTATGATGATTTTGACGCAAAAACACTTTCCCCCCACTTTTTCTCTCTTATTCTTTTACTTTTTCATCCTTGCCTCCCCCAACCACCATTTTTTTTTCTTTTTTAGAATTATTTGTTTTTGTCCAATTAAATTTTCTGGGTATCTGACTTCACATATCTGTTGTAATCTAGTGTATATAGAATCATCAATCGCGAGATAATTTTGGCAGAAAAGAAAATTCTTGTCCTTTGCTTTGCTTCCCTCAACCCTTTTTCCTTGCCCTCTGTACTCTCCGTCTTCTCTTGTCTTGGTGTCTTTTATACTCGTCGAATCTTTATTTGTTCTGTCCAGCCATTCTGATTTCTACGCTTGAAGTTTACCCACTTCTTATGGTTATGGAGGGATAAGATGGTACAACAGTCTGTTTACTGTATGCTGATGTTCACATTATTCTGCTGCTAGTTCGTGCATCTGATGTGGGTTGTATGATTTTCCTAGATCTTCTTGACTATTCATTTGGGTGCTAATGTCATTGTACAATATATTTACCTTTCCCAATTTCAAAGGTTTGCTTGAATATTGTGAAGGAGAAAAAGGATGATTTATAGACCCAAGAGTAATGTGGAAATGTTATTCGACCAGTCCATTTGTAAGAAGACAACAAGAGCAAGATGACTGCTCCTAAGGTGACTCGGCAACCTAGGAGGGAAATTAATTCTTCTCCCTGAGCTCCTTTGGCATAGCGAATTTCTGGCTGTCCAAAAAATTAGCTATTACTGGACTCCGGACTCCAAATGAGAACTCGATAATTCTGATAACTCGGTAGCCTTTTCAAACAAGATTTGCCGAGTTCTTAGGGAAGTTCATATAGAATTCGTTAAACCCATTGATTACTTTCATTCAAATAGTTTAGATTCTAAAATATTTTGAACTTTGAGTTATTGGTCTTATATGGTGAATATGAAGTTTAATTAATATTTATAAGCACAAATTCTCCTCGGAGGATGTATGGGGCATGATTTAGCATTTGACGCTGCAGGTAAAGGGAGCTCTTTATTGTTGGTTGGAATTGGTTAGTAAATTTGCAGACTCCACACATTTCTTCCTATACATTTTAGGAACCTGAAGACTAAGTCGCATTGCTGCAGAAAATAAGTTTTAAATTTTAAGTGTTTCATATGGCTAAGACCAGGAAAGAAAGATCAAAGGGTTCAGTATGTTGCAGATAGTGATGAATAGCTAACATAATCCTTAATGCCCTCCTTTGTCAGAGATATTGTACATGTGTCCTTAATTGCAATCTCCTCATGTGTCTGGGATATCTGATCTAAATTAGTAAGAGGACCGATTATCTAAATTAATTTGAGAATCCAGGGGTTGTTGTTCGTTATGTCCTGGGTTTGGTAGATCCATTGATTCCGCCAAAATAGAAAAGGAAAAAGAAAATTTAAAGGTATATGGAACTAGCACTTTCATTAAATTTTTTAGCCTTATGGTGGAATTTGTCGCAATGCCTATCCCCCTATAGTTGTTATTAAAATACCTATAATTTAACTTAAAAGTTAACTAAAGAAGTACAATGTAAAGGTTTAAATTAATGGATTATTCAACTTAGAAATCAACTAAAGAGGTATAATGTGTTAGCTCAAATCAATGGGAGCTCATAAATATGTTAAGAAAATTTTTAGTTATGATATTACATTAAAAAATTTATTATTTAAACTAAAAGTTGACTTAAGAAGTCGTGAAATCTTTTTATTCTATCAACATAATTTTTAATAATTTATTTAGCAATTTGTGACTTATTAACTATATTTTAATAATTTTGATTAAAAAAATTACAAGACTTAATCCTCTCTCTCTCTCTCTCTCTCTCTCTCTCTTCTTATACGAGTACAGTTCAGCGCAACAAAACGAAATAAAAAAATTAAAAAAATAAATCCACAATATGTTATTTACAAGTAAATATGACATAGGGTTCAATAATATTCCCATTTTATCACTTAATTGGGAATGCTTAAATATCATATCGGACAATGATGGGAATTGGCCAACTGGGGGTTCTGAAGACTTGCTTTTGTGGATCGCTAATCTTTGGTTTCTTTTGGCCATTTTCATCACCTGCTCTTCTGGTCGGTCGGCGGTGTAAAAAAGAAAGCAGTTTGCAACATGTGCTTATGGATAAAGACAGTTTTCCTGTTGAGTTACTGTGCTTTTCTCGCTTACTGTGGAAACTGAAGATTGTGATCATTTGCTCGAGCTTTCCTTTTCAGTAATGCGGCAGAGGAATGGTCTGATCAAAATATGCAAAGAACTTTTTCACGAATTGGAGCCGAAATATGAAATGCTGACTGAGCGTGAGCTGAAAGATAGCTTAACACCCTTGGACAGAAAACCATAAGACCTGCAGTGAGGAACGCCCCAAGGCTTAGTTCTGTCTCACATTCCCAAACTGTAGAAAACGTTCTTTATATAGGCTCTACCTTATGTCTATTCCACATGTAAAGCAAAATAATACAAAAGAATAAACTAAAATTATCCTACACAATATCATGTAAACATGGGCCATGATGATAGACAAAAGGGACGAAGGCCCCATGGACAATGTCAGTCAATCTAAGATTTGTCAATCTTGAGTTGGATTCACAATTATAACAGAAGAAAAGCAGGGTTTGAAAAGATTAAGCGCTTAAAAAAAGTTGGGCTTATATCTTTTAATTTATGGTAGCAAAAGAGCACAATACAAGATAAAAAAAAAAATCAGCTTGTTGACTTGCTTTTTTGTGCACGCAGACTAATTCTTACATCCTAGATACTTCCTTAGCTAGCCTAGATATTTAGTTCCGGACCATGTTGGTTGAGTGAACTTTGGACTTTGTAAGCAGAAGTTCGGCGAAGAAGGTTATGTGTTTCTAAGTAGGATTGGGGGAATGAAGTGGTTGAAAATGGACATTCAACTGAGTACTTTAGACACGGCGGAAGTTCTGGGATTGATCACTTTGAGAGTAGTAAAAGCTCTACACAGTGGATGATGGAGCATTAACCCAACACGCAAACATGTGACAGCACATAATGCCTATTCTGCACCTACTATGAGGAAAAGAAGTCTAGATGTCAATAAAGTCAAGGACAAGCATGGAGCTTCTCAGACTAGCCCATAAGCCTCTGACAAGTTATTTTTAATTTAAAACAAAATCATGTATTTTCTCTTTCATGCTCAGGCTTATATATAGCCATGTAACAATTGTTTTAATGTAATGAACTACGGTCACACAAATCTTACTCTCTTTCCCACTTTTCTCTCTTTCTCTACCACTGCATGCCATCTATAAGTTTCTTTATGATATCAAAGCACTGCGATCATTAAGCCTACCTTCCTCTTCCTTTGCGTAGTTCTCTTTTCAACATTTCCACCATATCTTTATCACTACCAAAGACTCTCCCTCCAAAATGGCAGCAACAAGCCTTACCCATTCCCAACGACCGTCACTGTGAGTAACTTTGTTACTCTAAAACTCACCACCGGCAACTACTTGCCCTGGGTAACCCAAGTTAGGTTCCTCACGCAAATGCAAAAACTATATGGGTTTCTAAATGGTGATACAGTCAAACCTCCAACAACTCTCACCACTAATGGCACTGAAACTCCAAATCCTGCTTTGGAATCTTGGTTGCAAAGTGATGCGTTGGTGCAATCTTGGATCCTGAGCACTCTTTCTGAGGAGGCCTTAGGGCATGTGTTCGAACTTGAAACCTCTACTCAGATTTGGGAAGCTCTTGCAAATCGGTTTGCCCAAAAGACTGAATCTCGTGAGTTCGACTTGCTGAGCCAACTTCACCATCTTCACAAAGGTACCAAGACGTTGGCTGTATACTTGAGTGAGTTTCAAACTTACCTCAACCAGCTTAGTGCTATCGGAAAGCCCCTCAGTGACTCGACCAAGATCTTTAGACTCCTTGAAGGACTTGGTAGAGACTACAAGGCCTTTAGAACCTCAATGGTTAGGCCACCCATTCCTCAGTATAATGAGGTGGTATCTCAGTTGGAGGCCTTTGAAGCTCGTCTGACTTGCTACTCTCCACCACAAGTAAGCGAGAATGCAGCTTTTGTTACCCAAAGGGCACAGCGTGGAGGTTGTAATGGTGGTCGTGGGTCAAGCCAATTTACCTCATGAGGTCAAGGGTTTAATCCTTTTGCTCAGGGAGGTCGTGGGCAAACACAAAATACTCCTCACAAACCCACTGACAGTCAATATTCTCAAAAGAATGGAAGCCAACAGAATACTTCTGGTGGACGTCCTCCTACCTTTTGTCAAATCTGTTCCAAGAGAGGTTACACAGCTCTACAATGCTGGAATAGATTTGACCACTCCTATCAAGTTGAAGAGATGCCTCAGGCACTCACTATTATCCACATTTCAGAACCTGGAAGTACAGATTGGGTTTCAGATACTACTGCTACTACCCACATCGTGAACTTAGAAGGTAAACTTGATACCTCTGTTCCTTATACTAGTTCTGATAGCATCTTAGTGGGAAACAGACAAAAAATCTGTATTACCCATATTGGTCAAACGACTTTACGCAACGGGATGATTCCATTAAGATCAATCTTAGTTGCACCAGAGATAAAACAAAATCTCTTATCAGTAGCAAAACTCACTGATGAATACCCTTGCACAATAGAATTTAACAAAAAGTCTTTTATTGTCAAGGACTCGAGAACCTAGGACATACTCCTGAAGGGCATTAGGAGAAGGGACCTCTACGTACTGCCGAGCCAACCAACCCAAGCTTATCTCACCCTCCAGACACAAGGAGTAGACGGTTGTACGTGGCACCGGAGATTAGGACACCCTAACCATAGGGTTTTGAAGCTTTTGTTGAAGGAAAATCATATCTCTGCTAAAGGAGACGTAGAACCTGTTTGTACGGCGTGTTTGGCTGCTAAAAGCCATAATATGCCTTTTGTTAAGTTGACTAGTAGGTCACTCATCCCAGTAGAGAAAATTCATAGTGATGTATAGGGGCCAACTTCTGTACCTTCCAATCAACATTATGAATATTATGTTATATTTGTGGATGACTGTACGAGATTTGTTTGGTTTTATCCAATGCATAGAAAGTTTGAACTTTTCCAAAATTTTATGGATTTTAAGAAAATGGTAGAAAAACAATTTGATCATAAAATTAAAATCCTACAATCAGATAATGGAGGAGAATATACCAGCTATGATTTTGAAAATTTTATGAAGGATAATGGATTACTCCACCAATTCTCATGTCCACATACACCTCAACAAAATGGCCTAGCTGAACGGAAACATCGACATTTAACGGAGCTAGGACGCTTTCTGTTATTACAGGCTGAAATGCCTTGACGTTTTTGGGTTGAAGCTTTTCAAACCGTTGTTTTCCTTATTAATCGGCTTCCTTCAGCGATATTGGGACAAAAGTCACCTTTTGAAAGGTTATACAATAGAAAGCCAGATTATAGCTTTCTAAGAACATTTGGGAGCTAGTGTTTTCCTTGCCTGAGAGCAACAAGTCGTGATAAACTCTTGGCTTATTCTTTGGAATGCGTCTTTGTCAGTTATAGTAGCAGGCATAAGGGATATAGGTGTTTTCACCGTGACACAGGAAAGGTGTTCATCTCTCGTCATGTGATTTTCAATGAAAGTGTTTTTTCCTTTCATAAAAAGAGCATTGAAGACTCATCTAAGTCTCCGATGAGTAGAACGGAGTATCCTTCCATTTTTCCTGAAGACCATGAAGATGAGCAGCTTGTACGTGTGCAACCACAACAACCCAAGTAAATCCAAGTGGGAGTGATCTTGGACATGAGAATGAACACCTTACCATGGGGAGAATTAATTCCTCACACGTTGTAGAGCATGACCCACCATCACCATCACCATCCCCTTCTAACAACATTAATCTCCCACACATCATAGAGGATGAGACACCCTCACCATCACTTCCTCACTCATCATCCTTACCTTTTGGCAACACAAATTACTCACATGACATACAACACCAACCACCTTCACCATCACCTCATTCACGTCAACCATCACCTTTACCCTCTACACAATTAAATCCTTTACTTTCACCAAACTCACTAGACTTGACAACTCATCCTACCAATTCTCATACTTCAGGGATCTCAATTCAACCATTTTTCCATAAACCCTTTTTCCTTAATGCCTCACCTAACCCCATTATCCAAAGTCTACCTACCACCTCATCACCTTATAGAGAAGCCATTCCACCTATTGACAACTCACTCACTAGAGTCACTCCTTCTATCGACACTTCAATGACAACTGAAACCATGCAACAATGCATTCATCCTATGGTCACAAGGAGCCGATCAGGAATAGTGAAACCAAACCCCCGATATGCTTACCATACTATTCACAACATTCCCTCAGTACCTCATTCTGTTGCTCAAGCTTTACAACATGATGGATGGCACTCTGCCATGGAGGATGAAATGTCTGCTTTAAGGAAAAATGCAACGTGGGTGCTTGTGCCACGTAAACCAAGTATGAATATTGTAGGCAGTAAATGGATCTATAAACCGAAGTTAGCAGTGGATGGCTCAATGGATAAGCTTAAAGCAAGATTGGTGCCCAAAGGCTACCACCAAGAGTTAGGAGTCGACTTCATTGAGACGTATAGTCCAGTTGTTAAAGCCACAACAATAAGATTGGTGTTTACCTTAGCTACGGTTAAAAGGTGGAAGCTACATCAATATGACATCTCAAATGCTTTCTTGCACGGGTATCTTAATGAACCCATTTTTATGGAGCAACCCCCGGGGTTCAAGGACCCTTAACGACCACACCATGTTTGCTCACTGCATCGAGCCCTATATGGTCTTAAACAAGCTCCAAGGGCTTGGTTTGATCGTCTTTCAGGTTTTCTAATGGAGTATGGTTTTACTTGTTCCCCACATGACTCCTTTCTCTTCATCTACAATGTTGATTCGACATATATTTGGCTACTTATTTATGTTGATGATCTCATTGTAACTGGCAATTCTGAAACTGAAATTGCTGGCTTTGTTCACTCACTATCAAGTGAGTTTCCAGTTAAAGATTTAGGAAGGCTTCATTTCTTCCTTGGGATTCAAGTCTCTCATGAAGGCAACGGATTGCACCTCTCTCAACAACAATATCTTCATGACATTCTGAGAAAAGGAGAGATGTTGGAATGCAAGCCGTTGGCCACCCCAATGGCTGTCAAGGCACCTCTTGTCAAGGGTGAGGAAGCAAACTTCAATCAACCTACTTTATATTGGAGTATTCTTGGGGCATTGCAATAAGCAACTTTGACACGACCAGATTTAACCCTGGCAGTTAATAAGCTTTGTCAAAAAATGGCAAATCCCACTGTGTTTGACTTTCATAAGCTTAAGAGGGTCTTGCGCTACATCAAGGGAACTATAGACCTTGGTTTGAAAATTCACCATTGTAGCATTTTAAACTTGTATGGGTTTAGTGACTCTGATTATGCAGGCTGTCCAGAAAGTCGTAGGTCCACAACAGGATATTGCTTTTTCTTAGGTGGAAATTGCATATCGTGGAGTGCAAAAAGGCAACCCACTGTGTCTCGTTCCTCAACTGAAGTTGAGTACAGGGCTTTAGCATTGGCAGCTACAGAGATGGTATGGATTCTTCATGTTTTGCATAATCTAGGCATCCCTCAGTCAGCTCCACCAAAGATATTTTGTGATAACTTATTTGCCTTGCACATGACAACAAAACCAGTGCTTCATGGTCGAACAAAGCACATCAAAGTGGATTATCACTTGGTGCGTGAAAAAGTAGCTCAAAGGTCGTTAGTTACAGTTTATATTCCCTCATCTAAGCAAGTTGTAGGTATGTTTACTAAGCCTTTGCCCAAAAACCCCTTCTTGAATCTATGGTCCAACCTCGGCCTCACTAAGCCAAGGTTGCGGGGGAGTGAAAGCAGACATTCAACTGAGTACTTTAGACATGGTGGAAGTTCTGGGATTAATCACTCTGAGAGTAGTAAAAGCTCTACACGGTGAATGATGGAGCATTAACCCAACACGCAAACATGTGACAGCACACAATGCCTATTCTGCACCTACTATGAGGAAAAGAAGTCTAGATGTCAATAAAGTCAAGGACAAGCATGGAGCTTTTCAGACTAGCCCATAAGCCTCTGACAAGTTATTTTTAATTTAAAACAAAACCGTGTATTTTCTCTTTCATGCTCAGGCTTATATATAACCATGTAACAATTGCTTTAATGTAGTGAACTACGGTCACACAAATCTTACTCTCTTTCCCACTTTTCTCTTTCTCCCTACCATTGCATGCCATCCATAAGTTTCTTTAGTGGTGTGGAGACATCGACTCTTGCTATCGCTGAAGCAGGGGAAACAGTCTTTGGTAGTATAGTCCAATCTTGCAATCGGGGTGGCTTGATGAGTTGGTAGCATGAATGAAACTTGCATGGCCATGTAAAGCAATCTCTAGTTGAACATTATCCAGAGGACATTCAATTGCAGCTGGTTCTGGTATGGCGTTGAACAAGGCAAGTAGAGCATTGTTTTACACTTTGTTCATGCTCTAGACAAATTCCACTTGCTTGCCCACCATTTTAATTATGCTTCAGATTGACTTTTCTAACACTTCCTCACAAATTTCGCTTGAAAACATTGAGTTTGTTGCATAAATTATCAAAGGCTTGTCTTGGTAAAGGTTCAGTGAAAAGATCAGCAAATTGCTATTTGGACAAGACATGAGTGGTAACAATCATTCCCTGGGCAAACTTCTGTTGCACAAAATGGTAATTAACCTCCAAATGCTTTGCACATATTGTAAAGATTGGCTTGTATTCATTTGAAGAGCTGGGAGGTTGTCACAAAAAAAGCCAAATGGGAACATACTGACTCATGCCAAGTTGCTTTAGCCTTGTCCATTGTTAGAGCTTAGTAATTTGCTCCAGCAAAGGACTAGGAAATTGTGCGTTGCCGTTTTGCTATCCAGGATATGAGGTTTGCTTCAAGAAACATGTAGTAATTAGTTATTGATCAACGGGTCATACCTAACCTAGTCTGCACTAGTGTATGTATAGAGTGTGGTGGTGCTACATTGACGAATCTTAAGACCTAATATGATCCTTCCACGCAACTAATGAAGTATCATTTGCAAATTGTGAAAGTCTTGAATGGTAGGAAAATCCATTTTTGACACAATTTGTTCATTGAGAAACTCAAATTTGGGCAAGTAACAATGATGTATTGTAAGGCCTTTGGTATACTGATTGATAACTCTATTTTTATAGAGTTATTTTAGATATTTTAAGATATAAATAATACAAGTTTTATAAGATAATATTTAAGTTTTGATATATTTATGTAAATTTATGTTATTTATGCAGCAAACCCTAAAAGAGCAAAAGAAAAAAAGAAAAAAAAAGCTACAAGAAGGCAACGTGCACAAATCCAAAAGAATAAAAGAAAAGACCAAAAAAGTGAATTCTAAATTGAGTAGG
Organism: Casuarina equisetifolia; assembly: GCA_028551475.1. Lineage (NCBI taxonomy): Eukaryota > Viridiplantae > Streptophyta > Magnoliopsida > Fagales > Casuarinaceae > Casuarina > Casuarina equisetifolia. Next base: position 23,099,741 of record CM052356.1, read on the forward strand.
ACAAGGACACGTTGCCAAGGAGGAGGAAAAGATAGCATAAAAGGAACCGTAAAGAGGAGAAAACGTGAAGAGAAGGAGGCGCCGCACAAGAGAGAGAAAAAAAGAAAAAAAGGGAGAAACTGTGTGTTGTCCCCGGAACCAAAGAAGGAAGAGAAAAAGTGAGAGAAGAAAGAGAAAACCAAGGAAGAAAAAGAGAAATAGAGGCGCGAAAGCTTCCCTCTACTTCTTATCATTCTTGAATTGTAAAAATTCTGTAAAGAATTCTTAAAGAGAAGACAGTGTGGTGACAACTTTCCTATTTTTCTATTTAAGATGTTTTGCTTAATTTTCACTATTACTTTGGTTTGGTATTTCATTATGTTCTAAACTTCTTTTGTTAGAGCGAAGATGTAGCCTAACTATGATGATGTGAATTTTATAAGTTTTTTATGTTTTGCGAGTTATATATTATTATGCTTAATGCTTTTAAGTGATTGGCCACCACTTGAATGATTTGACGTGCATATTAGAGACTAAAAAGTAATAATATGCAATTGCTTCTTATAATATATAACCATGAATTAAATATGGATAGACATATACCATGTTATTTGTGTGGCTTTTGGTGATAAGATGATCAAAAGATTTATTGTAAACCAGGAATATTCACAGATCCTAATGCATTTGGTTTGTTTCAATTCACATATAGAGATATAGTGAATTAATGAACTAAATAGGTTTACTTTACCTAGACATAGGATAGTAAATAAATTAGGAAATTCCGTCATCACATAGATAATATCATTCTTGCAAGCATAAACTATAGAAATTCATATCTAGTAGTTATGGTAAAATCGGAAGCTCTAACATGTGTCTCATCTTGATTTTTCTTACTTGGATCCATTTTTAATTAGTATTGAGTTTTCGTTTTAGCAATTTTAAATTTTAATTCATCTTCAACAATATTTTGATTTGCTAGATAAATTTTAGAATTAATTCATCATTAGTACTTAATTAGTTTAGTATTTACCAATCTTCATGGGACGATACTTTTCTTATCATTATATTATTTGTTCGACATGTTCACTTGCATCTAAATTTCACCGAACAAGTTTTTGGCGCCATTGCCGAGGATTGGTTGTTTTACTACTCATTAATATTAATACCAAATAATTCTAAGTTTAATCTAGTTTTTATTTTCTTTAAAAAAATGATTTTTTGTTTTGTTAGATTTTATTTTTGCTTTGCTTTATTATTGTTATTTTTACATTAAAAAAATTAATTAAAAAAAATCAATCATTTTTTTTAGTTGCTACTTTTCAGGATTGTTACAGACGTGCATGACCCGTAGCCAAAGAGAACAACTTGTTAATCTTGACCCAGAAATTGAACGCACAGTCAGAAAGCAACGAAAGGAGCTAAGAGAACAAAAAAGTGAAGCTACAAAAATGACAGAGAGTGATGATCCACGGAAGTTTCTAAAAGAATATGTTGCACCAACAGTTTAGGGTGCCACATCAAGCATCAAAAGGCCTGCAATTCAAGCAAACAACTTTGAAATCAAGCCAGCATTCATTCAGATGCTTCAAAATTCTGTGTAATTTTATGGGCTACCAAATGATGATCCAAATGCTCACATTGATGTTTTTCTTGAAATTTGTGACATGATTAAATACAATGGAGTCACAGATGATGTTGTTAGATTAAGGCTATTCCCACTTTCTTTAAGAGACAAAGCTAAAAGTTAGTTTTCTTCTCTTCCTGTAGGATCAATTACAACATGGGATGATTTGGCTCAGAAATTTCTTAGTAAGTTCTTTCCTCCAGCAAAATCTGCAAAAATGCATAACGATATTACTGCTTTTATACAGATGGACAATGAATCATTGTATGAAGCTTGGAAAAGATTCAAGGAGCTTTTAAGAAAATGTCCATAACATGGACTACCCATATGGTTACAAGTACAAACTTTCTATAATGGGTCTAGTACAAATCTTCGTTTTATGCTTGATGCAGCTGCAGGAGGGGCTTTGAACAATAAGACACCAGAAGAAGCATATGATCTTTTGGAGGAAATGGCAAATAATAGTTATCAATGACCTACTGAGAGTACATCAGTGAGGAAAGCTAGTGGAATTCATGAAGTAGATGCATACACTGCAATGTATGCACAAATTGAAAAACTCAACAAGAAAATAGATAACCTAAGTGCTCCAGTCATGAGGATTCAGAACATATTATGTGATCATTGTGGTGGAGGACATGCAAGCATAGAGTGCCAAGTAGGTAACACCTTTGCACAGGGTCGCGAAGATGCTAATTATGTTGGAAATTCAAGTAGGCCACAAAATAATCCATACTCTAACACTTACAATCCGGGATGGCGTAACCACCCAAATTTTTCATGGAGTAATTCTAATGCAATGAGGCCACCACCAGGGTTCAGGCAACCAGAAGAAAAGAAGCTTAACTTAGAGGAAATGGTTGCCAAGATGTTACAGAACAATGAAACAAGAATGCAAAACCAAGAAGCTTCAATTCAAAATTTAGAGGTGCAAATAGGTCAGTTGGCTAATATGATTTTTGGAAGACAACAAGGTTCATTGCCAAGTAGCACATAGAAGAATCCTATAGAAGATGCAAAGGTAATAACCTTGAGAAATGGCAAACAAGTGGGAAAAGATGATGTTGAGAAGGAAAATGTCAGGGATAAGGAAGATGATGTTAGCACGCAGCCTGAGGAGACAACCAAGAGGACATTATTCCTTGATAATCCCAAGCCTTATGTGCCTCCAGTTCCATTTTCTCAGAGACTCCAACAACATAAAATAGATAAGCAGTTTTCTAAATTTCTTGATGTATTTAAAAAATTGCATATTAACATTCCTTTTGCAGATGCATTAGCTCAAATGCCCAATTATGCAAAATTTCTTAAGGAGATATTGAAAAACAAAAGGAAGCTGGAAGAGTATGAAACTGTGAAGCTAACTGAAGAATGCTCAGCCATCTTACAAAACAAATTACCTCCAAAATTAAAAGATCTAGGGAGTTTTACAATTCCTTGTATTATTGGAGATTCTCACTTTGATAAGACATTATGTGATTTAGGAGCTAGTATTAATCTAATGCCTTTTTCTGTTTTCAAGAAATTAGGATTGGGTGAAGTGAAGCCAACCACAGTGTCCCTACAATTGGCTGATCGATCAATTAAATATTCGAGGGGCATTGTAGAAGACGTATTGGTAAAAGTTGACAAATTTATTTTTCCTACAGATTTTATAGTACTTGACATGGAGGAAGACTTTGAGGTACCACTTATCTTAGGTCGACCTTTTCTAGCAACAGGGAGAGCTCTGATTGATGTACAACCAGGGAAGTTAATATTAAGAGTTCAAAATGATTCTGTCACTTTTAATGTTTTTACTACTATGAAAATTCCTTTGATGATAATTCCTGCTTTAGGGTTGAGACAATTGATAAGTTTGTGAATAAGATCTTTCAGGAAAAAGCTTTCAAGGATCCACTTGAAGCATGCTTGGTTCACCCAAAGAATGAGGAAATTGAAAGTGAAGAGATATAGGAGTATGCCAATCTCATGGAGGCAAATCCACCATATTCACAACAAAAGGCAACAAAGTTTAAGGAGTTGGGACAACATATGACAAAACTTAAGCCATTAATTGAAGAGCCCCCAACTCTTGAACTCAAGCCCTTACCTTCCCATTTGAAATATGTTTATTTAGATGAAGTTTCTACTTTGCCAGTAATTATATCTTCTTTTTTGACAGAATCAATGGAAGAGAAATTACTTCAGGTGTTGAAAGAGCATAAAGGAGCAATTGGATGGAAAATAGCTGACATAAAGGGAATTAGTCCTTCACTTTGCATGCACAAGATTTTGATGGAAGAGTAGTACAAAGCTACTGTTCAACCTCAGAGGCGATTGAATCCAAAGATGCAAGAAGTGGTGAAGGTTGAGGTAATCAAGTTGCTTGATGCAGGGATCATTTATCCTATCTCAGATAGTCCCTGGGTAAGTCCTGTGCAAGTTGTGCCAAAGAAGGGAGGTATGACTGTTCAAAGAAATGATAATAATGAATTGATTCCAACTAGGACAGTTACTAGATGGCGTGTGTGTATAGATTATAAAAAACTGAATGATGCCACTAGAAATGATCATTTTCCTTTACCATTTATTGATCAAATGTTAGAAAGACTTGCAGGACATGAATTTTATTACTTTCTTAATGGGTATTCAGGGTATAATCAAATTCACATTGCACTAGAAGATCAAGAGAAAACCACTTTCACTTGTCCTTATGGTACCTTTACTTTTAGAAGAATGCCCTTTGGTCTTTGTAATGCACCAGCCACTTTTCAGAGATGCATGATGGCCATTTTTTCTGATATGGTTAAAAAATTCATTGAGATTTTCATGGATGATTTTTCTGTATTTGGTTCATCATTTGACATTTGTTTAGATAATTTAGCAAGGGTCTTACAAAGGTGTGAAGAGACTAACCTTGTTTTGAATTGGGAGAAGTGTCATTTTATGGTGCAGGAAGGAATAATGTTTGGGCATAAGATATCTAAAAAAGGATTAGAGGTTGATCGAGCTAAAGTGGAGGTCATTGCAAAACTGCCCCCACCAACATCAGTGAAACTTGTTAGAGGCTTTTTGGGGCATGCAGGATTCTATAGGCGGTTTATAAAAGATTTTTCTAAAATTGCTAGACCCCTTTCAAGTTTGTTGGTTAAAGATGTGAAATATAACTTTTCTGATGAATGCTTGCAGGCTTTTAAAACTTTAAAGGAAAAGTTAATATCAGCACCAATCATGGCAGCACCAAAATGGGACTTACCTTTTGAGCTAATGTGTGATGCTAGTGATTTTGCAGTAGCAGCTGTTTTAGGACAACGGAAGAATGGAGTTTTTTAGACCATTTACTATGCTAGTCAAACCTTGTCAGGTGCACAATTGAATTATTCAACAACAGAAAAAAGAACTTTTGGCAGTAGTATTTGCTTTTGATAAATTTCGTTCTTATCTAATTGGTTCAAAAGTTATTGTTTATTCTGACCACTCTGCTCTTAAGCATCTACTTGAAAAGAAAGAATCAAAACCTAGGTTAATCAGGTGGATTCTATTGCTACAAGAGTTTGATTTGGAGATCAAGGATAAGAAGGGGATCAAAAATCTAGTTGTAGATCATTTGTCCAGAATTCCCAATCTGAAGGAAGAAGATTACCCGATTTAGAAGAATTTCCTAATGAAAATATTTTTGCACTCCAATCCATCCAAATTCCCTGGTATGCTGATTTTGTCAATTATTTAGTAAGTAATGTTCTTCCTCTTGAAATGTCATATCAACAAAGAAAAAAATTCTTTTCTGACCTCAAACATTATTTTTGGGAAGAGCCTTTCTTGTTTAAAGTATGTGTAGACCAAGTTATAAGGAGATGTGTTCCTGAGGAAGAGATGGCTAGTATCCTACACCATTGTCATGCTAGAGAGGCTGGTGGTCATTTTGGTGCCACCAGAACTGCAGCTAAGGTTTTACAGTCTGGATTTTATTGGCCCACACTTTTTAGAGATGTATATTCATATGTAGTTGCATGTGATCAATGTCAAAGAATTGGGAATATTTCTAGGAAACATGAGATGCCTCTAAACAATGTTATTGTGTGTGAGTTATTTGATGTCTGGGGTATTGATTTCATGGGACCTTTTCCACCTTCTTATGAAAATATGTCTATTTTGGTGGCTGTTGAGTATGTGTCTAAGTGGGTAGAAGTAGTAGCATTGCCTATAAATGATGCTAAGGTTGTGGTTAAATTCTTAAAGAAAAATATTTTTACCCGTTTTGGCACTCCTAGGGCAATCATAAGTGATAGAGGGACCCATTTTTGTAACAAACAATTTGAAGCACTTTTGGGTAAGTATGGGGTTACCCATAAGATTGCTACCCCTTATCACCCTCAAACTAGTGGTCAAGTTGAGATATCAAATAGGGAAATTAAGAGAATTTTGGAAAAAATTGTGAATGCCTCAAGCAAAGATTGGTCAATGAAACTTGATGATGCACTTTGGGCCTATAGAATAACATTCAAAACACCAATTGGAATGTCTCCTTTTAGGCTAGTATTTGGGAAGGCTTGTCATCTACCTGTAGAATTAGAGCATAAAGCATATTGGGCTTTGAAATTTTTGAACTTTGATATGCAGTCTGCAGGTGAAACTCGATTGTTGCAGCTGAATGAATTACAAGAATTGCGAGATGAGGCCTATGAAAATGCCAAAATATACAAGGAGCGGACAACAAGATGGCATGACAAACACATATTAAGAAGAGAGTTTGTAGTTGGCTAGAAAATATTATTTTATAACTCTCGTCTTAAATTGTTTCCAGGTAAATTATGGTCTCGATGGTCTGGCCCTTTCATAGTCACTAAGGTATTCCCATATGGAGCAATAGAAGTTGCAAATGACACCCAAGGCACGTTTAAGGTGAATGGTCAGTGTTTGAAGCCCTACTTTGAGGGAGTCAATATGCAGAAGACTACCATTGATCTTCTTCCTCCTTGAGTAGCCCCATTGAAGATAGTTTGGCTGAAAACTATAAAGCAAGCGCTTCTTGGGAGGCAACCCAAGCATTTTGTTGGTTATTTTGCTAAAAGCTTGTCACCACCATCTCCTTAGAACTCTCTATGGCTATCACCTACAATCAGGGGAGTTTTCTCATTCCTATTTTACCTTTATTTTTGTATTATTTCTTTTTGCATTGAGGACAATGCTTCATTCAAGTTTGGGGGTGGGAAAATATATCTTTTCTTGCTAAATCTAATTGAATTTATTTTCTCATGTCATTATTGAATCCTTTGTTTTGAATTCTTAGCGATTCTTAGGAAGATGTAGATTCTGTTCAAACTTATAATTGTGATGTAAGTTAAGTGTGATTCTGATTATGTTGATCCATTTATTAAACATTAAAAGTCCTTCATTTTTGAAATTGTATGTATTTCTGGAGAACATTCATGTGAAGTATGTGATTTTCTTAGATCTCACCCGGATCTTAGAATTTGCTTGATTTCCTCTTGAGGCGAAATCCTAGGCTACATCTAATTTAGAAAATGATTTAGGCCATTCTTTGGATCGTTTGAGCCTTTCAAGCCAACCCTATTTATTTATCCCCAGTCACCCCGCTGAGCCTTGATTTATATCCATTTTTTTTATTTTAACACCCACATATATATACCTTTGAGCCTTTGACAAATTATCCTTTCGTCCCGCACCCTTGAACATATTGATTTTTAGGATATAAGTCTATTTGAGTGAAAGAGAAGTCGAGGGGAAGGATGTTATATGGGAAGGATGTTGATTGCAATGATTATGTAGCATAATATGTTGCTTTTGTGAATGAAAAAAAAAAGAAGAAGAAGGAAATGCAACATCTGTCCAAGAATGGAATTCTCTTATTGGTTATTGTCAAATTCAAGCTACTCAAGGTTCAGAAATTGGCTTTTGCATAGTAGTTGGATCTCATTAGCAAGATAAGATTATAATGTTTACACTTCTAGTCCTACTACTTGCTTTATTATTGCAAGCATAATTGTGACTTTTGTGAGTGTTAAAAAAATCCAAGTGAAATCAAGTATTTTTAAGAAGAAAGGAATAAGAGAAGTGGTGATAGAAAGATCATTTGCGAAAAAAAAAATGACAAAAGCTCAAATTAGATCCTAGAAAGCAATGTGTTCATGGGTGAATTAAGCTTAAATGACTTTCATCTTACCCCTAGCCCAACCTTACATTACAAGCTTATAAAGTCCTATTGATTCTTGGTTAGATGATTGGCCTACATTAGTGGAGAGAGGAATGAAAAGCAAACTTATGAGGTTTGGTTAAAGATTTTAAGAGATTGCATATTAATGTGGATCTATTTAGAGTGCACATAGTTGAAAAGATAAGGACTCACACTCACACATAAGCACATGGTCAACATAGTTAAGAGTCTATCTTGTCTTATGAAACAATTGTTGTGTTTAGATGAAAGCTATTTTTTTCTTTGAATTGTTAAGTTGAGCAATTTTGAGTGAATTTTAAGAAGGAGTTTTGTCCAAAATATATATTATCTCTTATTTTTGCTCGAGGACTAGCAAAATGTCAAGTTTGGGGGTCTTGATAACTTTATTTTTATAGAGTTATTTTAGATATTTTAAGATATAAATAATACAAGTTTTATAAGATAATATTTAAGTTTTGATATATTTATGTAAATTTGTGTTATTTATGCAGCAAACCCTAAAAGAGTAAAAGAAATAAAGAAAAAAAAAGCTACAAGAAGGCAACGTGTACAAATCCAAAAGAATAAAAGAAAAGACCAAAAAAGTGAATTCTAAATTGAGTAGGACAAGGACACGTTGCCAAGGAGGAGGAAAAGATAGCATAAAAGGAACCGTAAAGAGGAGAAAACGTGAAGAGAAGGAGGCGCCGCACAGGAGAGAGAAAAAAAGAAAAAATGGGAGAAACTGTGTGTTGTCGCCGGAACCAAAGAAGGAAGAGAAAAAGTGAGAGAAGAAAGAGAAAATCAAGGAAGAAAAAGAGAAATAGAGGCGCGAAAGTTTCCTTATACTTCTTATCATTCTTGAATTGTAGAAATTCTGTAAAGAATTCTTAAAGAGAAGACAGTGTGGTGACAACTTTCTTATTTTTCTATTTAAGATGTTTTGCTTAATTTTCACTATTACTTTGGTTTGGTATTTCATTATGTTCTAAACTTCTTTTGTTAGAGCGAAGATGTAGCCTAACTATGATGATGTGAATTTTATAAGTTTTTTATGTTTTGCGAGTTATATATTATTATGCTTAATGCTTTTAAGTGATTGGCCACCACTTGAATGATTTGACGTGCATATTAGAGACTAAAAAGTAATAATATGCAATTGCTTCTTATAATATATAACCATGAATTAAATATGGATAGACATATACCATGTTATTTGTGTGGCTTTTGGTGATAAGATGATCAAAAGATTTATTGTAAACCAGGAATATTCACAGATCCTAATGCATTTGGTTTGTTTCAATTCACATATAGAGATATAGTGAATTAATGAACTAAATAGGTTTACTTTACCTAGACATAGGATAGTAAATAAATTAGGAAATTCTGCCATCACATAGATAATATCATTCTTGCAGGCATAAACTATAGAAATTCATATCTAGTAGTTATGGTGAAATCGGAAGCTCTAACATGTGTCTCATCTTGATTTTTCTTACTTGGATCCATTTTTAATTAGTATTGAGTTTTCATTTTAGCAATTTTAAATTTTAATTCATCTTCAACAATATTTTGATTTGCTAGATAAATTTTAGGATTAATTCATCATTAGTACTTAATTAGTTTAGTATTTACCAATCTTCATGGGACGATACTTTTCTTATCATTATATTACTTGTTCAACATGTTCACTTGCATCTAAATTTTACCGAACACTGATGGAGTGGGTTGGACGAACAATTGGTTGCCATTTGGAACAAAGGAATTTTTGACTACCATTGGGGTTGATATAGGTTAATAGTGTGACATCTCCACCCTTTGAAGAACTTCTAAAGCGTATTAATGTTGTGACAAAAACAACTCACTGTCATTGTGATGTACTTGATGGCCGAAAATAAAATGAAGATACCTGAGGTCTTAAATTGTGAAGGCAACACTAAACTAGGCTCAAGGTGATTGCTTGAGTCTGTAAAGTGCTTAATGTAGAAAACACACGTGATTTAGGCAACATGGATTGGTGAAGTCGATGGTTCGCTCCATGTATATGGGCTTAACTAGTTATCCATTCAAAAACGAATTATTTCCATTATAGTGCATGATTTCCCATTAGCCAACCATTGCTAGAGTCAAGATAAGCTGAATTGTTTTTGGCTAAATCACCAGGCTAGAAGTGTTAAGGAAGTCGATGCCAACTTTGGTAGTGCCCTTTAGCCATAAGTTTGTCTCTTAGGTCATCTTAACAAGTTGTTTGGTGCAAGTCTTGGCTTAAACACCTTATTATCAATTACATTCATGGTGGGAAGCTGGGGAATGAGAGACCTTGTGGAATCGTGATAAAGAGTTAACATCCCTATCTCCATGGCTGAGCGCCATCTTAGGTGTTCAAAAGCTAGTTTAGTGGATGTAGGGATGGCCAGATTAGAGGAATTGGTGTGGAAAGCGTATCGAGGGTTGGGTTTCCAAATTCCAGTTGTCCTCAGGTCATCGTTTGGTGGGTTTGACTAGGTGTTTGAGAGGATTGAGAACACGTCTAAGGTGGCTGAAGCTTAGTAGAGGTGATATGAGAAGGAATATAAATAGAGCTTAGTAGGGAGTCTAGGTTAATTTTGGGATTGAGCGAGGAAGAAGAAAACACTTGAGACTCTGTGACTTCAATGGGGCTGCAAATTAATGGTGATGGGCTTTGTACATGTGTTGGCATAGAAGTAATGGGAGACTAAGTGACGGGCTAATTTTTTATTGATGTGTGAAATGAGTGGTTGCTCAAGTTTCGCGTCTTGTGAGGCGTGATGTGGCAGCAAGGAAGAACCTAGTTTAGCGGCAATTCTTGTTGAGGGTAGATCTTAGATCTTAGTTGACGAGGGATTAGTTGTCCTTCTCTTTCTCTTTGGGGTCTAGTACACGATATTTCTTGTAACAAAAACCTGGACTTGGAGATTGTGTGAGGCTCGAAAGCCTGTTAGTCTTAAGATTTAGGTCCATATCTATTCTTGATGAAGAGGTTTTTTGCCGAAAGGTGTATACATCTGTATAAAAAATGATGTGGCGAGAAATAAATAATTTTCTTGAGGTACACGCAAGCATTTACAATCGTTGTGTTATGTAATGTATCCTACTAAAGGACATGCAATTGATTTTGTAGATAATTTATCAGTGGGAGTCCTACTAAGGCAAGAAAAACATTTTGTGCCAAAGATTTGATTTTGAAGTCAAATTGATGCTCAACCATGGCTTTGAAGTCAACAAAGATTTGACAGAATTTGGATTTTTTTTCTTCAATCTAGCACATTTGTCAAACAAAATTGTAAAGTACAAAAGATTTTCACATGAGGTTACTCGTGAAGGTTCCCACAAATTATTGTGTACTTTTTCAAGATACATAGGATTTGTGTGATGAAGATGCAAAAGGTGGATGATGACTCTTGCTAGTCAAACCGATGATACATGACTTTAGTGTCTCGCTCTTTAGTCATATTAGACATTGATTATGAAGGAGTTTTAAAATTTGAAGGCAAGAGTGACCCAACCTTCATTACCACGTAGATTTATCATTTGATTGCTAGTGAACAGAGAAGTATTCTTGAATCCTTTCACTAGGTAGCATGTAGATTTCTCATTTTTTTATATCCTTTGAGGAGGGTCTATTGTGTGATCAAATCTTTTGCAAATTCTAGTAAAAAATAACTAAACATGAATAATCATATGAGTTTTGAGATGGAAAACAAGTTTTGTTTAATGGCAAGAGCTATTGGAACTGACTTCAATTGTACTCCATTTTTTAGATTAATAGTTCCAATGTGAGTGATTGGTAATTGTTGTCCATTACCAACGAAAATAAAGTTTGATCCTTAGTATTTTGAAGATGATGAGAGAGCACTGTTAAAATCAATTATATGTGAGGATGCTCCATAGTTTACTACCTAGGAAACTTTTTTTTTTTGAAATGATAATTTTTTTAAAAGACACTATTTTTTTTTTCTATCTATTAACCAGTTTTGGTTCATTTATGCGCATGCCAGTGATTACTTTGCGTATATCATTGGCTTGAAAAGTATGGTTGAACCTTTGCCAACATTCCAAAGTAATATGTTTTCTTTTCCACATATCTAAGAACTAACGAGTGGATGGGCAAAGAGTGTTAGAGACTTCACTAGAGATCTTATCATGAGTTGTTAGGTTGTTGAAGTTAGACTTAGGTGTAACATTTTGTCTTTTGCCTCTAGGGGCAGAAGGGGTGAAGCTATGACCTTGTGAAATGAAAGGTTGCGGTGGGCCGCAACCATGAAAGTTTCCTCATCCTTCACATCCACCTCTTTGAGTAGAAAAGGCCATGTTGTTTTTAGTGGTAGGTAGAGTTGATTCGTGGTGTCTTTTGTGACGCGCTTCGTAAGCTTGAACCTGAGACATTGCAATGTTGAATTGAAAATATGAGGACAAAACATTACTATCTTGAACTATTCATAGCTTTGGCCCAAGCTCTTAAGCAGGCGCAAGGTTTTTCTAGAGTCGCAAAAAGGTTTTCCAATAGAATTAAATAGATTTAAAAGGAGTTTTAAACTCAAAAAGAAAGGTGGATAGTAATTTACCATGTTTTGAAGATTGTTAAATTGTAAGAGCATATTTGTGTGTAGAACAAGAGTTCCATGTTAGAAAATAAGACCATTGAGTTAACTTTTAGGTTAGACTTTGGTTTCCTAATTTCATATTAGAGTTTAGGTTGAATTTACTTTAATTGACATGACTTTGAGCCCAATAATACTTAGTGTGTAGGAAAATGTGTGCAAGAGGAGAGTCTTGCATGAGAAAATAAGATCTTGAGATGAAGTTTAAATTAAAAAAGGATTGTCCAATCCTAGCTATATCAAACTCTAACTTTTGTCTTTTGTATGAAGTGGTTTGCTAATTCATCTCATATGTGAGTGTGAGTTTCTAGTTCAAAAATGTGTCTTAGATCTTTTAACATATTGCTAATAATCCATGATTTTATGAGAGCATTGCCTTGAGACCACGCTTCGTAATCTAGATTTGGCTTCTCCCTAGCTCCAATTGTAAGAGTTGCTCTTGGACAAGGGACTTCTCTTGTGATCAGAAAACAAATGATTTTTTTTTTTACCTCTTTCCTTTTCTCTTTCTTTCTAGAACAAATATTTTGTTTGGATCATCCAAAAAAAAGGTAATTTCCCTCCATGAGCTTTATGATCACAAACTCGCTCACGTTGACTGAACTGGAAAATGGATAAGGATTTTTGAGTGACATTGTAGACTTGCTCTGATACTAAGAAGAAAAACAACGGCTCGGAAAGATTAAGGGCTTAAACAAAAGAGCTTAATACGAGATAAAAAAAAAAAAAAAAAGTTAGCTTGTCGACTTGCTTTTTTTATAGTGCAAGCAGCCTAGTTCTTACATCCTAGACATTTCTTTACCTAGCCTAGAAATTTAGTTGTAGATCACGTTGGGTGGTTGACTTTGGGTGGTAGGCTTGATCTTCATTGTAGACATTATGATCGCTAGTCTTTGTGAGCAGATGTTCGGCAAAGGAGGTTCCATATTTCCAAGCAGGATTGCAGGTATGAAGCGGTGCAGGTCCAATCTTGATACCGAGGTGGCTAAGATGAGCTGGCAGCATGAGCAAAGTTTGCGTATGCACGGGACGAGGTGCATGCAGTGTAATCTCTGGTTGAACGTTATTCAGAGGACGTTCGACAGCTACTATTTCTGATAGTGTTGACCAGGGGAAGCAAAGCATGTTTTGCGTTTTACTTGTGCACTTGACGAATTCCAGTAGCTCGCTCACCGTTCTGATCATGCTCTAGACCGACTTCTCCAACAACAATTTGGTTGTAATATTCTTGGATATACTCCATATTTCGAAGGAGACAAAGGGTAACCTTTTTGAATAAAGACTCTAATAGAGATCCACTTTTTCTTCTAGTTTGTAGAGACTAAGCTACTCTTTTACTTTTGTTGAGGAGTTCTCATCCGAGTGCTTGGGGAGTAGAGAAGACTTTCTGTCTTCTCCGTCCTCTCCCTCGAACTTCACCCTTTGCTTCCCCCCCCTCTGTCACATGGCAAAGTAATGGTTCTCTTATGCATTGTTCCCTTCTTTTATCATTTATGTTGCTTTTTCATTACTGGTGTGTTTTTCTGATTTTGGAGCCTCCCATTACGATATCCCTTGTGCGCGCTTATACAGCCGCTACTTCTATTGTTTGCTTAGGTTTTTTTTTGTTGGCTACCATTATTCGCCAGGCACCAATAAAAATCTTCGAATTTTGGCGAAGCGAGAAATGAAAGGACTCGAGTCTCATCGTTATGAGCGCCCTACCCTCAAAAGCATTGGTCAAGTCCGTCCTACCAATGTGCATTGGACTAAGGCCCATATGTGTCCTCCTTTACTGTCAAATCACTAGTTACAGGTTGGCCCTAATCTTGACCGGTGTGCCAAAGATCCCTAGAAGTCGGGTCTATGTCTAAAAGCTATTTCTTATCATATCCCATCACTTTATCGGTTTAGTTGGGATAAATTGTTGGAGATCCTACCATAATTTATTTTAGATTGCTCTTGTACTATCTTGGAACTTCTATGTTCTGCTTTCATTATGTAACGGAAATCTAATTCTGACTATGAGAAGAAAAGAAAGGTATTGTACCTGAGGTACCTTTAAAAATGCTATAGAGTGATGTAAAGCTGAAATTGTGTTTTTATAAGCCTGGTTCTTCTGATGCTTCGTAGATAAGGACTAGTGGGGTATAATATAAATATTGCAACGTTTGGGCTAGGCTCTACTGCTGTCTCTCTCTTTTTGCCTTTTGGGCATTGTGTATGTCACGTTTGTTTCCATCTTTTGGGGACAATAATTCTGTCCCCAGTTTTGTAGTTAAGAGTAAACTAACAATGAGGGGGTCTTGCAGAAAAATGTACTTATGCCCCTGTCTCATAATTGCAAATTTTGTCAGAGAGCATCTCTTACAGGCCCTCGATTTAGAACCTGAAAGTTTTCGGCAAATGGTTGGTGATTGCTTGCAACGATAAAACTGATGAAAACATTGTTTGACTCAATCTCGAACAACCTGAGCCAGCCACAAATTTCAATAAAGAGGGCTACCTGTGCGGGTTGTTTTTCACGTTGTGCCCTCGGATTTCCACAGTATAATTTGCGCAACTATGTTTCTTGGCCGGATACAATTTTAAGAGATATCATTATTGGTTTTAATCTAAAACTGCCATCGTTATAAAGGGTGATAGATATCATTATTGGCTGCAATTAAAAAGATTCCGGATTTTATAATTTTGATCATTTTCAGTTTTACTTTTTCTAAGCTAAATTGTTCCTACTTAATTTTCCCTCAATGTTAGACCAAACAAACACTTCTCTCTCTACTGAGAATCCAACGGTGTTATCACATGGAAGGTTATAAATTTCTAATCCAATGAGAGACTTTTCGCGACACCCATTGTTTGTCTAAGCCAGCTCCGTGTTTCCCCACTGTTTCTAATATTAACAACCTTTGACCTTAGGCTTGTCTTTTGAGAACAACCCTTTCCGTTAGGTCTAACGCGGCTCCCATCGTCCATGGAGGTCTTGATTTGGGCTTGATCGAAATGCCTAACTACTCAACAACGAAATTAAGCGGAGTTTCTGCGGATGAAATTAACCAGTAAATCAAACGAGTTAACTTCAAGAAACATGCTTCTTTTGACTCCTCTGTCGTGAAAAAGGATAAGAGAGTGAAAAACAGTGCACTGAATATGGAGGGGAGAAAAACTTCGTAGCTCTAGACTAGGATAGGGTGCCAAGGTCGTACGGAAATAATCAATGGCAGAATCTAATCAAAGTCGGAAAACAAGGTCACACGCTACCTCTGCACAAAATGTGAGAATGTATGGTCACCCAGCCGATGTATGGGCTTGCACGCATTCTAACTTCAGAGTAGTACCGATGTGAATAGGGACTGTGAGTACTGAAGCTTTCAAAATACACCATTGGGATCGATGACGCTTTTCATTTCTTATTTTATTTTATTTTATTTTTTCGTTTCTCCGAAAGAATTATAGGAAGAAAAGAGTGCATTCGACGATAATAAACAATCATATCAAGTGCTGATTTACAAGACAGGAATGCTGATTTTTTTCATCCAAACAACTAGGGGATTTTTGCACCCAAGCATTTTGCATGGTTGATACCCCTATCAAGAGTTGCAAGTCAAGCGACAAGCTAAGCCTTGTCCACTCCATCCTCAAGAACTCTGTGCTATGAAAAATCCAATATCATCCTCCCTGAGACCAAGAAGGAGACCACCACATTTGTATGCCTATCACAGCGCCTCGAACTTATTCTCCTCGTGAAATCCATTCTAAAAGGGAAAGAGGAAAGACAAAAGAGAAAGAGAAAGAAAAAGAACAAAAAAGGACGAGCCCATATACATTACCCGTCATTTACTGATTTACTTTATGAATAGAAGGAGAGATGTATTGCTTTTTCTGTTGAGGTTGTTTCATGGTGATGGCTGAGAGCTTTGTAACCCGATGTCGTTGTGCTTCTTCGAAGGACCAGAAGGTGGGATTGGCCTTGCTTTGGGCAAGAACCCCAAAAACTTACGTGGCGAGTTCCGAGACGTGGCCTTCACCTTGAAAACTTGATTGTTATCTGCGTTATCACTCTGGCTGACCACAACTGTGAGTATCAGGAGCAGCCATAGCAGTAAAGCTAAGCGTCTTCTACCCATCTCACCAAACTATAAGACTCAACTTCAGGGAGAAACAAACAAAGGAAAAGACCAGGAGGAGGAGATGAGGGTTTGGCTTATGAAGATAGTAAGTTCAGCAAGCAGATTTAATGAGTGGTACAAACTGCAAAAAAGATTCTATGCTTGAACTCATTATAAAAAAATTGGTTGTAGATGGTGAGGATGTAGCTTTTGGCTTGCCTGTGAAGGATAAGAAGCGTTACGAGTGCAAACAATGAGGAGATATGCTCTGGGAAGAGGGAAAAAACGAGTGAGGAGAGGGGGAAGTAAAAGCGGGGTCATTTGCTTTAATATTCAGCTCTTGGATGCGAATTGCGTGGGCTACTTATGACTAGAAAATTAAATACACAGCAGGAAGTGATAGCTCCCGGAATAAGAGACTAGGTAAGCTATTTGAGAAGCCTTGAACGGGTCTTCAGGATATGTGTTCTGAGTCATAAAGGTGTGATGCAAACGAAAAGGCCGAAAGAATTTGCCAACATAGTTAGAAAATGGGAGAAAGCAAGGATACTAAGGAGAAAAAGGAAGTCCTGCGTGTGGTTAGGTTAGCGAGTGGGACCTTGTCGCAGTTAATGGCCGACTTGGGAATTGAAGGTGTCCAGTGAAGTCCAACAACATGAAAATTTGTCCCTTCACTTTAGAGCAGAGGCCTCAACAAAGGGCATTATATGGATGATCCAACAGAGCTGTCACTCTAAAAAACCCATTCCTAAATTATAGGAAAACACTGCCCTCAAAGGAAAACTCCAAAAATATAAAAAGAAAAAAAAAAACAGAAAACGGAGGGCCTTTTTAATCCTCAAAAACAATGAGGCACAGGCAAGTTGTTGGGGAGGGGAAGAGAGGTACCTGGTTAGATAGTTGCTCGTAAATGTGGTAGATAGACGATCATAAATGTAAAGAACAAACCAATCTGCCTACCGCGGAAGTTAAGCATCAGGAGTTGGACAACCCCAAATGGGGCTTCATGTGATCTGGCTCAATTCAAGAAAGACGGTGAATCAAGGGGCCCCAGATGCTGGATAAGATGTTAGCACGGACACGGGACAGATTGATTGAGACATGGATTTTTGCGCCCTGGGCTTGCGAGCTTTCATTAAAAAGAAGGTTATATGTTCAATGGACCACCTCTGGGTTAAACATACTTCCCGAAAGAGTGAAACATTCTAGTCCTTCGGGAAAACTAGAGTGGGTGCTTCAATTTATATCCTCTCTCTTTTCTCTCTTTTTCTTGTTTTTGGCCCTACTGATTTGGAGCACTTCAGTTCCAGTTCCAATGTTTGCTTCTTCTAGTTGTTGAGTATCTGTTCTCTAAATTAGCCTCCTAGAAGATAATGAAGTATCGTATATGCTTCGGTATCTTAAAGTTTTTTCAGTCCCATCCTCTCCATCTTGTTCAAATTTTTGAAATGAAATGAAAAAAATTTGATGATTTGGCAGAATATGCAAAGCCATAGTGTAAGAAACTTCTACTACCAAATCACTACTAGACTATAAAAAATCCGCATACCTAGATATAAGAAAATAATTTAAAAAAATAGCAAAAGAAAGTCCAACTATACTAAACTCAAATGTACCACAAAGGCCAAAGATGATATATAGTGATACACAAATACGCAGATTGATTTACCGCACATACCAACTACAATGATTGTCTTACACGCGCAAAACAAAATCCTAACACAGTACAAAATAATACAAGTCTTTTACATGGGCCAGGGTCAAACATTTTCATATCCCAAGCCTTAATGTTGGGCTTTTCATTTCTCCCTCTCAACATTAGCTTTACTTACTAATTATTTGTTCACCAATCCAAGCATCCTTTTGAGCTTGCAAAAAGTAGGAGGATTCATTCCTTTAGTGAATATGTCAACAATTTCTTTACTTGTTTTCATGGGAAGCAAATTGACTTTTTCCCTAAGAACCTTCTCCTAAATGAAGTGATACTGAACTTCCAAGTGTTTGGTTCTTGCATGAAATTTTAGATTTTTTTTAGCTATTTTTATAATAGCTAGATTGTGAAAACTCTTTTTTCTTTTAAAAAAAAAATCTTATTATTTCACTTTCAAGTAAACTATTATCGTCCAATAATTGCACTAACCATACACCTTCTTGTGTTACCATTATTGCTAACTTATATTCAACTTATGTTGTAGATAAGAAAACAATTAGTTGTCTTTTATTGCACTATGAAAAAATAGCTGAACAAAGATTTAATAGATATATTATTGATCTTATATTAAATTTATTTTAAACATAATTAGCATCACAATAGCCAAATAAATTACACTCACTTTTTATATAGTAACCCAAGGTCATTTATTGCTTTTATGCATTGTGGTATTGTCCATGTTACTTGCAAGTGATGTCATTTAGGATTGTGCATAAATTGACTTACTAATCTAACTATAAATGCAATATTTGACCTTGTCGATGTTAGGTAGTTCAAGCTACCAACTAGTTGCATGTACATGGTAGGCTCTTGTAATTCTTTACCTTTATCTAATAGTTTAATTTTGGACTTAACTAGTTTGTCAATTGAAATTTAATCTTTCATGCCATATTTTTCCATGTAAGAATGTATTTTTAATATCTATTTGTGACAAATTTTATTTTTTGTTAACAATGGTTGCTAACAACGCCCTCTTACTTGTAATCTTTGTAATAAGACTGAATGTCTCTTCATTACCTAGGCCACATTGTTAAGAGAAATCTTAGGCTACCAAATGTGCCTTGCATTTTTCAATGAAGCCATCATCTCTTTTTCTTTTTTTCTTTTTTCAATTTGAAGACCTAATGGCATGAAATAAGTTTCACATCATTTGGTTTTGGAAACAACTCCCATATTTAACTCTTTTTCAAAACCATGAGCTCTTCTTCAATTGTCTTTCATCACTTTTCTTGACTATATATTTGTTCAAATGTTTTAGGTTTTAGAGACACGATTCTTAGAAGTTAGGCTAGCATTAAGAAACTTAGAGTTTAATCGCTTGACTATAGTAGATCTTCTTAGTAAAACAAGTATTTCTTATTTAACCTCCTCCAATTGGCTAGGTTTGTCCTTCTTTTACGTTTGAACTTAAGAAGTCCTAGCACACAACAAATTTGTTGTTTTCTTGGATGCAACTTTGAATTTAGTTCCTTTTTCTTTTTTTAAAGATTATCAACATGATATTCCTTTTTCATTACAATGTCTTCACTTGGTTTTTCATCCTAATTACTTCTATAATCAACTTTTGTTAATTTTTTGGATTTTATAGGCCACCATGAGGACGCTTCATCAAACACCATAGGAGAGGAATGCAACATTGATTGGACATTGGATTACAATATCTCCAACCTTTTCTTTCTTCATCATATCCTACAAAGATATATCAAATTTCATTGCTATCCAATTTCCCATGTAGTGAACTTAGAATGAACACATCCAAAAACTCAAAAGTAACTTATAATGGGCTTGTGGTTTTATAGTCTCTCAATAGGATACATATTTTTAAGGACTTCTTGAGGTAAGTGATTAATGAGGTAAATAGTTTTCCACATACTTTTTGCTTAGAAATGTGCAAGTACATTATTGTTATGTATTGTACTTCTGCATACCTTTACTAGATGCCTATTATTTTTCTTAACAACTTTGTTTTGCTATGATGTGGTTGGACATTTGAGTTGTCTTCAAATACCATGTGACTTAAGATATGATGATAATTCATCTAAAATATATTCTTTACCATTATCTATATGTAGACATTGAATTTAATGGCCAAGCTCATTTTCAAACTTTTCTTTGAATTCGAGTACCTCCAAGCTCTCTTCTCCCCCCTTTTTTCAGCCAACACCATCAATCCCCTTTTGAAAGTCAAAAATATGATAAAGAAGGAAAGGAGATTAGGAAGATAGGTGGATGACTTGACTATAAAGTTGGATCTTTTCTTTCTTTAAAGAAAGAAAACCTAAGTGAACTTGGAGAAATCATCAATAAATTTCATCATATATTGCATCTACTAATTGACTTTACTTATTTAAATACATCAAAGTGAAATAGTTTTAGTGGTTCATTCATGTGAAAACTTGATTCATTAAATAGTAGCTAATGGGCCCTTGCACACTAACAACTAGAACAAATAGAGTTTGTTCTTACCTTCAACTTCAACATTCCTTTCATCATATTCTCTAATACCAAATGTAAGATATTTATACTACCAAACCAATACTAGGTTACAATAAAATTCACATGCAAATATTTAAGAAAATACTATTACCAAACATAATAAGAAAGATAGCAAATGAAAGTCTAACTACACTAACGTTAAATGTATCACAAAGGCTAAAAATGAGACATAATGGTTCATAAACACACATACTAATTTACCACACATACCAATTGATTTATCAATCAAAAAATTTGAGTTGATACTACAATATAAGATCTTTATCTCCATGATCCAATAGTCCACAAACATGCTTTTATCCCAAAAAGAGGCCTCTCTTATGATCACTAATCAACCATTGATAAAAAAGTCAAAATGATTAGACCCAACATAAGAAACAAGAGCAATAACATGTTGAAAGTAGTTACATGGGTTCAAGTTTTGCTCTTAAGCATTGTGCATGGAATTCTAAGGAATTATGTGTCATTGTGAGTCATCGAAGTTCCAATCTAAAATGCACATTTAGCTTGGTGCACAACCTAGAATAGTGTTACTACAAGCATTTTTCTATTCGTCTTTTTCCTCTCTTTATTCTATGATTGACAAATATCCCCTCTAACCATTTTGCTTTTCTCTTGTGAGCAGGCCAATGGACTATGAATTTTGGCACTTTAAATTCCAAGTAATCAAATTAAGCTTGAATTTAAGCTTGTGATTAGATTTTGTTCTTGATCACAGGTGCTTTTCTAGTCATGTAGAGATTGTACGTAAGACACATGCTTTTCTTCATCTCATCACTTGAAATTCCAAGTCATCAAATTGATAGTGAAGTTAAGCTTGTAAATTGAATCAACTTAGTGCACCAACAATTCAACTTTTGCCAATAATAAAAAAAAAATCACAAAAGCATTTATACTTTAATTACAATTTCATAACCTATATTTGAGGGCTTTGCTTAGTGTAAATGAACTATTTTGAAGAAGTGAACAAGAGATAAGAAGTACATGAATGATCATGACTATTAAATGTAAAATTTTTGTAGCAACCCTACTAAGTGTATCATTTAAAGTTACGCTGTACCACATTTGGAATGAAAAGAATAAAAAAAAGATTTAATGGCAAAAGGCTAAACAACTGACTATTGTTGTAAAAATAAAAAAGGATATAAAATATAAGATTTCATTAATAAGGAAAATACGGCCTATAAATTATAATAAGTTCTTGCAAAAAATTTAAAAATTTATAAATGCAATTTTGAGCCTAAATAATAATGTTGTAATTGAGCAATTTTGTATTTCATTTGGTAATATGTATTAGCTGACATTTCATCACCCAAAAAAAAAAAAACTTGTGATTAGATTTTCATCTTGATCATAGGTGCTCTTCTAGTCATGTAGAGATTGTATGTAAGACAAATGTTTTCTTTCATCTCATTTTCTTCTTGATCAAGGCTATTAAAAGTTCATTTGAACTTTTACTGAAATGACTACGAAGCGATGTTGGAATTTCCTGAACAAGGGGTTTAAGAATTTTGAAGTCGTGCGAATAACAAGATTTAGAGAAAGATGTGGAGATTTAATTCATTTGAAACCGTTTAGAAGAGTTGTGTTTCTGACTGTAGAAGGAAGAATTGGTGCTTAGGTCAGACGTCAAGTTCAAGAAGGCTCTCCTCGAGTCTTCAACTTGTATGCATTCTTTTGGCTTACATTTATTATCTCAAGTATTACTCAGTCGTCAACGTTGCTGCACCTAACCTGCTTCTAACTACTACGGAAATAACAAGGAAAGTGGGAGAGCAACTTACAAAAAACAGTCGGTACTCCTCTAGGTTTGTCCAGAAGAGAACGTCAATAACGGCTGGCCTAGGCTTGCCTGTCTTATTCACGAATTAAACCTAGGCATTTTTTTTTTTCGTAATGTGGTTTGACTCAGTTTGTCACCATTTTTTTTTTTAATGTGGGAAACATAAGTTATGTTTTCCACGTAAATAGCTTGTTCCTAGACCTATTAAACACCCCAAAAACACTGGTTACTGAAGTCAGTCTCAGCACTTATCGACTCGCATGAAAGCACTGAACTAACCATAATCAATTTCTTGAATGAGTCATATGTTAGAACCCCTTATTTATTTATTTAAACTTTAGATAAACTATAAATTTTGCCTTTACAGTTTGAGATATTTGCAACTGGATTCCATGTCTTTTGAAATTGTTATGGCCTCAGTTCTTGCTGCCTAAATCACCAAGTTGGAACTCTCAGTAAATCGTTTTGACAACAGTTAGTTCAAAAATCAGATTAATAATTCTTTTTTTTTTCTTTTTTACTGAGAAAATCAGAAACAGCTTAATTTATGAGCATTGTCGTAAAGCTTGATATAATTTTATAAATTACTTGATAAAAAATGAGGACTTGCCTTTGATGGGGGAGG
Source organism: Casuarina equisetifolia (assembly GCA_028551475.1). Classification (NCBI taxonomy): domain Eukaryota; kingdom Viridiplantae; phylum Streptophyta; class Magnoliopsida; order Fagales; family Casuarinaceae; genus Casuarina; species Casuarina equisetifolia. Next base: position 23,122,826 of record CM052356.1, read on the forward strand.
GACCCACAGGTCTGATAGGTACCTCCGTGATGGATGCTACATTTTGTGTTTCACATGATGTCTAAAACTCCGCGAACGAATTTGTCAATTTAAATGGAAAATATGATGAGTAGTTAAGTCCTATAATTACGTAAATTTTTTCTGAATTTATTTATGCCATCTTTAACTCTACCATTTGATTATCCATGAGTCCAACAACAATAAATACGTCAACTATAATTTTTTAGTTCATTGTCTACTCAATTGGTTAATTAATTCAATTGAACAAGAAGAAGGTTGTTGAGGGGGTTGGCTGTCCGACCTTATCCAAGTCTTCACTCTCGGCGTGGTCTTTGGTTGTCCACGCGGCGAGGCCGATCAAAGACGGTTGGACTGCACTATGCTGTCTCCACATCGTGTCACGCGGAGCAAAGGTCCTTGTCGTGTTCTCTCTTCCACGTTTTGGACTTTGATGACTTACACTCACGTACACGCCCTGACTTTAAGACTTACGTATAAATAACACACATTTGACCAACGACCTTTGACCAAATCCAAGGCGATATCACTCTCATTTGACCACTCTACCATCTCCTTTAAGCGCGCCTAACTTCCCTTTACCCTACGGAACCTCCCTCCCTCTCTTCCTCTCTATCTCTCTCTCTCTCTCTCTCTCTCTCCCTGTGGAACGTAATTTGTTCAGAGAATGGATAGAAAGAAACTGCAAATAAAGGTACCCAGCCTGTTTAGGTGCCCAATTTCGATGGAGGTAATGAAGTCCCCTGTAAGCCTGTGCACGGGTGTTTCCTACGACAGATCCAGCATCCAGAACTGGCTCGAATCCGGACATGACACATGTCCCGCTACCATGCAGATCCTTCCCTCCAAGCACCTCGTCCCCAACCTCACTCTCCACCGTCTCATCCACCTGTGGCTCCATCAGCATGATCACTCCTCTCCGAGATCTTGGTCGCCTTCTTCGCACACGACCTCGTCTCAGCAAGTTCGGATTCTTGTCGACAGGATCGAGGATGAGAACAACGAGGCCCATCGCCGTGCTCACCTGGCGAAAATTGTGGGTTTTGCAAGGTTTGGCGAGGAGAACCGGAGGTTTTTGGCGGATTTGGATGGTTTTGTGGAGGGAATCATTTGTGTTTTCAGCACAAATGCTGAGATGGAGATTTTGGAAATGGTTATCGGGGTTTTGGACCTGATTATGTCCCAAAATGGAGTTAAAGAACGAGTGCACAGTTATATTTTCAGCAGGAATTATCAGAACTACTTGTCTAAGATCTGTCTAGTATTGAAAAATGGAAGTTTGGACTCGAAGATCAAGTCGACCAGGATTTTGGAATCACTTGCCCTCGACAGCGAATCCAAGCGCCGAGTCTCAGAGAAAGAAGACTTACTGTCCCTTCTGATCCATCTCCTGCGTTCCGAGAATGATCCTGACCTACACGACGCCGTATTGTCGTTCTTAACCGCCGTCGCAGTGATTCGCTCAGTGAGCGCCCAACTTGTCCGCCATGGACTCGTTCGAGTTCTCTCAGAAAGCCTATCAAACCCTAACACCAAGCCTTTCACCGCCGAAAAGTCTTTGAAACTGTTATCAATGGTTTCGACGTGCGCAGAGGGACGGTGCGCGATAAGCGAGGAGTCGGAGTGTACAGCGGCCGTGGTAGAGAGGCTGACGAAGGCCGGGACGGAGGACGCGGTTTTGGTACTGTGGGGCATGTGTTGCGTGCATGCGAATAGGAAAGTGAAGGAGGTGGTGGTGAAAAGCAACGGAGTGACGAAAATTTTGCTGGTGATGCAGAGTGGGTGTGAAGTGCACGTGAGGAAGATGTGCACGGAGTTAGTCAAGGCTTTGAGGGTTGGCTACAAGGTTAAGGAGGGTGGCTTGGGACTGGGGAGGTATGAGACCAAGACTACTCATATCATGCCCTGTTGATTGGATCATCAAATGTATTGCAATTGTTTTTCTTTATTTTTGTGATGTATATGTTTAATATCCAGTAGACACTTAAAAAATAATTTAATTTTTTACTCGCACTAGTTATCATTATTATTTATATGTACCTCATGTAATTTATGATTGTAATACAGATACAAAAATGAAACAGCAATTCTAATGTCTTGACGTATAAAAATTTAATGAAAATGTTCACAATTACGTGTGTACAGATACCAACACATAACAGTTGAAATCTTTTAAGACTAGATATTTAAATAATGAAAGTGTTTTTGAATATCTTTTATGAAAATTTTAGAGCACGTTAGTGATACCATGAGGGACACAAAATGAGTTACATCTCTCTAAACGTCTTGTGTTTTATCAACTTTAAATTTTATTTTCTTTGGAAATTTTTTTGTCATCCATAACAAAAATTTGGGATTGCCGAGAAAAATATTTACATTGAGAGGAAACCAAGGTAAATATAATGAGAAAAGAGAGAAAAGAGAAATGTAGAAGTTTGAATTCATCCGGTTTGAGAATCCTATGTCCACTGTTTGAACGCTAGTGAAAGACAGCATGCTGGATTAAGGTGTTTTGCCTTCGGTTGTTAAGAACCAGGTCGAATATCAACCCTATAATGATGAACCAGACTAAATGGGCAAGTCACCCGATTTGAGACCGACTGGATACATGCCCGATTGGTTGGGGCCTAGATTTGGGCTAGACTTTTCATGGATTTGAGTAACCAAGCTCACGAGATTCTCTGGGTGAGGTGCAATTCAAGAAGGGCCCCGATTATGGGTCAAATACGAATGGTTGGGTGAATTCAGGATAGCCGGCTAGGATTGTGAGAATTGCTGAAACTTTATGATTTGCGATCATTTTTGGGTCGACAATGGCAACAAAAATAGCAATCGTCTCTCCCTTGTTTCTTGCATCGTAACTTGGTGCAAAGATTTTCTAGCAAATTTTGACATTCTAGGGATTAAGGCTTGAGAGAAAGAGTAGATAAACTACCTCTACAAACAATCCCATCATCGTGAGTGATTGAGGAAATACAAATGTTTCATAGGACTAAATGAGCAGAGCACATTAACTTAATAAAATCACACCTCTTTGGATTCGATCAAAGAAGTTACAAATTGATTTCCTTTTTGAAAGAATTGGAAGAGAAGAAAAAAAAGGATAGGATCGTTGGAAACCTAAGCTTGACGGAAAACACAATGAGAGGTGGCAAGAAATAAAATGTTTGATTATAAAAATTCTTTGTTAATTATCATTGATACATTAGGATTTCTTTATAGATTTACAGAAGGATTGAAAAGGAAGCAAAATCATATCATTTACAAGAGGAATCATATGAGTATTCTGGACAATTTTCTCGGTCTATGGTGGCTAGGGTTTGTAAAGGCATCAAGAGTGCATTGGGTCATTCTCAGGTTATACACAGGTTGCCACTAGAGTGGATAGTAATTGGGTCACTTATTTGGGTTGTTGGAGTTGGCATGGATGTTGCGTGAAGAACATGCTTTTCTTGGCATGTAAGAGAGCACTTCTCTAACATGCCTCCATAAGCTAAAAGGGCAGGATGCATTGTTAGCGTGGAGCAAAGAGTGTGGAAGCATATAGAGGATAGGCCCTTAGTGAAGATGTCAGCCAGTTGATCCACGTAAGAGATAAACTAGAGATGAAGTTGATTGTGAGTAAGGCATTCTTAAATGAAATGGAAGTCAATCTCAACATATTTAGTACAAGCATAGAACACTAGGTTGGCTGCAAGATAAAGGCTAACATGTTGTCACACCAAACAGTCAATAACTATGATAGAAGTGCATGAAGGTCAAGGAGGAGATACTTAATCCACATAACTTTTGCAATGGTGTTAGTTAGGGATTTTGTATTTAGCTTTAGTACTAGAATGGGTAATGATACATTGTTTGTGTGAACTTTAGAAGATGAAGTTGTTGTTAAGAAAAATAAAAAAACCACCTACAAAATGGCGATCATCATGATTGTTAGCTTAACCTGCATACAAAAAAAGCATGAAGGAGAGTGGAAAGGCTACATGTCAATAGAAGATTGAGTTAGGATGTATGACCAATGATTAGAAGTGGGGTGGTGAAGGAATTGACAAAGTAGTATTGATTGTATAGGCAATGTCTAACTGAGTAAGGGTGAGATACTAGAAAGCCCTAGCAATGGTGTGATAAAGGCTGGGGTTAGTAAATGGTTCATCACCCTAAATGGAGAGGGGCTCATTGATAGTACACAAAGTGGACATGGCCTTGGCATCTATCATCTTGGCACAAGTAAGGATGTCAAAAGTGAACTTGGCATGGTGAAGAATAAGGCCACTAAGAATCAATTTGACTTTAATGCCAAGGAAGTGAATAAGGCTGAGATCCTTGATAGCAAATTCCCATTGAAAAGCTTGAAGAAGTATGAGTAAGGAAGCTTGTGGGGAACTAGTAAGAACAATGTCATCCACATAAACATGAAAAATGATGCTATACTGGAGAGTTTGGAGCCAGAATAAAGAGGTGTTGATAGTAAAAATATTGAAGCTAAGAAATGTTAGACATGTATTGAGGTGGTGGAACCAACAACATGGGCCTCTTTCAAACCGTAAAGAGAATGGTAGAGACAATAGACACGAGACAACAGAGTTGGATTGACAAACCCTTGAGGCTACTCCATGCAAACAACTTCAAAAAGGTAGTCATGGAGAAATGCATTGGACAAATTAAGTTTACGAATAAACTAGCTATAAAAGTAGGTAAGAGAGATGATAGTTGGTATAATCACCAACTTGACCATAGGATTGAATGTCTTAGTGAAGTCAATGCCTTCATGTTGATGAAAACCATTCACCATGAGATAAGCCTCATAGCTTTCTAAGGAGCCATCAACAGGAAGCTTGACCTTAAATATTCACTTACATCCAATTAGGTAAGCACCAAGTAGTAGTGAAACTAGGGTCTAGGTGTCATTGTAGATGAAAGTAGTGTACTTAGCAACCATAAACTCTCACTAGTGGGGATCATAAATAACTTGGGTAAAACAAGTAAGCAAAAAAGATGATAGTTAGGACAATCACTAACTTGACCATGGGATTAAATGTCTTAGTGAAGTTAATGCTTTCATGTTGATAAAGATCTTTTACCATGAGACAAGCCTTGCAACTTTTTAAAGAGCCATCAACACAAAGCTTGACCTTAAATATTCACTTACATCCAATTAGGTGAACACCAAGCAACAATAAAACTAGGGTCTAGGTGTCATTATAAATGAAAGTAGTGTACTTAGTAACCATAGTCTCTCACTAGTAGGGATCACAAATAACTTGGGTAAAGCATGTCAATTCAAGATAAATGTGGATGCGGACAAAGGTGTGTTGGCAAGTTAGGATGCAACATTAAAAGGTGTTCTCCTACAGTCAGGTAATTGGGCGAGTTAAGGGAGGAGAAAAAGAAAGTGAAGTGGAGGGAAAGGGGATGCAAATGTGGATGGAAAAGGAGGGAGTGGAGGCAGGGACAACATGAGACTAGGGGTGGACAACAAAGGCATAAGGAAAGGGATGGGAGTTAGGACAATGATAGGGTTAAGGGTTGAACTAGATGTTAAGGAAGAAAATGGTAAGGGAAGACATCTTCATGAAAAGTAGCATTGGTAATGGTGAGAAAGTGGTGAGTCTTAGGACAATAGCATCTATAACCATGGTAGCTTGGAGGATAACTCAAAAAGACATATTCATGAGAGTGAAGGGTATAGGGCCTAAGGTAGAGGAAGGATAATAAAAAACATAAAGGTGCAAGACAGGGGGAAGCTTATGAAAGAGGAGATACAAGAAGGGGGGAGGGGGGATGGCCGTTGATATAGGTGGGGAGATGGTTAATTAGGTACATAGTTGCTTGATGTTAGAGGGTAAAACTTGTTTCTTTATAGATTTAGCAACCAAGCTCAAGAGACTCTCCTAGCTGAGGTACAATTCAAAAACCCCAATATTAGGCCGAATACGAAGGCTTGGGTTAGTTCAAGACAACCAACTAGGGTTATGAGAACTACTAAGCCACATTTCGTGTGGCCATCTTTTTCCAACATGCAATTTGAAACTTTGCAATTTGCATTCCTTTGGTATTTCAAGAATGCATAATTTTGTGTTCTTTATTTCTTTTCCTTGGACTCATGGGAAACTTTTAATGCAAACTCGGCTTTCGAAAGAAGTTTTAGTATAAGGGTAAATATGCCACAACAAAGATAAAGTCAGAAAAGTAAGAGATATTATAGCAACTTATGGGTTAATATTGTTTTAATGAAAGACACACATAAGTGGCTTAACTCAATATCACAAAAGGGAGTAGTCATTATATTATAAGGCCTAACACAATATATATATGCCATGACAAAGATAGAGTTGGAAAAAAAAGAGATATTACAGCAACTTGCTAATATTGTTTTAACAAAAGACACATATAAGTGACTTAACTCGATATCACAAAAGGGAGTGATCTTTATATTGTTAGGCCTGAGCCTAACACAATATAAAGATATATTGTGTTAGGCCTTACAGTATATTTCTATGGTATTTCTTAAATCTTTAGAGGATTTTGTGGTCGGTGCCGTGAAGGGGTCAGTCTATTACTTTTCAACAAGTACAACATTTGGTTCTGCATTATTTCTTTGTTTTGTAATAGGGTGCTCGTCTCAATAGCGTGAGTCGCAAGCAACAAGGTAGCTTCTCTAATTTTTGGTCGATGGTTCTCCATGATGATAACTAGCAAAGGTTGACATCATTACTAAAGTGTCATCGATTATAAGCCAAATATGAGCATTAAGTGTGAAAAGAAAATCACAACAAGGTAGCTTCACATGTTTAAGCCTCCAAAATCATGCATTTTCTTAGAACATGTGAAAAAAAAAAACCTTCTTGTTATGCACTTCTTTCTCTCTCACATGAACTCAAGACTTGTTGAGAAATTGCTCTAAGAAGAAAATTATGGAGACAAGTGCAATCCTTTCTTGACTTTTCTACTTATACTTCTTTCCTCATCTAGTGAAATCATGTCTTATGACCCATATGATTTACACCTTATGAGTTTTCTTAAGTTTTGTAATATTATGGTATGTTCTTATGTGTTTGTACACTAATTTTTATTAATGCAAATTTATCTTTTTACAAAAAGAAAAATAGTTTTATTTTAAAATATTCATATATATATTTACACATTTATTTATATCATCTAAATAATATTCCAAAATAATATTTCAATAGATTCCATAGCTCCTCACCTACTAGGTTGTTCAAAAGGCTTCTTAATGTTGGTTAGGAAAATGGAAATGACTAAATGGGAGTCTAATGCATATCTTGGGTTTGGCTTCTTAATGTCAAACTAGCCCTAAGTCATCATTTGATGAGTTCTAGTTGGCTTTTGGGTTATAGAGGTTGAATGTTAACATTGGTGTGTTAGTCTAGGTGATTAAGTGAAGAAGTTGATAACGCAACTGATATTTTTGGGATTTTTGAAAAAGAGAAAGAAGTAAAAATGGGTTCCATTTCAATTAGAGTTGAGCTAGAGTAAGAAGAGGAAGGATTTGTTTCCATTGTTAAAAGGTTATAATGTGGAGTTATAATAATCAAGTTGCATGGGTGGTTTGATGAGGGTTCAAAGAGGTTTTTTTTACCTTATGTCTACTTAATCTTTCACATGTTTTTATAAAACCTAGTGCATCCACATTAAGTTGGTTTTGCACTAAGTGGTTGAAGAAAATCATGGGTGGTTGGATTGTTTGGAAAAGCATGAATTCTGCTTGGGTTGACAAATTGGAGAGAAATTATATTGTATGGATTTTGTGAAATCATGAATGACAGTGTTAAGGTTGATAAGAGAGATTTAGTAGGACAATTTGTGACTTTTTCCTTAAATGGTGCAATCCATGAAAGGTTTTGCTCATTATAATTGGTAAGATTAGAGTTAGTTGTATGCAAAAAGGGTGGAGAATTACTATTTTCAATTGATAACTTGTTGAAAGAGAAACATTTTTTTTTTTTTTTACAAATAACACATGTCAAGAGATAAAAGCTCTCCTAATCCTAAGATGTAAACATTTGTATCCCTTGTACTCAATACTATAACCTATAAAAACAAAGAATTAAGACTTTGCAAATATTTTGTCAATCATAGTTATTCTTAAGAAAAGGAAACATTTTGATCCAAAGACTTTGAGTGATTCATAATTTGGTTTCTAGTTGTAAAATTTTACATAGGGTAATAGATTTCCTTGAACTAGTGTTAGGAGTTAATTAATGATGTATATTGTTGTGAGAAATGCTTTAACCTAAATTTTTGTTAGAACCCTTGATTGAATAATCATTGTGTGTTTTGATGATGTGTATGGCATTGAGAAATGCTTCAACCAAAATTTATGTTAGAACCCTTGATTGAATAATCATTGTGTCTCAGTTTAGTGATGTTTGTATTTTTTGTTTAGCTATTTGATTTTGATGAGGAGTATAGTGATATGATAGTTGATAAATAGTTTAATTTGTCTAAGGTAATCTTTAAGTTCATTGCTAGTATACTCACCCCTTATTATCTGATTGTAAAATCTTTATTTTAAATTGAATTGTTGTTCAATCATTTTTTTAAAGTCAAGAAAGATTTGACAAAATTCTAACTTCCTTTTTATTGGATAGATCCAAGTGAAACAAATGCCTTTGTCTACAAATGAAATATAATATAGATAGTTTTGATATAAGGATACAAATGATGTTCCCACAAGTTACTATGTATCCATTCTAGTGGCATAGTGATCTTATGCAAGGAAAGGCAAAAGGTAAGATGACACTTCCTTACTAGATAGGAGCTACAAAGTGTAAGGATGTCTCTCTTTATTTTGATATGTCATTATGTAGTAATTTTAATACTCAGAGGTTTGAGTGTCCAAAGTCTTTACACCAAGTACTGCCATTTGTGACTTATTGTTTATATAAGAAGTAGGCTTGGTGCCTTTCTATATCATTTTTTTTTTACATCTCTGGCATAGGTTTTATTATGCAATTAAGTCCTTTACAATGAAGGAATTTTTGTCAAAAATTCTAGAATAAGGATAATCATTAGTAAGTTTAGAAATAGATAACAAATTTTGTTTAATATGGGGCATGACCAAGATTGATTTTAGTCGTAAAGATACTTTGTCAACTAATAATTCCTTTATGAGTTATTGATATGTGTTATTTATTTCTAACTATCACATAATTTGTCCGGTTATCAGGAGTAGATGTTGAAAGTCTACTTGCTAAGTCAACCATGTGACCATATGCCCCAACATTTATGACTAATTCTTTACTTGAGGCTTCATTTGTGAAGTGCAACTCATATTTTTGAAATGTTAATTGACTAATAGGTATGGTTAAAGCAATTCCAACATTCCAACTTTGTATGACTATGTTTTCGACATATTTGACAAACAATAGGTGTTCTTGGTGGAAAGTTTGATAAGTTACTTAATGGCTTTTCAATGATCTTTGATTGGGATCCTTAGGTTTCTAGAAGTTTAGTTAAGTCCAACTACTAGGTGTTACTAGGCTAAAACCTCTACCTTATAAGGTAAAGGGCATTCTTGATCCTAGTTCACCTTTGCGTCCTCTACCTCCCTTTGAAGTCATAAAGACCATGTTTTCATTGGATGATTCTATGCACTTTGATAGATAAAGCTTATGGCAAGCTTCATAGGCTTGAAGTTAAGATATAACTCCATCATAATTAGAGGTGGAAACATAGATATTTTAAAGGAGTCATAATGTTCTTCAAGGTTTTCAAAGAGACAAAAGGTTTTAGTAGAACTACTCAATAGTTTACCAGTTAAGCTAAGTTGGTTTATACCTTCCAACTTAAATTTATCAATTAAGCTAAATTTAGTTAAAAAGGCAAGTAGGTTTTTACCTTTCATTTGTAAGTTATGTAACTAAAAGAGAAGATCAAACTTTCTTGCTTAGGGTTTTAAGGCAAAGTAATTTGCAATGCATTTTATACTTTTCTTGTTGTTATGGGTTTAAACATATGACCCATAGCTTCTTTGGAAAGGGTACTTATTATTTAAGATTTGACCAAAGTACCACTCTAGGTCTTTGATTCCTATGTTGGTTGGAAGTAATGGTTTCTTTTATTGTGATGCTTGCAACAAGATAGGTTAATTTACCCACAAGGAAGCCTGTAAGTTTTACATCTATATAAAGGACTTAAGTTATGTCATCTAGGGCAAATATTTCACTTTTGTTAGTTTGATTGTTTCTTAGGCCATAGATGTTTGAGAAAGATATAGAATGGTGTGAATTTTGCACACTCTAATTCCAAAAAGAGATAAAAAGGTTTTTAGAGAATTAGTCAATGGTTCACCAATTAAGTTAAGTTGGTTTAACAGTGATTTGAATTTAGTTAAGAATGCATGTAGGGTGTTACCTTCCCTTTGTAAGTTATGTAATTAAGAGAGGAGATCAAACTCTCTTACTTGGGTTTTTTGGGTGAAGTGATTTACAATGCATTCTATACTTGTTTCTATTGTTGATTCAAAGATGTGACTTATAGCTTCTTTGGAAAAGGTACTTATTACCTAGGATTTGACCAAAGTACTGCTTTAGATCCCTATTTCATATGTTGGTTGGACACCATGGTGTCTCTTATTGTGATGGTTGCAACAAGATAGGTTGTTTCACCTACTAGAAAGCCTATAAGATTTACATGTATAAAGGACTTAATTTATGTCATCTAGAGCAAATAGTTCACTTTTGTTAATTTGATATTTTCTTGGGCCATAGGTGTTTGAGAAGGAGGGTATGGAATGGTTTGGTTCTTGCATACTCTAATACTAAAAAGAATTTTTGGTATAAAGGTGAATACACATTAATAAAGACAAAGTTGGAAAAGCAAGGAGTATTATAGCTACTTATAGGCTAATATTTTTTCAAAAAACACACACATACTCAATATCACAAAAGGAAGTATCCATTAAACATATCTATGGGGGTTTAACACCGTTCCCCCTCCTCATGTGTGTGTGTTTATTAAAAGAAAAAATAAATAAATTTATATATAGTGTGTTAGGCCTTATGCAATATTTCTTCACTGTTTCCTTAATTTTTAAAGGATTTTATGGTCGATGCCATATCAAGGGGGATTGCTTGTTAATGAATGTGACATTTGGTTCATTATATCTTTGTTTTGCAATAGAGTTCACATCTTGTCAATGAATGCAACATTTGGTTCATTATATCTTTGTTTTGTAATAGAGTTCACATCTTGCCAATGTGAGTCACCAAAAGCACTGGGGTAGCTTCTCTTATATGTGTTCAATGATTCTCCATGATGAAAACTAGTGAAGGCTAACGCCCTTGTTGAGGTGTCACCAATTGTAAGCCTAGCATGAGCACTGAGTGCCCGGTTGTCCTAGGTTTGACGAGCCCTCAATAAGTCCATAGTTGCAAAGTGTTTCTGCACAAGCTAAGAGCGAATTGGTTAAATTGAGTTGCTACTACCTAATAAAAGATGTTTATGGAAAACAGCTCCAACATGTACCAAATGATCTTCTTTACATATAGACTTGAAAGGGGCTTGAAACCAAACCTAAGATAATGGTTTATTCTAAAGTTAAAACTCATTTGTGGGCCACCACAAAATAGATGTTTTACCACTTATTGGAGTACGCAACATCTAAAGAACAATTTATGTTTCATTGTTTAAGGTCACACGATTCTACTTGAATAAATCATCATATTAAAGATGGAATAGATATTAGCATTCCTCATTCCACTAGTCACTGAATATACGGAGTTGTAAGAAATATTTAAAAATTTAGCTCAACAAAATTTCATCTTTCAATTAGTACTGATTGTTGTTTATTATAGTCTTTACTAAAAGTGAATCTCAATGTGTAGTTAAGATTGAGTTATATTTTAGAAAAGGAACATTATATAGAAATGTCATCCATTGACATAAGTAATGAAGAAAATTAAGATAAAAACATCTCTCAAAAGATAAAAGCAAACTCTTCACTTCTTGATAGACGATTGTCCCTTGTATTGAAATAAATTTAGAATACAATGTTTTTGTATTGCCAAAAAATACTGCAGAGCGGGAAATGGACAATTTGGAATACACGTGCACCTTTCACAAAAATATAATCATATAGGCGAACTCCATGATGACGTTCAAAATGAATATTTTTTATTTTTTTTACATGATATATAAATTAAAGATGAATGCATCAACCACAAAACTACTTTTTCCTAATAGTTTTTTATTATATATTTATTCCCTATTGTGCAAGGTGCCTTGTTAGTAGGTCGTGTACCTCTTCCTAATTTGGAGAGTCTTGAAACTTAGTGATAATTGTTTTTTTTTTTTAAAAAAAAAGCTTGTTTCTATTTAATTTGGTCTATTATTCTTCCATTCTAATAATAACCAATACGTCTACCATTGGTCGTGCGACCCCCAATACAAATAAAGAGTATTCTAATAAATAATTGTACTTTCAACCTTTGGTAATGTTTTCTCCCTTATTCTTTTATATATATATATATATATTGGAGTTATTGACCTAGTCTTGAGATATATGTTAAATTAAAAATTTTATATTGAAGATAGGTGTTGTCTTATATTAAAAGTGAGAGGATGAGTAAATAGTCTTATAAATGATGAAATTTCTTCACTTATTATTTTAAAACTTTGAAACGAGTCTTTATACTCTAATAATCTATCTTAATGGTAAAATTCATCGTGATGGCTTTGAAATAATTTTGTACAACAAATTTTAAGCATGCTTTTGCCTGGCGTGGAGCACTATCTCTTCCACTACCTGCTAGTTTTCCAACTTTTGTTAGTGATCTCTTCTCTGTTGCTTTTATATTGGACATTATTGAATGGTTTCTAGGATCTTCATTGAGTTGATAAGCTAAGTCTCAAGCAAATGAATTTCTTATTCTACCGCATCTTGCGTCCTGCGATTTTCTCCTGCGTGGAGCACCAATCTCTTTGCTGCTTTTCCCAACTTTGTTAGCTTTTTAAAGAATATTAGTAGGAACCAAGACAACCTGGGACGGACGAAAGATACCAAAATCTCCCACTCTGTCCACTAAAACAAATCTTTTTTAACTCTCTCCCTACTCTTTCGCGTCACATCATTCACGAAACCCAAGTCTATGCGTCAATCAGTTGAATTTCTTATTGCAACACAATCTACATCCCAAGCTTCCGAGCGGCCCTGAGCAATCCAAAGCTCTTCCATTCCCTGAGTACGACTAGTATTTAGCATATAAGAAAAAGAAAAAACGTGAATGGTGATTGGATTGATGAAAAAATAAAATTTTGGGTCTCAATCAGACAGTCATTCGATTGATGATAAAGAAAGAGAATTCTTAATTTAGTTCTCCACAGTAATGACAAAAAATAAAAAGATTAATCAAATTCTTTTGATTAAATAAACTCTAATATCATTTGTTAAGAGATTATGCAAATTAGTAGGCAATACAAGTATAACAAACATCAAGACTAATTATTACATGTTTCAAAAAAAATTAATACTTACATCGATAAAATAAACATTTAAATTTTATTTTCTATTTGACAAGTTTAATTTTTTTGATTATTGTAATTACTCGCCAAATGACTTAACCTACAAATGATTTCTCAAAGACCTCATAAATTTACATGATGTGATAATAACTCTTACCACAAAATAACTTTTTAACTTTTGGCATAAAATTATCAGTTTACCCTTCTAATTTTGACTACTCCGTTGATAATAAATATTTAAGTCCAAGTTGAAGCCCTGCTTCCACTTGGCTTTGTCCTTACAGCCGGGAAGTCGGAACAACTCCGTCGATCATGGCTCCAACGGTTCTGTTTCTTTCTCTCACCATGCTATCAATGGCAACTGCTCAACATATAAACTTAAACTTGACTAGAGGCTCTTCGCTTTCTCCCACTACCTACGCCTCCTTGCTCTCGCGATCCGGTCTCTTTGCCTTCGGGTTCTATCCCTTCGGTGATGGTTATAAAATCGGCATATGGTACGAAGGTATTCCAGAGAAAACTGTAATCTGGACAGCCAAGCGGGATGAACCTCCAGTATCCCGGAATGCGAGTATTGTTTTCACTACCGATGGTAGACTCGTTTTGCAAGAGTTGCAAGCCCAAGAAAAAACCATTGCTCCTAGTTCAAGAATACCTGCTTCCTCTGCTTCTCTGCTTCTCTGCTTGATTCTGGCAACCTTGTCCTCTATAAATCTGATTCAAGGATTATATGGCGAAGTTTTGATTACCCAACGGACACCCTTTTGCGCAGCCAACTCCTTCTAGTTGACATGAAGCTGGTTTCTAGCATCTCTGAATCCAATCACTTCACCGGAAACTTCGAGATCGTGATGCAGGGTGACGAGAACCTCGTGATTTATCCAAAACACTATGAGGATTCGGACCATGCTTGTTGGAATTCAGGAACCACTTATCTAGGTGATAATGCAACGCTGACGCGATCTCACAGAGACCAGCAAGCTCGTGAAGCTGGACATAAAAGGACCCCAAGTTCCCCCAGCTCACCGTCCTTGGCTCATGGCCCCGGTGATGAAGGTAAAGGAACAATGATAAATAATGTCTCTCACTCAAGCTCAGTTGCGTCCATAAAAGATAATGCTGACAGCAAGGGAAATGGAGTGGCAATATGCAACATTCCTGCCTCGGATCTTCCACCAAAGAAAAGGGGTTATGCTGCTACAGAGGTGACACGAGCCACTCCCTATTGTGTCCCTCCTGCACGTCAAGATGCAGTGAAACCAAAGCTACCTGAACCAACTTGGTGCTACACGATTGGGTCAGTAAGGTCAGCATTCAACAAATACAAAAGTGTGAATGCTGACACTCAAGTCATCCAACCGTAATATGAGTCAAGGACTTCTGAAGTCCGTGTTTACACTCGTACAAACAAGCACAATCTTAGTTGTTCTGATGTGAACACAATGAAAGGACTAAGCGACAAGAAAAGGAGGGGAGGAGGAGAACGTGACACTTACTGCACGTTAAACTAAGTCAAGGAAAACCTCTTTTGGGAAACTTCCAAAAAGAATAAGTGGTCACCTTTATGTGCCTATGAAAGGCCAAGCCTGTCTATGTACAAATTAAGCTTTCAAACTGTGTATTGCTCTAAGCTTGTGCATTGCTCTAAGCTTACCAAGCCCTCAATACACTAGCTTCCACATTTTGTTAACTGTTTGCTGTTTCAAACCCGTTACTTTACATCACTACCTTGATTTTCTTCTCGTCGGTCATGGCTTCTACGGTTCTGTTTCTTTCTCTTACCATGCTATCAATGGCAACTGCTCAACATATAGACTTAAACTTAACCAGAGGCTCTTCGCTTTCTCCCACTGCCAACTCCTTGCTCTCGCCATCCGGTCTCTTTGCCTTCGGGTTCTATCCTTTTGGTAATGGTTATAAAATTAGCATATGGCACGAAGGTATTCCACAGAAAACTGTAATCTGGACAGCCCACCAGAATAAACCTCCATTATCCCGGAATGCGACTATTGTTTTCACTACCGATGGTAGACCCGTTTTGCAAGAGTTGCAAGCCCAAGAAAAAACCATTGCCTCTAGATCAGGAATACCTGCTTTCTCTGCTTCTCTGCTTGATTTTGGCAACCTTGTCCTCTATAGATCTGATTCAACAACATTATGGCAGAGTTTTGATTTCCCAACGGACACACTTTTGCCTAGCCAACTCCTACGAGCTATCATGAAGCTGGTTTCTAGCAGCTCCGAATCCAATTCCTTCGCCGGAAACTTCGAGATCGTGATGCAGAGTGACGGGAACCTTGTGGTTTATTCAGAATTCCATCGCGATGTTTGTTGGGCGTCAAACACAACTTCTGTTGGCAGTAATGCAACGCTGACACTAGAAGGAGACGGCCGCCTGTACACACTCGATACTAATGGTTCCAGCCGAAAGAACTTCACTCCTAGAGGGATTCGGGAAGAATACCGCGCCGCGATTGATGCTGGCGGAATATTCTCATTGTATTCTCACAACTTGAGTGACAATGGTAATTGGTCGATCGAGTGGGTTAGTTCAGATCAAATTTGCCCTTTTCAAGGTACATGTGGCATTAATGGGTATAATGATCTCGTAAATCAAAAACCTGTCTGTACTTGTCCTCCTGGCTTCATATTCATAGACCAGGAACAAAGGAATTTGGGTTGCAGTAGAAATTTCACTGCAGAAAGTTGTACTTTCAAAAATGCACATACAGAGTTTCTTATTAAGGAATTGCACAATATCGAGTGGAAGGGAAGCACGTATGACACTTCGCCCTCCGTAACAAAAGAAGATTGTAACCAGGCATGTTTAAATGATTGCAACTGTGGAGCAGCTGTGTACGAAGATCAAGAATGCAGAAAACAAAAGCTTCCATTTACTTTTGGGATAAAAAATCAAGATGGCTCCGCAAGTACTGTGACATTCATCAAAATAGGCATCGATACGATTGGGAATCCGACCGCGACTCCTAAAGAAAACAAGAAAGAAAACAAGAAAAAACCAAATGAACATCTTAGCCATTGAAGTTGCATTTCCAGGTTTTGCATTCGTTGTATTGGTATTTTCCGTCATTATTACTTGCAGATATCGCTTTCAGGCCAGCAAAGGGATTTCTGATGAAGGTAAAGAACTTGAAGATGTGTCTTTGCGAGCATTTACTTATGGCGAACTCGAAGTTGCCACCAGTGGCTTCATCGAGGAATTGGGAAGGGGCTCTTTTGGGACTGTCTCTAAGGGCACGTTGTCCAGTGGGCAGAGGACCATCGCCGTGAAAAGACTTCTCAATGTGGTGACCGATGGAGAAGTAGAATTCCAAAATGAGATGAGGGCACTTGGTCGAACCCACCATAAAAATCTGGTCCGGTTGCTTGGTTACTGCTATGAAGGTTCCAATCGGCTGCTGGTGTACGAGTACATGAGCAATGGAACCCTGGGGGACTACCTCTTCCACTCCCAAGTGAAGCCAAGTTGGGACGAAAGAATTAAAATTGCTCTGAATATAGCAAGAGGGATCCACTATTTACACGAAGAATGTGAGACCCAAATCATCCACTGTGATGTAAATCCCAACAACATACTGATGGACGAGAACGGGTGCGCCAAAATTGCGGACTTTGGATTGGCAGAACTGTTACTTCCAGACCATTCCAGGACGCTTACTGGGATAAGAGGGACTAGAGGGTACGTTGCACCAGAGTGGCACAAGAACTTGCCGATCACAGTGAAAGTGGATGTCTATAGCTTCGGTATTGTGCTGTTAGTACTTTTATGTTGTCGTCGGAACGTTGAGATAAATGCCCCTGAGAAAGAAGTCGTTCTGGTAGAGTGGGTCTACGACTGTTTCAAGGACAAAAAACTGGGGACACTCGTGGCGGGAGAAATTGACGAGCAAAAGTTGGAGAAGATGGTCAGTATCGGGCTTTGGTGCATTGAAGAGGAACCAGCAGTCCGTACTTCGACGAAGAAGGTGGCTCTAATGCTGGAAGTTACTGTAGACATACCCGTTCCTCCATGCGCTCGCTCTTCATTTCAGCATTAGGTCCCCTAACAAATGTACCATTCCTTTTCCTATTTCCACCTGTATTTGATTTAAAATAAGTTGACAGTAGTATGGCTACCAAGCCAACGCCTCTTAAATAGCAGGGTTTAGCTTACTTAAAGGCCTCCGTGGTCTACAGCTCCACAGGCCCAAGGATTTCGCTTTGTTTTACGATTCCTTTTCCTGTGTCTTATATGGCCTTTCTATAATCTACAAGACCCTAGTACTTTTCTCTGTCGACAGCGTTTGGTTGTCTGGTCGTTTAACTTGCATGTCAACCTACCCCGGGACTTGTGGATGACTTCATCCAGTCTAAGGGCCGTGCTTTGACCGGCAAATGTTCTTCGACTGTGCACTAAAGCTTGACTTCATTTAGCCAAGAATAGCCCGATATTGTGTTGACTTAGCACTCTTTTTCACATCTGCCGAGAACTTTGAATCTTTTGTATTCCGAGCTATACCAATCGATGGCGTGCGGAAAGGGCTTGAACCATTAGTTCTTATAAAAGGTTGAACAACAGTAGGTTTTTTGTGGGGTGCCAATGTGTAAGAACAAGCAAACTCAACGCAAATGTGTAGAATTTAAGAATTAAGAAGGACAATAAGAGTGTTACATGTATATACATAGGCAAACCCCGTTTAGTACGTATATGGACAAAACGGGTAGTACATTCATGTATATATATACTTCATGTCTAATCTATGCATTACTTTTTGTGACAAACCATCCGTTACTATTACTACAAATACCTCAAAATTTGCGAGAATTGTCCCACATTGAATAGATTTTACTTAAAAATCATTAATATTTAAATGAATAACTTTCTTATAGAATCTCATTATTATAAGAATATGTCTTGTATGGAGATAAAAAATAAAAGTAAATTTCTTAAATTTCTTAAATTTCTCTCATTTTCTTACTTTCTTTTTTGTTTATTATTGAAAATTTAATATAATATCAAATCTTAGGTTTAAAAGATTGTGTCTCTATGCATAAAATTCACAATTCATAATAGTTTTGGGAGGGAAAGTATTATTCTTAACATGAAGCTGTAACATTATTGATAGCAATAAAGTATAAAAATTAAGTAGATTGTTTCATATTACTTAAATTATATATGAAGATTTTATTCTTTACTTTTGAATAGAAAATGACTTTTATTGATCTCAACTGTAGCCATCTATTAAGTTCCTGTTCCATTTCACGCTAAGGCCCAAAAGCTACATTCTACAGCTGCCACTGCAAGTTTCTTTTGCATACAAGAACCTGCAAAAATACTCGCTAGTACTTCAAATAGAATTAAGACTAGCATGAGTAACATGTAATCACATACAGATAGTAGCTGAATATACAGAAACTGCAATGAATATTATCATATTTCAATATAAACACAACCATTTCCAAATCTCACAAAGAGGGGCGGATCAACTAAAATTTTAAGGCTTAGGCTTTCGCCGGTCAATCCCTCTAGAAGGAACCGGTCCTTTGGTCTTAGTTTGAATCAGTCAACAACAAATGACTTCCACCATGTTGAATAATTGCTAACTCGTTCAAAATTACAGAAACAAAGACCAAAAGTAGTCATGGCTGCAGTCAAGGGTTGTCGTCATTTGCTAGCTCTTTTGACAGGAATATTCGGATGTCACTTGTTGGGTTAAGGTCTTCAAAAACTGCAACACAAGTCATCGATGGCAGAAGACTGAAGGGGAAAAAAATTATTTTTCTGGTATTTTTTCCTTCGGTAGAAGTAGGATGAGTTTAGCTTAGTGCTCAGGTCTGCTTGCAGCTAATCCGCTTGCTGTTTGCCTATTGCTAAAACAGCTTTGGGTTTCTCTTTTGCTTGATAAATCTTCAGTCATCAAGACAAGTTAAAATAGTAGACATGGTTGCAATATTTCTTTTGCTCCTCCTAATTTCCAAATTCTCTGCTGGAATTGCGCTAGAAAGAGATTCTACCGTTAGCCGAGGCTCGTTCCTCTCTCCAGACAGCAATTCATTCTGGTTATCAAGCTCTGGCATATTTGCTTTCGGCTTCTACAGCAAAGAAAATGGTTTTGCCATAGGCATCTGGCTGGAAAAAATTCAGCAGAAGACAGTCATATGGACTGCAAAGCGGGACGACCCACCACTCACTAAAGATGTTTCCTTGCTCCTGACTAATGAAGGCAAACTGGTCTTGCAAACAAAGGATGGCCAAGAGACTGAAGTGGTTGACGCTCCACAGTCCGTCTTTTCGGCTTCCATGCTCAACACAGGAAACTTTGTCCTCTACGGTACCGATGGAAGGATAATATGGCAGAGTTTTGATGTTCCAACGGACACCATTTTACCGGATCAGCGTCTCTTGGCTGGGAACCGCCTTCTCTCCAGCAACTCTAGTACAGATCACTCGACTGGAAATTTTCAACTGTCGATGCAGAAGGATGGGAACCTAGTGCTATACCCGGTAATCATCCCACTTACATCAGATTATGCTTACTGGGATTCAGAAACATTCAATGCCGGTGACAACGTGACTCTAAATCTTGACGGTAATGGAGACCTTTACCTGCTTAATTCCACCGGCTTTGTATCTCCTGTTCATAACCACAGCAACGTTTCTGATAATGCTTTCTATCGTTTGACTATTGATTTTGACGGAATATTGCGGTTATATTCCCATAGCCTGAGTCAAAATGATGAGTGGGTAACCGAGCAGTCATTGCCTAGCAATGATTGTGAACCTCCAGGCCGCTGTGGCCTAAATTCTTATTGTACTTTTACGGGTCAGGAAGCTATTTGTGCATGTTCTCCTGGTTTTGATTTCGTTGACCAGAAGCAGAAGAATTTGGGCTGCAAGAGAAATTTCAGTAGTGATGGATGCTTGGGCAAGAATGGGGAATCACTTCGTCTTGAGGAATTGGAAGCTATTGCATGGGAAGATAATTCATATTCTAGTTCCCCATCGACCAAAGCTGCTTGTAGAACGAGCTGCTTGGTAGACTGCAACTGTGATGCTGCGGTGTTCAAAGACCAGCAGTGCAAAAAACAAAGGCTTCCACTGAGGTTTGGAAGAAGCCAAGATGGTGACTTTGGGACAACTATAATAAAGGTGGGCATCGGGAGTTCTGAGACAAGAAAGGAAAGCAGAGGAAAGGATGCCTTAATCGGTAGTTTCGCAATCTTAGCTTTTGCACTCATTGTCTTGGCAATTACTGGAATAATCATTTCTAGACATCGTGTTTGGAAATATAAGAATATTCAAAATCAAGTAAACGAAGGGTTAGTTGAAGATGTTACTCTTCGATCATATACATATGATGAACTTGAAAAGGCAACTAAAGGTTTCACAGATGAATTGGGTAGAGGAGCTTTTGGGACAGTTTTTAAAGGCACACTAGCAAATTGTGGAGTTGTGGCCATCAAGAGACTAGAGACGGTAGCGGCTGAAAGCGAAAGAGAGTTCCTAAATGAGATGAGATCAATAGGAAGAACCTATCACAAAAATCTGGTGAAGCTGTTTGGATATTGCCATGAAGGAAGTCATCGGCTTTTGGTCTACGAATTCATGAGCAATGGTTCACTAGCAAATTTCATCTTCAAATCTGGAATAAAGCCAAGTTGGGAGGAAAAGTTTGGAATAGCCTTGAATATAGCTCGAGGCATCCACTATTTACACGAGGAATGTGAGACCCAGATCATTCACTGCGATATCAAGCCTGAAAATATACTAATGGACGAACACAAAGGTACAAAAGTTGCTGATTTTGGTTTGGCCAAGCTGTTGATGCCCAACCAAACCAGGACATACACTGGGGTCAGAGGAACAAGAGGTTATGTTGCACCAGAGTGGCACAGAAACTTGCCGATAACAGTGAAAGCAGATGTCTACAGCTTTGGAATCATGTTGTTTGAGATCATATGTGATCGAAGGAAGTTAGATATGGATTCTCCAGAGAATGAAGTGGTTCTTGCAGATTGGGTCTACGATTGCTTTGCAGCTCGTGAACTGGATAAGCTAGTGAAGGATGAAAATGCGGACAAGAAGAAGCTGGAGAGAATGGTCAGACTGGGACTTTGGTGCATCCAGGACGAGCCATCATTTCGCCCTTCAATGAAGAAGGTGGTACTGATGTTGGAAGGGACAGTGGAGATTCCTCCTCCTCCTAGTCCCAACTCCTTTCTTAGTTCCATGAACCATGGTTGACAGACAAAATAATACTTTTTCGAGATGGATCCCATGCTTTATTTCACTATGAAGTATACAAGCGGTTAAAATTAGAAAGATGCAAGTCGAGTCAGGTTGTTTATCCATGACAAGCTATGAATAATAAGACATTCTAATTGCTGCACTTTGTATATCTTGCACTCTAGTTTACCTCTATTTTTGGCAAGGTTTTATTTTTTTGGCTTTCTTTTTCTTTTTTGATCTGGGATGGGGATTGGGGATCAGAAAATTTATTGGTAGAGGATTCGAATTTTGTCCTCCCAAATAATAGAGTTTTTGCATGTCACTAAAGTGCTTAGGCTTGAGCCTAAATATGATTTTAGTTTTTTTTTTTCTATCATTTTAGTATTAACACAACTGGGGAATAACGAAATATAAATCTTCCATTTTTTGTCCTCTCAGTTTCGATTGAGTGAGTCAGTGGATGCATAAGTTTAGAAAAAAAAAATTCCAGAAGCTGAGAAGTTAATAAAATAAAATAAAATAACTGAGGTTAAAAAAAAAATCAAAGATAAACACACTTGGCGCCACAGAATGGGATCAGAACATTCCACGTGGCGGTGGAGTAATGGCTTCACGTTGAGTGACAGTGGAGCCTATATCACCGGATCCATAAATACACGAAAAATCGTCCCCGAAGAGCCGGAGGCAAAAACGACAACACACAACGCTGCACAGAGATCGACCGGAGAAGAGAACAGAGAACGGAGTAGAGAGACTGCGTTTTTGCATTTGCAGGTAGGGTTTCCACCAATCACTGTGCTCCACGCCCGAGGTCCTCCCATAATTTAGGTTTTGTTTTGGCTGATTGTTTCCTTTTACCCCTTTCTCTCTTAAAGTTGTCTCTCGCTGAAAGATTGCAGAAATAAAGTATGGCGGATGGGTACTGGAATCGGCAGCAGCCGCCTATGCTTCCCTCAGCGGGCATGGTTAAACGACCTCGTTCTGATTATGGTAAGCCCTTTATCTCTTTTCTGCACTATTTCTTCTTTTCTTAGGTTTAACTACTTTTAACAACTGGATTAATAGTCCCCCGGGGACTACCCTTTAGCTAGTGGGTCACGTTAAAATTCGCTTCTAATTTCTTGGACTGGTCATGGAAAGCTTACCGGATATGAATTGAGGCGATAGAGTGTTTAACTGCTTTAACATTATATTTGGAAAAATTTTTACTGAATGCGATTGGAATCGAAGTAAAAATCCTGTGCATTTTATTTACATTGAATTCATCCCTGTAATGCAAAGCTTTGTCTGGTTTTTCAGTTGAAGGCCGATTTTTTTCTGCGATTTTTGGGCGTTTTGGATTACCAATTAGCATGAATAGACGGGTGGGATTTGCCGCATTGTGTATAAGCTGTATGGAGAGTCATTATAAAACTTTGTGGATTTGTCATTTTGTCATAACCTAAACTTTCACGTATACACATTCCTTGATGTCATTTAGTCATTCCCAAAGTAAGCATTCATAAGGTTTGGCATCGGTAACTAAAATTTCCACTTGCATTTCCTAGTACCTATGTACATGTTGTCTAAATAGAAGCAAATGGATCGGGTTCATGCAAGATTTACTCTAGTGATACACTGAAGATTAATTCCTATTTCTAGGGATCCTGAAGTTTTCTGACAGGTGAATAATTAAGTTAGATTTTTTTTTTCCCCACATTTATGCTTGTTAGTTTGAGTTGTAGTATGATATCAGGATCTCTGAATTCATGATCCTATAGATAGGTGATTCATATATCAATTATTCATGGTTACTTTCTATGTTAATCTATCTGTTCTATTGAGTACAACTGCTTCATATTTTTTCAGTAAGTACGTTGGTGTTGATGTTGCCTTTTTAACTGGTATTCAATTAGTTTTCTGTCAGGAATTTTCCATCATTTGATTGCAAGTCTTGAAGGGTAGATTTGATCGAGTTTTTACTGACTTTTGCTTCCAAGTATATGCTACCATTGTTGAGAAGATTGAAATCTAGTTTTCTGGATGTTTTGTGTGTTGTCTTATATTTGTTATGACATGATCTTATTCTCTGGGTTTTGTCTGATCGTATAATGTTATTTTCGCACAGCTGTATTTTGCTTTAGTCATACTATGCTTATGCAACATGTCTTTCGTACTAGTTTTTCACAGCTGTCTCTGTGCTTACTCTTTGTTTGAGTTGTACTTTCATTTTGTTCAAAAAGAAAAAAAGAAAATCCCACCTTTGTGTTTTATTTAATGAAATATCATATATTATTAGAAGAGAAATTTCTTTAAGATGCTTCTCTGGTAACCCGTTATTATTTCTGTTGGGATGTATTAGTTACACCTCCCCCCTTCTCTCTTCCTCCTCCTCCTCTTCTCTCTCAAACAAACAAAACCAACACCACCACCACCACCCACCCTTCTTTTTTTTTTTTTCTAGTTTCTTCTCCATATTTTATTTGATAAAAAATCATACTATATCAGATTTTAAGGTACACTTTTTTTCTTTTTCTGTTTAGTTTTAGTAGGAGCAAAATTTGGACGTTGCATTTAATGTCATAAAAGCCAGGTCAAGGATGGAGAAGTTTTCCATTAGAATGGTGAATCTTTTGATGTCTTGTTGTCTTTGAAAGTGGTAGGAAAATCAGTGAAGATTTCAAATGAGATCATAAACTACAAGGAGATAGTTTCTGTTGATGGTGTCTATGAATACCAATTTATTCGGACTTCCAATAAATCCCCAAGTGTTATTAAGTTTCGCCTCAAATGTTGTTTTACTAAATGAGATTTAGTTTTTTTAATGCACGTGTTTGTGGTGCAATAAATTTCCACTCCAGGCTAATTCTCTTCTTCTTTTCAATTGTTTTGCTTTAGTCTTATTTTGCTATTATGACCAGTAATAGTTACTTAGATCCTCAGGTTATAGCCTCTAAACATATCTCTTCTTGAGCCCAAAATCTGGAACAGGTGTAGATATTTGTATATATATATATATATATATTTTCTGTTTTCTGCTAGAGAATTTCATTTTCATTATTTTTTTATTTTTTATTTTTCATCCTCATTGGCTTTTGTACTTTGTAGAAGAATATTGGATTGACATGCTTTATACTTTCTGGGTGGGTGGCGAAAAAGGAAAAAAGAAAACCCTAGGACCCCTGTCATGGGTGTATACAAATTCCTTGATTAACTTTCTGAGTCTCCCGACCGCTTTTAGTTTATATTGCTCTCTTGTGGGTCCTTTTTAATTTCTGAATCCTCACATTTTATTCTTATTATTATTGTTGCATTTTTTATCCAGTCTAGAAATGATGCTCCACAGAAGCTTTGCCAAGTGTATGCTTTCCATGTATTTGTGTTTCTCCTTGTTATCCACTAATTTCTGCTGTCACAGGATCATATGTTTTTTTTTTTAATGTTATTTTTTCTTGTGGGATTCAATTAATCATAGAAAATATTTATGTTGATTTCTCCATTGGTACTCTTGTTATCCAGTCTTAGAGCAATGCTCCATAGAAATCTAGACCCATACATGCTTCTCATATACTGGGGTTACTCCCTGTTCTCCACTAATTTGTTCACTATGCACTACCTATCACAAAATTGACATGGTTTCTTTTTTCATTTTTTATTTCTTGTGGGGATCAATTAAGCCAAGAAAAGATTTATGGTGATTTCTGCATTGTTACTTGGCAGATGTGCAGATAATTTTGAGTTATCTGTTTCTGGTTTGACTACATTCTTCTCCTTTAGGCGACAATTTTTTTTTTTTTTTCCATTAATGTCAAATACGTCTTCTTTTCTTCCTTTTTTTTTCCTTATTCTCTGTTTTAGTGTGGCCAACAAATGCCTTTGGTACTGTTTGCTCCTTACTGGTGCGAAAATCAGAAGCTTTATGCTACTTTCTTAATGCTTTCCTGTCATCTTTTATGACTTCCTTACCAGCTTGCCTCTTTTTTTTTGGCGGGGGGAAGAGAGGGAGGATTTGAATGAGATGAGTCGACTGATAGAAGCAGTGGTCTTAAATAAACAAGACATTAAAATCAAATTTTCAATTAAGAGTCAGAGGCAGATTTAAGATCCAGATTTGATTATCATATTATGAGGGGAGAAGAAAAAGAATTAATCTTTTTGCTGGACGTGTTGTTGTTCACTTTGATTCATTTATTATATTGTTATAGTTAATTAGAGTAGATACCGTCATATTTGTAGTACACATACAGGTATGTGTAATTTGTATGAATGTGAGCATGTGTGTGATCACTTATGTCTCCACAGTCATAATTACACAATGTGTTTTTGTAAGACAGATTGCCAATTTGTTAGCATAGAGTCGAATATTTAGCATAGCTTCTATATCCCCCTTCTGTCAGAATGGTAATGATGCTGTAGAAATATATCATAGATAGCTACTCCTGTTGAATTTGTTTTGTAGGACAAAGGGCTTTGATGTCAAAATGTAGGACAGCAGCAACAAAGCAACTTGTGGATTGGTTGCAATGTTTATAGGAAAGATTGTGGCTTTGAAGCTCTAAATATTGGAAAGGTAATCTGAGATTATGGATCAACCTTAGAGAAAACCAATGTCCACGGCCTTTAAAGTGGTGGGCAATAGATTTAAGTGGTTTTGGTTGATGGACTTTCTTGACAGCAGGTGTTATATTACTTTGAAGGACTAGTGTTAAGGTTTCATGGAGAAGAAAGGTCGGGGAAAAAATTGAGGTAGTTCATACTTTCTCAAAGGATAAGGGATACAGTAATGTTTGTAGGAGAAATAATGAGGAAAGTCGAGTGTTGGGGTAGTGATGGTCTGTGAACAGTGACCAGAGAACAGAAAATTCAGTTCTTGGTAGTGTAGGGTATACTAGATTGATGGTGATAAGTTTGTATTTTTTTGAATCTCAGGGTTGAAGGAAATAAACTTAGTGGAAATCAAAGGGAAGAAGATAATTAAGGAATGAGATCGTAGTTTCTTTAGCTTCATGCCTACGGTTCTTTGGTATTACACCATCCGGATGGATTGTATTGCACGAGTGTCAACATCATAATTGCTGTAAGATTTTCATTTTCTAATATGAAAATGAAAAACTATATGTCATTATTTATAGAAGCTAAACTTAATCCTAATACAATCCAAAAAGTTAAAGTTGAATAACTTAATAAAACCAAAGGTAAGACTTGATGGACATAAAGTATGTCTCATGGCGATCAATTTATAGAAATAAAATTGCCTCTTAAAATACATAAAGTTAACTTTCAGGGGAACTGGCTTTTCACTGCCTGCATCATTTTGTTTTTTGTTTGAGGGTGGGCTTGGCTATCAATAACATATCATTAGCACTGCCAAGACTTGTCAAGGAGATAAAAGCCATCTAAAGTTTAGTGATTGTGCTTAAAATTTGTAACATATGTTGGTCTGCATTGCATCATTTACCACTACCTCAATTGTTTTAGATAGTCTGACACCTTTTGATGTCATTTTATTGCTGATAATATGTCCCATCAGAAAATCAAAAGTACATTGTCCAACAATTCATCTACCTTTCGTTTCTGGATTGGCTGCAATTAGCTGGTTATTGTTAATAGTAATTAAAGTTTAGTTCAGTGGTGCTAGCTACACTTTGGGATGCATCTTGTACCCAACATTAGATTCTCTCTGGCCCAGTTTTTTTTTTTTTTTTTTTGGGGTATTATTTTGATTTTTTTTATTGTTTATGTTCTGCCTCAATTTTTTTAGCTTTGCTTTTATCTGATCCTGGATGAGAGGTATAGCATGCATCAACTGGTAAGGTTGTCAATTTGGGTGTATGGATCAGGTGTCCTTAAATGTATCTCCAGGTGTCTTGGCAAAAGCAGTTCTAAGGCTTCGGTATGCCGCATGTCTGTCTTGTATCAGGAACCATTGCATTTTAAGAACTTTATTTCCTGTAATGTGCAGAGCTTGGGCCTTCCGGGCTGCCTTCAGGTCAAGAGGTACAGACTTATCTAGCAAGAGATGATGATCGAGGTGGGCCTCGGGTGGTAAAAGATACAAAAACGATTGGGTCTGCTTATGACCGTTATCTTCAGAATGCAGTAACTTCATAGTCTCATGGCCTGTTCTTGTATTCCTTTTCATGTACTACCTATATATCTACTAAAGTGCATCATAATTGCTTTTGAAGCAACTTTCTTCTTTCACCTCTGGAGAAGCCAGTTCACTTCATGGAGTTGGATTGGGAAGGGCCTCTGCTGGTGGAGTGTCCGCTCTTCCGATGGCTGATCCTGCTGTGCTGGGTCGTCCTGGGCCTGTTGCTTCTGATCTAGCACCAAATGGTAGAAATGTCAGCCTTGGTGGTCAGCTTCCACTTGATGCACCTAGGCCAGGACGTGAAACCCAACCTCTACCTCCAGATGCCTCCAATACTTTATATGTTGAAGGACTTCCTCCTGACAGCACCAGGAGGGAGGTAGCTCGTATCCTTTGTCTTAATGCTGCTATGTTACTCCCTTTTTGTTCCCCTATCTGAGTCATTTAATTGTCAACCTCACTTTTTTCTGATTTGGTTTATCAGATTTCCTTTACCTATCCATAGATATTTTCCGCCCTTTTGTGGGATACAAAGAAGTTAGGCTAGTAAGCAAAGAGTCCAAACATGTGAGTGAATCTTGACCTATAATCCATTTGAGCTGCTTTGGTTTTAGGTTTTTTTTTTTTTGGGTGACCATCGTGGCTTGTAGGAATTATGACTTCATAGTAAACTGATGTATTTGCAATGCAGCGTGGTGGAGATCCTCTTATCCTTTGTTTCGTTGATTTTGCAAATCCAGCCTGTGCAGCAACCGCTATGAGTGCATTACAAGGTGATCACTTCGCTTCTCTTCAGTCAGTATTAAGGGATTTAAAGTTTATCTCTTTATTATTGGATTTCTTAATCAGATTATTTGGCAAGATGATACAGTGCTAGGATGTGCTCTGTGATCTTTTATTTGCAAGTCCTGCAAACTTAGTGCTTTATCTGATCCGGTAACTCAAAATTATGTTTTGAACGTACTAAGCATGATAGCTGTAAGTAGACATAAATGTCGTGTGCATGAAAGGTTTTTCACACGTACAGTTTTGAGTTGCGCACCAATGACTACTATCGGTGAATATTTGTCAGCAGAATTGCTATTCTGGATAATAGTAGCTTTTACTGGGAACAAAATAATGCTGGTTTAAACCTCTTAGCTGCTAACTGTTTATCCAAGTGCCTGGTTACTGAAACGTCTGCTGTGAACATCTTGGTGGAGTTCTCGTGGGTTTAGTGGTTTATTGATCATTTATCCTAGCAAGCAAGGTGTAACTAGGAAATTGCATTTTGAGGGTTTATAATTTTAGTTTACATTTACTTTCTGATTTAGCTATTATTAACAGGCAAACAAGAATAACAAAAATAGAGTAGTATAAGCAATAAATCAATATATCATCACTGATTTTTAGTTATCCTACTGACTGCTGCGGATGGGAATCCTATCAGAGTTATGAGTATGCCTATTAATTGCTACTAGGCAGGACTCATCAAAATCTGGGGTTAATTTCCTCGGATGATATATATCAACTTCGTCACTGGTAATCTAAACTGTGGACCTGCTGACCCTGTATTTGATTGGACAGGTTATAAAATGGATGAAACGGACCCTGACTCTAATTACTTGCGGCTGCAATTTTCACGATATCCAGGTCCAAGGTCTGGTCCTGGATCTCGCGGCAAGAGGTGAACAGGCTTCAGGCAGGTATACATAGGTTATGCAGATGACGTTGCTAGTGTGACACTTTATTTGGGAACGACGCTTTTGTCCATGCTATAACATATTGAGCTAGTGAAATTTATTGGTTAATCATGACCACACTAATCAAAAAGACGCGAGGTGCTGATGGTATTGGTGGATAAGATGGAGAGGAAATCTATTGTTCACGTAATTGAATAAACTGAATTTTGGAGTTTCACGCCCATAATTTTACCTTCGTGAAGAAGTCTTGTATGATTGTTGTTGGCGTCGAAACTTGAGAGCTTATTGAATTCGTTGCTTGACATTATATATTACCATGTGCAACGTGAGTTAGGATGTACGAATGAGTGAAGTTGCTTTTGAATGCCATACCGACGATTTTATATCGCTTGTTATTGCCTTAGCGCGTCCATGCCTACGTTCAAGCAAAACAACCCTGCGTCAGTGTTCTTTAGCACCTATTGTCTGTCAGTGGTGTCTGGAATCTTTTTTACTGTTTCTTTCAACCAGCTTAAACATTTTACATACGCTATCATGGTCCATTCAGCTCGCTGTAAGGACAAAATACAGGAAAGACAAGACGACTCCTTACTTGCATTTGCTCCTTCTGTCTGATAATAGCGATGGGCCTGTTCAGCTGGTCAGAAATCAATTACAAACTCGACGATGGCCTCTCCAATTAATTTGCCATGTTTGGTATGGAAAGGGGGTTTTAGGTGGACGGCACTAAGGTTCCTAGAGTCATTCAACTCATGGACCATGAGGCTCTCTCCCCTCGTGTTTGAGAATGATTGCAACCTAATCTGTAGATTGGGCCTTGGAGCCACATCCAGTTCTTGTGGGCAATGACTCGTTTCTTAAGGTCTGGCGATTAGCTGAAGTGGGTTTGAATTTTGATAACGCCTGGCATTTGTAGATGAATAGCTGAGACCAGGCCTTCCTTTGGTTTGCCATAGCTAGAGCTTTTGAGTAAATTTGAAAATCATAACAGAGTAACGATTATTTACTACCCAATAAAAGAACCAAAAGAAAGATAAAGAAAGGAACAAAAAGAACAATAAGAATCAAATAAAAGGTGGAGCAGGTGGCGTGACCCCTAGCGCTTTGCATGGAAGTATATATTCTCCTTGCTTCGATTCTATGGTCTACTTCCCTTGAAAGTGACCACTGCAGCACAAGCTGTTACTGCCGGGCTCCACTTTACCAAACCCTGAGCCTCAGACAGCTTCCTAATGGTCCATGTCCCCAAACCTCTTTTCTTATGCAGCTTGTCCATTGAGGTCGGCGATAGTGTATATTTATATTATCCCAAGTTGCACCAATCTTCTAGATGGTCGTTGATAGTGCTTGCATTGGATTTCCAGTAAGCTTAATAGGGCAGCCCATGAGGCTCTACTAAAGCTATCCATAGATCCAACTTTTGGTGATTGTTTACAGCTTTTGTGAAGCAGAAGTTTTATCTAATTTGCTAAATCAAAGGTGTGTTAGCTTTTGCCACTTTTAAGAACAATTTCCACATTCATGCTAAAGAAAGGTGTGAAGGTTTTTTGTCATTTTTCTATAACAATTTGTTGTTTAGAGTGCCTTTGGAAACAAAGGATGGTAAGTAATTTCTTACCATTCAAGTTTCTAAACCAAATTGTCGTAAGTGCATGCTACTGGCTATTTGGGACCTGGATCTTAGGTTCAACACCTCATAGCTCCCAAACCCTGCTTTTGTCCAACATAAAGAATAAAAAAGTTTAAAAACCAAGATTAATGTTAGAAGTATTTATTTCTTCGTTAAGCAAACATAAATTGTCAATAGTTACAATACTTAGGACCATGATAATGTGGTACATTTAACCTCCATTGACAATAAGATATATTAAGTCAAGCAAAATCTAGAACCAGCCATTAAGATAGAAAAAATTTTCAAGAATAAACTTGGATAGTTATTGACACATCTTATAAAGAGTCTAAGGTAATAACTTTTTTTTTTAATGGGTTACTTCAAAATACACATACTCGAAGTATGGACGCTTGTGAAAACACCCTTACAGATTACCTAAACCTAATAAAAAAAAACTTGTAAAATAAACAAGAAGCATCTTCTCAGAAGGCAGTAGGTGTTTAAGAAAAAACATAGCATGCATATGCTCCTTGTTCAACGACATAGTGAGCATTGGATATGACACAAGGCAAATCCAAAATTATCATGACAATAAAAATGTCAAAGCAAAACTTTGAATGAAGTTATCGGACAAATTAATTCCATTCGACACTCTTATGTGTCAAACTATGGGACCTTCCCTAGACTTTTGTCTTTGTGGAGAAAAAATCTGCATCAACCAAGCCTGAATGACAAACCTACCTACTGACTTGGGCTCTGCTTTTGGAACGAAGCTGCACAAATTTTGAAAGAAAGCTGGTCAATGGGGCGAGCAAGTTGCAGAAAATCCAAAAATCCACTTACCATTCAGCCGGAGATCATGTAGCAATTATAACCTAAGGAGTCCAGAAAGACAGCTTGACCCGCACTGTCTCCTTACAGAGACTCTTTATGGTATTTGAGTAATTTTAGTGATTTTTTTTCTTCTTGGCTTTTTATTTTTTACTTTGTTAACTCGAGCATCTTGTTTACATGCCTTAGGATTAGGATTATGTTTACATGTCTTACCACCTCTCGAAACGGGACAAGATTGGAGAAAACTAGTATATCACTAAGTTGAGTGATAGAAAAAGGGCAAAATTACGAATATGATATGCACTTAAAGTTGTTCGTTAATTATAAATAGATATTACTTGTCAAAAAAATTTAAATTAAAATAAACCCTTATTTTGATTGATATTGATGTTAAAAAGTTTGATCCTACTAAAAAATCGGATGAAGGATAGGACAATTTTCATCTACATATTGATAATTATTAACTAATATTTAGATAATAGGGAACTTTTTTATACCATTTTCAATATGTTGCTTCATAAAAAATGAGGAGACATAGATTTTAGGAAGATCTTTGTCCACAAGTGAAGGGATAACATATTTGAACCTAATAGATAATATTATGTTAAAAAATTTATTTTTAACAAATAGGACAAGCACTCAGTTTCATGTTAATATTTGATTGGACAGGTTATATTTGCTTGCCCTGACATGAAATATGTTATAGAGACGGATGCTAAGTATATATATTGTTGGGGCTAGAAATTCAGCCTTTCCTAGCGAAAGTTTGGGATGGCTTCAAGAAACATGAAATCTAAACATTTTCTCTGATATGATATTCGGATTGAAGTTTTAGTTTTACTAATCGCTGTATATCAGGAATACCATTTGCTTCCTCCTACAATAATCGGTGTGAGTGGGTGGAGGTGGGCGGGGGAGAGATTCTACAAATTAGAAGGTTCGGATTACTTAAAAGAGCAAGTAATTATTGTAGAAATTTCATGTTTTGGTAGCAAACTTTTTGTACTTCATTTATCTATGCAAATTGAAATATGAATTTGCATCCGATAAGGAAATTTTAGGTTCAATAAACTACATAAAGGAAGAGAAGAAGAAAAAAAAAAGTTGTCTTGGTTCTCAATCACATCTTTAGTAAATCTCGTGATAACAAAGTACACCTTTTTGTGACCTAAGAGACGTGACTTCATCGATAAATCACTAAACCAACACAACCAGCATAGCTTCATTTAATCAGTACTTATTTGGCCAATTAGACTTCTAACAAAGAGAGAAAAAAAGAGAAGAAGAAGTGACACGAAAGAAATGAACGGCATAAAGTGACGAGTAACATATCCATCGGCATGCAAAAGTATTCTAGAAATATTATCCCAAATAACAAAAGAAAAAAATTAAAAAATCCATCTTTCATTACGTGAGAGTCTGTAGATAAGTCAAAAGTGTATTACTTCAAGACATTAATAAGGTCATAGATAAGTCATCTTATGTGTGGGATTATATAATTTCCAACATATTCCCTTCAGAAGGCCACATGTTAAAGTGGGACAAAACTTAACCTAAAAAATTAACATCCAAGCCCTATATGGGGAAGATAAACTCAAGTAACTTGGTGGTCCAATTCAAATGTAATATAGCTTTGATATCATGTTAAAACTGAGACCCACATTCAAAACACGTGTTCAAAGGTGGATTATCCCACTTCATTAATAAGGCCATAAAATAGGTCATCTAAATTTAGTGTGAGACTATATAATTTCCAACAAAGGTTCTGGTACAACATTTTTGTGAACCTAACAAAAATAAAAAAAGGAGCTGATCATTATTTGATATACGTGCTCAGCTGAAAGTGATGATTTCCGAGCTTTGCAAATTACCATTTCCTTCTTGCATCAGTGGTTGGTTGAGGAGCATTACGCCCTTGCTGGTCCATTGGTTCACTTGATGGGCATATTTATTTGTTTAAAACAGAAAGATTTGTACCGAATATGAACAAATGAACAACTGTGAAATATGAAATTATTCATATGATGGTAGTGTCGAATCAGTAAGTATGTTCTAGATCTTGAAGGATTGCTTGCTGACCGAAAAGACATTGGCTTGACAAAGACTCGGTTAGGAATCTCTCATCGTTTTTCTCGGTTAACCTTGTTTTTCGGTGAATAGACAAATGTCTCACTTTCTTCCTTTTCTTTTCCATAAATCAAACTTGACAGGACGTTCGAAAAAAAAAATAAAAAATTGTACTATCAGATAATGCTTTTTGGTGAAAATGGGAAGGCCAATGTGGCGCAGTCGGCAACGGGTAAAGCATGGCTAAACTTGGTGCTTTTTCTGAAAACCAATTCAGTCTGGGCGTGGAAAAGGGTATCTCAAACCTTCTCAAAACAGCGTCGGGCAGGGAAACCATTGTTGAATGACTTCAAAACCCTTATTTTGAAGGCCTCATCCTCGCCAACCATCAATAATTTCCATACTCAAAATGGTATGAACTATTTTGGCACGGAATATATTAATTTTCAACGCTTCGGAAAGATACATCTATTCTTTTTGAACTAATACCTTTTTTTCTACCTACTCTAAACTATTAGTTGTAAAACTTAGGTTCTTTTACCTATCATTTAGGTACAAATAAACTTCCCTATTAGTTGTTCGGGTCAACGAAAGCAGAAAAAGAGCACTCACTCTTACGTGATTGAAGAATGTACAAGAACAAGAAGATAAAGATAAAGAGCAAAAGGAAACAAAAAAAGTAGAGATGCACAGTTGTTAAAGGTTAGCTAAATCACTGCATGGTATATGAGTTTTAGTAATTCAATGACATTCAGAAATTCTAACATTAGAAGATCAGGATTCGAGCTTCCCCTCCCTTAATAAATCCCCTAATCTCCTTTCCCCCATCCTCAATTAAAATAAAATAAAATAAAATAAAATAAAATAAAAAATAACTACTTGGTTGAGCTTAACCCAATCATCGGACGAAAGTGTTAGACAAATCTAAAAATAATTATGGAAGAATTAAATTACTAAAGAGTTCTAAGAGGGACTAACCTACTATTTCACAATCAATTCTCCCTCTTTCGTTCATTTTAAGACCGATAATTAATAATGAGATTTTATTTGTATTTAAATGATAATCAAGAAAGAATCAGTTTCAAATAATAGTTTGTAAATAAATGAAAACAAAACTTCAGTTAGAGGAAATAAATTACACTTGGATATTTTATACCAAAGAAGACATCACGCTCGATAGTTGAAGCACACCTAGCGCCCCATTGGGATCGTTAAAGCTTGATGAAGAAAAGTACTCGATGCCTTTTATATATATAACAACCTATAAAGATATCACCTTGTGCTTTTCATGGCCTAATTTCAATGGTGAGATTATATATTTGATCGTTATTGCAATAAATCAAGAAGGTAATGATGGAACAAGTAAAAATTCTATCAGTGGTTTATGATTCTATGGTTATTTCTTGGTTATTGCATCTACGACATTGGTTGGAATTATCACTGAGTATGAAAGACTGGGATTTGTAAACTTAAGGGAAAGAATCCTAAAGTTGAGGGAACTAGTGTAAACTATTTTCGGATGAACTTAGGCCAAGTTTGTGCAAATAAAATTAAGTAAAAAAGGAATAAAATACTGATGACTGCTTATGTTTTATTATTTTTTAAGCAAAATGGTTTTATATGAATTAAATACTAGTCACTAAATTTTTTGGCATCATGGTAAATATCAAAACCATTTTCCTTTTTCTTTCATGATCTAGAGTTTATTGGGTCTGTATGTTATATAGAGAAAGAGTTATCCTTCTATTCAAAATCTCCTCTTTAATAACATATGATTCCCCAAATTAGATCAAGAGAAAAAGTAAAATTTACTTACTAGAATCTTTTATTTGAATTTAATTTTTGAGATTTTCCGGCATTTCAAATAGGTCCTCCGTTCCACCTATCATCCTATTAACGTATCACATTAAAGTACTAAGTTTTTGGTACATGTCTTGCATTTAAGATGTCATATGCGAACCGTACATCCTTTGACCAAATTTATTTTTAATTTGTCAACATATAAGATTCTAAAACATCAAAAATATCTAAATTTAAATATGATAAAATTGAATTGAGGACCACTTGGTACATTGCCATGGCAAGCTCCGTTAGAAGTGATTTCATTTTTTGTCAAATTCTCAAGTATTAAAATTTAGGACATTCATTCACAATAAAATTTTAAAGGTACCTACCTATGGGGGATGAGCTAGCCAACTCAATAGCCCGAGCGAGTGGGTATTAGTAAGTTGGGCAATCACTATTGAAGACGGCTGGCCAATCACCACGGGAATGGCAACAAGATGCATTTGATGCCATTGAAAAAATTGATTCTCATAGTAGTGATCACGAGAATGGCAATGAGATGCATTGATGCTATTGAAAAGCAAAGATTTAATTTTCTGACATATTTGGACCTGTCATTTATGATGAATAGCTCAAAATTGGAAGTAGAACGTTACCCATCTTTCCTAAGTATTACTAGCGGTATCAGTCAATGGTATAGTGCTACCTAACTTCCCAATGATCTTATCATGCATCCTAGCTTGGAAGTTCCCAAGTATTATAGCGGTACCAGTCATTGTTATAATGATACCTAACTTCTCAATTATTCCTATCATGCATCCTAGCTTCCTCCATCTTGAATTGATTGTTTTCTGGTTATGGAGACTGGTTTTCTTTTACTTTCCTCTAAAGTTACTATAACTTGTACTTACGTCTTCACAGTAATGCCCTGCGGGGTATGTAGACTCTTTGTTTCTTTTAGAGGATCAAAATTTTGTACTTGTGCAGGCCGGAGTTATTGGGTTTAACAAAGCCTAGATGTGGCTTATTCTTCAGACCTCAACTGTTGCAGCATATTGCTGTGAGACATTATTATCACAAAATTTATACGTATTTGGGATTCAAGAGTTATCGGGCTTCGTAAAATTTAAAGTTAGATGATTTATGAAAAGTAGGATCTATGCGTGTGTAGATCTCTTTCAGTGATTATTTGAAGAAAAAGAAAAGAGAACTTGGCAATAACCAAGGTACATGCTGTGGTACCATTCCTCCCTGTTAAAGCTGACATGACGACGCTTCCCCTTCCTTTTCCTTAAGTAGCCATGAAACTTTCTCCATGCTTTCTCTAATTATTTGCTTGGGCATATTTCTGATTGAGAACACAAGGACCACATTGAAAAGTAACTTGGGAAACTCAACCCCGTAGACAGGAAATTGGTAGGGTTTATATCATACTGTGCAACAGTCCCGAAAATAGAGTAACTGTGGTTTCTTACGTGGCAAGCAAGAAGGTTTAAAATGAATTGTTTTAAGCCTTAGTCTGTTAGAGAAGTCAACTGTATGCAGTTAATTTTGTTAGTAGCCATTAGGTTGTTATTGCTATTAATTCTGTTAAAGTTGTTAATTTTTTTACTGTTGTTAAGAAGCAATTAGTAGGTTTCTAGAGGCTATAAATAAGGGGGGGGGAAATAGTTAGAGAGTAAGAAGTTGAACTGCAAACTTGTAATAGTCAAGGTCACGGATTCCCTTAAGCAATCCCAAATATCTCCTTCAAATTGTAAAGATTGGCCGAAAGGCTAAATCCTCGAAATACTATCTATCTCAGTGACTTCTTTGTGGCCCCCCATCGTCCTTTTACTAGATCCTATGCTAAACTCTCTACTCCATCTTTAGACCGCTGCATACTATTTTTATTCTCCTCTTTTCTTTTCGCTGTTGTTTTCGGTTATAGAGTTGCTCGAATATTTTGGTTGTGTTATTGTACCCAGAGGTCCTCATGTCTCTCCAACAACAAGCACGGGATTCATAATATCAAAATTTTCGAAGAAAAGCAGTCACGAGTGAGAACGAGCTGAAAGGGATTTCATCAACAGATCCAGTCATCACCTACTCCTTCAAACCCAGGTGAGAACGACGGACCGATGACGGCACGTGAGAGGCCACATGCTACGGGACTAGTGGCCTATGATCATGATTTGTTAAGGATCAGCATCATTTCTGCCGGCCCAATTGAAAATCAGAGTTTGGTGGGTTTATATTAAATATGGCAGCGTGTGGCCTGTTGTTTCAAGCTTGAGGGGTTTGATTTGATGAACAAATTAACTGAATGAGAAAATTCAAGGAGTTTGTAAACAAAGAAGATAAACCAAAGCATGGAAAGAGAGAAGGAGAGAAGAAAGTCGCGCCGCCTGGTGCTCGAGCCCAAGAAACCATGGAAAGCTAAACAACCACACGTTAGGACAAAGGCGAGGAAAGAATTCCTCTGTCAATTATTGCATGTAAAACGAAATTTTAAAAGAGGGTCTTATCGTTACTTTCTTCCGTGCTTAGCTTGCAGCCTCTGTCGAGCAAGACCCGCCGAGCAAACGAAGCCAACGAGCCACTTGTATCCCATTTGTCCAATAAGAGCCACTTGTATCCCATTTGTCCAATACGAGCCACTTGTACATCTTATTTTATTCCCTCTTTTTACTCAAAGGTTTGATATTATGGTAAAAGTCAAATTATTATACCGCTGTTTTCTCGTTCCCTCAGCTCACTTGTATATAAATAATGCAAAAGTAAGTGGAGAGAATCAACGATTTATTTCTTATTACGTGACGAGTATGATTTTTACAACTCGCACATTATTAGTCAATAAACATGTGTGGATCTATCTTGTATACTATTTATTTTTTACTTGACGAAAGTAAATTATGTTGTTGTTTTCTAGATAGACGGTACTGGCATCTAAATTTTATACTTTCCTTTTTTTTTTTTATTTTTACTCCTCGATTTTTGTTGGAATTTGTTTCTTTATTACGCGAGAATATGCTGAATCTATTAATCTAGCAATTTGTAACGCGAGGGATGAGTAAGAAATTCTTGGCATTTGGGTCTTTTGCATAAAGTTGCTCTTCTAACAGGGGTAAGAAGTTAGTCACGATGGCTCTTACATTTACCCCCAATAAGTAATGTTTTGGGAGTACTGTGGAAGCATCATGTCTGTTACTACTGTTTTCCTAGATAAATATTGCATTGATGAAGATCATTCAATAATGGGCTTGTACGATAAGTTCCACAAAATTATCAACTATTATCATCGGGAAATCTCGTTTTCTTGGATAACATGCTAGAAAACTTGAGCGCGGGCTCCAGTGCAACATATTTTAAAGGTTCCTTCAGTGATGAATGCCATTGAACTGTCATTTACCAAGATGAGTGAGTTAAAAGGGGCAGTGGTAAAAGACAAAAAGCTATATAAAGGGTGTGAGGGGTTGGCTTAGAACCAGAACCAAAACCCTCCTTCTAGGGAAGATGGGAAAAAAGGGGTCTCCGGTGGCCTCTCTCATTCTCGCTGTTCTAGTAGCAGTATTCTCCCTCAGCTTGCCAGAAACCTCAGCAAACTACATATATGCATCCCCTCGACCGCCGAAGAAGCCTTATGAGTACAAGTTTCCTCCTCCGCCGGTGAAACCACACTACCCACCACACTTGCCACCTCACCACCCACCCAAGAAGCACTACGAGTACAAGTTTCCTCCGCCGCCGGTGAAACCATACTACCCACCACACTTACCCCCTCACCACCCACCCAAGAAGCTCTACAAGTCTCCTTCTCCACCAGTGATAGCACACGTCCACGCCCTACCACACTGGCCACCTCACTTCCCACCACGCTGGCCACCTCGCCTCCCACCACGCTTGCCACCTCGCCTCCCACCACGCTCGCCACCTCGCCGCCCACTCAAGAAGATCCACGGCCACATGTCTCCTCCTCCACCAGTGATACCACACTTCCACCTCCCACCACGCTTGCCACCTCGCCACCCACCCAAGAAGCTCTACGAGTACAAGTCTCCTCCACCATACCACCCACCACACATCCCTCCTCACCATCCACCCAAACACTACGAGTACAAGTCTCCTCCTCCGCCGGTGAAACCCCACCACCCACCCAAACACTACGAATACAAGTCTCCTCCTCCGCACCACCCGCCTCACCATCCACCCAAGAAACACTACGAGTATAAGTCTCCCCCACCACCACCAGCACATGTGAAGCCCTACCATCCACCACAACATCCTCCTCCCTACAAGTACAAGTCTCCTCCGCCTCCGCCTCCACCATACAAGTACAAATCCCCTCCTCCACCGGCCAAGAAGTCCTATCACCCACCATACCTTCCACCACACCATCCTTCCTACAAGCACAAGTATCCTCCACCTCCCGCCCCAGTTCCTGTCTACAAGTACAAGTCCCCTCCACCTCCCGCCCCAGTTCCTGTCTACAAGTACAAGTCTCCTCCTCCTCCGGTCTACCATCCACCGTATGTGTACAAGTCCCCTCCACCCCCTCCACGTCAACATGCAAGCAACGGCTAGAGGTTGAGTGCTGCAAAAGTTTGTGTTGACAGCTCTCTTTAAAGAAACCTTTGGTTTGAGTAAAAGTAGGGGAGAGGAAAACAAGTAGTTGAAGAGAGAAAAAAGCTTTGGAGATACTTTCACCATCGTTGAAGAAGAGGAGTCATGTAGCCCCTTAGAGAATAGCCCTTGGTGTTATACCGTAAGAGCATCTCTTCTAATAATGCAGAAGTTTTTGCTGTAATTTCTATGTTTAGAAATTTGTTTGTATTTTGTGAAACCTTTGTTAATTTATTTGTAGTATTTGTAAGCTTTGAAGCTAAGTGCTTAGAATAAATGGCCATGAGTCATCATTTGCTTTGTTTGAATCTTTTTTTCAGTATTTTGTTTTATTTCAAACTGAGTCCTGTGAGGGCTTCAGATGACCTATGTCTTCTTTGGTATAAAATATCCAAGTATAATTTATTTCCGCTAACTGAAGTTCCATTTTTATTTATTTACAAACTATCCTCTGTGACTTATTCTTTCTTAATTATTATTGAAATACAATAAAATCTTGTTATTAATTATTGATATTAAAATGATAAGAGAGAGAATTGGTTGTGAAATAATAGGTTTAGTCCCTCTCAAAACTCCTTAGTAATTTAACTCTTCCATAATCATTTTTAGACTCATCTAACACTTTCAACCGATGATTGAGTTAAGCTCAATAAAGTAGAGATTTTCTTTCTTTCTTTTTTCTTTTTTTAAATTGAGGATGGGGGAAGGGAGATTAGGGGATTTATGAGGGGAGGGGAAGCTGGAATCCTCATCTTCTAGTGGCTGAATGCCATTAAATTACCAAGACTCATATACCATGCTGTGATTTAGCTAACCTTTAACAATTGTGCCTCTCTACTCTTTTTGTCTCCTTTCGCTCTTTATCTTCTCTTCTTGTTCTTGTACATTCTTCAATCACGTAAGAGCGAGTGCTCTTTTTCTGTTTATGTTGACTCGAACAACTAATAGGGAAGTTTATTTGTACCTAAATGGTAGGTAAAAGGACCTAAGTTTTACAACTAATGGTTTAGAATAGGTAGAAAAAAAGGTATTAGTTAAAAAGAATAGATGTATTTTCCGAAGCGTTGAAAGTTAAAGTGGTGGGCAGTAGATATAAGTGGTTTTGGTTCATGGACTTTCTTGACAGCAGCTGTTATATTACTTTGAAGGACTAGTGTTAAGGTTTCATGGAGAAGAAGGGTCGAGAAAAAATTGAGGTAGTTCATACTTTCTCGAAGGTTAAGGGAGACAGTAATGTTTGTAGGAGAAATGATGAAGAAAGTTGAGTTTTGGGGTAGTGATGATCTGTGAACAGTGACGACAGAAAATTCAGTTCTTGGTAGTGTAGGGTCTACTAGATTGATGGTGAGTAGTATTTTTTTTGAATCTCAGGGTTAAAGGAAATAAACTTGTCGGAAATCAAAGGGACGGAGATAATTAATGAAAGAGATCATAGTTTCTTTAGCTTCATGCCTACGGTTCTTTGGCATTACACCATCCAGAAGGATTGTATTGCATGAGTGTCAACATCATAATTGCTGTAAGATTCTCATTCTCCGACATGAAAATGAAAAACTATGTCATTATTTATAGAAACTAAACTTAATCATAATAGAATCGATAAACTTAAAGTTGAATAACTCAATAAAACCAAAGATAAGACTTGATGGACATAAAGTATGTCTTATGGCGATAAATTTATACAAATAACATTGCCTCTTAAAATACATGAGTTAACTTTCAGGGAAACTGGCTTTTCACTGCCTGCATCATTTTGTTTTGGTTTGAGGGTGGGCTTGGCTATTAATAACCATATCATTAGCACTATCAAGACTTGCCAAGTAGATAAAAAGAGTACATTGTCCAACAATTCATCTACTTTTTGTTTCTGGATTGACTGCAATTAGCTGGTTATTGTTAATAGTAATTACAGTTTAGTTCGGTGGTGCTAGCATCACTTTGTGATGCATCTTACATCTTGTACCCAAAATTAGATTCTCTTTGCCCTTTTTTTCTGTTATTATTTTGATTTTTGTTATTGTTTATGTTCTGTCTCAACTTTTTTAGCTTTGCTTTTCTCTGATCCTGGATGAGAGTTATAGCATGCATCAACTGGTAAGATTGTCAATTTGGGTGTATGGATCAGGCGTCCATAAATGTATCTCCAGATGTCTTGGCAAAAGTAGTTTTAAGGCTTTGGTATGCTGCCGTCTGTCTTGTATCAGGAACCATTGCATTTTAAGAACTTTATTACCTGTAATGTGCAGAGCTTGGGCCTTCCGGGCTGCCTTCAGGTCAAGAGGTACAGACTTATCTAGCAAGAGATGATGATCAAGGTGGGCCTTGGGTGGTAAAGGATACAAAAACGATTGGGTCTGCTTATGACCGTTAGCTTCAAAATGCAGTAACTTCATAGTCTCATAGCCTGTTCTGTTG
Source organism: Casuarina equisetifolia (assembly GCA_028551475.1). Classification (NCBI taxonomy): domain Eukaryota; kingdom Viridiplantae; phylum Streptophyta; class Magnoliopsida; order Fagales; family Casuarinaceae; genus Casuarina; species Casuarina equisetifolia. Next base: position 23,165,629 of record CM052356.1, read on the forward strand.
GTTTTCTGGTATCTCTCGACAGTAGGAAAAAACACAACCCAACACAAACAAAAGCTCTAAGGCTCACAAACACAATAGCTCAACGGCTCACAGACTCGACAGCTCCAAGGTAAAAACAAGAACCTTACAGAGCAATTTGTCTAAACGGAAAACAACCACAAAATATACTAATTTGTTGCTTACATAGAATATCCTACGACCTTACTTATATAACAAACCTATCACCACTACCTTTGGATAATTGCCCACTAAAGACAGTTTTCTTTTTGCACACGATCCTCCACGTTTTGCTCCAACAATCACCACTCTTCACATCTAACCACTCTTCCACGTTTTTCTCCATATAATTACCACTCTTCACGTGTAACCACTCTTTCACATTCTTCTCTAACAGTTACCACTCTTATCATCTAACCACTCTTCCACATTCTTCTCTAACGGTTACCACTCTTCACGTCTAACAATCACGTTCCTGCATTTATCAGAGTGGTGATAATTCCAGCAACTCTCAACACCCTTCCTTGATGGGATTTGTCATCACTCCGATGAGTTCCTTCAATTTCTCATGTTGTGCACGCGGCAAATTCTTTGTAAACAAATCAGCCACCTGATCATTGCTAGGACAAAATTTGAATATAACCTCCTTAGATTCCACAAGCTCCCTCACATAATGGACTTTGATTGCCACATGCTTTGTCTTAGAATGATGACTCGGGTTCTTCGTCATAGATATTGCTGATTTGCTGTCACTAAAAATCACAGTTTCTTGCTTCTGTTCAAAACCTATCTCCATTAGTAATCTTCTCAACCACACGGACTGACATGCTGCTGTTGAAGCTGCAACATACTCTGCTTCGGCAGTAGATAGAGACACTGCATTTTGCTTTTTTGACGACCAGGAAAAAGCTGCCGAACCCAAGCTGAATACATATCCAGTGGTACTTCGTGAATCTTTAACATTCCCACCCCAGTCGCTGTCACTAAATCCTACTAGCCCAAAATCATCTATCCGTGTATACAACAAACCGTCGTTCAATGTTCCCTTCAAATACCTGAGTATCCTTTTGAGTTTGCTGAAGTGTAACTTTGTTGGTTTCTGCATAACCCGTGACATAAGTGAGACTGGAAAGAGAATATCCGGTCGTGTAGCTGTCAAGTACAACAAACTTCCAACCAAACTTCGATACGCAGTTCCATCTGTTTCTTCAAATTCATCTTCTAGATTTATCTTATCTCCTGGCATCAACGGTGTAGAGACTGGCTTGCATTCTGCCATGTTATGCTTCATCAACAATGATTTTACAAACTTTGTTTGAGATACAAAGATCCCACTACTCTTCTGCATTACTTCCAAGCCAAGAAAATATTGCATTGAACCCATATCATTCATCTCGAAAGATCTCATCATTTCTGCTTTAAACTCCTTCATTTTTTCTTCATTATTTCCAGTATATATTAGATCATCCACGTAAATGGAGACCAATATAATAGAATCTTCTTCACGAGATATAAAAAGTGTGGGCTCACTAGGACTTTGAATGAAACCAAGTTGGAGAAAATGCTTACTAATTTTTCCAAACCAAGCACGGGGTGCCTGCCGAAGCCCGTACAAAGCTTTTCTTAGCTTCAAAACTTTTTCTTCAGATCCACTTTCTTCATATCCTTTAGGTTGCTCTACGTACACTTCTTCATCAAGCTCGCCATTTAGGAACGCTGCTTTCACATCCAACTGCATGATTTTCCATTGGAATTGAGCTGCTATAGCAAGAATCAATCGAATTGTTTCCATTCGAGCCACTGGAGAGAAAGTTTCAGTAAAATCTGTTCCAGGAATCTGAGAGTAGCCTTTTGCCACGAGCCTTGCTTTGTGCCTCACGACTTCTCCTTGTGCATTTGTTTTGAGTTTATACACCCATTTAAGCCCAACTACCTTCTTTCCTTCAGGGAGATCAACTAAGGACCACGTCTTGTTATGCTTTATAGTCTCTATTTCCTCGTCCATCGCCTTTTTCCACTTGGATTCACCAACTGCCTCCTCAAATGAGATTGGCTCTAATGCTGCCAAGTTGCAACTTTCATAAATTTCTTCAAGACATCTTATTCTTACGGGAGACATGTCAGAAAGTTCTCTCTCTGTTCCTGCTTCATGTGAACGTGAAACATCTTGTAGAGGAAAGACATCATGATTGCTGGACATGGGAGTTGTTGGTTCAGAGGACTCTCCACTTGTTTCTTCATGTTGGACGTGTTGATCACCTACATCTTCACTGGATACGTGAGAGTGGCCTCCTTTCCCTAACATGCATGGCATGAGAGCATTGTTTTGTTCTCTTTCGTTTTTGCTCCAATTCCATGAGGCATTCTCATCTACTATCACATCTCTACTTATGACAAGCTTCTTTCTGGAGAGATCATACACACGATAAGCTTTAGATAAACAACTATACCCAAGTAAGATACCTGGTTCAGCCCGTTTCTCAAGCTTGTGTCGGTGTTGTTCTGGAACATGTACAAAACATAAAGAGCCAAACACTTTGAAGTGTTCAACTGATGGCTTCCTCCCGCTCCATGCTTCAAAGGGAGTAACTTCATTTAAGTATTTCGTTGGGCTCCTGTTAAGAATATATACCGCAGTATTCACAGCTTCTCCCCAAAAATCTTTGGGAAGATTTTTTTCTTCAAGCATGCTTCTAGCCATCCCAAGAATGGTCCTATTTTTTCGTTCTGCCACACCATTTTGCTCAGGGGAATAACTGGCAGTGAGTTGGTGTTTAATACCATTGCCTGTGCAAAATTTGTTGAACTCTCCTGAAACATACTCCCCACCTCTATCAGAACGCAACACTTTAAGATTTTGGCCACTTTCTTTTTCTGCTTGTAACTTGAATTTTATGAATGCTTGAAGGACATCTGACTTTTCCTTAACAAAATTTACCCAACAATAACGTGAAGCATCATCAATAAATAAGACAAAGTACCTGTTCCCTTCCTTGGTATGAACTCTCATTGGTCCACAAAGATCGGAATGAACCAATTCAAGTATAGCTGTTTGTTTTTCTTTTCCCTTTACTGGAAACGGTTGTCGTGTACTTTTTCTGAGCTGACAGCCCTCACATATATTCTGTGGCATCTTAACTTGTGGAAAACCAGTTACCATATCTCTATTATGTAATTCTTCAAGAGATTTAAAGTTAAGATGACCATACCTTCGGTGCCATAACCAACTCTTGTCTTCTGATGCAGTAAGGACGGTTGCCACAGCATATTGAAACTTAAGAGGAAAGTTTCTTGTACTCCGCATGTTGACATTTGCCACCTCCACATCCTTTTCATCAAGTATATTACATACTTTTCCTTTGAATAGCAAGGTATAGCCATTTTCCATCATCTGCCCAACACTAAGCAAGTTACATCCAAGTGCTGGCACCCATAAGACTTCTTGTATTGCTTTGACGCCATCTGCAGTTTCCACCAAAACTTCACCCTTTCCAATTATTTCTACAAAACGATCATCACCCAATTTAACACGAGATCTGAAACTCCTATCCAATCGGCTGAAAATGCCTTCATGAGGAGACATGTGATTGGTACACCCACTGTCTATATACCATAAGTTTGGATCGACACAGGTAACGGACAAACTAGCAAAGAACAATGTTGCTTCTCCAGGTTTTTCATCTTGTTCTGCTACATTCACTTGTTGATCTGATTTTAACCTGCAATTTCTTTCTAGATGTCCGAATTTCTGACAGTTCCTGCATTGAACCTTTCCTTTCTGCCAACAAAACTTTTCCAAATGGTTAGTTTTCTTACAAATCTTACATGGTGGATATCTTCCCTTTCCTGAACCCCGTTCATCATTCCCAACAGTTTCGTCATCACCTTTTTTTGTTCCTACAAAAGCTTTACTTTTAAATGCCAATTCCAAGGGCTCTTTTCCTCTCCTTCTATCAAACCTCTTTTCAAATGCTTCTAATGTCCCCATAAGTTCAGAGACTGGCATAATAGTAAAGTCTTTTGTCTCTTCTATAGTGGTGACAGTGGCGTCAAACTTCTCAGTAAGGCTAATGAGAAGTTTTTCCACCACACGTGAGTCTGACCATATTTCTCCTAAGCTACGAATCTGACTCACTATGGCATTAACTCTACCATAATAAGCACCAACAGTTTCATCTTCATGCATGCATAGTAATTCAAAATCACGTTTAAGAGATTGAAACCTCACGGCTCGTACCTTTGGAGTTCCAAGATACTCATTCTTGAGTGTGGTCCACACCTCCTGGGGAGTTTCTGCAAAAGAAATCCTAGGAACAATAGGCTCAGTTATCGACATCTGCATCACAAGAAGAGTCTTCATTTCCTTGTCAACATTCTTTCGATACTTCTCCTTCTCTGATGGAGTAAGAGTCTCAACATTGTCTACTTTCGAGATGCCACGCTCCACTATCTCCCACATTCCTTGACATTTCAGAAAAGTTGTCATTCGAAGACTCCAGGATTGATAGTTGGTCCCGTCAAAGATTGGCAGCGGAAGCTGAGAATTAGGAATGAGTGGAGCTGGTTGCACAGTAGAACCAGCAGAAGAAGAACCTCCAGTTGGTGTAGATGCCATATTTGGAAAGGTGTTGTAAGCAAAGACAACGTGCAGTGACTATCAGGAACCTGTGAAGGCTCCGATACCACTGTTGGTTTTCTGGTATCTCTCGACAGTAGGAAAAAACACAACCCAACACAAACAAAAGCTCTAAGGCTCACAAACACAATAGCTCAACGGCTCACAGACTCGACAGCTCCAAGGTAAAAACAAGAACCTTACAGAGCAATTTGTCTAAACGGAAAACAACCACAAAATATACTAATTTGTTGCTTACATAGAATATCCTACGACCTTACTTATATAACAAACCTATCACCACTACCTTCGGATAATTGCCCACTAAAGACAGTTTTCTTTTTGCACACGATCCTCCACGTTTTGCTCCAACAATCACCACTCTTCACATCTAACCACTCTTCCACGTTTTTCTCCATATAATTACCACTCTTCACGTCTAACCACTCTTCCACATTCTTCTCTAACAGTTACCACTCTTCTCGTCTAACCACTCTTCCACATTCTTCTCTAACGGTTACCACTCTTCACGTCTAACAATCACGTTCCTGCACTTATCGGAGTGGTGATAATTCCAGCAACTCTCAACATGTTCTTGTATTCCTTTTCATGTACTACCTATATATCTACTAAAGTGCATCATAATTGCTTTTGAAGCAACTTTCTTCTTTTACCTCTGGAGAGGCCAGTTCACTTCATGGAGTTGGATTGGGAAGGGCCTCTGCTGGTGGAGTGTCCGCTCTTCCGATGGCTGATCCTGCCGTGTTGGGTCGTCCTGGGCCTGTTGCTTCTGATCTATCACCAAATGGTAGAAATGTCAGCCTTGGTGGTCAGCTTCCACTTGATGCACCTGGGCCAGGACGTGAAACCTAACCTCTACCTCCAGATGCCTCCAATACTTTACATGTTGAAGGACTTCCTCCTGACAGCACCAGGAGGGAGGTAGCTCGTATCCTTTGTCTTGTTGTAATGCTGCTGTGTTACTTCCTTTTTGTTCCCCTATCGGAGTCATTTAATTGTCAACCTCACTTGTTCCTGATTTGGTTTATCAGATTTCCTTTACCTATCCATAGATATTTTCCGCCCTTTTGTGGGATACAAAAAAGTTAGGCTAGTGAGCAAAGAGTCCAAACATGTGAGTGAATCTTGACCTATAACCCATTTGTGCTGCTTTGGTTTTAGTTTTTTTTTTTTTTTTTCTTTTTTTGACCATCGTGGCTTGTAGGAATTATGACTTCATAGTAAACTGATGTATTTGCAATGCAGCGTGGTGGAGATCCTCTTATCCTTTGTTTCGTTGATTTTGCAAATCCAGCCTGTGCAGCAACTGATATGAGTGCATTACAAGGTGATCACTTCCCTTCTCTTCAGTCAGTATTAAGGGATTTAAAGTTTATCTCTTTATTATTGGATTTCTTAATCAGATTTATTTGGCAAGTTGATACAGTGATAGGATGTGCCCTGTGATCCTTTATTTGCAAGTCCTAAAAACTTAGTACTTTATCTGATCCGGTAACTCAAAATTATGTTTTAAACGTACTAAGCATGATAGCTGTAAGTAGACATTAATGTCGTGTGCATGAAAGGTTTTTCACACGTATAGTTTTGAGTTGCCCACCAACGACTACTATCAGTGAATATTTGTTACCAGAATTGCTATTCTGGATAATAGTAGTTTTTACAGGGAAAAAATAAATGCTGGTTTAAACCTCTTAGCTGCTAACTGTTTATCCAAGTGCCTGGTTACTGAAACGTCTGCTGTGAACATCTTGGTGGAGTTCTCGTGGTTTTAGTGGTTTATTGATCATGTATCCTAGCAAGCAAGGTGTAACTAGGAAATTGCATTTTGAGGGTTTAGAATTTTAGTTTACATTTACTTTCTGATTTAGCTATTATTAACAGGTAGACAAGAATAACAAAAATAGAATAGCATAAGTAGTAAATCAATATGTCATCACTGATTTTTAGTTATCCCATTGACTGCTACGGATGGGAATCCTATCAGAGTTATGAGTATGCCTATTAATTGCTATTAGGCTGGACTCATCAAAATGTAGGGGTAAATTCCTCGGATGATATATATCAACTACGTCACTGGTAATCTAAACTGTGGACCTACTGCTGACCCTGTATTTGATTGGACAGGTTATAAAATGGATGAAACGGACCCTGACTCTAATTACTTCCGGCTGCAGTTTTCACGATATCCAGGTCCAAGGTCTAGTCCTGGATCTCGCGGTAAGAGGTGAACAGGCTTCAGGCAGGTATACGTAGGTTTTGCAGATGAAGTTGCTAGTATGACACTTTATTAGGAACGGTGCTTCTGTCCATGCTATAACATATTGAGCTAGTGAAATTTATTGGTTAATCATGACCACAATAATCAAAAAGACGAGAGGTGCTGATGGTATTGGTGGATAAGATGGGACTTAGTGCGTGATTTGATTGGTCCAAAAAGGCTTGTACTCGAGGACCATGCCGAACCCCTTAAGAAAGTCTTGCCGCAAAACCGCTTGGGGCTCTTTTCTGAGTAAGGAAATAGCTCGTAGCCACGTTATCGGTCTGACCTTCGCACCGGGAGCTAGTGCTTGCTATCTAAGAATTGCTCCTGCTGGAGCGCAGTGTAGTTTTCACGTAATTGAATAAACTGAATTTTGGATTTTCACGCCCATGATTTACCTTCGTGAAGAAGTCCTGTATGATTGTTGTTGGCGTCGAAACTTGAGAGCTTATTGAATTCGTTGCTTGACATTATATATTACCATGTGCGACGTGAGTTAGGATGTACGAATGAGTGAAGTTGCTTTTGAATGCCATACCGACGATTTTATATCGCTTGTTATTGCCTTAGCGCGTCCATGCCTACGTTCAAGCAAAACAACCGTGCGTCAGGTGTTCTTGAGCACCTATTGTCTGTCAGTAGTGTCTGGAATCTTTTTTACTGTTTCTTTCAACCAACTTTAACATTTTACATACTCTATCATGGTCCATTCAGCTCGCTGTAAGGACAAAATACAGAAAAGACGTGATGACTCTTGCGTTGCATGTGCTCATTCTGTCTGATAATAGCGATGGGTCTCTTCAGCTGGTCAGAAATCAATTACAAACTCGACGACGGCGTCCCCAATTAATTTGCCGTGTTTGGTATGGAAAGGGTGTTTTAGGTGTACGGCACTATCAACTCATGGTCGAAGCGGCTCTCTCCCCTAGTATTTGAGAATGATTGCAACCTAATCTGTGGACTGGGCCTTGGAACCACATCCAATGGGTCTTGTGGGCAATGACTCGTTTCTTAAGGTCTGGCGATTAGCTGAAGTGGGTTTGAATTTTGCTGTCTTACTAGAAAACGCCTGGCTTTTGTAGATGTATAGCTGAGATCAGGGGTTCCTTTGGTTTGCCATAGCTAGAGCTTGTTGAGTAAATTTGAAAATCATAATAGAGTGGCGATTATTCACTACCCAATAAGAGAACCAAAAGAAAGACAAAGAAAGGAACAAAAAGAACAATAAGAAGCAAATAAAAGAAGGTGGAGCAGGTGCCATGACCTCTAGCCCTCTGCTTGGAAGTATATATTCTCCTTGATTCGATTCTATAATCTACTTCCCTTGAAAGTGACCACTGCAGCACAAGCTGTCACTGCCGGGCTCCACTTTACCAAACCCTGAGCCTCAGACAGCGTCCTCTGCCAGAACTCATGGTCCATGTCCCCAAACCTCTTTGTCTTATGCAGTTTGTCCATTGAGGTCGGCGATAGTGCATATTAGTATTATACCAACTTGCACCAATCTTCTAGATGGTCGTCGATAGTGCTTGCATTGGATTTCCGGGAAGCTTAACCGGGCAGCCCAATATTGCTCGACGAATATTTGGGGCTCCACTAAAGCTATCCATAGATCCAACTTTTGGTGATTATTTATAGCTTTTGTGAAGCAGAAGTTTCATCTAATTTGCTAAACCAAAGGTGTGTTAGCTTTTGCCACTTTTAAGAACAATTTCCACTTTCATGCTAAAGAAAGGTGTCAAGGTTTTTCGTCATTTTTCTGTAACAATTTGTTGTTTAGACGGATATATAAAAGGCACCGAGTACTTTTCTTCATCAAGCTTTAACAATCCCCAATGGGATGCTAGGTGCGCTTCAGCTGTCAGACGCCATGTTTTTGTGCTCGACATTCTTTTATTTCAAACTGAGTCCTATTAGGATTTTGGATGACCTATGTCTTCTTCAATATAAAATATCCAAGTGCAATTTATTTCTTCTAACTAAAGTTCTGTTTTTATTTATTTACAAACTATCATTTGTAACTGATTCTTTCTTAATTATCATTTAAATACAATAAAATCTTGTTACTAATTATTGGTATTAAAATGAACAAAAGAGAGAGAATTGATTGTGAAATAGTAGGTTTAGTCCTTCTCAAAACTCCTTAGTAATTTAACTATTCCATAATTATTTTTAGATTCATCTAACACTTTCATCTGATGATTGGGTTAAGCTCAACCAAGTAGTGAATTTTTTTTTTCAATTGAGGATGGGGGAAGGGAAATTAGGAAATTTATTAGGGGAGGGGAAGCTCAAATCCTGATCTTCTAGTGGTAGAATTTATGAATGCCATTGAATTACCAAGACTCATATACCGCGCATTGATTGAGCTAACCTTTTAACAACTGTGCCTCTCTCTACTCTTTTTGTTTCCTTTCACTCTTTATTTTCTCTTCTTGTTCTTGTACATTTTTCAATCGTGTAAGAGTGAGAGCTCTTTTTCTGTTTATGTTGACGCGAACAACTAACAGGGAAGTTTATTTGTACCTAAATGATAGGTAAAAGGACCTAAGTTTTACAACCAATAGTTTAGAGTAGGTAGAAAAAAAGGTATTAGTTCAAAAAGAATAGATGTATCTTTCCGAAGCATTTAAAGTTAATATATTACGTGCCAAAATAGTTCATACCATTTTGAGTGTGGAAATTACTGATGGTTGGAGAGGATGACAATTTTAATAGGCCTTCAAAAGAAGGGTTTTGAAGTAACCGGCGCCGTTTTTGAGAAGGGTTGAGATGCCTTTTCGACGCCCAGACTGCATTGGTTGCGTGAAAAAGCAAGTTTAGTCATGCTTTCCCCATTGCCGACCGCGCCACATTGGCCTTCTCATTTTCACCAAAAAGCATTTATCTGATAATACAACTTTTTTTTTTTTTTGGAACGTCCTGTCAAGTTTGATTTGGTGGAAAAGAAAACAAAAGAAAGTGAGACATTTGTCTATTCACCGAAAAAAAAGGGCGACCGCGAAAAACGATGAGAGATTCCTAACGGAGTCTTTGTCAAGCCAATGTCTTTTCAGGCAGCAAGCAATCCTTCAAGATCTGGAACATACATACTGATTCGACACTACCATCATGGTAAGACCCGATTGCTTTCTGGTTAAACCGACAAAAATTGCAAAAGTACTATGGATGTATAACGCTTGTGCGGCTTCGGAAAGGAGCCAAAACAACCTAAAATTAACAGTAGCCATCTTGTGAACTCCGGCTCAAAAATCGCAGAACAATTGCTCAGCCTTTGATTCAATTTTGCGAGAAAAGTATGACTTCTCGGCAAGAGATTATACTTAACCTAGCTCTTTTGCTTAAACAATCCAGATAAACATGATTCAAGAAGCTTTTACAGAAAAGTATAACAAAGGAATAGCGAAGGAAAGAGCAAAGAAGTACGGTGGTTATGCGCTTGGGCAAGTATGTATTCCCGACGTAGCACATGCTTGTACTGTTGATTCAATAAATAGAGTACTGTATACACCCGGTCCTATACGTCTCCGACGTGCCCACAGATAATGATTTTGTTCGCGTCACAAGTTTCATTCTCACGAAATATTTTCTGTGTCGGTTGATTGATAAAGTTGAGGGCCAAGAGAAAGGTAGATAAGGTTAGGAGGGCAAGAAAGAAAACGACTACTGAGAAGGTAGATCATGACGTTTGATTGACTTTTCGCAAGCGTTTAGACGATGCTCAGATTCTGAGCATCTTCCTGTCTATTCCATCTTTTTTCTTAGGGTTTCTGGCTGAGCGATGTAAAGCCACGTATGGTATAAAACAAACTGTTCATGCACAATGCTTATTCGCCACCGCACATTGCTTATTCACCAAAGGCAGACAGGTTTTACGTAAAGACAAAGAACGAAAGGAGAGAGTCCTGTGGCAGGGAAGTGAAAGGAAGGATGGGGAAACACTTCTTCACATGGTACAGGGTCAAGTCAGTGATTTTTCACTCCCAGTAGAGCTCCAAATGTTATTATATTTCTGGCCCTAATTGACCACCCATGCGGCGTTGTTTGTAGGCTCTACGCAGAATTTAATGCATTTAACATTCAACGAGAAGACCAAAACACATCCGCGATCTACGGCGACTGGGGGACCTCGTTGTTTGTGGTCTACGTGTCGTTGCTGTTACTCAAGTCTTTGGTCTCCTACATACTAAATGCGGAAAATGGACTTCTGAAAGCGATACCATCTCTGTGACCAATACTTGTGCATTCAAATGTAGAGATATACGGAAACCTAAAAGCTTGGCCCTTGATAAAGCCTCTATTCTTGATATTGGGGTTTCTACGGATAGGGTCTTATGTAAATTGGTTCCGGTGATACAGGCTCGTACCACTGGGTCTTCTTATCATAGAAATAGGGTCTTGGTGCATCCGAGATGAGTAATTGAACAGTTTGATGCCTGTCATGCCTAAGGATTAAGAAACCAACATGTGAAGAAGAATTTCATAATTGGGTGTTGCTTGTACATTATTATTCCTAGTACATCATTCATACATTTTCACGGGGAATAGTTGTTCCGCTATTTCGGATTTGGTACAACTTTTTCTGATCTGAAATTAATAACTAACTCATCGCGTGAATAAATGGACCACCAGCTTGTATTATATTTATATTTCTAGTACGTGAAATAATTTCATATTTCACAGTTGTTCATTTCTATTACAAATCTTTCTATTTTAAACAAATAAATATACCCATCAAGTGAACCAATGGACCAGCAAGGGGGTGATGCTCCTCAACCAACCACTGATGCAAGAAGGAGACGGTGATTTCCAAAGCTCGGGAATCACCACTTTCAGCTGAGTACGTATATCAAATAATGATGAGCTTCTTTTTTGTTTTTGTTAGGTAAACAAAAATATTGTACCAAAACCTTTATCCTCAAAATGACGTAAGCTACGAACCACATGTCTGTCCACATCAAACAGAGAGTTAAAACCTTTGTTGATACAGTTTCAGCTTCTTACGCAATGGAGTTTGTATGGTATGGAAATGACAACTAATTGATGTTAATCCTCCACGTCCGTGGCTATATTCATAGCCACCGAATGAAAAAAATAGTCAGGCCTCACTCGTAAAATCATTGAAGAATTGACAACCACTAGTGTTAAAATTTTCCTCTTTAGCAAGTAAACGTTTGAAAGCTACAGCTAGCATGAAGAGGTCGACATTTTCGAAATGACTACATTTTACATGGCATTAGTATAAATCTGGTTTTGGTTGGTAGTTTGGGAGATTACAGACTTTCACGCAAATCTTTTACCAACCTCCTCGTAATCATAAGTAAAAGATTGATTTTTTTATTTGTTTCTTTTGTTATTTAGCGTAATATTTCTAGAATACTTTTGCATGCTGATGGATATGTTACTCGTCACTTTATGCCTTTCATTTCTTTCATTTGTCACTTCTTCTTCTTCTTCTTCTCTCTGCTTTGTTAGAAGTCTAATTGGCTAAATAAGTACTTATTAAATGAAGCTATGCTGGTTGTGTTGGTTCAGTGATTTATCGATGAAGTCACATCTCTTAGGTCACAAAAAAGTGTACTTTGTTATCGCAATGTTTACTAAAGATGTGATTGAGAACCAAGACAGCTTCTTTTTTTCTTTTTTCTCTTCCTTTATGTAGTTTATTGAACCTAAAATTTCCTTATATGATGCAAATTCATATTTCAATTTGCATAGATAAATACACTCCAAAAAGTTTGCTACCAAAACATGAAATCTCTACGATAATCACTTGCTCTTTTAAGTAATCCGAACCTTCTAATTTGTAGAATCTCTCCCCCACCCACCTCCACCCATCCACACCGATTATTGTAGGAGGAAGCAAATGGTATTCCTGATATACAGAGATTAGTAAAGCTAAGACTTCAATCCGAATATCACAGCAGAGAAAATGTTTAGATTTAATGTTTCTTGAAGCCATCCCAAACTTTTTACTACTTGCTTCTTCCAGATTAATCTCCCACCGTGTTTCTTTGTACATAATTTACACGGTCTTAACTTGTGGCTCGGAAGATAATCTCAATGACATGATATTTTTGGGACAGCAATGTACTCTTCGCTAGGAAGGGTTGAATTTCAAGCCCCAACATTATATATACTCTGTACGCAAACCAGCATAGAGGTACTAGCATCCGTGTTTGTAACATATTTCATGTCAGGCCAAGCAAATATAACCTGTCCAATCAAATATTAACATGAAACTGAGTGCTTGTCTTATTTGTTAAAAATAAAATTTTTAACGTAATATTATCTATTAGTTTCAAATATGTTATCCCTTCATTTGTGGACAAAGATGTTCCTAAAATCTATTTCTCCTCATTTTGGATGACTCAAGTATTAAAAATGGTATAAAAAAGTTCCCTAGTATCTAAATATTAGTTAATAATTATCAATATGTAGATGAAAATTCTTCTATCCTTTAGCCAATTTTTTTGAGTAGGATCAAACTTTTTAACATCAATATCAATCAAAATAAGAGTTTGTTATTTAAATTTTTTTGACAAGTAATAACTATTTATAATTAACGAACAACTTTAAGTGCATATTATATTCGTAATTTTGCCCTTTTTCTATCACTCAACTTAGTGATGTACTAGTTTTCTCCAATCTTGTCCAGTTTCGAGAGGTGCTAAGACATATAAACATAATTCTAATCCGGAGGCATGTAAACATGATGCTCGAGTTAACAAAGTTAAAAGCAAAAAGCCAAGAAGGAAAAAATCACTAAAATTACTCAAAAAATAGAACATAAGAGTGTCTGTAAGGAGACAGTGCGCGTCAAGCTGTCTTTCTGGACTCCTTAGGTTATAATTGCTGCATGATCTCCGGCTGAATGGTAAGTGAATTTTTTGGATTTGCCGCAACTTGCTCACCCCATTGACCAGCTTTCTTTCAAAATTTGTGCAACTTGGTTCTAAAAGAGGAGCCCAAGTCAGTCGGTAGGTTTGTTATTCAGGCTTGGTTGATGCAGACTTTTTCCTCACAAAGACAAAAGTCTAGGGAAGGTCCCATAGTTTGAAACGTAAGAGTGTCGGATGGAATTAATCTGTCCGTTAACCTCATTCAAACTTCTGTTTTGACATTTTTATTGTCATGTTAATTTTGGATTTTCCTTGTGCCATATCCAATGCTCACTATGTCGTTGAACAAGGAGCATATGCATGTTGTGTTTTTTCTTAAACACCTATTGCCTTCTGACAAGATGCTTCTAGTTTATTTTACAAGTTTTTTATTAGGTTTAGGTAATCTTTAAGGGTGTTTTCACAAGCTTTCATACTTCGAGTATGTGTTCCATTAAAAATATATATATTACCTTACACTCTTTATAAGATGTGTCAATAACTATTTAAGTTTATTCTCGAAATTTTTTCCTATCTTAATGGGTGGTTCTATTTTTTTTTATTTTTTTTTTTACACACACACTTAGGGAGGGGAGAGGGGACTTGAATTTATGACCAATGGGACTGCAGGTCAAGGTTTGGTTTAGAGAACACCACTAAGCCCAGGGGTCCCCCCTTTTAATGGATGGTTCTAGATTTTGCTTGAGTTAATATGTTTTATTGTCAATGGAAGTTAAATGTACCACATTATCGTGGTCCTAAGTTTTGTAATTGTTGACAACTTATGTTTGCTTTAACAAAGAAAGAAATATTCACAAAGATTTACCAGATATAAGGAATAAGAAATATTCCTTATGTTAGATAAAAGCAGGTTTGGGAGCTATGAGGTGTCAAACTTAAGATCTAGATACTAAATAGATAGTAGCTCACGCACTTGATGACAATTTGGTTTAGAAACTTGAATGGTAAGAAATTACATACAATCCTTTAATTCCAAAGGCTCTAACAACCTATAAAGGTATCACCTTGTGCTTTTCATGGCCCAAATTTCAATGGTGAGATTATATATTTGATCATTATTGCAATAAATCAAGAAGGTAATGATGGAACAAGTAAAAATTCTATTAGTAGTTTATGATTTCATGGTTATTTCTTGGTTATTGCATCTGTGGCATTGTTTGGAATTATCACTGAGTATGAAAGACTGGGATTTGTAAACTTAAGGGAAAGAATCCTAAAGTTGAGGGAACTAGTGTAGACTATTTTCGGATGAACTTAGGTTAAGTTTGTGCAAATAAAATTAAGTGAAAAAGAAAAAAGAAAAAAAGTACTGCTGACTACTTCTATTTTATCATTTTTTTTTAAGCAAAATGGATTTATATGAATTAATACTAGTTACTAAAATTTTTGGCATCATGGGAAATATCAAAATTGTTTTCCTTTTTCTTTCATAATCTAGAGTTTATTGAATCAGTATGTTATACAAGGAAATGGGTATCCTTCTATTCGAAGTCTCCTCTTTAATAACATATGACTCTTCAAATTAGATCAAGAGAAAAGTAAAATTTACTTACTAGAATCTTTTATTTGAATTTAATTATTAAATTTTCCTTTTGGGATTTTCCAGCATTTCAAATAGGTCCACCTATCACCCTATTAACATATCACTTTAAAGTACTAAGTTTTTGGTACATGACTTACATTTAAGATGTCATATGCCAACTGTATATCCTTTGACCAAATTTATTTTTAATTTGTCAACATAAAAGATTCTAAAACATAAAAAATATCTAAATTTAAATATGAATAAAATTGAACGGAGGACCACTTGGTACAATGCCATGGCAAGCTCTGTTAGAAGTGATTTTATTTTTTTTTCAAATACTCAAGTATTAAAATTATTTAGGACATTCATTCACAATTAAATTTTAAAGGTACCAATGGGGGACGAGCTAGCCAACTCAATAACCCGAGCGAGTGGGTGTTAGTAAATTGGGCAATCACTATCGAAGACGGCTGGCCAATGTTCTTTTTGGGTGGAAAGGCGAGTGGGTAGTAGGATATTTTTTTTTAGCTCGCCAATGGTTTTGTTTGTGAAAGATTGGTTCTCATAGTACTCACCACAAGAATGGCAATGAGATGCATTTGATGCTATTGAAAAAATTGATTCTCAGAGTAGTGATCTCGAGAATGGCAATGAGATGCATTGATGCTATTGAAAAGCGAAGATTTAATTTTCTGACAAATTTGGACCTATCATTTATGATGAATAGCTCAAAATTGGAAGTAGAACATTACCCATCTTTCCTAAGTATTACTAGCGGTATCAGTCAATGGTATAGTGCTACCTAACTTCTCAATGATCTTATCATGCATCCTAGCTTGGAAGTTCCCAAGTATTATAGTAGTACCAGTCATTATTGTAGTGCTACCTAACTTCTCAATTATTCTTATCATCCATCCTAACTTCACTCCATCTTGGTCCGGAGGACCTGATTTTATTTTGGTTTGTTGGAACTGTTTCTTTCTGATTGATACTATGTGCTCGAATTGACTGTTTTCTGGTTACGGAGACTGGTTTTCTTTTCCTTTCCTTGAAGTTACTATAACTTGTACTTATGTCTTCACAGCAATGCCCTGCGGTATGTAGACCATAATTCTTTGTTTCTTTTAGAGAATAAAAATTCTGTACCTGTGCAGGCTGGAGTTATTGGGTTTGAAAAAGCCTAGATGTGGCTTATTCTTCAGACCTCAACTATTCCAGCATATTGCTGTGAGACATCACTATCACAAATTTTATACGTATTCGGGATTCAAGAGTTATCGGGCTTCGTAAAATTTAAAGTTGGATGATTTATTAAAAGTAGGATCTATGCGTGTGTAGATCTCTTTCAGTGATTATTTGAAGAAAAGACAGAACTTGGCAATAACCAAGGCACATGCTGTGGTGCCATTCCTCCCTGTTAAAGCAAAGCCGACATGACGACGCTTCCCCTTCCTTTTCCTTGAGTAGCCATGAAACTTCCTCCATGCTTTCTCTAATTATTCGCTTGGGCATATTTCTGATTAAGAACACAAGGACCACATTGAAAAGTAACTTGGGCAACTCAATCCCGTAGACGGGAAATTGGCGCGTCTTGTTTACGAGTTCGGAATTCTTAGTTAAGATCCAAAACTAGGGCGCTTGAGCTTCAAGTGGTGGCGACATCTCGTATCATTATCATAGGAAAAATTGGCAGGGTTTGTAAGATACTGTTTTCGTTTTCTCCTCTTTTCTTTTCGCTGTTGTTTTCGGTTTTAGAGTTGCTCGGCTATTTTGGTGCGTTATTGTACCCAAAGGTCCTCATGTCTCTCCAACAACAAGCATGGGATTCATAATATCAAAATTTTCCTAGATGAGTTGAGGAAGGCAGCTTGACCATGCAACCATTTGTTGGCGAAAATCTGTAATGTCATATACTATGCAAACAGGATGCTTCACTTTGCTAGTCATCAACTAAGCCTTCAGATAAGGACACGCAAAAGAAAAGAAAAAGAAGAAGAATAAAAAATAGCATAGCCTATAATTGCTTCTATAACACCGACTCCTGTTGACTTGGGATGCCATTGTTCATGCGCTCGCTACTTGTTGTTCAGAAAAGTAAAAGGAGGCCAGCATCTTGATTGATCTGCTGGTCCCCATGTGCTGGAGTTTCGTCGACCTTTCAATCTTGCATGGTATCTTCAAATGGCATATGCCAAACACTTTAGATTTATGTTATCTCGATCGTGGACTACAAAAGAAAAAACTGTCCTCTCAATTATGTAAACCATAGAAAACTACAGAAAGTTCAGGCAAGCAATTGGCTTTTAGAAATTTTATTTGCATTAACTTGAGAGAAAGAGAGGGGGTAAGCCTCATCTATCATTTCTCTAAGAAAGATAAGTTCTGCAAATGGGGTCTCTGTCAAGAAACAATAATGTCAGCAGATAACGTTTGGCAGCTCTGTAGATCCAAAAGTTTTTGGTGAAAAGAACAGCCACGCTGCGAAAAAAAAAACAAGAGAGAAGCTGTATCCATGACTTAAGTCCTTTATGGTGTGTAGTCGCTTCTTGTGCAAGCGTTTGCTACCATAAATGTTCTCCAATAGAGGCTTACCACTGCCTGCTACAGTAGGTCTGGCTTAACGCCGTCCATCTTGCTGTATCGCTGTTCCTTTCAGACCACGGGTTGTGTGATATTTTCTGACCCAAACCAGTAGAGAGATGGAAAAAAAACAGAGAGAGAGAGAGAGAGAGAAAAAAAAAAAAAAAAACAAAGAACGGACTTCATGACATGTGTAGTTGACTCCAGACTTATGATGCACTAAAGACCAATCATGGAATTCATGGATCTGTCGTTGTATTTCATAATATTACAAATTCTGTCGGTGTATTTCATAATATTACAAATTCGGATCGGGATCCGTGGGATGATCTTCATGTGCTTCTTTTTCTATCATTTCTGCATTCGTATATAGTATTTGTATTTTTTTAGAGTTTCTGAGGAAGGCTATTTTTAGTTCTGATTATTGAATCAGTTCCTGTTCTTCCGATGTAGTGGTCATAAAAAATACCTTGCCCATCTGGGTGGACGGGAGCATAATGTTATTTTTTTTTCACTTCCTTGTTCCTTGGCAATTCGATATGCAAGGCACTACCCAATGCCGAAACACAAAAGCAATCATGGTGCCGGACAGCCAGATATAGAATAGCGACATGACACTCGCGACAGCGAACGAAGCGTACGAAAGCTGTGAAAACTGTGGCATGTTTGGCTGATTTTCCATGTCCCTCTTCTGAACAAACCCATGTCTATTATTGCCAACAACCCTGCCAAATTTTAGCTTAAGGTTTCAAAAATTGCGTTTAAATTTCCTCGTCTTACTAATCCTATTCTTCCCAGTCCTTTTCGTTTTCCGTTTGATTGGAGAAATAGAAACCTCTGGATGCCATGTTACTCGACTTTTCTTGTGCTTAATTTGACTCGATAGCAATGGCCATTGAGAACCTTGAAAAGTCAGTACAAGAGACACCAGCTCAGTCGCTTTTGTTGTTTGTTATGATTTAGGCTAACTTTATAAGCATGTCTGGTTCGAACATGTAAAATCTGGACACCATAATAAACATGAACAAACTTGACGTTAGTACACCACTTGCCTCTTCTGACGGTCTGAGGGCGCTGTCAAAATATCAAACCATGCCGTATACCGGAATTTCCATCTCTCTCTTCGTTTCAAAAGGATTTGTTTGGTTTCGGAGAAAAGCAGTCAAAAGGAATTAAGATTCTTTTACAGCTCTCTCTCACAGTTGAAAGGGATTTCATCCACAGATCCAGTCTTCACCTACTCCTTTAAGCCCAAGTGAGAACGACAGACTGATGACGGCACGTGAGAGGCCACATGCTACTGGACTAGTGACCTATGATTGTGATTTGATAAGGATCAGCATCATTGCTGCCGGCCCTAGTGCGTTTTCTATCTTTAACTTCAATTTGAGGTTTCGGATTACATTACTCCAGAATTACAAGTTCTTGGTTCATCGGATGCTTGCATGGAGACGTGAAATGACGAAAGGTTCATTACTTCATGGCACCCGGGATCAACTTGATTGGACCTGAGGATGCTGTTGGAGTACCGACACAATTGCTTGACTCCAATTTCGCTTTTTCTAAGTGAAATTACGTACAGTCGGTGGAATAACAAAACAACTCAGCATCGAGAACATACTCGGAAGTTAGAATCCAGGGAAGCTCTTTTCTAAGATGTGATTAACCAATTTGATAGTTCTTACTAAATGTGGCTATGAACCATGTTAGTTAATTTAGTAATAACTCCATTCCATCTGAATAAGGCTAATTACGCCCACAGAAATGATAGAGTCGAGGTTAAAGAGAGGAAGAGAAAGAGAGAGAGAGAGAGAGAGAGGAAAGTAGAAGAAAGTCGCGCCGCCTGGTGCTTGAGCCCAAGAAACCATGGAAAGCTAAACAACCACACGTTAGGACAAAGGCGAGGAAAGAATTCCTCTGTCAATTATTGCATGTAAAACGAAATTTTAAAAGAGGGTCTTGGCGTTACTTTATTCCCTGCTTAGCTTGCAGCCTCTGTCGAGCAAAACCCGCCAAGCAAACCGAGCCACTTGTGTCCCATTTGTCTAATACGAGCCACTTGTACGTCTTATTTTATTCGCTTTTCTTACTCAAAGGTTAGATATTATGGTAAAGTCAAATTATTATGTCTTTGTTTTCTCTTTCCCACAGCTCACTTGTATATAAATAATGCAAAAGTAAGTGAAGAGAATCAACGATTTATTTCTTATCATGTGAATAGTATGATTTTTACAACTCACTTACACATGATTTCATTAAAGAGATTCACTAATAAACTCCCACATTATTAGTTAATGAATATGTGTGGATTCATCTTGTATCCTATTTATTTTTCACTTGACGAAAGTAAATTATGTTGTTATTTTCTATATAGACAGTACTGGCATCTAAATTTTTTTTACTAATTTTTTTATTTTATTTTTACTCGATTTGTTAGAATTTGTTTCTTTATTATGTGAGAATATGCTAAATCTAATTAATATAGCAATTTGTATAGTGATGGATGAGTAAGAAATTCTTGGCATTTGGAACTTTTGTTTCAAGTTGCTCTTCTAATAGGGGTAAGAAGTTAGTCATGATGGCTCTTACATTTAGGCCCAATAAGTAATGTTTTGCATGGGAAGGACTGTGGAAGCATCATGTCTATCACTCCTGTTTTGCTAGATAAATATTGGCATTGATGAAGATCATTCAATAATGGGCTTGTACGATAAATCGACAGAATTATCAACCATTATTATCGGGAAATCTCGTATTCTGGGATAACATCCTAGAAAACATGAGTGCGGGCTCCAGTGCAACATAAATTAAAGGGTTCCCTCAATGATGAATACTATTGAACTGTAATTTACCAAGATGAGTGAGTTAAGGGGGCCGGGGTAAAAGACAAAAAGCTATATAAAGGGTGTGAGGGGTTGGCTTAGAACCAGAACCAAAACCCTCCTTCTAGGGAAGATGGGAAAAATGGGGTCTCCGGTGGCCTCTCTCATTCTCGCTGTTCTAGTAGCAGTATTCTCCCTCTGCTTGCCAGAAATCTCAGCAAACTACATATATGCATCCCCTCCCCCGCCGAAGAAGCCCTATGAGTACAAGTCTCCTCCTCCGCCGGTAAAACCATACTACCCACCACACTTGCCACCTCACCACCCACCCAAGAAGCCCTATGAGTACAAGTCTCCTCCTCCGCCGGTAAAACCATACTACCCACCACACTTGCCACCTCACCACCCACCCAAGAAGCACTACGAGTACAAGTCTCCCCCGCCGCCGGTAAAACCATACTACCCACCACACTTGCCACCTCACCACCCACCCAAGAAGCACTACGAGTACAAGTCTCCCCCGCCGCCGGTGAAACCACACTTGCCCCCTCACCACCCACCCAAGAAGCACTACGAGTACAAGTCTCCTCCGCCGCCGGTGAAACCACACTACCCACCACACATGCCCCCTCACCACCCACCCAAACACTACGAGTACAAGTCTCCTCCGCCGCCGGTGAAACCACACTACCCACCATACTTGCCCCCTCACCACCCACCCAAACACTACGAGTACAAGTCTCCTCCGCCGCCGGTGAAACCACACTACCCACCACACTTACCCCCTCACCACCCACCCAAACACTACCAGTACAAGTCTCCTCCTCCACCGGTGAAACCACACCACCCACCTCACCATCCACCCAAACACTACGAGTACAAGTCTCCTCCTCCGCCGGTGAAACCCCACCACCCACCACACCACCCACCTCACCATCCACCCAAACACTACGAGTATAAGTCTCCCCCACCACCAGCACGTGTGAAGCCCTACCATCCACCACAGCATCCTCCTCACTACGAGTACAAGTCTCCTCCGCCTCCAACCCCAGTTCACTATCCACCACACCTTCCACCATACCAGTACAAATCCCCTCCTCCACCCCAAAAGAAGCCCTACCACCCACCATACCTTCCACCACACCATCCTCCCTACCAGTACAAGTCCCCTCCTCCACCCGCCAAGAAGCCCTACCATCCACCATACCTTCCACCACACCATCCTCCGTACCAGTACAAGTCCCCTCCTCCACCCGCCAAGAAGCCCTACCATCCACCATACCTTCCACCACACCATCCTCCCTACCAGTACAAGTCCCCTCCTCCACCCCAAAGAAGCCCTACCACCCACCATACCTTCCACCACACCATCCTCCCTACCAGTACAAGTCTCCTCCACCTCCTGCCCCAGTTCCTGTCTACAAGTACAAGTCTCCTCCTCCTCCTCCTCCGGTCTACCATCCACCGTATGTGTACAAGTCTCCTCCTCCTCCTCCTCCGGTCTACCATCCACCGTATGTGTACAAGTCTCCTCCACCTCCTCCTCCAGTTCCCGTTTACCATCCTCCCTACAACTACAAGTCCCCTCCACCTCCTCCAGTTCCCGTTGTCCATCCTCCCTACAACTACAAGTCCCCTCCACCACCTTCTCCAGTTCCTGTTTACCATCCTCCCTACCAGTATAAGTCTCCTCCCCCTCCTCCTCCGGTCTACCATCCACCCTATGTGTACAAGTCCCCCCCACCACCTCCTCCAGCACACGTACCAACCCCTTACCTCTATGCATCACCCCCTCCCCCTCACCACTACTAGATAATGGCTTTTACTGCATCATGGTAAGCTTTTTAATGCAACGGCAAATTTTATTAATTCCATTTCAGCAATGTTAGCGAGTCCTGTTCAGTGTTCTAAATGCATTTATACTTCACTGGTACGCAACATTTTCCAACGAAGGGAAGTTTATTCGGGGTCGCATTAGATTTTTAACTTCTCTAAATTTTCTTTCGCGTTTACTTCTTAGATCTTCTGAACAAAATGACTAACGATATAGTTGTTATTTTCCTTGCAGAAGAGCAGAAGAATTTGTTAAAATAAAGAACAAGTTGGCTGAAGAAATTAGTATACAGAGGACAGCGAGTTCTGGAGTGATATAGCGCATAGTTTCGGATGGAGTTCTTGCTCGTGATGTTTTCTTCTAGTTTAATGGCATGTATTATGCTCATCATGTGTTATGAATGTTGTATAATCGACCTCTTTGCAAACGCGGAGGTTGGACTTCATAATAAAATAAACATGTTTCTCGATGGATGAGTGTGAATTTTTTTTTTCTTTAGTTTTTTATTTGTGGGTTGTGGGAATGTGGGGCATGTTAATAATTGACCTCTTTCTATTTACGAGTTCGTGCTCTTCTCATGCAACGGAAGCGGGAACCGCGTCGCAGAAAGAACTGGGTCAACACGAATCTCTGGACCATCATGCAGATTTGCATTCCTTTTCTGGAACAAACAGACTGCTTTTTTCGCTAAACCTACCTTCTAACCAAGAAACTTTAAGGACAATAATGGCCACTCTAGTATAGTTACCTACATCTCCTGTCCTCAGTGCCTGTCCATTCGGAACAATTAAGAGGGCTTTACAATCCTAAAGAGCTCCGTTTGAGGTGGTTTCACGTATAGTTTTACAAAAATTTCGAACTGCTTGAAATAAGAATGGCGGTGACGCATGAGGCAATCGAGACCGGAGTGCTCGATAAGGACAAGAGTTTGTCGCCTTCTCTATGTTCTCCTCTTTTTTCACCATATCACGTGTTGTGGCTCGTAAGAGGCCATTGTGGTGGCACGTTCCCCGAGGAAAATGTTATTTAATTCACAAAGATTTGTTTATATAACTAATCTTAAATTAGACTCTAATTAGTGGTTTAGATAAAAGCTACGCGTGAGGATCACTCTGCAATAATATACACATATCCATTACCAAAATCCTCGCAAGTAATATATTTAGCAGTGCAACCATCAGTAAAATATATGGTGGCTACTTTTGAATACCAATGGAGTTAAAGCTACTTCACTGCAAAAGAAGAAAACTCAATCATTAATCATTTGTAAAGTGGGCACTTCCCCTGACATTCACTTTTTACCTTTATTACTAAAACAACGAGTACTTTGGTTTTATTGCAACATTTACTAAGGTCTGACGAAGGCGGTGCCCCGACTGATGATAGGGCAGCAGTGCCATACTTTTGCTCCAATAGGAAGCGACAGTGCAGCACTTCCACTCCTGCGGGCTTCCAATATTTAAGTCTTCCGAATAGCATTGTGACTGCAAGGGAATACAAAGGTACTTTGTCGGCAGCCAATGAGCTGGATGCATGGAACGTGACTGTCCATTGAAACTCTAGACGACGGCGTAGCCAGGGGAGAAAATATTATATGCGAAGGAAAATTGCGACCAAATTTGATTGTGTAGCAGGGCATCGAGCAACCAAAATGGTACTTTGAAATACGAAACCAACTCAACATTTTTTAAGCGTGTCCAACGCCTTCCAACTATGTAAACTGTAATATGCTTTGGATATACATTAGATTCTTGAGCAGGTTACGACCTCGACGTTGGCTTTGCCTTTAGTCTAAGTTCTCGGCTGAGGTTGATTCTATCTAACTTCAAAGCTAACGTGGCAGTTTGAAAAGCTAACAAAGAACTAGAAATTGGCAGCTGTGACTACAACAACTTGACAACGTAATGTCTAACAACTCTTTCATATCTCTGTACATAAAACCTTGTTTAGAGTTCATGGAGAGATAGAAAAGCCGATGTGGTTAGGAAAAACTCCAAATTCTAATTACTTAGTCAATCTGCACGAGTAAGGCAAATATGTGATGGTCTTTGAATCGGGGGTCTGGTGTTCAATTTCGTCGGCTTGTGAGGACGTGTTCTTTATGAATCATTGCAAGCACATGTACTGATTACTTCCCCGCACACAACGCTTTCCCATCATTTTTTCCTTTTTCCTTGCTTCTCATCCTGGTTATGATGACACTAGGACTCTCTTCTCGTTTACCAGAAGAAAAGGACAAAGAAAGAACTAGAGAAAGAAAGAAAACTAGTTACTATCTTAATCTCTTGAGAACAGTTTTAACTTATGGAGGAATATTAGGTATGAGGGGATAATTTTATTAGGGTGGTTAGCAGTAGAAGATCTGAGGATATTGTTGGTGATCCAAGTTCTTTTTTTAAAAAAAAAAAATTCCATTGAAAAGATGCTAATAGCCTGTTGTTCTACTTGCCTAATTATCCATTACCTTTATAAGGAGCAAATATCATATGGCTCCATGTGGATCTGCCCCTTGCTATCTTTAAAATGGTAGGTTGTTCTTTAATAATGACTTCTCAATAACACAGAAGATTCGAGAATCGCTATACAAAAAGGTTTCAAAAATAATAATCGAGCATGTTATAAGGTCAGGGTTAGATACAGTGGTGGAGTCTAAGTCACAGCAATTTTGATCAGACGGTAGGGCCTGCCGACGGATTGAAATAGGCATGGCATATTTTAGCTAATTAGTGTTATTTATGATAATTATAATTTACAGCTCAAAAGGGTTAGTAAAGAAAGAACAACACACTCATACAAAGCATAATGATAAGGTATAAGAGGAGGCCAGGTTCAGATACAGTGGAGTCTACCTCAGTGGGGCCGTGATATTGTAAATAGCATCATATTGTGGTCCTTGCTGCCACTAGTATTACTTAAGTCACGATATAATTTTATTTCATCTATGAGCTATCGATTGTATCAATCTAATTATTCAAATCCTTAGTCTTTCGAGATTACCAAGATTCTTAAATATTAAATACACGTTTTCGCATGTTTTGATGTTATGAAACTAACATGTGCCACGACATGCCATGTTCCAGTTTTGCCAATTGTAGTACGACACGATCAAGATGGTATTGATATAATTAAAATCCTTTAGGCTCAGAAATTAACACATAGGTAAACGATGACAAGTATATTCTAATCTTGATGCTATTGCTCCACATACAAATATCTAAACATACACTACGAGTCCAAAAATTCTGCATGAAGTAGATTGTTCTTTTCTGACCTATTCATAGATCAACGTTATCCAATACCCATAAAAATCTCTTTTCTATGCACGAAGACAAAAGTAAAAGACAAAAAAGGAAATTTCAATTGACTAGAATCAGGACAAAAAAACTATGGAGGTTCTGCTTGTTTAGATTCATACATCTTCGATACCGAATTCCATCCTAAGATTCGCATACATGCTAGAAAATGAAGAGATTTTTATATGGGAATTAGGGTTTCTTTGCAATTGAGAGAGTCTTGACTCGTTTGCAAGCCATAGAATTGTTTCACAAACCGGTGGCGATTACCAGGCAGGAAGGAGGCCACAGAACTAGATATTAGCTCGTTCAAAGAAGAAAATTGTCGCCATTTGTGGTCATCACTGGGCAGAGAAGATGCAATATTATGAAGAGAATGCCAGTCAATATCCCTTTTTCCTAGACAATGAACATTTCTACTTTGTCAAGTTTGCCGACTGGGGACATTGAGATTATTTTAGCTTCGAATTCAAAAGATGATAATTTCTTACTCCTTCTTTACACACTGTAGGAGGATGTGATACGCGAACTTAGCTTTCTAGACAGCTTTCCTAGAGAGAACCCAATGATTGGTGCATCATCGATTAACATTTCAAACACTTGGTAATAATATTCTCTATCTAATGAAACCCACCTAATTTTCTGCTTTCACAATCTTGAAGGTCATCGGATTCCCTTATACCAACGTCTCGTCCAATGGCAAGTGTTACTTCCTGCAGGTCGTTTCGTAATCGTCTCCACCATTATGAATTGGAATCACGTGGAAAAAGGATGAGTGGCCTCCAATCACTGGCAGAGCGTACAAAGGATAAGGAGCAACCCTTCGCCAAAAAGAGCTAGTGTCTTGAATAATAGAGCAACGAAAGGACAACTCACAGAAGCTTAAACTAAAGACTGATGAATCTCACTGGTCATTCAACCTTATACCAATTCCTAACCAATGCATTGTCATATTTATCGAAAATGCTCTCCGAGGTCACCAGCTTGTTTTTTCCTGACTGATAATTAATTTCCTAAATTATTGTTGGTTAAGAGATAAATGTGAAGACAAAAGGCTCTAACTCAACAAGCCTCTAACATCACACGTTTTGTGTCCATGAATGGTTGTCATATTTAATGAGAATCCCTTTCCGACGTTAGGCAAGCTGTTCCTTATTTTGACTTTTCTTACATCGGTCACTCAATTATCTTCTAGGGGGCACAAGAAATAATGAATTTTGTTTTTGCCTTATCCCTTCGATGTTTGGTAGCGGCTCTTTCTATCAGTCCAGGACCATCTGATTCCATGAAAAACCAGAAAGACAATGGCAAGCTTTTATGATATCTTTTCCTCTCTGCCCCACATCATGTGCAGCTTTTGGTATTCTCTACAGGACTTGCAGAACTGCTTCCCGGGACCTAGTACTTCTTCATGAAAGTAGGCCAAGTTGTGCCCATTTAGATGTCGGACAAACGAAGCAAAGTTCTGCAGAATTATGAAACACGTGTTGCTCCACTGTCGATTACCAGTCCGAACCTGTCCGAGACGCCGCCGGGAGACTGTCTAGTCGCTTGTTTAATGGTGCGAATATTCAAACATCGTAATCAAATATATCACAGTCAACCACTTCCTTTACTTAACACCATAAAATTTTGAAACATATCTTAACGTGGATTAGGTAGCTCTTGATTGAGTTCTGATTCTTCGAGTGTCGGCTGTAGGAAGGACCACCGCTGCATGTCACGTGCACTCATGTGCCTTGTTCATCTACACGAAGGGATGTCTAGGGTTCGCGACATCGTTACCCCACCAAAAATAAAGGAAGACGTTTTCTTTTCTCCAGTGATATATGTAAACAAAGAACTGAATCTGGACGTATTGTCGGCAGGCATGCATTTTATGGGACCGGTCGATCGACGGAAAACTACCGTCTCCGAATAGTCTCTTCCCTAGTCGCTTAAGAAATCGTTAGGAAGCATCTAGGCAGAGTCTTTCGGGGTTGTGCATCTTTTGTAAATCTCAAGCTTTGATCAGAGCTTCTTATCCTTCCATCTTCGTGGGGATAAAAGAACTGGGTATAATAATTGTGCACAACCTTTCGTGGTTCTATCCGTCCAAGAAAGCAAAAGAAAAAAGCTTGCATGGTTACTACAGCTTCATCATTTTTTTTTTTTTTAAATTTTTTTTAACTTTAGCTTTGAGAAAGGACTATTGTTTTCAAGAATCAGTGCATCTAAGCAAGCAATCGGGAACTTTAATCATCACGACCGCAATTATTTTCATTACAGTAGCATTTCTTTTTTCTCCTGTCTTTTCTGGTGTCTCCACTTTTCCCCTTCGCAGTACCACATCCACGTGTAGTACCAATAGTATTTCAGTACTGCTTCTTTTTCTTTTTCCCCTCATCCTTTCGAGCTTTGTCGTTGCTGCTGATGTTGCTTGTTGGGTGTTGGTGCTAGCTGTCACGCACGAGCCCATACGAGCAGCCAGCTCCCACGTACTTATGTGGGATGCTAATCAGAGCTCGGACCAAATACCGGGATCAAACTCGGACGCGCTGGTTTTTCGCCGTATGCTCAGCAAGCCAACCCGCCTTGTTACTCGGAAATAATGACCCACATGATCAGACTTAATAAACAAGCAAAACCATGCTATCGATTGACGATGAGACCAATGTATTTGGTCGGATCGAGAGACAACAAGATGAAGCTTTGATTATAATATCTGCATGTCAATGAATGCCAGGCATACCATGCGTGGAATCAGTAATTTTCTTTTCAAACACGAGACGTGAGTGTAGGAATCCTAGTATCAAAAAGTGATTTATTATCATATCAAAGAAACGGCGTAGTGTAGGATGTGTCGGCGAGGATTTGATAAATAGGTGCTTGGAATGAGTTTTCTAGGCGACATCTTGTGAGTTCTCCGACCAGTTAGGGTGGTGGGATTTTCACGAACCAGTAAGGACATTGGGGAAGGCTCCTTTAGGATAATGCGGAATGGCTCCGTCCTTGGATACAAAGCTCATGGGAAACGACGCCGGCAATATTAAATAGATACAGAGAAGGAGTGAGAGGTTCGCTCTGGTTGAGAAAAACGGGTCCCACGGAGGAGAGCAATACGCCGGTGCTCCACCCCACCAGAAGGTATATCTCGATTGACGACATTTGGTCAATTCTGGAAGATTCCCGCCACTACCCATGCTAATCCCAACTTTCTTCAGCCCGAAAGCAAACCGATAAAAGGGAAAAGACAATATCCTTGCTTTGAAGCACCATTTTTCCAGCCCGGCCCACAATTTACTCCCGGTGGCAGATAACAGTGAAATCCAACAAAGGGAGTGAGATTTCTTCTATGACACGGCCCAGATGCTATTCTACTTGGACATCTTAACTGGTTTTAACTAAGAAAGCTGTAAAACAGCACATCATATGGGCTTTCTTGCTCGAGAAAGATCCGGTCCAAGAACAGATGTTAATAGTTGTGGCTCTAAGCTTGAATATGGTCGTATGTGCTCCAAGTATGTATTACCAGTACCATATATAAACAAATATCTTAATACATATTCATCTACAGCATTGAAATAAACTAAAATTTCAAGGCGGATAGTATGCTGTATTGGATAAAATACTGATAACAATCGTTTCTTTCGGTTCCCTCACTTTTTTTACAAATTATTTTAAATTCTGTAAGCCGCTGATATTTCAACATTTTAGAAATTTGATGAGATTTGAAATCATATGTTACTAAAGTTATCTTGATGGTGGTAAATGTCAGATTTCAAGGAAAACGGAACCATCACACATTGGATTTTGTTATGATTCTTGTTTACTGCTAAATTTTCTTATACCACAAGTTCCCAAGAGAAAATGAACACTAAAGAACTAAACAGGATATTTTGTGAGGAAATTCCACTTGATCACCATTTTTCACCTCAGTTATACTGGTATTCAATTCTCTCATAATGAAACCAAAGGGAAATCTGCTTCCCCTAGAAAGGGCGAGAAATTGCCAAGCATAATTACCAGTCCCGCCTGTAAACTTCCATTCATGCCCTACATTGAGGCATGACTTGAAGACCTAAAACAGGCCTTGCTCCAAGCTTGTCTCAGAAATTGAGGGACAATGACTATCAGAAAGTAAAGAGAGACTGACTGGTTCTGGCTATGGATGCGCACGTGGCAGTCACGACTTGTCACCAAGTTGAAGCCCCAACGCAGACAAGAGAGCCCACCAGTGTTTTTGTAAAAGTCTGGTTGCCAATCCTGCTTTAACTAATAAAAAATTGCTTGTGTTACAAGTTAACAAACCACCTGCTGCAGCGGCAATGCAAATAATTACACACCTCGAGCAACTGCCAAAAACACGGAACTGATTCTAGCGTATTCATTCTATATCCGCTCAAAAGTGGAATCAGTGCTCAAAACAAATTTCAGTGACATAATGTAGTGCTGTTGCTTTCAAGTCTCTGGAAGAGTATACTTTTAAATATATACATATCATGGTACTCTCCTCTCACTTTGTATTGGACAGCCTTCTGAAATTTTCCTTTGCTAATATATATATATATAATAAAGAAGGAAAAATCCTCACCAAATGCCAGAAAATGAGCCGCTTCGAATATTGCGTACTGGGAATGTTCACATGCCGTTTGCAACTTCCGAATTTTTCTGAAATTTACTTACCGGATTGGATGTAGAACAAGAAGAATTCTAGTGAACAAAAGATAAAAAGAACAGAAAGGAGAATTGCCAGTAATGGCTGGAAGTGATTGGGCGTGGATGTTTTACCTCAACATCTTGAAGGAGACTTTCAAGTTCAGCTGTTATTTCCGAGAAGGAAGGCCGATTGTCTGGAACTGCTTCCCAACATCTCTGCATTAGCTCTAACAGCTTGGGGTGCGCATTTGTGGGAATATCAGGACGCAGTCCCTAGAAAGCAGAGTAAAGAACATAAAGCTAGGTACAGATATCAGAAGCTTTTCTTTTGTTTAGAATCAACATTTGTGTGTCGCATGTTATTACATACTCGGGCTGTTATAACACCAAGGGAGGAGTTGAAACCTTAAATGTGTTGTCTAGGTAACATCTGAAATGTCTCAAAACCACTCTTTTGAAACTCCTTGTGAAAGAGAACTTGAATGATGATGTTTTAATATTATTATATTTTCGAAATATTAATGTCCAAATTGTTATATGCATATATAAATTAGAATATTTCCAATCATTTTCTGAGGCACTGTCACTTTAGATGCCATGAAGCGGCATCTTATCCAGTAGAGTTCAACATTAGGTGTTTGATATCAAGAGACCAAAACCTCTGTCAGTAAATATTGGCCCACCAATACAGATGTACAAACCTGTCTCACACCCAGGGCAGCTTGTAATGGGGTCATGGTATCATATGGAACCTGCATACAAAAACCTCACATAAATGGAAATTATATAGACTTGTACGACTTTAATATCTTCAAGATGGTTGTTTTAGAAAGAAACAAAAATTTAAATGAGAGTTCTTGTATATGTAGGTCATGCCTTGGCTGTCACGAGCTCCCACAATACAATAGCAAAACTGAATATATCTGCTTTCTGATTATATGGTTGATGGTTTATAACCTAGCAAGAAAGAACATATGATGTAAAAATTACTGAATTCAGTAAATAGTATATGTGAGCATAAAACTGTATGAGCACTGATATGGATAGAAGATCAGAAATATTAAAGTTTGTTCTGGTAAACAAGAAATCAAGCAACAAAAGTATACAGTATGAGGAAGAGTTGCTAAATTTTGGATTATTCTTATTTTCTCTCGATGAAATTTTGCCTCCTTCCTCATTTATAACATTGGTGACAGCTTTTCCACCCAGTATTAGCAAGTACAAGATAATGATAAGTGCAAAGCTGGTATGTCTGTATTCTTGCAAGCAGCATGCCAGCATCCCAATATTAGTGAGTCCATTATCCTTCTCTCAATGACATGATGTACCGCAAGCAATAAATATTCCCCCCTTCCAAAAGTGGGGGGCCGGCGGGCGGGCGGGTGCGTGTTGGGGTTGGGAGGGAGAAAAGAACACCATTCTAGGGCAACTAGTTAGAACTGGAAAATGGAGTTTGTGGGTGAGGCACAGCTCAGCAGGACCTCGATACTAGATGGCCAAGACTGAAAACTAGTAAGAAATTTAAGATACAGGATCCTCTTCTTTTACTTCAAATATAAAAAAGGGATAGAAGTTATGACAGGAAGAAATTGAAAGACGGTCATAAAGAACGAGTAAGAGGCACATTCTCCACAAAATGGTAAAACAATGAATTAATAATTGAAGATTAGTAGAAAAATACGCATAAAAATAAGACTAAGAATCCTGAAAATGCGGGAAAGCAATATAAGAGAATGCCATTTCTTATTCTTTCTCCTTTTCTTTTCCAGAAAATAAAAATAAAAAATTCCCGAGTGATTTTTTTCAATTCTCATACATAAAATTATCTTACTTCTCCAGACTAATATTCCCTTCCTGATATTTACACATTGGGTTAATCCATAGACTGCACTGCCATGTGCTCTTGTTGTACATATAACTCGGGCCAACCCATAGGGGTGCAGAACTGGAACAGTTGGGATGTGGTGTTTAACCCTAAATAAGTTTATCAAGTAAAATGGTACCATAACAGAAGATGAAGAAGAATACTACGTGTCACCCTTTTATTACTTCTTTAAATATTCTCTCTTGTAGATGGGCCAGCATTTTAATTTTTAAGGATGTTTGTCAGTGGCTTGGTAAAACCATGGCCCCAACAAGCCTCACACTGTCGCCACCACTATTTAAATGTACATGTAGACACAAAAGCTTAATAATTGAGAGCTCAAAAATCAAGAGGAAATCAAACTGAATAACACAGACCTCAGGTGCCATCCATCTATACGTTCCAGTCTCTGCCGTCATTACTCCCCCTTGATTTTGGAATCTAGCAACACCAAAATCTGCCACCTTAACAACCTAGAGACCAGCAAAATTTATTTTATTCTAAAAGATATTGATATTTTACCTTTCTTTGACTGAATAGAGATACACATTAAAGCAGAGAGAATAATCAATTGCAATTAGAAGTCTAAGGATCCGGACTTAACAATTAATGCTCAGTCATTATCCATAGACAAAGATAAACATCAGACATTCCATATGAATCACGAAAGAGTCAATCAGAATTTAAATGACCAGAACTACATAATCATTGACCAGAACACAATAAATGCATGAACCTTATTTCCATTAAACTTAAGTTCTACTAATCACAATAAGACTATGCAAAACTTTCAATATTGAACAAGGAACTCATATCAAAAGATTTTAATGAAAACAACAAATAATCATCCCTCCAATCAATGTCTAGATTTAGTCATAAAAACAATTGCTACCAGTTCTGAATTATTGCGAGTAGCAATGCATCATAGGACAAAATGGATAAAAATAAACCCTGGGTTGCCACAAGTTCCAGAAGCTTTCTCAAGGATGGTCCACAAGTGCCCTTAACCACTTAAAATTAGTATTAAAAAACACTTATTTTGATTCTTGAAGGTTGTTTCTGCATTGGAAGTCTTTAAACAGTATGCAACAAATTCAAATTTAATATCCCAGAACAAGATGTTCACAACCTAATTGAACCAAGACCCAAGATTTTCTGGTTGATGAACACGAATGCAAGTCTAAACAACTACAAACAATTGTTGCACCATAACAACTGAATCATGCTGCAAATAACGCACATAATAAGTCCACCAACATTCAGGATACCACTGCTTTTTAGTTCTTTAAGAGGCTCAACCTGTTCACTTTTTCAGCTAATTTGATGATGCAATCATTCTCATGGTGGGTTTCTGCAGAACCGGGTCACTACATCAAAGGCTAAAGGCTTTTACTCAATTAAACACATATTCAGTGTATCTGAAGCCACTCTCATATGTCAATATATGAATCTAATGAATTTTAACCACTAAGACCTCAGTTCTTAGCAGAAGACTGCATACGCAATCTACCCACTGGAGTATGATCACCAAGAGAATGTTGAACAAAGGATTAACTTGAACTTCTCCTCTTAATTACAATAAAATGACTTAACAACATAAAAGTAACACTTTTTTTTTTTTTAACTATTCAAATCCAACATGAAACAATTGAGAGAAGATGATTAGTTAGCCACTTTAGTGATCCCAAGCTTATAACAAGAATGAATAGTTTTGCCACTTCAGATAATTGAAAGGAAATCTTATTGCATAGATTTTAAGTAATACAGCACCAATTACTTTTGATACTGCTCTAGCTGTCAGTCAAATCGTATCAATTCAATAATATTACTAAATCCTTACACTATTATTGTCCATTAGCAAATTCGCTGTCTTCAGGTCTCTATGGATTATATTGCTTTGATGCAAATACTCCATTCCCTTGCTGACATCAATTGCGAACTTCAGCAGTTGAGGAAGTTCCAAGATGTTATGATTCTTATGCAAGTAATCATACAGACTTCCTCCAGGCATATACTCTGCAAGCAAGATCAAACTCCATAAATTGTATTTCAATTACTAATGGCAAAAACCACACAAAACAAACAAAGAAATAAACATCTAAAATCTTTAGTTAAGGCATCATATAAACAAAGCCAAGAGTCAAACCCCAAAGGCGGGAAACATAGAAGTTGACAAGCATTCCATATACAAGTGAAGATGCAAGCATAAGAGTGATACAATTTCATAGAACTTGATAAAAATAATCAAGTGATTTGATTCAGTCAACTGAAAGATAAATAAATTGCTAGTTGAATTATAAGCCAAATCACTAATTCCTCATAAAATCAACTTCGTGATAGACCAGTGGTTGACAGCTTAGAGAGATTTCAATGAACCATATACCTTCCCCCATCTCTCCGCCAGAACCACAACAAACACCCCAAAAACGAAATAAATAAATAAATAAAATCTTGTGTGGATAATTTCCAGAACAGATTATGTGTACCCATAAGATCTGTTGTGGAAAGTCATGAGAAACCATAAAAGAATACAAAAGGCTAACCAGTACTTCTAACTCAAAAGTAAATAATTGAGATTCGAGTAAGAAAGCACACCTGTTACTATGCACAAATGTGGAGGTTTCGTACAAGCACCAATAAAATGAACAACATTTTTATGCCGGACCTCCCTGCATTTGCACAAACAAAATCCAATAAGAGAAAACAGAAGTAAACAGAATTAGCAGTCAACAGTATGTAACAGTTATTTTTATACTAGACCTAAAGGAAATTCTTAGCAATATGAATGCAACAAATTCTAGAACCAAGTGACATCACTACAGGGTGGAAACAACGAGAAGAAGAGAAACAAGATATGGCACAATTTGTATCCTGGGTTTGAGAATAATAAGTGCTGAGAGAACAAAGAGGCTTCATTATTACTCGCTTGCTGGAGGAGTTGACAAATGCCATAATTCTAGAAGCTGATTGGTTTTTTGTTACTGAACCATAACCAGGAGATGTTTCTACCTTTTAAGAAGAGAATCATGAATAACACAAAATCTAAAGTAAAGTATTGAATGACTTATGTATTATATAATTGTTCGTCCCCTCCAAGCATGGAGGACTATTGTTATATGTTCACAGTTCATCAAAGTAGCTTGCTATTGCATCCCAGTGATCTCATACAAAGCCACAGAACAAAAATACTGTCATCCCAAACGAAGGAGCCTTGGCTCTTATTTGTTAGTTTCTAATGTGTTTAGTTCTTTTAAGAGGAATTCAATGTGATCACAAAGCCAGACAAGACGAAAATGAAAAAAGATCTAAAGACACATGAAAGGGCCATAATGTGAAAGCCGCAACTTTTAAATTGGACATTGACAAAGTTACAAATTTTACCTTGCCAATGAGTTTGAAATGAAAAAATTTGGGTAGCAAGATCAAGACATAAATTTATCCCTCAAAGAAAGAACGTACCTGATCTACTCAAAAGGAAACACAGCCGAACATAGGACTGTTGATAATTCAATGAAGCAGATATCTGATTGCTAGATTAATCTAGATGCCATATCCATTTCTACATTAATTATGCAGTTAGTATGGTAAGCCATTTTATCTATACCAAAAAAGGCGCTTTACCTGATTCTTCGCTACTTAAAATCTTCATCCAATGTAAGTTCATTACTTTCTGGATATCATTTGAGACAGATGTGAATACAGATTGCCGATTGGACTAGATCCCTTGTGGTTAAACAGTCTACTACAGGATATTGCACATTTCCATGAAATATTTTAGTTACATAGTGTAACAAAAAATAGTTGGTGGTTGCTAGACAGAGCAGAAAAAGAATTCAAAACCAGGGCCCATAAAGTAGTTGTTACACATTTTGGATACCTTATGATTCAAAAGATTCCATAAGATATTTTGACAATAAGACAGAAAAACAACTAATATTGCTTATCATCTAGTCCAGTATTAACAGAAAATGCTTGTTGAGATTAGTAGACCTTTCATAAAGGAAAAGTCATACATGGAAAAAATTTATACATTGTACGTGACAGCAAGAGAACAATTGGCAAATGTTTTCATGAAGTGAGTTAGAAATTACGACTTCCACACAATATCTTGAAGCGCTACGGCTACTTCTATATTATCACATTCAAGGGCGTTGTTGTAATCATATTATTTGACACTAATACAAAAAAAGCGTTAGCAGAATGAGTCCTCTGTTTCAGCAGCCTCTCTCTCCTCTACTTCCTCTATTGCTCCATATTCTTCAATTAAAATATCATGTCAACTTGGATAATGATTACATGATACTAAATCCTCGTATGATTTCTGAGCAAAATGCATTTGAAAAAACAATCAGATTTAAATTTCAAGTAAAACATGAATCATAACAACAGCTGCTAAACTATTCACCTCAGAATTGCCACTTCCTGAGCAAACTCATCCTCTAAAGCTTCATGCAAATGCTCAGATCTTAGAATTTTAACAGCAACATCTTGACTAAGATAAACTCCATGATACCTTCAGATAAAGATCAAGAGAATAGTGAGCATTAGAAAGAGAACCAGTTTCAGGGGAGAAGGAAGAAGGATAAAAAAGGGGGAAAAGAGAAAGGGAAGGGGGGTATAACTTACAGATCTCCACAAGAACCAGAGGCAATTCTTTCTCCTATCTTTAATAATCTTCTATCTATTTCCCAATCTCCAGATTTTGATTCTGATGCCAATGCTTTTTCCACAGCTGAATGAGAACTTGAAGAACGTGACCACGATCCCTATATTTCCAAAGAAGGTACACTTCGATTGGTGTTTATTATTTTTTTATGTTAGATGAAAAAGGATTATGCAAGATTGTGACAGAAGTGCTCTACAGAGGCTAGATAATGATGCAAAAATAAGGAACTATACATCACAACTCCACTAAATAACATCGAACAATGAAAAAATTGGGGAGATCGGGTCAGTAATGTTAGAACATTGACATAGTTCCAAAAGACAGACGTGAATTGTACACCCAATAATGGTTCCATGAGGGGCCTTATAAGATAAATCAAAGTAACAGTCAGGTGGAATTGAACCCAAACACACAACATTGAGAAGTCAAACAGGCCCCCCAAACACTAAAACAAAATAACCTTGTACAAGATATACGGAATACATAGACAGCGATTGATTTACAGCAATGAGAAGAAAAAACAAAAAGCTGGAAATATAATATTTGAATGATGTAATTATGAATTATGCTTAGAAGTCATACATGCCCCCCAAACACTACAACAAAACAACCTTGTACAAAGATATATGGAATACATAGACAGTAATTGATTTACAGCAATGAGAAGAAAAAACAAAAAGCTGGAAATATAATATTTGAATAATGTAATTATAAATTATGCTTAGTTTACACGACTGTGTTCAAACTGGATTTCTGGAACTGATGAACAAAAGCATTTTGTACAAAAAGCATATTAGTACTTTTGTGTGGGCCAGGCTGCAACCAATTCATGCATTAATTCTTTTCTCCTTTATTCACCTACCAAATGCAGCAAACACTATCCCTCAGACCCTTCATTTCAGACCCGTGAAATCATGTCAAAATGGCATGACATTGGCAAGAGTACAGGTACTGACTACAGAACACTCAGAATTGATCAAAAATCTTGCCGAAACATATGGCCAGTACTTCTTCATGCACCAGTGCCCGCACTAATCTCCTTTATCTGACAAATAGGAAAGTTTGTCCAAAAAGTGCAACAAGATGCGCAACTATATGGTGGATTCTAGCATAGTCCTTTGAGCAGGAGTAGTAGAAAATAGCAATCCTGAGAGATAAAAATATTAACTGTACTCATGTTCAACTAACCCTGATAGTAACTGGTTTAATGATCACCAGTACACAAATCAATAGCCATAGAGAAACATTCATCTAAGATATGATTTCAATCCAAAAGTAACCCAGAAACAAAACTAAAAAATTATATAATGATCACAGTGAGACATATTACCTCATTTTTTGCAATCGCTCTTTCCATAGCTTCATACAAACCATCTGTATCCTGGCCACAACATTGCAAAGTCAGCAACGTTTGGACTCAGCACAGATCCCTGTCATAAAAGACATATAATCACAATGCTCCTTAATATATTACAAGGTCACTGCCTTGGGAAGCCACAGTTTGTTTAATTTACCACTTTGAAAAACAAACATGATTCGTAACATCAGATGTAAGGGCTAGAAATATTTAACTTCAACTTTTGCATGACAATGCATAGGAAGTCCAACGGGAAGTTGATAAATTATCAACGTCTGAAATTTTTTCTCTGTTGTCTTTTAGATGGATCAGGAGTGAAGAAACAAAACTAAAACAAAGTGAGCGCTCGCCCACTGATGTTGTGGTACATGGTAATGATGCTAAGGATTGATAACAACTAAAGGCATAATAACATGTAAAACTAGAACATTACAGTTGAAGAAACAGCAAAGAAAAAACAATAAAAGTAATAAAAAACATAGAAAATGATAGTGTACCTCAACCTGCCACCCATCCACCACAAAAACATCAAGGGAGTAGCCATCAGTTGTTGAGAACACATGTGCTTCACGGATGTTCAATCCTATATCTGACAGCAATGTCGAAAGCTAGACAAAAATAACACAGGGTCATAAAATGACATAATTATGATATTTGTCCAGTTTTTAGTTCTCATGGTATCTATAAATATTGAAGGGGCTATGAATTCCATTCCAAATCTAATGGCTATTTGTCAAAGTTAATGCTGAAGACACATGTTTACATGAAACAAAATACTACTAAAGTGTATCATGTTAGCCTATAAATTCATCTTAATAGTATTGAATCAAACTGCATTCCAGCTTGAATGTAAAATTAGGATAATATCATGGCAAGGTCACCCATGTTATTCCGTATGCAATAATCTGACCTTGAGGTGGAAGTATTTCTAGATTTAACTTAGTCACTCAGCAATACCAAAGATTTCGTACAGATGCATAGTGTGGCAAGCCTTTGTATGAAAACATTGTACAGAGACACCTTAACTGAACTCAGTTTTTTGCCTTAACTCTTAAAGGTATATCTACAACTTATAGGTTCCATTTTTGTATATGTTCAAGGAAAAAATAAACATAAAGTAAGTCACCAAAATCAAGATGGATTTTGAAAGTAAAAAATAAAACTATATTATTCTAAAATATACCTGACTAAGAAGCTTGGGTTTATCAATTGTAGAAAATATTACTTCATGTATTGGACCTTGTGAAAGTTCTTGCCTGCATCGAATTTTACCACAGGTCAACTAATATACGGACAGATGCTAAAAACGTGAGTAGCATCACTATCGCATATCCAAAAAGTTCAGCTAAACAAAGACTAGTAATACTTCAGCCACAGAATAATTTAGAACAGTTAATGCAGAAAGAACTTAACAGAAGTTATCAGTCCAGAGACCATCAGGGAACACAAGGCAATACTTGAAAGTATTTTCACAAAAAGCTGCTGCACTCTTTCAAATTACATCAACTTAAGAAGAATGAATTTATAGAAGACCAAGCAAATAGGTTTAACTATATGTACGCCTCTATAGAACTTGACAAAAAGACCAATTACATCCCATGTCCGACGTACAGAACTGTAAAAACTGGTTTTCTAAATTTCTCCTCCCATCAGGTTATTTTAAATTTTGCCTACTATGTTTTCATTTACTTAGGCTTTTTCTAAATGCATAGAGCAATTAAGAAGTAGATTTTCTATTATGTCTTTTTCTAAAACTGAAAGATATTAATTTTTAGTTCAAAGTATGGAAGATAAATACAGATAGTAGATGGAAATAGACATGTT
This sequence comes from Casuarina equisetifolia, assembly GCA_028551475.1. NCBI lineage: Eukaryota > Viridiplantae > Streptophyta > Magnoliopsida > Fagales > Casuarinaceae > Casuarina > Casuarina equisetifolia. The sequence goes on from CM052356.1 coordinate 23,205,827, forward strand.
TTTGGAAAGTCCTAGAATTTCGTATGAAATATGTTTCTTAATTCATGTATTCGTGATGGATTTAAACAACCAGTTTTATCTTTTATGTTTCAACCAAGAAACGCATAGATTGGTTAGGAATGTAATAGTCAACCTACTTCCACATTTTATTGATGCTTTGGTCATAAAGGAGGATGCTCTAACTCCATAGATACATGCCAGACAACAAACGGCCAATATGATCCAAGACCCTGTTCCATATCGTGTGAGCATTCACAATTGATCCAGTAACTATATGTAAAAAATTTATAGGTTAAAAGGTATGCCTCAAGCATCCATACATGTCAAGACATGAAACAATAAGGCAATTCATCATGTAAAATCCATTCTAGTCATTATCTTACCAAACTATGACTGCGTTAAAATGTTCTTTAATGTTCTCGTTCCTAGTTATGTCTTACAACTAGTGTCAAGGAAAAATTATGTCAAAGCAAAATTTGATACCTTCAACAATTTCAAGGAGCAAAGCAGTTGAACTGAAGCATAGAATCATCAAAACAGAGTCAAGGTGAGTCATGGCTGATGGGGAAAACCAAGATTATTTGTTGAGGTTGTATGTTTAGAACACTTCATGTACTCCCTGAACAACTATATTTGGATCACAACATGCATGCCAACTCCCAGAAAGACGCCTGACTAAAAAGGCTAAAAGTCATCTAAAGTAGAACTAGATGAGGCAACTTCAGTAAAGGAATATAATGAAACAATATTTCTGATAAATTTTTTGTGAGAATCATGTCTCTACTGTACAAAACATATGATGAGACATTTTTACTCGGCCATGGTCACGCTGAGAGAATTTACTAGATATGCCACACAACAACCAAAATGAAAAGAATAACAAGTGGCGTTGACACCAAGCAAGATTGTGGTTTTCCGAAACAAAAAGACAGGGCCTCAACCTTCACGTGTTACAACTTGTAAAGGCAAAATACATCATTCTAGCAGAAAGAGCAGTTTATACAATATCCAGTAAATAATAACATCTAAAAGGGACACCTGGTCCTTCCCTTTTCTAGTAGCAACCACAGTGTTTAACACTTCCATTAAATCTGAAACATGCATATCACATAAGCCTAGCAGAGGATAAACAAAGTCTGACTGATTGGAATACAAAGAGCTTTTTAAATGCATCAACAAGTGGGTCTTCAGGCCAAACACCCGATTAGCCTATACCAACCACAAATACCATTAAGAATTGGTTGAAAGATGAACTGAACTGACTGAAAAACCAGAAAACCAGCGTTGAAAAGGCAACCAGCTGATAAACAAGCTGAACTGGCCGAAACAAGAATCAAACCACCATGCCAGTTCTTAAAAAAAAAATGGCTAGAAGAAGAACCCTGTTATCTGCCAAAAACCAATCAGATTGATCAATCATGAACTGTGTTGGCTTGAATCATACTATACTAGTCAAACTTCACTGGGAAACACCAAAACCAAAGTTCACAAAGAATCACCTATTCTAGCTGAAGTTCACCAGGAAAGACCTCCATCAGCTGAAACATGCTGGAAACTCCAACACCAGCCAAAACTTACAGGAAAACTCCAGACTTTGGCCAAGTTTCACTGGAAAGTCACCTGCACTGGCCAAAGTGCACCAGGAACCACTTATGCTAGAGAACTCCAATGCCAGCTGAGGTTTGCAGGTTAAACACCAAAACTGGCAAAGAATGCTGAGAAATGTCTACACAGCCCACACTATGAGGGGAAGCTCCAAGCCCAATCTAGAGATATGATACAGTATGCCACAATATGAACAAAATGATGCATCAAACATTGACAATCAGGACTACGTGGAGGGATGCATTGATCAATTAATATCTAGAGACATAGTTTCAGAACATACTATGTAAAATTCTAGTTTGAAGTGTAAACAACAAATGCTAAAAGCCGCAAAATATGTCTGAATAGCAAGGGTATAAGAAGCTATTAATTCCATAGATGAATCAATGGAGAGAAAGGGTGATGGAACAAGAAAAAAGAGAAGTATCATTCCATCATTTAGTAGCATCCTTATTGATACAGGTGGTAATTTGATAGACTTTTACTTTACTGGTAGCACAGGCACAGAAAATATTACTTTTCTATGAGATAATAATCATTACCAATGGAAACAAACTCCCACATTCTGAGTACTAAAGAGAAATGTACTGGAAAATATTGAAACATTACGAATAAAAACGATCTTAAAAACACAGTTTAGTCAACTAGGTAACAGCAGTACTATAAATCTTTGACAGTAAGAGAGAAACAGAAAATGCCAATAAATATTTGCTTAGGTACCTTCTAGAAAAAATCTCAGCTAGATATCTCTCCTCCAAGTCTCTGTTATTTTTTCCAACATCCAAATTGAGGTCCTCAAGCTCAGAGCAAGGTTCAAAGTCAATTGGACGATCCCTGCTTCTAGTTTCATAAACAGCCTTAATAAGTACTAGAACAATGCACTCATTGGACTCCTACCAGGAATGCAAATGATGGGAAATAGCACCATTTTATTGTGTTTTTGAAGGGGGGGAATAAAGAAAAAGATAGGCAGAATATGTATGTAAAAGCAGCATACATAGAGTACCTCTTATGTGATGGCCCAACTCCTCCATTCTCAGCATCACAAGATGGCCTTGGGTTGGAAAGAGAACTTTCAAATTGTTGATCATCGCTACCATCTGTTCTAGTATAAGCATTCTATCCAGCAAGGCAGCAATGGAAAAAAATAGATGAAGAAAAAGAGAATCAAACAAAAATAGTAGAGCCAAATGCGTTAGATTACATGGCTTCAAACAGAATAGAAGGGACGACAAAAAACTGATAGAGGGTGGTAAAAGTATAAAGAAGTTCATAGGAATAAGTTGTTCAGAGTCTTGAGTATGACATGACAGACCAGATTTCTGAACTTTAAGGGTTAACAGCTAGCATTAGCAATTAGAGTAGAGTAATATTACAAATTCAACAGGACTTGATTATGCATTAAGCCAGATAAGACTATTCTTAACAAAGTTTAGGATATAAAGCTAGCCTTCAAGGAAAGAAACATATGACACGTAGATTTTGGTCTATTCCTCTGGGTTTACAAGTGCAGAATATGGGAAAAACTCTGAGGTTGGAAAGTGGGGCTTAGGTAACTCTTCAAACATTAAAATTTCGATAATTTTGCAATTGAATTTATAAGTGAAAAATAGCATGGAATCAGAGCTCGCAGTCTAGAAGCAAGCAAGATGAGTGTTTATGGGAGGGACACAGTTTTCAGAGTCATGTAATTAGAGATTCGGAATTATTGGCCATAGGCACTTGCAACAGCTTCTTTTTCAGTTATTTAAAGCAAAGACCTTCATAAACCATACAAAAAAAAAAACTCAAGGAAAATACAAAGTTAATTCTTATATGTGAGATAAACACATTTTTCAGAGGTTACTACAAGTTACAAGAACTTTGACAGATCCTCTGGAAAACAAGAGTGCAGGTTTTGTTTTATGAATATTTCCAATAAAATGTTAAAGTTTCAGATTCACTTTTAACAACATTTTGAAAGTGACAGCCCCTTTGTCACTAATGCCATTCTCTTACCAATCAATAGGAGATTAATTGGTCATCCCTTGCATTGGATCCTCAACACAAGCAACCAAAGAACGTAATTCCCATCTTCACTTAACTGTGTTGAGATTAGCTTTTAGTTCGTTGATCACAAGAACCTCATTAACAATCTATGAAATCCTAGAGCCTCGATTTGTGACAATGACCAACCTAGCCTATAAATCTTATTTTTCATAGTGTAGAAGCATTTGCTTTCATGGCTACAGTACTATATTAGAATCAAACGGAATGCTGCAAAGCCTTACAAGATTCCATAGGTCTTTCAAGTTCACTGGTGTATTATATGATCAAAATAAACACACAGCAAATCTAATTTTGTAAACCAACAATCTGCTTTAGAAGTTCTGGCCAACTCACATCAAGTCACAGATAAAAATGACCAATGTATAAAATCATACTGCATAAACATTAGAGCTAAACACATTGCAGATTGTAAATCCTACACCAAGCCACAATCTAGCCAGACATTTGCTGTCTCTGGGTCACTGTAAGTGACGCAGTCTTGACCTTTTTCTTCTTTTCCTCCCCCATTTCAGACCCTTTCCCATTCTGCTGCTTATTTCTTATTTTAATAGACCATTACTGTTGCACTTTCTGTCTTTGTTGTAAGCCTTCGATTTGAAGAAAAATCAGTAAAGTATCTCAGCCCAATGCAGAGTGGAGTTCATATCTGTACCAACAGTGAGCTTTTAAGTCTGGCACTAGTGCCTTTCACTAATTGCAGGATTTTATTTCCAAACCTAACCCTTTTTACCGACTTACTTAACTTGCTAAGGTCCAGATAAAATCATCAACTCTTCATGCAAATTGCTACCATGTTTTACTACAACCTCAGGGAAGTGTCAATGAATAGTAATTAGATACACATCTCCATCCTGTTAAGTGCCCAGATGTGCAATACTTTTGTCAGAGTTGAGACTTCACGGATTTATGACCATAGGTACACATCTGAATGCATATATCATACAGGGTAAAAGGAAAATAACATATGCAAATCACAGTTTGTGCTTTGTCATATTGTTCTTGCAATGATCATCAATGTAAAAGAAAAGTAGAAGCAAACACTCTGTTAAGCAATCTCATCAAAACAGTTTTATTTTGCATAACTAAAGTGCCAAAAGAACTATGTTTCCCTCTCAAACTCAAAGCAGAATTGGTCAACTACAATTTCCGAACCTAATCACTTGAATCAGATGAAAGGTTTCACCTCTAAAAAACGGATATGATACACAGGTCGCTTCTCCGGGTCCTTTGCCAATGCAAGAATCTTTTGATGTAACAAAACATCTTCCACTCTATCCATATTTATGTCAAGTCCGTAACTGAAGGAAAAATGAGAGCACAGCTATGAGTTTATAACCCCAAAAGAGTGTAGATAAAATCAAAAGTATAAGATCATTCACAGTACAACATAAATATCTAAATTATTACTGGAGACAACTTCCTCAAAGTGAAGACCTTAAAAAAAAAAAAAGTAAGATATTTCTCCATTTGAAAACACATGTGGCCACTTTGCTGGTTGTTTATGGTTTGTTCCAATTAGAACCTATTTAGGGTGGAAGAACCAGAAGATAGTAAGGGAACCTGCTCGACAGTCGTGGAATTTCTGGATGACAATAAAATTACGGCAAATTGCTTTGGAATTAGTGAATGAGAATTGTGAAAGAGGGATTAATATATTCCTATGCACATTAGGTCCCGATATTCTGAATTGGGACAGAGAGAAACAAAGATGCAGTCTTCCCCACCAATTCCAAATTGTCCACAAGTTGTTCATAACAACTATTGAAGTTGCCAACCAGCAGGATCTAAAGTTTAGAATTTTTTGTTGACAAACACAGTATCCAGAGTTAGGACACTTTCCCCCGAAGAAAACCTAAAAACTATAAGAGGGAAACTTCCTTTAGCTCCCTGAGCTCATATTGGCTGGCTCGCAAAAGAAAACCTTATGCAAGCATTTGTAGGTAGGTTGGGTTCTAAAGAGGTAATCGAGGGCAATATTCCTTGTAGGTGTTAAGTACTTGTACAGTACGTTTCCACGACGTATTAGGACGAGTGTTTTACAGCCGTCTCGTGATTTCCAAGGACCATATCGCCGCAGTTATGAGTTGACAAGAGATAGACAAAAAAGAAGGGTTTCTTTCCATTCATATTCTGCTCAGCAACCCAAGTAATTCTACCAATCACCAAGCCACTAAACCCCTGGAAAGTTTTTAGAGAAGACGAAAAAACAATGACAATCGAAACAATTAGCAAGTTAGCATTCCACAGAGAGCATCCATACGTATATTCCAAGCGATCGAATCCAAATATCATCTACAGCTACTCCAAATCGTACATTCAAAATAAACCGCTGACAACTTAAAAATATCCATATACCAAGCGACGAACGCACAGACGTATACGCATATGCACAATCCGAACCGACTAGCACAGTGTCGCAATCAACTTTTACAGCTTTACAGTCACTGGAAAATTCCAGAACGCAGAATTGAAATCTAAAAAGACAAAACGAAAAGCGAAAACAGAAACTGAAAAGAAGAAAAAAAAATCGAATTTAGAACCCATCAGAGCGGGTACCTAGGAGGTAAGCGATTGAAGTGAGAGTCAAACAGCTCCCGAAACTCCGGATTAGAGACGACCTCCTCGTTCCCGCTCTCCAACAAGCGATTGTACACGTCGTTTCGCACGTCCGTGACGTTGAAAGCGCTGCCGAAGCTCCTCGGAGGCGACGAGCTCTCTCCTACACCTTCGATCAAATCCATCCGGCTTCGCGGATAGTGTGTCCAGCAAGCAGCTAAGAATTCATGACCAAGAAAGAGCGGCGAAAGACTCCAGAAACTGGATTAGCAGGGGATCTTTGACTACAGGCAGAATCTACGAAAACAAGGGACAGGCTTAGAGCTATGTGAAGGATGAGGGCGTTTTCGTCATAAAGATTGCTGCTGCGAGGGAGGAGAGCCCACCTGCTACTACTTTGGAGAGAGAGGGAGAGAGCAATACGTTTTGGAGAATGTCAGGAAGTTAGTAGAGAGAGAGAGAGAGAGAGAGAGAGAGAGAGGTGGTCCCCAGTCTATATAGATAGACAAACCTTTTCTTCATTAAAAATGGAAATTTTGATAATTTTACTACTCTAATTGCATAAAATTAAACAACAAAAAGAGGTGGAGTGGATAGGGTTGTGATTTTTGGGGAATTAAATTTTACTGAAGTAAATGCCCCAGAAGGCCCACTTTGGTGCCATGAAAAGGCCCTCCCTACGATCGTATGCCATTTATGACACGCCCCACGCAACAAAAGCGATCCCCATAGGGGCCTTTAGAGTGACAGTACGGTTTCGTAAATCGGTCATCACAGTCCATCTCACCCAGTTACAACACGTGCTCATTTGGGCCTGCCATGGGAAAAGCTTCCTCGTACAACCGACCAGAAATGGCATTTTGATAGGTTCCTTGTGAAAAATGCCATGTTCCGAAACCCTTGCGCCCCCCGCCCGGTTAATCAGTATAATCGTATGATTAAGCAAAATGTCCGCCAATGGGTTAAAGTTGATTGGAGGTTGATGTTAAATAATCATGGAGGTCCTTAATAATGGTGTATTGTCGTATAGGCATCTTCTGAAATACTCACGTACGTAAGGGAATTTGTTGAAAAGTTTTGTCTAAACCCATTTGTCGTATAGGACCCATGCTGTCGAGAAAGAACCCTGAACTATTCTTGTGTCCTTTCTTGATCGTCAAGAAAGGCATAGACATATATGGACATATATTATAAGCAGGCGGGTGGCGTTCAGCAGATGCGATATCATCTCTGATATGACGACAGAAGTCATGCTTTCATGATTCCAATTCCTCTTCTCGTTGATCCAAAGAATTGTGCATGTGTCGCAAAAACAGTGGAAGTACTGTTTATATGGCCCTTGAGTTTTCCAAGCCTGCAATTATATAAGCACCGCTTAGAAGCCATCAACCCCGTAATCAAGGATGTTCATTTCCATATTTCTAATGGGTTTTTTAATATAAATAGTCAAATCATATGATTTTAAGTTTGTCCCATGTGTTTTGGATGAACTGTTGTTCTGATGATCTTATCCAAACAAAATCCCCTAGAAATCAACGACTAACTTCAAGGATGAAGTTACAAGCCTCTTGGGTTCGTAATTCTGAGAAAGTTGGGAGTGTTGAGATTTTATTTGCTGCAATTAATTAATGTTGACTGAGAAGAGGACAGAACCATCTTCGCATGGAAGACCTGAGCTTCACTGTTCTGCTATGGAGAAGGATCCGACAGAATTCTTGACTTACAACTTGAAGTAAAGCCTGAGCTAAATTGGGTGGCTGTGATCGTAGTGTGCAGTTCATCAACTTCAAGCCATGCTTCGTTTCATATGATAGCATGAAAAGTGACACAGGTCGTGGGTGCTAAATTTACTCTAGACAAAGCTAAGAATTTATTCTCAAAAAAGGGTTTCCTTTAAATGATACTAATCTCCATTAAGAATTTCTGGATTGCCCAATCCTTGAGGAGGGCGACTTGAAAGAGTCTTCTGGAGGGTTAGCTGTTTGTCTAAAGAAAGAAACATACAAATTGAGAATCTCAGTCAGCTTTTCAAATGAGATTAAAAAACTTTTGAGTGCTCGCATCTACACTCCACGAATTTTTAATAACCTACTTTTGCCACTTCTCTTGTAAATGTTAGCTGCATCATCTTCCTATATGGTGGAAAATGCTTTGCTTTATTTTACATTTTAAAGGTCTCAAAGACTGGTGATAAAGTTTTTATAAGAACATATTAAATTTTTATAGATAAAAGTTAATATTTAATTTAAAATCTTAAGATATTAAATAGTAAAATTTATTATTTTATAAGTAAGATTCTTAATTCATTTTTTAATAATATAAAATTTATTGTCTATATCTTAATACGTTCCCTCATCTTGATGGTCAAACTATTAAACTATAATAATACCACACAATTCAAAAGAACAAGTAAACTTCTTTACTTTGCTTCTAAATTACTTGCTGTAAACAAGTGAAGTAAACACTATCCCGGTTGAAGGAAAGCGACTGCTTATTTCAAAAACAAACACAAGCGATTTCAGGATTTAGTCTTGTTGGCAGGGGCGAACTCCATGGTGCAAACACACCCAACTAACTTTACCAAATAGGTTAGAATATGATACAGCATGTACAACAATAAAATGAAGTGTCAAGCAGTCATCACCAAAAAGCTTTAAAATTCTTCCTTAAGTATTACGTTGCTATGGCAAGTTTCACAAATATTGATACTTCCACTCGGAGGATTGGGCATAGATTTCTATTACTATCAACCCAGAAGAGACAAAAAAAAAAAAAAAATAACAATACAGATAACTTGTCTACAAACGTGATGGTTATATCTCCTGGTTAACAAAGGGCCGACCCCGACTCATCATGAAAATGATGCTAGAAGGTGATAAAATGGAAAGTGCTTGTCTCACAAGCTACAGCGTGTGCGCCATAGGTAGACGGGAGACCTAACTGAGGCATTTATTGACCAAAAAAGCAAATGCTCCAATGCTGTGGTCCAGAAACTCCATCCCCCACAGTGGGAATTGCGAAGCAGATAAAGGCCATGGACTCTGGTGTGAATGGAATCTAGAAACTGACCAGAAAGGAGATGAAATGGGTCTTTCTGTTGCTACTTTGTCCTCCTCCCTTGACCGAAATTGGTTTATTCTCTGGTGCTGTTAGACTGACTACAAAAGGATAACGTTGACAGCATGCTTGATCAATAGAAACTTGTAAGAGAACAAAAAGCAAAATGCATTCTTCTACTTTTCTGTTTGTTGACAGATGGAGAATGAAGCACATGATGAGCCTTCCAAGGCTTACACTGTGGATCAGTTTAGTCAAGATATTTTTTTCTTACTTTTCAGAATAAGCTTGCTTGAAAAGGTAAGCAGCAGAAAAGGGACATGGGCTGGCCAAATTCTAGGACTAGAAAAAGATTGGAAAAAGGAAATCAATTTCGTTTTAGATGAGAAGCTAGTTTAACACTTGAGATAACCTAGTGTCACACGTGTGGTCTTATCTCAAAAGGTTAATCTAACGAAGAGTAGCCAAACTCCTCAATATGGTCATATTATCCTGTTTACTTTTTTAATATAGAAAAATGAAATTCATTACACTAGTGTGATATGTTATTGTATCGTGCACTGTGATTCAATTGATGGATTTAGAAGACATTTTTTGGTCATATTTTTCCTATCACCATGGTTGATGATTATAGAAACCGCATATTTAAATAGCTTGCGTCATGGCAGTTTAAACGTGCTTGCATCATCAGCTTGATTTAAGGATATTTTTCTGATGGTGACATTATCTTGATTCTCTCAGCTTGTGGCGTAGGAAGCAGAACTTGCGCACTGCCAATACAAGCAGCTCTTAAATTGAAACTGTAGCTCTTTGTTTACAGTCCAAGCTGATCTCTAAGTTGATGATCCGATTATCATTACGAACGAAATTATACACATGGTGGTGATAAGCCAACAGGGATTATCTTTATCGACTATGGGATAGGTATTATGGTCAGCAAATCATTGGTTTTAGAGTGAGCTAACTGGGTATCTTAATGGATGAGGTCATCGCAACACTGTCTAGCTAATATTTTGATTTTGTTAGTGTTGAGTCAAAGTGGAAGCTATCATGGCTGCTAATGCATGTCATTTTACATGCGCAATTCGGTGCACTTTGTCAAAAGGAGTTTTTCCCATCCTTGTAATGCTTTCCCTGTCCTCCTTCCTCCCCTTATCTCTTCTTCTTTATGTGAGTCTTTTGGAAGCTAAGTCTACTATCCATTCGTCATCTTTGTTCACGCATCTCCCCTTTTCCTTTACTGGCCTGGACTGCATAGGCTTTGCATGGCCCCTCATATTCTGGTCAGTTTTCTATGACTCTTGGTTCTCTTGTCCATGTCCCCCTCCGTTGTCCCTTGAGCGTTAGGTGAATGGGTTGAAGCTGTAATCCTCAACAATTTGGGTCCAAATAACCTCACTGCTTTTTCTGCACCGTGGCTTCTAAGATTTCTTGCAGCCACAAGAAGATCCCCCAACGACTGGATTTGCTTTTGCCTTGTAAACTGCCATTTAATTGGGCCAAGAATCCATCGCCAAATCATTCATTAGCACCGTTCCATTTTCTGCTATATTATGGTGTTCTTTAGAATATCATTATGGTCTGCACAAACTCAAAGCAACTCGTGCACAGTTTTCAAAAGGGATCTTGTAATTCCCTCCACATAAATTAAATATGTAGGACAAGGAGGGAAGGTTAATTGAGTGCAAGCTCTTATGTGTCCTAATTCTGATTGATAGTCTCGGTCATGAATTCGTGTTCCCTCCCCTCTCTTCCCCACTGCATGTGTTAAAAAAAAAAAAAAGTGTTTGTTAAATAACAACTCATAAAGAGTGTGTCATCAAAGGAGAAGTGATAAATAAATAGTTAATAAGTTATATGGCAATAGGGATATATTTTTCACCAAAGTAAGGAATGTGAAGTTCATCAAAACTCATACCACCTAAAGAGGACAATGGTTTTTGTGTCTAATCATTGTATTTTTTGTTGGACTATGAATGATGGAACTCACATGGAGAATTCCATCAATGAAAGACATACTCGAAGTAAAAATTTCAATCCTGTTATCAAATTGATCCGTTTTACATAGACATTAATTTAAAATTTTGACATACTAATAAAATATTGACTATGCAAAAAACTTTACTTTTAAAACAAAGAAACAAAGTTTAATAACGCAAGAAAAAATATCAACTTACGTTTAAAAAATAATGGCACGTATGTGGTTATAAATCTAATGTGATCCTCACACATTCATGTCAACCAATTTAAATAATAATGCACTAGCTGGCTCACTTAATAGAAAAATAAAATATGTCTATTTTGCTAGAGAACCTACCGTACATATAAAAGAATTAAAAAATGTGATATGTTTATCATGTATAAAGTATTTTTTTTTTTTTAAAAAAAAAAAGAAGAATGGTCAAACATTTTATGCCAAAGAACATTGTAAGCACTAATACTAGGATTATAAACATGGCTCAAATCAATATAACACAAAAAAAAAGAAAAAAAGTTTTGTCCAATACCAAAGAAGCTGCATAATAAAAAGGTGGGGCTGGAACTGCAAGATTAGATAAATGATGACACAAGCGCTGGTCAGCTTTGTCCGAACCAACGGGTTCTTTAATTGTACGGTCCCAAAAAAGGTAAAAATCAAGGAAAAAAAAAAACCAATAATACAATTATTATCTCTGGTTAAATTTACCATAGGTTATCAATGGGCTTAACTAATATGCTTTCATGCCCTTGCATTAATGCAAGAGTACGTGATGGAAGAGCTATGTACGAGTCAAGAGCTAAACCTCCTTCGAGAGTATCCAACAGTGTGCGACAACTTCAAAGAAATACTTTCCAGATGAGAACACAATGCTAGCTGATGAGGGAAAACTCAAAGCTACGAGGAGATTATCAAAGACAAGCGCAAGTGTGAATGAAAGAAAACCATATAAGAGAAGAGCAAATCCTTGCCCAAAAACCACACCTATGGCTAGTGGCATTATCAGAGTGGAGTAAAACACTCAAAATATATGTCTATTCAGGTCAAAGGTGCAAGAAAAACTATCAAAATCAGTATACAAGACATAACTGTTTATAAAGATACTTGATTGGAGAAGGGTATTGATTTTGGGAAGATCTTCCCGCAATATAAACCCAAACTGACGACAATGGAATCTGAATGCTGACAAAACCACTAAAAACGTTCAAGCTAGAAGTCTCTCAATGGACTGTCGGATAAGCAAATTTTATTTATGGTATGGGGATGTTATACTCACTTAACTATGTAAGAGAGATTTATTGGGTTTTAAAATAAATTAGTATAATGATAGTTGTGTCTTCTCCAACTATAAGTGATAGGCTAATTTCTAAACAGTGATTCTAGGATTTCGTCGTGTTCTCTAGCGGTCCATTTTATGGAACACCTTGGGTGGCGAGAGAAACAAGGTTTGTGCTTCTTAATACCGTGATGTAGAGAAATTCCCAAAGCAAATAAATTGTGTCCCCCCCTATATTCTCCATTTTTTGTTTTTTTCTTGAGGTGTTTTTGTTTGGTTTTGATACCTTGTAACTTTGATTTCTCAGCACCGGTCGACAGAAACTTAGAAGTCATTAGAAGATGTCCAAGGGAATATGGGTTGGCTGATTATTTGTTAATCATAGGTGGCAGCGGGTGTGAAGGATTCCATTACCAGAATGAACAGATTACTGCATGGAAACCAACTACAACCTTTCAAGAGAAACAAACAAAAGTATAGGGGGAAGCTTCTACAACTATTATTCCCTGCTCCCCTGTAATTTTCTGAGCTTAAGAGAGACCTAACAGACGCCTTACTCGGTTAAGCTTAATATAGTTTTCCAAACAGAATTTCTAGTTTCAACGCGTTCCCATAGAACACGACAGTAACAGCATCACCGGACACTAGGAGCAGTATTGACATGAACTCTCGAGGAAAGGCAATCCTTACGCAAACGAATTGCCTGGAAGGTACAGGGGATTGCAAAGGAGTACTCCTAGTCAACAGCAATCTAGAATAGTTGGCATCTGCGTCACTTCAATTCAATGAGGTTCCAGTTGTACCTGCCAACATATCTACTCCTTAGGAAGAGACTTCACTAGGAAAACAATTGTCAGTATGTTCCGGTCTCGTGGAAATAATAAGCTGAAGGAGACCACCATGACTAGATTATTTGAAAATTATCGATCAATTGCAAATCTATAAGTACGTGATTATCTGGGTTATGCTCAGAGAAACAACTGGTGTACGTCTTCACCAGTATTAAACCTTTAAATTGGTGCTTCTTGATGAGGATTTTGATAAAAGATGTTATCCAATGCTGGGCTTGTACAAATATTAGTACTATGCAATAGCTATCGAGTAATGAATATTGATTTGCAATTTTTTTTGTGTAAAGACCCAACAAAGGCATTGATTAGTTTGACGGTCTCATTAATAGGAAATTGCAGGAGAAGACTAAACAAGAACTCCCTTTAATAGAGTTTACATATTGGTAGTATCCATTTTATAGTGCCGTTCAAGTTTCAACCTTTTCCATCATTTGAAATGTACAATTCTTACATTATGAAACGTTGATAATGTAGATTAATATCAAGCTAATTCTTTTCCTCTACGTTTTGTCTTCTACATTGTTAATCCTTTTGACAAACGACAACAGGAAGATTCCTGATCTGACCAACCATGAGAAACTGCAAGTTAAAAATCCGAAGAAAACCAAATGTGAGAACATACTACTTGGAGAAGCACTAATCAAAACACAGGGAATGCTTGGAAAACGGTTTACCAGTCCGGTACAAGAAGTTAATTACTTTTTTAATAAGTAAACAATTGTTTTAACATGGGAGGAGAATCCTCTAGTACACTGGATATAAATGCTAGAGCAACTCCTAAAAGTTACAACGGAAGTTTAACAGATGAAAAAATATTCAACAAAAGATGTGGAAAAACATTATGAAATAGCTGAAAGATGTTGAATAAATATTGCTAAAGGGATAAATCCAATAGTCCAGAATTCTCATCAACAATATTTAGATCCAAATCAATGTATATTCAACATCTTAAAAGATGTGACCATTTCTTTCTCTCCAGATTATTCACACAAGACAAAAAGGAACATAATCAAATCAAATGTAGAAAGAGAATCAAATTATCCGTACAAGACATCTCACTGTCTTAACTAGAAACACGGGCAAAGGTAACAGGACCTAGAAGTAAGCTCTCAAAGCAAACTAATTATAGATTACAGAACAAATTTGAGCTTCAATTGTTCCAATCATTTGACTACAGTATATCTAAATTCTACAATTTCACATCAGTAAGGACCTACATTCTTAATTTAGCACAAAGTCCTAGCATTTTCTTAAACCACTTCTTCTTTTGGTGACTAATTTCCAGAACAACTTCAACACCACACAACCCAGAATTCAATAAACTTCAGAACCAGAATCAGAATAATTTGAGGACGAGAATGTATAGGATGAACAGTTATCAGTTCCCGATAGATTGGTAGAACCATAATACCCTGAGATAGCAAATGCTCATGGCTACAAAAATTCAACATCATTCACCAAGTTGCTCATGTCAGAACCCCATTCCAAAAATTTAAAATTAAGTCAAATATCTTATCCAATTAAATGAATCTCGCTAAGACCTCTCCTGCATAAATCTAAGATGCACTCAAGGGTAAGGCCTTTTTCTTGGTGAGAAGCCTTGCTATTGCATTGCAGTTACTGACAAATCCCTAATTCCGAAGACTTACTAAAATGCGCTGGATAACCCTTGCTTGATACAAAAGTAAGCCTGTTGTTTGGGGGGCAAAAGCAGTCAATATACCGCACAAAAACAACTCGAATGTAGGATTGGCGATAAATAGGCAGAACAGAGGAAACAGAAAGGAATCAGTTACGCATCATGATTAAGAAAAGAATCAAAATTAAGCGAAAAAGAGGGAAATTTTGGCATTCCCCCACCCACATTCCTTCTGGAGGACTTACATCACCAACAAGTATACAGAAGTCACAATTTCTATGAGTTGGTGCCCTTAAAGGCTAAACCACACGCCTTTACAATTTCCACCCGAAGCACCTGATAGAAGTGCAACAATACCAAAACTACAGCCCCAAAAATAGCAAGTTGAGCTCCAAAAATTGTAACATAGATAATTTTAGGAATTGTTGTCATAAGCAACATGACAAAGATGCACCAGGCAACTTCCAATCGCTAGAAAGGATGAAGCATTTGGAGTATCCAAATTCAACGATATAGTACAACATAAATGGATGATGATCACAATGGAACCTGTCAATTGGAATTGCTGTCAGGGTAGCGCTGTGAGCCTCGCCTCGAACACGAACCCCCGGCAGAGGCCATCGCCAACACCGCTCCCGGGCACTCCTTCGATCCAGCGCCACTCCCCTTTGCTGTAGCAGCAGTCCCAGACAGCCAGCTTCCCAACCCTCTTTGCGGAGAAGCAGAGCCTATCGCCACCCCCAAACACCTTGAACTTGGTGGACGCCTGGAAGCACCTGAACATCTGGGCGGGCATCCGACCCGCCTCGTCCCACTCCAACGTGTCCAGGTCCAGCCTCAGGATCAGGATTGTCGAGCAAGACGCATTTAATGAAAACGAAGACTTCAAACCTCCGATCATCAGCATCCGGTTCCCGCTCCCTCGCACCAAACGCGGCCGTTTCAGTATGTCGAACACATCCCCCCACTCATGTCGCTCCAGGCGAGTCCAGGTGTGGGAGCTCTTCAGCCTCGTGATCGCGCAAGAGAACAGCTTCCACTGACTCCGCCACGGCGAACCCACGTCGCACAGCGCGTACACCGAGTCCGACACCAGGATTGGGCTACGCGGCTTCGAGGGCAGGTTGGACGAGAACTTGAGCCACTGGTTCGACCCGGAGAAGTAAAGGGCCGCGAGCTCCGTCAACACCATGACGCGGCTGGCGGAATCGACGAGAACCGAGCCGTGGCGCGACCAGGCCGAGCCAAGCTGAGGGAGGACTTGGAATTGGCGAGTCAAGGGGTTGCACACCACAAGCAACTTGCTCGACTCTGGGGATTGCGGTGAGTCGGCCCAGAGGTAGACGAGCCCTAGCGAGGACGCGACAGGGTGTGGGGAACGGAAGGGAAGAAAGTCGAGGGCGAATCTGAGCCATTGGTTCTGGTCGGGGTCGAAGGCGTGGAGGGAGGCAGGAGAAGATGGGCGACGGTGGTGGTGGTGGTGGTGATGGTGAGGTGGACGGAGAGCGAGGAGGGTGGAAGGTGGTTGGGTGGAGATGAGGTCTATGAAGCACGGGGAGCTGAGAATCTGGTGGAAGAGCTTGCAGACGGAGCGGCAGATCATGATCTGGCGAAGCGGAAGGCTCGAGAAGATCTGGTGTAGAGTGTCATGCGGAAGCCGGTAGATGGGGCACGCGTCCATGTTCCCGGTGGCGTGGCGGAGAAGAGATCGGAGCGGTCGGGGAAGCGATTGAGGAGAGGGGAACCAATGGTTGGGTTAGGGGATTGAATGGGGATTTCGAAAATGTGGAGGAGAATAAGGGGTCATCAGGCTTCAGCGTTGTTGTGCTTATGGTAATCTGACACTTGTGATTCATACGGCCATTGCAGGCCTATGTCGAAATCCCCGATTTGTCCTCGGATCACGCTCGGCTAAATGCTCAGTCCATATCAACTTAAAATTAAACGCCTAGTAGTCCCACATTGGATTGATTACATCCTAAATACAATCGCAACTGGATTATTGACGCAACCGAATGAAGCGAAATCCTAACTCAAAAAAACCGGTTCGAAAAACTAAAAGCAAAATCCAAAATTGGTACGACCCAAAGGACGGTCAAAACTCAACAGCTTAATTTCGGTTGGATTGCACCTCTAATCTTGCTATGCTAGGTGGGTCCAACGGGACGGCTCGCACTCCAGTTTCACTTGCCGACCAATGGCTAGTTTTCGATCAACATCTCCCTTGTTTCTGTGTCCCGAGTCATCAAAAGATTCTTCCATGGAAAAGCCTCGCTTCAAGCTAAATTCATTGGTTCCACTTTCCTTTTGCTTACATCAACTCAATCTCGCAGTACCACAGAGGATGCGCATCACCTTTTTGTTTTGACATTAGATGGCAGTCTTTCCGACAATTAGAGCTATATTATAAGGTTGGTTGCAGAGAAGGAACCGACGTCCCTTTCTTCTTTCTTCTTTCTCCTTTCTTCTTTCTTCTTTCTTCTTTCTTCTTCTCTCCGCGGGGCTTTGCTCCCCGTACCTTTCGTTTCTCTTAACGCTCGCCTGCCTGCCGCTTCTTCTCGCTCTTCTTAGAGTTTAGCCTGTGCAAAAGGCATTGCCGGTATTTGCTTGACTCGGTACTTCGCTGTTATGTTGATCAACTCTAAAGGCAAATCTAACTTCCGGCTCACCCGGGTTTCAAGTCACTAGCATTTCGGTGCCGGGTGCCACGTCGAACTACCAACGAAACTGGCTTCAAGATTCTGCATGATATTTAAATATTCTTCTTTGATCTTAGAATTAGCTGTCCATTTATTGTTGTAACTATTCGTGAGACAGTTCCTATTTGCTTATTTGAGATTGGTTGATACTTTCCTCAATTGCCTTGTTAAGTATTTCTATAATTGGTCGTTGGATTCTTTCCATATGCATTGGGGATTGATTATTGGAATTACGATATTTTGGGAATTATTTTGTACTTGTCTTATTCCGTATTATTCTATAAATAGGAAAATCTTCACTTAATATCAAAGGAAACAAGTGCATGCCTAAGGAAAAAAAAAAAAAAACAATTGAGAAAGCTGCATGCAGCTTCTCAACATGCAGCAGAGAAACCCAAAACTATTGAATGCCCGCAGGCTGCTACTTGCATTATCATTGTGATGCAAAAAGAATACAATGTTTAGTTTTGGACAATTGCCGAAGAATAGTGCATGTGTAAGAAAACAATATAAATGACCCAAGTGTGGTGGCTTTGCCTATAAAGGTTATACAACATCAATGTGCATAAAACTAATAACCCCCCTCAAGCTCACAGTTGGTGGAGATCCAAAACTTTAAACTTGGATAATCGATGTTGATGTTGATTGCTACTTAGTGTCTTTCTTAACAAATCCATAAGTTGTTCTTTGGTATGAATGTCACTCATGCATATCAGCCCTTCTTGTACTTTGTCACAAATGAAATGACAATATATCTTTATATGTTTGGTTCTAGCATGAAAGATTAAGTTAACTGCATTGCAAACAACGACCTTGTTTTCACAATAAAGCGATATGGGTCATGGAATAGTAATTCCAAAATCTTTGAATAAGCAAATTATCTAGACAATTTCACAAGTGGTATATGTTATAGTTGAACATTCGGCTTTCGTCCATTGTCCATGAAGGAAAATGTTACTTGATGGTGAAGAGCAAAGCACTCTAAGGATATATCCCATTTGGGATAGCTCAAACCACCTTTAAAACAAGTTCCAATGTGTACTTGTACAAGTTAAGATGTGTGCCATTTAGGAAACATGCAATCTCAATCTTAAAAAAGCACTTGGTTCACCTTAAGTCCTTCATATGAAATAGGAAATTTAAGTGGTTTTTCATATTAGCTATAGTATTCAATAAGATATCATCTATGTAGATTAACAAGATCACAAATGTGCTCCAATGATGTCAAGTAAATAACACATTGTCATGTTGAGACTAAGAGAAGCTAGTTGAGAGTAGACCATTTGTGAATTTCACATACCATTGACACGATGCATGCTTTAAACCATATAATGATTTTTGCAAGCAATAGACCATGCCTTCTTCCTTAAGCTTCAATTTAGGCGGGGGAATCATGTACATCTCCTCTAATAAATCTCCAAGTAAAAAAGCATTTTTAAATCTAGTTGAAACAATGGTTAATTATGTATGGCTACAACTACTGTCACAGCTCATATAATGATCATCTTGGTTATAAGTGAGAAAGTCTCCTAATAATTGAGCCTCTCACGTTGAGTATATTTTTTGGCCACCAATCTAACCTTATACTTATGTACACTTTCATCCATTAAATATTTGACCTTATACACTTACTTGCATCCTACAACACATCTTTAAGAAGGTAAGGGCACAAGGTCTCATGTGTGATTGGCTTAAAAGGCCTCAAGCTCCTTAACTATGGCCTCAATCTCATGATTATATGTTCATATTTAATGATAAGTTTCAAGCTCCTAGATGGTGGAAATGGAGGCTATGAAATATCAATGGTGAAGAACAAAGCACTCTAAGGATACATGATCTAAGGTAGGATATAAACAAGTGGAAGTTATAGGTGTCAAGGTAGGACAAAATAATCCATTGTCCATGTGGGTAATCATCTAGAGCAATATGAGTGTTAAGGTTAAATTAGTGGTGGCTTATGATGTGTGACTAGAAAGGATTCAAGTTCAAGTTGTATATGGGATTGTATCAACTAGAAATCCATCACAATATGAGCTAGTAAGGATGATAGGTCAAGTTTAAGAATAGGCAACTCAAATGAACTAGTGGGTCTTGTATTAGGCAGTGTGATTAGATCAATAAGAAAATCAAGGGATAGGGACTATTTAGGAGAATCATTAGTAGATGAAGTCGAAGAAAAAGAAAACTCACACTCATAAAAGATAATGTCTCGACTCATAAAGAACTTTTCGGTATCAAGATTATAAACTTGGCATCCCTTATGTAGTGAAGAATAATTCATAAAGATAAAAGAAGTCACATGGTGAGCGAACTTATCCTTAAAACCTAGAGTGAAAGTGATCAAGTGATTGATGACAACCATACAACACCTTAAAAAGAATCTAATGTCCAATAGGACTAGTAAGCAATATATTGATTAGGTACATTATTATAAGAATGCATTCTTTTCAAAAAGGGGAAGAAATTTGAGCCTAAAGCATTAAGGCTTAAGCAACATGCAAGAGATGTTAATACTTATGTTCCATAATCCCATTATGTTAAGACATATATGCACATGAACTCTTGCAAAGTATGCTATGAAAGGTAAGAAAAGAAATGCACTCAATGGGGAAGAATTCACCATCATAGTTAGAATGAATATGCTTAATTGACTTCCCAAATTTGATATTAACATAATAATGAAAAACAATATAGTGATGGAAACTTTCACTCTTAAAGCCTAAAAGAAAGGTCCATGTTACTCACAAGTAATCATCAACTATGGTTAAAAGTAATGCAAGCCATCATGATTTGGGTATAATATAGACCCCACACATTTATATGAATTAAATAAAAAAAATAAAAAATGAGAAGGAGCAATTCATTGAAAAAGGAGAATGTGTTTATTTTGCTAAGAAACAAATAAGACATAAAAAAACTTAATGGTGAATTAATATATTTTTTATTATCAAAAAACTATTTTTAAGAATCATGTCCAAATTGACAATGCCATAAAACATAATGTTATACATAGCTAAACCACAAGAGCTTCCAATATTAACATTACATAAAGGTTTCCTAATTAAAAGCAAAATACATTGAAGACTCGATGGAAAGGCTCAGGACAATGGATGAAAGAAGTACAAACCCCAATCCTTTTTACCTAACTAGATCATTAACCTAGTCATACAATCTTAGAACAAGCATAATTCATGAAAGAATATAATTATATAGTTATTATCATGACATAGTTTGGAAATTGATATAAGGTTATAATAAAATCTTGACACATAAAGAACATGTGTAAGGTGTATGTTCGAAGTCAATTTATGAGTCTAACATGTGAAATCAAGGTTTGACTATTATTAGGCATGTAAACAGATAAACCAAGTCAAGCATATAAAAAGTAAGCATGTAGATAACATAAATCATAAATAATATGGTTGCTTGCCGCTGAATTTGCTATCCATTCATGAAAAAATGGTAAACATTGGTCTAAATCTCATATTTGTAAAATTTGTAGCAGAATCACCCAAATTCATTTCATTGAAGAAATACATCATTTTTTGGAATTGCTCAAAATGGGTTATAAGAAAATATTGTCATTACAAGACTAGAACTTGCTAGGCCCATAATAGAATCCATATGAGTAGTAGGCTAAAAAGCTTGATTCAATGAGCCTGAAAAATTAATTGTTGCCCAAAAGGATTAGGCCTAATTACTTGAAAGAACAAGTTGTACCTATAAGTTGCATGAGGGCCATGTGATCTAAGTGACCTAGGAGGTCCAAGCGATCCAAGTGAGTCAATAGGCATGGGATGCTCAGATTGACCAGGGATAAAACTTGATTGGTCATAACTTGTGTTCAAAAGAAATTGTGCTTGCATAGTTGAAGGATTATCTGGCTTAAAATGCAACTAATTCGTAACAAACAATGGGTTTTATTTTTTATTCTTGTTTTCTGGAGTTTATTCAAAAGGATACTTAACTAACTAATAGCATTTTCCCTTAAGCATCCTAGTTTGTTACAATAAGTACTTATAGGTCTCTGCCCATTCCCTCTACCTTATTTGTTGAACTGATTTATGCCAAAACTAGCGATAAAAAAGGTGGAGGAATGGCATTGATAGGCAAAAGGAGAAGGTCCTTACATGGATAGGGTAATATTGTCTAAGATTCAAACCCTTGAATCAAATTGCAACTTTTGATTTTTATCTTGTTTTGATAAGCCCGAATGCAACATCGATTGTAAGTAGCTTTTCCCTTGCTAGACTATTTGTTGTTAAATTCTAGAAAGCCTTTGATAATCCATTTAAATGCTTTATTAACCTTTTTCTTTCAGCCTTTTTTGTAATTCTCTAATTAACTTCACATCAGTATCTTCTACAAGTGCACCAAATGGAAGGTTCTTGAATGTCTAATTCCCCCCACAAATCTATCATATGAGTGTAGTAATCTATAAAACTAAGATGGGTTTGATTCAAGGCATATATTTCTTTTCTAAGATTATAGGAATTAGTGTCTAACAATTTTCCATATCTCAATTGGAAAGCTTCCTAAATTTCTATCATATTCTCAATTCGTGAGATGTATCTAACTATGGACTCATGAACAAATTTTTTAAGCCAAGAAATTATAGTAAAGTGGCATTCATCCCACAATTCAAAATGTAGGTCTCTGTTTAATGAATGTAGGAGTATTCTATCAACAAAACTAAGCTTCTTTCTAGTTCTAAGGCCATTCTAAAATTGCTAGCTCCAAAAGTCTTAGTTGGATGCATTCTTAAGCAAAGTAATAAGAAAAGATTGTGTTTGAATATCAACTATTGTGAGATGGGGAAGGTCACTAGTGTTAACATGATTTTTATTTGTGTGGATAGGATTATCGATTTCAATTTCAAGAGCTAAGTTCGAGGAAAGAGTTGTTTGAATGTGTGTTTACCTACATGCCTACTTATGGGTCCTTTCTCGTGATAAGCCATGTGAAAATATGACAAAAACATTGGAGAACATAGTAGTAACTTTCTTTAACAGCTACCTAGTTTTGTTCAAAAAGAAAAATAGCTCAAGAAAAAAAAAGGCCAACTACCTAGTATTGTAAACCATTTACCAACTACCTAATATTCGAAGGAAAAAAAAATACTCTACAAGTAAACCTTTCAAAATAGTTCTTTGCCAAAGGTTAAAAAAAACTCTCTTTTATGGATTATAAAGAAGGCAAGAGTTTCATAGAAAGATTCTTGTAATGAAAAGAAATTTAACAGAAAAGGAAGGGAAAAAAAAAAGAAAAGGTATGCAACTAACTATTCAAATGAAAGAATCTAAGAAATGGAGGAAAGAATTTAGGGTCCACAACTTGGCTCTTGGCTACCATAAAAGCAAATAAGCAAAAGCATAAAGAAAAAACAAACCAACTAAGAAAGCTACATATAGCTTCTTAACATGCAACAGAGAAAGCCAAAGCTATTGAATGCCCATAGGTTATTGCCAAAGAATAGTGCGTGTGTAAGAAAATTATACATATGACCTAAGTGTGGTGGGTCCACCTATAAAAGCTATAAAATGTAGGTATGTATAAAACTAATATAATATTTTGTATATTTTCTTTACTACCATAGTACATTTATTATAAATATAGTTATGTACATGTAAAGAATTTTTTTTATTTATAAAAGTAATAATGTAGAACTCCTTTTTACCAACTCTCTAAGCTTTCTATATTTACTTGTGATATGGTAGCAAAGCTTTTCTAAACCTAGCTTATACCAACAAAAATAAAAATCTTTCTAGTTACGTATATATAATAGATCTTATTTTTTCATATTAAAAAGCAAGCAAGATGTTTTAACTATGTAAAAAAGCTTAATTATTCCTTTTATTATGTTGACATTTTAAGATAAAACTCATGCTTATAACAAGTGATATCAGAGCAAAGCCATGACTTGACCCTATTAGCTTGCAACTATTGTTCTCTAGCATGAAGTAGGCAATGGGCTCATTCAATGAGATTTTTGACTACCATCTCTTAGCATGTGTTAAAACCTTTAATGTGGAGTAGTCATAAAGCTTATCACATTAAAGATGATATAAATTTAAGTAGGAAAGTATATAATATACTTTATTCTCCTACTTGGAAAGAGAAGTAAGACAATCTAACCGTATAAGAAACTTGGTTACTCCTTCAATTAGATTAACCTTTTTTTATAAAACTTAGATTATGATGTATAGCCTTTTACCTACTTTACATTTTGTTTACCATGCCAAAAGCTCAAGACTTGAGATCTACAAGGGTCTCCATTTAGGATGCATTGAATTAATTTATGAAAACAAGAAGTTGAGTAGCCTAATCATGCCCTAATAGAATTGGCCCAATACACTATAAGCTAGCCTAATTAGTCTTATCCCAAACAAGGACAACCCATTTTGGGTTAGCCTAAAACAAGGGCATCTCTTTTAAGAGGAGTCCAATCAAGAGCAACCCAACAAGGCCATAATGACTTAGGATCTTATGGGCTAAGCCCAATTAGAGATAAGGTCAAGCCAATTTTACTACCTAGGCCCAAATCCCAGTTCTTAGCCAAGCTAATTATTTTGGGTTAAACTATAGTTTCATGTCAAATCCTTAATTTTAGATTCAACTTAAGTCAATCAAGTTATGGGCTCAATTTTCAACTTGAGTTGTACAACACTAGAAGAAATGCAACTACCTAATTATAGATTGGTGTAACAATGAGTTCTTTGTCTATCAAAAAACTCATAAGCAATAGAAGGAGGAAGTCCATTTATAAGGTGCACATACTTGGTTATCCATTTCGATATGGGACTGACTCTCTCAACAATTGGTAACCAATTTGATGAAGAAAGTTGGCCTTGGGCTTCCAAGCATAAAAAACACCAAGGATATGAGTAATATTAGAGACATGTATGATAAGCTTGATCTTGTCAAAATATTCTCTCTCAACGAGGCTCTAACCAAGATCAAGCAAAGCAACCTCATGATTGCTATATGCTTCGATCCATGCAGCTCTTGGTTATGGACCCGACTTCCTCTCTTGGCTATACAGGACAAAAGTGATCGCTTGGTCTCGTCGGAGTTCATTTGAATCTGTGATTTTGTGCTTCTGGTGGTGCAAGTGATGTCGGCACAACTGCTGACACAATAATACAGAGCTAATAATTTACTTTGACACGTAAAATTTTGTGGAGGTCATAAATTCCACCGACAAGATAAATTGCATGATATCAAGTTTCTTATTATTGAAGCTCGATACAATAACACTGAGCTAATAAATACACCATTAGTGAAAGTAATAGTGGAAGGAAAATGCGTACTTGGAAATTGATACGGAAAAAAAGATTTGCTTTTTAACCTTCTAACACCTATCATTACTGAAATGACACGTCAAAGACGTTTTGAACTTGAACGACTTATTCCTGTCTCTTGGGCCCGCGGATGCCTTGCGAGAACGTGGGGGGTAAAATCCCGACTGTCCTATCTCTTTCCAAAGTCCTTTTCGGTGAGTCATTTCCAAGCGACTGCGATTCCCACATTCAATTCCACGTCTCCCACATAAAAGACAAAGTTGATTTTGACAGAAATTGTTAAACGCTTGGCCTCCTTTTATTGACCAACTCCACTTTTAAAATTATCTAGTGGCCTGGTCGGATCTATCTTCGGAAGTATCTTCTGGTCTTGACATTTGTTTATCTTAAAATTATTAAGATATTTTAAAATATGAGATGTAAACCCAATTTAAAAGTTGGTTTAATTTAAATAAATTCTCAAATATATATATATATATCGGCCATTAATAATACCAGTTGATAGACTTACTGGAATATTAAGAAAGAAATCTAAAAAAGGTAAAATGTTTTAGCTCAACTCTAAAACAATCTTAAGACGCGTATATGTCTTGATATAGCCACTCCCTTAGAAGCCATCGAGCAAGACCGGGGACCACGCGCTTGCTGGAGCTAAAATATGAAGAATCGAAGCCGACAGAGGATAAGATTCAAAAGGGCGCCACGTGATTCTGTCCTTCCGTCTCAGACACACCTCTCCAAAAGAATCTTCAGCATCCACGATGAACGTCGTCGTTTAGCTGCTTTCCACGAT
Source organism: Casuarina equisetifolia (assembly GCA_028551475.1). Lineage (NCBI taxonomy): Eukaryota > Viridiplantae > Streptophyta > Magnoliopsida > Fagales > Casuarinaceae > Casuarina > Casuarina equisetifolia. The sequence continues at coordinate 23,231,631 of CM052356.1, forward strand.
ATTCTCGGCTCTGATCCACCCCCCTCACGGCTCAATTATTTACCGCAGATTGATTTTCGCCGTGGGACCACTTGGCCTCTTATTTAGTGTTTCTTAGATAGATTTGGCTGAAGTTTAAAATATCAATATTTGTTGTTTTATCCGGCTTGATTAATAATATTAAGTGTAAATGGTGATTAAGAAAAAGGAACCGCGTTGGTAATCAGGTGGCCGGCCTTTAACCGTTGAGGGCGACCTAAGGGTGGCTCGCGCCTTTAAATAGAAAGCGAATTCCATGAATTTGATTTGTCCCTACAAATCTGCCTCTAGCTTGTGGGCGTAGGTGCTTGCTTTCTTGGAGCGAATTCACCGCCTCGACCTCTATTTCCACATTCGTTTCGATCTTTGTTTGGATTGTTGAGGAAGAGCCATCATGAATGAAAGCTTGGAGAACGGGGCGGTGGATGTCTTCGATCCAACGGCTGTGGTGGCGGAGCCGGTGCCAGCGGCGGTCACATCCAACGGCGACGTGGGACGAGCGAGCGAGAAAGCCAACGCTAGGGAGATCGTGCTGGGCCGGAACTTGCACACCGCCTGCTTGCACGTGACGGAGCCCGATGCCAACGATGAGTTTACTGGGGATAAGGACGCGTACATGGCTGGCGTATTGGCTCGGTACAGAAAGACCCTCATTGAACGAACCAAGCACCATTTAGGTGAGGAAGAATAATTCGATCTCTCTCTCTATCAGCTTAAATTTGCTTCTTCGATACTCGTCGATTTCGGTAGTGGGATTGATGTTTCTAATTTGCCGACTTCACCTGGGAGTTTCTTTAAGAATGTCTCTTTGCTCATGTTCTGTTTTGCATCGGTCGTTTCATTCATTTCTATACTCGATTGTTGGACGTTTTGCTTAACTCAAAGCATTGTGCTGTAGGCTACAGCCAAGAAAGGAGAGAAAGGGGAAGGAAAAAAAAAAAAAAAAGGTCAATCCAACTGTTGGAAATTTTGATCTCAAAGAGGGTCCTGTAATACCCATGAAATCTCAGTCATTTTGCCTTTCTGATAACTAATGTGGTTGGTCTTTATAGCAAAACCGGTCAGACGAGAGGAGCAAATGATTTAAGAGGCTAGGCGTGCGCTTTTTCCGTGGTAATGAGCCATTTGTTGCTCCTTACCATCCCCTTACCGCTGTTAGATTAGCCTATTCACGGAAGGACTCAATTTTAACCTTTTGACGACCTTACTAGTAGGGTCGGATAATTTTCTTTTATCTGTCTGTTTATTCTTAACTTTCTTATTCTGCTCCAGTCAATGTTCAAGGTGTAGGGATATCATGTAGCTTCCGTGTATAAATATGTGTGGTTCGTACTTGAAATGGGAATTTCTCTTGCAGGTTATCCGTATAATCTGGACTTCGATTATGGTGCTCTGGCGCAACTGCAGCATTTCTCTATTAACAATCTTGGTGATCCTTTTATTGAGAGCAACTATGGTGTCCATTCAAGGCAGTTTGAAGTTGGTGTTTTAGATTGGTTTGCTCGCTTGTGGGAAATAGAGAAAAATGAATATTGGGGATACATCACAAATTGTGGCACAGAAGGCAATCTGCATGGGATTTTAGTTGGGTTAGTGATGTTGATCTTTTTCCCTGGTTATTTTCACTTTTGCGTCTTAAGAATTCATTTTTGCCTAAGTGGGTTGAAACTAAATATAGCTTAACTTTGCAGGAGGGAAGTGTTCCCGGATGGGATCTTGTATGCATCGCGTGATTCCCATTATTCCATTTTTAAGGCAGCACGAATGTACAGAATGGATTGTGTTAAGGTTGGCACTTTGGTTTCTGGTGAGATTGATTGTGCTGATTTTAAAGTTAGGCTACTAGCTAACAAAGACAAACCAGCAATTATCAATGTTAATATAGGTATGGATCTCTCTCACTCTCTCACTCTCTCACTCTCTACGTGTGTTCTTCCTTGTTTGACTGATTGGGTGAATTATCCAAATCGCAGGGACAACTGTCAAAGGTGCTGTTGATGACCTTGATCTTGTGATACAAACTCTTGAAGAATGTGGATTCACACACGATCGGTTCTACATTCATTGTGACGGAGCTTTATTTGGACTGATGATGCCTTTTGTCAAACGTGTAAGTTGATTTTAACTCCTGCTGTTGAGGAACAGGAAGGTGCCACCACCAGCCTCTTATATTCATTGCAAATGTCCTGGCCGTGTAGGAAGTAATTTGCTTCTTCCTAAGGGAAATAGGATCTGATCTTCTTTTCTGAAGAGAAACTGGATCTAGAGTTGTCCGATATGACATTTTTTAAAGAATATACCCTGCCTTTACAGGCTAGACCAGACGTGGCAGTAGATGTCTTTGATAAATCTATTAAATTGATGAGAATAAATTGTTCTTCATGTTTAATACTCCATAACTAAGCACAGATAATTTCCACACTGGTTTTTCTGTGAAATGAAAATTAAAATCTTGTCACAGATAGCATTATAGCATTTCATGCTCCCTTCCTGTTCCTTTTTTCTTGGTCATATTTGTTCTAACCTTATCTAAATTTTGGGTTACATTTTCCTATCACTCATTGTTCGTGCTGTTAATCAGGCCCCAAAGGTTTCTTTTAAGAAACCCATCGGCAGTGTGAGTGTATCTGGCCATAAATTTATTGGATGTCCAATGCCTTGCGGTGTTCAAATAACAAGGCTGGAGCACATCAATGTTCTGTCAAGAAATGTCGAGTACCTTGCTTCAAGAGATGCCACAATAATGGGAAGCCGGAATGGTCATGCTCCTATCTTCCTCTGGTACACTCTGAACAGAAAAGGCTACAAAGGGTTCCAGAAAGAAGTACAGAAATGCGTTAGAAATGCTCACTATTTGAAGGATTGCCTAGTTGCTGCTGGGATCAGTGCTATGCTAAATGAGCTTAGCAGCACAGTTGTGTTTGAGCGACCTTCGGATGAGGAGTTCATTCGCAGATGGCAGTTAGCTTGCCAAGAAAACATTGCACATGTGGTGGTGATGCCGAATGTCACCATCGAGAAGCTGGATGATTTCCTCAAAGAATTAGTTGAACAACGGTCAATTTGGTATCAAGATGGAAAAGTCAAGCCTCCTTGTGTTGCGGCAGAGATAGGGAGTGAGAATTGTCTTTGTAACTTGCATAAGTGAGTCAACAGAACAGTAGGGAGTGAGAATTCTGTCATCGTATTCTGCCTTAGCGAGTTACTGGTTCCCATTGTGCCGTTCTTTACTGTAACCAAAGGCTTGATTCAAGTCCAGTGAGTACCTTTTGGAGGGGCCCTTTTTTTTCCCTTGTTTCAATAATGCCTTGTATTGGATTAGCAAAATGCTTTATTTTCCTTTTTCTGCTCTCAATGCATCATCTTCGCACTGTGCGTCACGGCAATTTTAATGATAAATATGCATGGTCTGGTTAATTTCAGTTTAGTATTAAATTTATATCCCCAAAGGGTGAACACGATCCGCTGTATTTCATTTAGAAATTAACGCCCCATATCTGGAAACTTCTGTGCAGAATCCTCAAAGGAAATTATGGCAGAATTAGTTCTGAAGAACTAAACAGCATGATCTGCTTTGGCCGTATGCATGTAGGGAGTTAAGAACCATCTGAATCCACTTATTGTACCCATTTTTATCTGAAAGTATGAGCAATGGTTGGATTCTCTATCACTTATTTAAACTGTCCTGTTTTATTCACCATAACAAATCTTTAGAACGGAAATATTCGAAGTTGTACACATTGCAGCTGATACAGGGTATGATACAGGGTGTGACTCAATCTCTCCAAGTAACCCGGTTTATATCTACGAGTGACAGTAGCTTTTATTCCAAGGCATAGATGTTTTGCTTTTCTTTATCCTTCTACATTCACCACTTCTTCTCCCTCGTTTTCGTGCTTGGGGATTTCATGGAACAGAAATGTCTTGCAATGGCTCAACCGCAATAGGATACTTGTTTCTTGGCATCCGTACAAGTGTTGGCTGGACTGAGTCATCTTTCTCCAGTGATCTCCACCTGTGAAGGAGATTACCATTTCAGGACAGGAATTAGTTGTCTTTCAGAATCAGAAATGGTTATTTTCAAGTGATATGTATGCAAAGCCCCATCCCTGTCCTCTTTTTTTGTACTGATAACAGAGAATTCTGGTTGCTCAGAAACTATTTGAAGCGATTTTGAAATAGAGTCTGAGACTAGGTCATTATTTTACGATGTGGACAATAATATGACTTTTGATGCTCCTTCATTCATCTTACTTGTATTTGCAGACCAGATAATGAATGAAAATGGATAATTCCAGCTTGGCCAGGTTCATTCCGGGGCACATACGAGGGCCGTTGCCGAAACCGAGAAAGCTGTAAGGCTTTAGATGTCCCTGCATTGCATTTGATTGAGAAATTATTTCTCAGAACAAGAAATGAAAGCAGTAGAAGTGCACTGCTGATTGATGGATTGGGAAGAGCTTACGTCAAATCTGGAAGGATCGAACTTTTCGGGATCGGGGAAGACTTGGGGGTCATGGTGGATGGAAACAACATCCAGGTTAAGCGACCATCCTTTCTTGATTTCATATCCTGTAATATTCAATAGGTTACTTATAATTGCAATCATATCTCTGCAGATCATATTAGCTATGGCTGTCGTTGTGAAATCATACCGTCAATCTCAAAATCCTGAGCTGCTTTTCTTGAATACCAGGGTAATACTGTGGCTCTCCGAAGTGTTTCGCTGATTACCTGTACAAAATCGAAAGACCAAACAGTTCAGAACATTTTAGAGGTCAACCAATAACTGTAGTTGCTGCCCATAACGATCAGTTTGCTGCTCACTTTGGCAGTGTACGGCATGTTGTTAACTTCAGACCATGTAAGATGTTCTCCTTTCTTTTTCTTTGCTTGAATTTGTAGGTGTTCCTCCTGCATATCCGCCATACCAAATTAAATTTAAGGTCTAAAGCTGGAGAAACGGAAATTTACTTAACTCTAAATTCTCGAATCATACTCTAAGTTGTTCCAGAACAGCAGGATTTTCTCCAAGGAATTTGATAACCCATGTGAGAGCTGCAGTGGTAGTGTCATGACCAGCAACTAGCAGAGTAAGTATGTTGTCTTTCATCTGTGTATCAGTTAGTTTGTCTTCATCATTTGCTCCATCTTCTCCTTTTCTTCCTTTCATTATCAGTGATCCTAAGAAATCTTGCTGGAAGCCTTCTCCATTTCTCCTCCTTGCAATTGTGTTATCCAACATGGCGTACATCCTATCCCGAGCCTTGTCAGACAGATAAACATAGCGTAAGATAAAACTTTAAGAACTTCCTCTGTCTATACTTGAAGTAGCAGCATTTGATTGCAAGTTGAATTCAAATATTTGATAAAATAATGATGTGTTACCTTGATACCGCGATAAAAAGCTGTTCCAGGTATCTTAAATGGCAAAGATGCAAATGAGGAAGAAATGAGTTTGAAATTGACCCGAAACTGTTCCTGCTCCTCCCCTGTCGGCTCTAAGCTCATTATCATGTTTCCAATCACTTTGATAGTGAACTGCAAAAGTTAAAAAGATTTGATCATTTATCCAGAAGTAGCTTTAAGGCTTGAAATATGAGCTTTTGAGTCAAGGACCAAAACTCAACTGTGGAAGCCTCGTCAAGAACCCACACTGTTCTCCCAGACCATTGATCCAATGTTTGAACTGCCAACATATTCATAAACTGAAAATACTTTTTAAGGCCGTCAATTGATAGGGGCTCAGCGATCAGCCGTCTAAGACGTTTGTGTGCTTCTCCTGTGGTTTGGAGCAAGCTGGTAGGGCCTAGCACCTGCTGCCCTGTATAGAAGAGGTTCAAACTCACCAGCCCATCTTTTCCTGTTAACAAGATCTTGCTTGCTTCCCTCCCTGTCATGAAGACGGTGAATCTCCCCAAGACGTAAGTCTTAAACACCTTTCCATATCTACAAGTAAAACCCATGATTCAAACGATTAAAACTGATTGTTCTTGGAAAATGTGGCACTTGCATATTACCTTATACCTTAAGGACTAATGCATTACCTCTGCTGCCTCTTGTGCATGAAGCTGAAAATACCAGACGGACTAGAAAAGTCCGCAAGAAATGAGAGGCTTTCACCCACAATAGGCCTACCCAAGCTACCTGGTATTCCCTTCATTTCTTTGGGTGAAGCCCATGTATGCCGCAAGAACAAAGCTGAAATGGCGAAGACGGAAAGAAGTGCCAGCGTTAGTAAGACGAAATCCATTGCCAGCCAGTGATCAGCAGAAAGCCCCTGATGTAACGGTAACAAAATCGACGCTATATATAATGATTAGCTTCGGTTCTCCTGGATTCCTTTCAGTTATCTCCCCTGGTACTTCCTTTGTGTCGGCATATAGAGCTTGGCCGTTTCTTCTGTCGTTTTTTGCCGGATACGAGGAAGGATATGCGGTTGATAAATACTATATGCATTTCTTTTGTCGGAATTACGTCTGTACACTTGTCTACGAGATGAACGAAGTAAACAAGTTGCCGGCCTGGGGCTTTCGTTTTCTTAAACCTCGAGTCGCCATCTGACTGCACTAAGGATTGCACCCTCTTCGTCATTTCCTAGAGGGTTAGGTTAGATGATTAACTAATGGTTCCTTGAAGGCAAGAAGGAATTCATTGGTCAGATAATAGCTCGTCAGTAACGCCATCTAGTATAACAAAGCTCTTATATGACGCTCGCTTGTAAGTAAATTGGATGGAGTGGAGAATGTTAACTACAAGAACAACTAGGAATCCGCGTTAAGCAACAGAGGGAAAGTTACTGCCCAACAACTTTGTTTGGCGTTCAACAATATGTTGTACATCCATGTTGGTTCCAGGTTTTGTCGCCATGGATTGGCAAGTTTCTATTGAGGGTGCCTGGCTTCTAAGTTCGAAGTTAGAAGGAAATAAAAGCAAAAACGACAGGAGAGTTGGATTAGTTTTACTTCATTTGCATCCTTCTTGGCTGAACGCGTACTCGGTATGTCCGTAACACGTATCTTTTTTTCTATTTTCTATCAACAATACAAGTGGAGGGTAAGACATTAATGGTTTTTTTGTTCGTTATTTGTGAGCCAAAGAATATATATGATGTCAACTTGTACCTAGAAAGTCAAAACGAAAATAAAAGAGAGGAGAGGAAAGCAATTGTAGATCAATTTTTGCTGTTGAACAATTCCCGACTATTTGCTGATGAGACCGTGTCAATTCCATATGACAAACTGAGTCAACCAAATACTATGTGGCTTTAAACTAGTAAAGCTGTGTTGTGACATTGTGATTTCTTGGATGGTAGGGAAAAGAAAATCAAATCATATAAGGGCATTGGCATTTACGTCATTGGATCTTATCCACTCCAGAAGGAATCTACTAAAAATTCCCAAATACCAAATCCCAATACATGGAAAATTCCACTTTCTCCTACAAGAAAGTTAATCTTTTCTTGATTTTTTTTAATTGGGAGAGATCATATATGGAGAGGGGTGTCTCAAATTTCCATGTCGTTCTCCCATGCTCTCCTAGGCATGAATGTTGACAAAGATGTTACTTTAAAAGTTGAAAGATGTACTTTTTTTCATTGAACTTTCATTATTAGGTATCCCATATTCAATGAGATTCTTATCTTGCAAATGACATGCCTTGCATAGCAATAACATTTGACTAAAGGTCACATGTAATAGAGTAAATTTAACATATACTCTAATATTAATTTAGAAGATTCAAAGACCTAACACAAATGCTAATTCAATCTCATGCTCATGTAAAATTTTCGTTCCTACTTGTGATAAAAATGTTCTTATCTATGTGGCCCACAAAAAATCAATCACGCAAATTTCAGGAAAAATGTACTCTAGCAGGATCGGTTTGGGTGAACTTTGTGACCGATATATCCTGGATCAACTAAGTTGTGTACAATATACATAATTTGTTCCAGCTGAAAAGAAGATCAAAGTGAAGCCGGACGGATGATAAAGGTGTTCCTGACTTCATTTTGCTGACTTGTGTTATACACCCTCGTTAAGAGTTAGTCCCTCGACATCTCTGAGTGACTTCCGCACAAACTCACTCCTGCGCATGGATTCGAGTAGTTGGCATAAACATCGTAAATATTGGTTGCTTTTGTTTGGTAGGAAGAAGGTAGCAAAAGTATGGTATAACCTACCAGTTGCCACATCAGCAATCACCCTGAGTCTTGGCCGCAGCATTGGAAGCAATGGGAGAGACAGCAACCCTGAGTTGGAAAGGCCAAAACTCTAAACAAAATTAGGCGTAGAAGCCAAGAGAACAAGGAATCCGGACAAACCTATCCATGAAGGATCTGTCTCAAAGCTGGTAAGAAGCTGCTGTTAATTATAAAAATCTTTCTAACAATGATAGAATTATGTATTGTAATCTCTTCCAAAATGACAAAAGTCTCATGTAAAAAAGAAAAAATATTTGAATATTGCTTAAATACAAATTTTTTTTCTTTAATTCATAAGTTGACTTTTGAATTAAATTTTGAGTTTTTTTATATGGTATTAGAGTTCAATACAAGATCTACTCTTAACCTCATTCAGCTTACTTATTTTTCGTATATAAAGGAAGTTGAGAAGTATATCATCTCATAAGAAAGATAAGATTCATTGGTAATATTTAAATAAAAATTTATCTTTTCATTCATAAGTTAAAGTTTAGATTAAATCTTGAATTTGTTTATATAGTATAAAAAAAAAAGTTGATCCATTTCAATTATCATTTAACTTTTAGTCCTTTAAGTATATTTGGTGTACAGGAAAATATTATGGACAAAAACTTGACACTAGTAAAAAAAAAAAATCTTTTGATAATGTTTAAATATAAATTTATTTCATTCAATTCATAAAGTAATTTTAGGTTAAACTTTGAGCTTTATCATATGATATTAGAGCTTCATATGAGATTTGTTCTAAACCTATTCAACTTGAGTATTCTTGATATGCTAGGGGATATTAAGTAATGTAGTCCCATATAAGAGAGATAAGATCCTTGGATGAAATTTAAATATAAATTTGTCTCCTTAACTCATCGGCTAATCTTTAGGTTGAATTTTGAATCTATTTATATAGTTGGTTGGTCAAAATATCTTGTCATTTGATCATCACAAAACATCATGGTTACATCTTGCTAACTCATATATGTAACCAAATATCGATAACGCAAGAGAGCCAAAAAAAAAAAAAAAAGGTATATCAAAAGATATCTTGTTTTGCCTTATGTGGATCACCAATAAGTTCTAGGTTTATATAGACAACGCAAAATCGGTGTCCCGCGTTGAAAAGTAGTCCTACCCTAACCAAAGCCACATGGCAGTAGTTGGTGGTACCATCCCCATATATACGCAGCCCAAGTCCTGCTCTAGCATCCGATGTGGGACTTCAACAGTCCCCCATGTCAAGAATGCCGCGTGAACCTACAAGGAACTAAGAGGAAACCCACACACCCTTATAGCTGGCGGGCCCAAACTTTGGCTTTGATACCATGTTGATAAGCGGCCTTATCCTAACCAAAACCTCATGATAGTAGTTGGTGGTACCATCCCCACACATATGCAGTCCAGGTCCCGCTCTTGCATTCAATTTAGGACTTAAACACTTTTCAAGATTTGTCGTGAGTGGATAATAATAGTGAGTGTATGGGAAAGCTTTAGACGAGTGGAAAGTATGGCATGTGGTACAAAGATAGTCATGCATTTAATGATACGAGAGAAAACTTTATTTAACTTTACATCCCCGCTGTGACTGCAGCACTTGGGATATAATCAAGCGTTGCACCTTACATCTTGAACCCTTTAGGTTACTTTATTTTTATTGTGAGCAATTTTAGGTAAGAATCTTTCATCCCTTCACAATTTTTAGCAATTCTCAAGGATGGTGGCATAAAAAGACTTAATTTCCTTAAGTCATAATGACCACCTAAAATCAATCAAGTATTAAGACTTAATTATTTCAAGCTTAGTCTATCCAGTTTAAAACAGGGTGGGAACGAGTACCTTTCATGATAAAGTATCAACTTTGTTCATTTTACTGCACCAACCAATCACCTAACTTATTCTTAAATATCACTCTCCATTCCAGAATGGACATGAATAAACTTTGGAACTACCACATTTAAAATAATTTTTCAAAACCAAAATATTTAAAAAAACCAAACCCGAAAAACACGAAAAAGAAAAATAGGAGTTAACTAAGGCCAGGATACGAGTTCAGACTTCAAAAAGCAGGATAAACTGCCAGAATTGCGCTGTAAAGCTTCTTTCTTGGTTTTTAATTATGAGTTGCTGGTGTCAGACTTTGAAAGGAGACGTCTGTTGTTAAATGTATTTCAGAGTTTGAACAGTCAACAAACTTTTTCTTGCTAACACACGCAACACGATGTAAAAGACAGGATTCAGAGTTACAGGATCCGACCGGAGATCTTCCACGGCCCGCACATGGCCTACATCCTTTGACCCAAGTTCAAATGCGCTCCCTACATCTCTCTCGAGAACTAACTTTTTCGAACACCTGATAAGAGATGATAGTGATACTTAAAATGACCTCTTATCAAACCAGAAGTGACACATAGCTTTACCATTCAGGAAACCCCCCAGTAGGGTTAGAATGATTCCCTCACCTCCCACAAGACAATGAGAAATTATGGGCTTCGGAGTTGTACTGGTGGTGGAAAATGCTTCCTATTCATACATCATCGCCACACGAGAAATGCTCTCAGGAGGAAAACATCGTATCTATAAGTTTATCATTCCAAACCAGAAACTCCATGTACTATAAGCACAACCTGACAATGTTCAACCATTACTTGTCCTACTAGGAACTAGTCTACAACATATTTTGGAGTTATTCTATCCTAAGAGTACTAGAAAAACAGCCATATCTGCAACTGATACAGGGAAGTAATCCCAGCAACACCTTTTCTGAAATTTTTACCTGTAAAAATTATACATATACATGCATAAATGTACAAGATGCTACCAGAGATGAATTACATACCCTCTACTTCGGAAAACATTAATTTCCTGCTAAACGTGTGATGTTACTAGGCCCTCTTGTTGAAGTCCAAGAAGCCAGGGCGAGGCTGCCCATTTAGGGTCTGGTTGTTGGTGGATGACTGTGTCATGTGAAGCTGTTGCTGTTCGTGGGGCTGGGTCTGAGGCCTACCAAACTGCTGTAAGTTTGGCTGGTGAGAGGAGTATTGAGGGGGTAAGCCTCTGTTGAAAGGATTTCCATTCACAGCTGGGAGTTGGCCAGCTGCTATCTTGAGCCTCTGCACTTCTTCTCTCAATGCGTCATTCAAAGCTGTATGAGGGAATGCAGAAAGTCATCAAACTCCAAATATAATCATCTCTAGGAAAACCAAACCACGCATACTCTTTTTAGAGCAATTCCAAGAATATTTCATAAATATTTAAGAAATTTGTTGATTGAGTGGATTGGAGCTAGCTAAATAGATGATTTACGGGATTTCAGATGAAACTTTCCAATGAAATATGTGTTGACCCATCCTTGAGGCTCCACAATTCCTCTATAAACTGGCATAAACACAGTTGACAAAATGCATACCATCTCTAAGTTGTGCTTGCTGCTCCATAGCCTGTAATCGCAGTTTAAGCTCCTTATTTTCAACAGTCAAGCCACTAGTGTCTCTCTGCAACACACGAAATGCAATGAGAGTTCTTAAATGCTTTCAAAATTTTATACTGTTCCTTGTTTTACCTTAGTTCATAAATTTAAACCAATGTACCAGCCAATGGGTTGCAACATGGGATAAATTTAGGTGACCGGGGGCGCAGCCAAGAAAACTCGTATATCACACTAGATGCAAGAAATATCATACGATGGGAGTGCAGGGTAACAAAAAGCAAACAGAAACACCAATAAATTTAGGGCATTCAGTGGAACCATTGAGCAACATTACATAACCTACTTGAAAACACTTATAAGTGCTTGAACACACCCCATAAATTTGGCTCGCATAAAAACAGATGTTTACCATCATATAAATGACGTACCACCCCTACAACTAGCATTAATGAATCATCTGTGGTCAAAAATTAAGGACAATGTGATCTTCATTTTGTTATGGCAAAGTACACTGCATACACCACAAGCATTGCAGGCTAGTTTAAGCAGGCACTGGCTCAATAAATATTCTATGGATTAACAGCAGAGAAGCATCTAACATATAATAGCACCAACTCAACACTGGAGACCTAGTCTGGCACATATTTACTTCAACACTATCTTAAAGAAAGAAATCTGAACTGAAAAGGGAAAAGAAAAAATGCAACAATTTCAATCCTCAATTCTATTTCTGAATGTTCAGACTCTTTGCTTGTCTGCAAGGTGTCCCGACATCACATGCCAAACAGACGTGGGTGCCAGCATAGAGCCTTCATATTATTAACTACATGTTATCATCAATAAGATTCTAAATGTGAAACTACTTTCCATAATTGTCTCAGAAATATTTATCTAAAACAACTAGGATGCATGGAGTATGATTGTAACTTTGACTTTAGAGTTGCATCCAAGATGCAGAAACCGGCAAGACAATCACAAGAGACATGAAGAATACACAAACACGGCAAATTGTGTACATATGTCAGCAAAAACCACATCCCCCGCCAAAAAATATCATTTCAAGCCAACCGCATCCCCCATCAACCGCCTCATCATTGCCTCCAAATACAACAAATAGTTTCTAACTGGACAAGTAATACCCTATCAGATCCCAAGTTAAAAATCAGATGGCTTTCAATGTTGATTGATTGGTCAAAAACCTATATTCATGGATGAAATCTTCTCAAGTTGACACACAGAAGGAAGTCTTCTCCGTACAATAATATATGAAACATCCATCTTCTGTTTCATGCCACTCACCAAGTTTATTTTTTTATTATTATTACTTTTTGTTTGTTGTGGAGGGGGGAGTGTTGTGCGAATAGTTAATTTGCAACTTTTGTATTCACTATGGTCTACGAAACATGTGATTGCTTAATATTTTTTTCAGCCCATTAATCTCCCCAATCTAACATAGCATGAAGCTGCATATGTCTAAAAGAATGAAATGGCAAATATTAGTGATTTAAGATGTTTCCATGACAAAAAGATACTAGACACCTCTTCTACAAGTATCAAGGAGCTCCCTAAAAAGAACATTCCGACTAACACCAACCTCCCAAGGTTGTATAATAGTTAATTATTCTCCCTCTGAAACTGATAAGATTTAGAATTTCAGAACACTCCCTGGGAAAGATAGTTTTCACTTTAAAGTCACGGACAACAAAGACAAAAACCTCCAGCTCCGAAACAAATATTTCAGACCTCTGCCCTAAACTATTTCTGACATCCAGAAACTCCTGATGAAGTATCAACTAGCCCTTTTTCTAAGAGGGAAAAAGAAAAGAATCAATTTCTTAAAAGAGAAACCAAAAAAAAGAAGAAAAAAAATCACTTCACTGGTGTTGACAAAATAGACAATCTAACTAAAGGACTCAATTACTTCTCCAACTGCTTTGATATAATAAAAGCATCCGTAAGTAGCCCCAAAAAACCTCACAAGAACCCACTATTACATTGATGTTATAGAAATGGTTCGTGAAGTTTCTTTAGCACACAACACGTTTTAAACCACCTACAATGCAACATAGATCATCAAATCAGAGGTAGAAGTGTGGGAAAGCACACAAATATGTTATGTAAAGAAAGGAAATTAGTCGGTTGATGGGGATTCCATAGGACAAATCCTCTCTTATCCAAACAGGGGGAAACAACAAAATTTAGAATCCATGTGCTATACAAATCCACATTATACTCCGTATGGGCTTCCATTGTATAACAAGAACCTAAAATAACACTCCGAAACCATATGTCACTTCTAATAAGCAACTAGTGCAGCAGGGTCAAACCTGGAGCAGAGTGACCTGTGCCGACAGGGTGGTTGCTTCTGTCTGAAGTGTTTGTACTTTCCTCTCCAGCTCACTCGTGTAGCGAATCTTCCTTTCCTTTGAACGTGCTGCGGATTGCCTATTAGCTAGAATCCTACATTGGCAAAATAAAAATAGCCAATTGCATCAACTTCAAACATATACCATGACTTCTGAATTATGAATCTACATAAGAAAACCAACTCCAACCAAGATACACAAGTGGGGAAGAACATCTGCTAATCTCTTACAAATTTAGCTTAAACGCATAGCGTATCAATCAGACCAGAGTATAGGACCATGACATATTACTACAAGATTAACCACAAAGAAAAGGATATGATAGAAGAAAATGCTCTTCCCCGACTACAATCACTCTCTCCCCCGATACAGTTCAAGAGTATTATTGTTCAAACACCGAAAAAGAAAAGGAAAAAGAAAAAGAAAAAGAAAAACAGCAAAGAGCCTACCTTTTAGCTCTCTTGGGATCAATCAGCGCAAGCTCCGCAAGTCTATCAGGGGCCATGGACTTCTTCACACCGTCCAGAGCTCCCATGGCTGAGTCAGCCTCAAACGACGCGGAGCAAGATCCGTCCATGGAGTTGCTATGCCTGTGACGGGGTGCTCTCTTCTCCGCCGCTGGCCCGGACTCCCTGGATTCTCCGAGGCCCAAGCCATCGAAGAAGTCCGAGTCCACGGACAGACTCCGGAGGTGGTGGCCCAGGGGACCGGAGGCAGTAGGCCTTGGCTTCGCGGACTCGTCAGAGGACTTGGAAGAGGACTCGACTGCCATGGGAGTGCTACGCTGCGGTGGAGACGGAGACGGCAGCGCAGACAGGTCTAGGTCCGAGGGGTCAAAGAGGAGGAGATCGTCGAGGTTTGGGAAGCGGAAGGAGGTGTCTGAGTGGGCCCTCCGGTGGTAGGACCCGCGGTAGGGGGTCTCCGGCATCTGGTCCAGGTCCACCACGCCCGCTGCAAGCTTTCCCGTGAACTGCGGGTCCATTTGTCCAACCCTCGTGGCTCTGGAGGTGGTGGTGGTGAGCGGTGGTGGTGGGTGGTGGTTGAACGGCTAAGGTAATGAGTAGGTAGTGGTGGGGGGGTGGGGGGAGGGAGTATAATGATGGTCCAAAGCTAGACTGGTGCGTGCAAATGAACCGCGTTAACCCACTCAGCTCTCTTTCACACTTTTTTAAGGACCAAATCAATGATACTGTCTTCGACTTGGGATTTATAGGGTTTGGTATTATAGTTTACCAAAAACTAATGAAAACCTTATACTATAATCACCACTTACCAAATGCATTAAGTTCTTGCCCAGGTGTTTCTAATCAATGAAAGTCTAACATTTGCTCGTATAGACGAGCCTCGTTTTCTCTTTTTTTCAACTTAAGATATTGATTATTATTTCATAGAATAAAGTTAATTATGATTTTTAACATAATTTTAAAATTCAAACCGTGGTTAACAATTGCGGGCATGATGGTCTTGAATGCAGCAACCCTCCCCCCATACACTCAGCTGCGGTGCAAAAACATGGGAACCCACTAAGGTTTTCACTTTAGTCTAATAATCAACCCACCGATGATGCTTGCAACAAGAAGATAGAACTTCAATCCCAAGATTCGTAACGTTTCAAAGATTACGACATTTTACGCTGAGTGCATACTTTTTCTCGATGCCTCTCAAGTCTACTGTGGAATTACCGTCTGGCGGGTTTCCGATGACCCACCTCCCTTTCCTTCTTTGTCGTTTTTGGTCAAACCTACCGCCTGCTTTTGGCTTTGCCCCGGTAATAGAGGAGAGCCTCAAAGCCATAAGTCATGTCTGTACATCTGTATGAATTGCATCCCGTACCTACATAATTTATGTACATTTTTTTCAATCCACTTTTAGTAATCCCTACGAAATGAGTAAATTTATCAAAATTTATGAGGCCCAGTTTGAGCGACGCAAACCTGATCGGCGCTGCAGATGGGACAAGATCTCCATACTGCTTTTGCATCCAAGTCAGACGTGTACGATGGGATTCTACAAGTCTCTGGCGACGATTGGACGTGTTGTTTTGCTGAGCCAGGAGGCTGGTCAACGAAGAGCTTAGAGTCACGGAAAAATGACTTTTCTTTTTTAATTTTTACGTGGGCTTTTGAATTTTTGTAGGGTTCTGAAAGCTCTTGTCAACAAGATCACATGGGAGGTGCCTTAAATAATTCTTCGACGGCATGTCCCGGCGAACAAAATTTGTCCACTTCGTCGGTGGTGAAGAACTCCAGGTTGGGTCAAGGCTATAGTTTTCATATTGATTGACCATCTTTTATATATTCTCTAATGGCGGTGCTTGAAGGAAATCATGACTCAATTTTATAAGATGGGGTGAACGTCAATTTATGGTATCTACGGATGGGATTATATAGAATCGAACCTTTTCTTCAAGACTTCATAAAAGATTTACCATTTTTATCAAAAAGAACGCATCTTTTTCCTATTCGTTTCCCACTTCATTTGAGTTTTGTACTATTAAAAGATTCACAAACTATTGATTACGTCCACTAGGATTAAATTTCCACCATTTTGATATAAGATTTGATAATGATGAACCTAAGTAGAAGACGTGGGTTCTACGGTTGGTCTATAACCGTTTGATGTAGTTTGTGTTAAGGGAAAAAGTTGATTATTCACTATGGGCAAGAATCCCTAGGATGGTAATTTTTCCGACATATCCCACTCATACTAACAGCAAATAGAAATAACTTTAGAAAATGGACGAAAACGATCTTCAAAGATTTTGGTAATTTTTAAACTAACTAGTCCCTAGATTGTATTTTCGATGATTCCAAAAAAAAATATTGATAAAATTTATCCAAAGCAATTGATTCCATATGAGAAGATACAAGAGATTGATTTAATGTCATATATTGATTTGATGTAAGAGATTAGCTTAAGAATTTAGTTTTTTTAGTTTTTTATCTTTTTATTTTCATGGGTTTCACTTCTTGAGTAGAAGAGGCTCATCTTAAGTAAAAGTGGCTCATCCAATTATACGATCAAGCTTGTAATGAATTTAAAGGCATTTTATTTCTTCTTTTTTATTTTTTATTTTTTTGTAATCATGTCATAACATCCTTTTGAGTACTTTAGGTTGAATGGATCTCACTATTAGAATCGGTTGTGTCTTGATGAGAAGAGACTTTGATCTTATCTGAATTCCATTGCTTGGGAGGTCTTTAGTAAGGTCACCAACACACTAGTTACATTGTTCAAAAACCTACGAATGATGGGAGACTAACGTATTTCACAAAACGTAGATATCCTTTATATTGACAAAAATCTGTAATTCGAGGTCCAAATACAACATTTCACTAAAGAGAGAATGAGTAGATGTTGTTGAAGATACGCGTTTATATTCCCTTATGTTGAATGATAATCTTTCCATATAGCGAAGTCACATTGAGAAAGTATTTGTATAATTGGTAGGAAATTATTTGTTTCATTTTATTTGTTCATTCCCATATTTGTAAATCCCTACATTATATAGGGAAGTCTCTTGTACGTTGTAAATTAATCAATCAAAGGGTTCTCTTTCATGCTCCTTTTCTCTTCGTTTTCTCTCCCTTTGTGACATGGTATCAAGAGCCATCTTTCCTCTCGCTTCCGCACTTTCATCTTTCTGATTTCCATTACTTTTCTCTCTCTCCCATGTTGTTCCTTGCTAACCTGCATCACAGCATTAGAACCTTCGGTGTGGAAATCAACAATCAAATTTCACCAAAACTCAACACAAAACCAAACATTTTACCTTTTTTTTTACCGTCACCATGCCCAAGTCAACCAAGCCTCTCGCTGCCACTCCAAATCTAGATGAGCCCATCATTAAGGACATCACGTATGCTCCTCCCTCTCCCAAGCAAAACCCCTCTGCTTCAGGTTTGAATACCTTGCCTATCACGGCCCTTCCACCCTCCTCTGGCCCTTTTGACTCTACAGCCTTAGACCCCACTGCTCTGGCCCCCTCTCTGTCATCCCCTCTTTGGCCTTACTGGCCCTCATATTATCTCCCTGCGGGCCTTGGGCCTTACCCAACCCAGTCCACTACTGGGCCGCACCCCTACCCGCCTCCCTCCTCCGTCTCCTTTCCCCCCGGGCCTGACCCATCTCCCCCGCCCTAGGTCCCCACTGGACCGGGCCCGACCCCTCCGGTTTCTCCCCTGAACCCGGGGCAACCCGCTGGGCCAAATCTTGCAGACTCAAGTAGCAATCCCTACCCGTCAGGTCACCATCCCTACCCGTCGGGTAGCAATCCCTACCCGTTTCCCTTCGTCGTCCCCTATTCCGCTGCTGCCACCGGCGGTCGTCCTGAACCAAGCGATCCCCTCTTCACCGCCGTCTCCGATGGCCCCGAACTCCGCCTGGTCCCTCATCTCCTCACCGGCGTCGACAATTATTCCGTCTGGGCACGCAAATTTCGTCGCGCCCTCGTCACGAAGGACAAAGACGATTTTCTCGATGGATCGGTGCCCCTCCCGTCTGCCCCTCATCTTGTTCGCCAATGGCGTAAATGTTCTCAACTCGTTCGGACGTGGATCGGAAACGCTCTTTCGTCGGACGTCGCTGCCGGGCTCCCTCCCACCGAAGATGCCCAGATTCTCTGGGATAGCATTCGGGAGATGTATGGCCGCATCGATCGTGTCCGATTGTTCCAAATCGACCAATCTCTGGTCGATCTGCGACAAGGGAACCTTTCGGTCGCAGTCCTTTTCAATCGCTTCGTTGCTCTTTGCAACGAACGCGATCAAGCCGAAGAAACCCTAGAGGGTCCCGACTCCACTTTGCGCCAATATCACAAGATCAAGGAACAAAATCGGCTGATTAGGTTTCTTTTGAGTTTAAACGAAACTTACAGTGTTTTCCGCTCTCAGGTTTTGACGATGGAGCCTCCGCCGTCGTTACGCCGCCTCTACCATCTGGCCGTTCAGGAAGAAAATCAACGCCTGGCCTCCTCGGAGTATCTTCGCGTTGGCGACTCGGTGATCTTGGCCTGTTGCGCGAATGACTCTCAGAGAGCTCTCGCCTCTCGTGGGAGAAGCAGCTCTCTCGCAAACTCAGCGTTTAGGGCTTCTGAGACCGTTTCGCGCTTACCCCTGTTTAGCGCGGACGGTCCAGATCAAAACCCTAGATCGAACAGTTCTCGGTTGATTGATCCCGCGCATCTATCCGACGGCTCCCAGCGCGTAATCGCGCATCTATCCGACGGCTCCCAGCGCGTGACCACTGCACCCGCAGTCAAGCAAACCAACGGTGCGCGCTCCTCCTTCAATTCGCACCGATCTGACGGTCCGCTTGCATCCCGCAACCGATCCAACAGTCCAAATAATTTGTTTTGTGATTACTGCAAACGGCGCAACCATACTAAAGATCGCTGTTGGAAATTGCATGGAAAGCCTCCTGATCGTGCTCC
The DNA here is from genome assembly GCA_028551475.1 of Casuarina equisetifolia. Classification (NCBI taxonomy): domain Eukaryota; kingdom Viridiplantae; phylum Streptophyta; class Magnoliopsida; order Fagales; family Casuarinaceae; genus Casuarina; species Casuarina equisetifolia. Next base: position 23,251,067 of record CM052356.1, read on the forward strand.
TTTTGAATCCAAAGCTTATTCAAATGCCCTCACCTCCTCTGATGGGCCTAATCCTCTGCTTACTGAGGCCCAAGTCCAACAAATTATGCAGGCCTTCAATCACAACGGAGCCCCTGACAAAATTGCCAGTTTTATAGGTACTTCTTTTTGTTTTTCAAGTTCCCTTACATCGACTACATGGATTATTGATTCTGGTGCTAGTGATCACATAATTTGCAACAAAAATTATTTTTCCAAAATTTATCCCCAACCATCCTCCATGTCCGTTCGTCTTCCCAATGGAAATTTTACATCCATCTCTGCCATTGGTGATGTTATTCTCAGTGCTCATCTCACACTCACAAATGTCCTCTTTGTCCCCGAATTCCAATTTAATCTCATCTCTGCTTCTAAGCTTTGCTCTCATAATAATTGTCGTCTCATTCTCGATTCCACTCTTTGTCTCTTTCAGGCCCGTTCGACTGGCAAACTGATGGGCTTGGGTAGTGTTCACCAAGGTCTTTATTTTTGGGTTCCTTTTCCAGCCAAATTTGGATTTTCCAGTTGTATTTCCCCCTCCAAGGGCACCTTTTGTAATGCAAATTTCAATAATAATAATATTTCTCTGCTTCACCAACGACTGGGTCACAGTGCTTCCTACCCATCTCCCAAATGTCCCATCTGTCCTCTCGCTAAACAATCTCGCACTCCCTTTTCCTCTAGCACTTCCCGTGCCACCTCTCCCTTTTCCCTTATCCACTTGGACATTTGGGGACCATATCACACCCCACATCGTGATGGTTCTCATTTCTTCCTTACCCTTGTTGACGATTTCTCTCGCGGTACTTGGATTTTCCTCATGCAATCCAAATCCCAAGTCTTAACCCATCTCACTCGTTTTTTTACCCTCATTCAAACCCAATTCCACACTTCTGTTCAGCGTGTTCGCACGGACAATGTCGTGATTTTTTTAATCACGCTTGTTCTTCCTTTTTCCACTCTCATGGTATTTTACATGAGAGCTCCTGCACTTATACCCCCCAACAAAACGGGGTTGTCGAACGTAAACACCGCCATCTTCTTGAAGTTGCTAGAGCCCTAAAATACCAAGCCTCCATTCCCGACCATTTTTGGGGCGATTGTGTGATCACTGCCGCTTACTTCATTAATCGCATGTCATCTCGTGTGCTTGCTGGACAGACTCCTTTTGCTCTTTTATTTGGAAAGCCACCAGACACTGGTCATCTTCGTGTCTTTGGCTGTCTGTGCTATACTACCACTGTTGGGCATCGGGACAAGTTGGGCCCTCGCGCCACCCGTTGCATTTTTATGGGCTATCCTTCCTTACAGAAAGGGTACCGTGTTTATGATCCCTCTACTGATCGGTTCTTTATCAGTCGGGATGTGGTTTTTCATGAAGATACTTTCCCTTTCCAGCTATCAGATGGCCCCTCCGAGTCGCCTCTCGGACCTCGGCCTTTCTTATTTGATCTTGCGGATGACCAGCCTCCCTTATTACCCTTGATTGGGCCTCCTGCTCCTAGTGTTCTGCCAGTTTTACCCACTGCCTCGTCCCTACCTAATCCTGCATCCCCGACCCGATTACCTTTTGAGACCTTTCCTCATGCCATTGCCCTTGATGATTCCTTGGCTATCGTTCCCTATCAGCCACCTCCTGTTGGTTCTCCTCCGGCCTCTTCCCTTGTTGCAGCACCACGCCGTTCTGGCCGTTCTACTCGTCCCCCTACTTGGACAAAGGATTACATTTGTTCCTCCGTCCACAGGACCGGCACTCGCTACCCTATTTCCCTCTACACCGGTTTTGACCGCCTCTCACCTGATCATCTCTGCTGCATCAGTCGCATCTCTTCCAAAGTGGAACCCTCCTCCTATCCTGAGGCAGCTACCGATCCCAAATGGCAAGCTGCCATGGCCGATGAACTTCGTGCTCTTGTTGATAATCGCACTTGGGATGTCGTTCCTCGACCCTCTCATCGGCGACCCATTGGTTGCAAATGGGTTTATAAGATTAAACATCGGGCTGATGGGACCATTGAACGATACAAGGCTTGTCTAGTCGCTAAAGGTTACACCCAAAAGGAAGGCTTTAACTATCAGGACACCTTCTCTCCTGTTGCTAAGGAAGGTACCATGTGTTCCTTTATTGTTGTTGCTGCTTTTCGAGATTGGTCTCTCCATCAGATGGATGTCCATAATGCTTTCCTTCATGGTGATCTGGATGAGGAGATTTACATGGATCTTCCCCCGGGATTACGTAGACAGGGGGAGTCTAAAGTGTGTCGTCTTCGTAAATCCCTGTATGGTCTTAAGCAAGCTTCCCGACAATGGTATGCCAAGTTCACTTCTGCTCTTCTCTCTGAAAATTTCCGTCAATCCCGACATGACTATGCATTATTCATATGGCGCAAAGGCGGTTCTTCTATCTACCTATTGATCTATGTCGATGATATCTTAATCATGGGGAATAACCTCCTTGCTATTGATCGTTTCAAGAAATTCCTGCACTCCACTTTTCGCATAAAGGATTTGGGACCTCCTAAGTATTACCTCGGCATTGAGATTGCTCGTTCAGACAAAGGGATTTGCCTCAGCCAGCGAAAGTTCGTCTTGGAAATTATCTCTGAGGCTGGTTTATCAGGATGCAAACCTGCCATCATTCCATTTGAACAAAGTTTGAATCTCACCACTCCAGAGTTTGATGTGGGCATGTCACCTCCAGATGAGGACCCCCCACTCAAGGATCCTTCAATTTACAAACGGTTGGTTGGAAAATTTATCTATCTCACCATGACGAGACCTGATATTTGTTATGCAGTCCAGATTCTCAGTCAATTCATGCATGATCCAAAACAATCCCACATGAATGCGGCCTTGAAGGTAGTAAAATACTTGAAAGGGTGTCCAGGTTTGGGAATTCTCTTATCTAGAAATTGCAACATGGAAATGACAGCTTATTGCGACACAAATTATGCCACTTGCCCTATGAGCAGAAGATCGACAACAGGATTCTGTGTAAAATTGGAAAATTCCTTGCTATCTTGGAAAACAAAGAAACAATCAACCGTTTCTTTGTCATTTGCCGAATCGGAATATCGTGCTATGGCTAAAACCACATGTGAAGTCATCTGGTTGAGAGGTCTTCTTCGGGATCTAGGAGTTCATGTCAAAGGTCCTACTCTCCTATTCTGTGATAATGATGCCGCTCTTAAACTCGCTGCAAATCCAATGGTCCATGAACGGACAAAACATATTGAAGTAGATTGTCATTTTACGAGAGACAAGATTCAAGAAGGAATTATCAAGACAAGAGAGATTCGGACTACGGAGTAGCCAGCCGACATTTTCACCAAGGCTCTTTGTCACAGACAACACACGTATCTCCTGAACAAGCTAGGCGTATTCGATGTCTATAAACCACCAAAGCCGCCAGCTTGAGGGGGAGTGTTGAAGATATGCGTTTATATTCCCTTATGTTGAATGATAATCTTTCCATATAGCGAAGTCACATTGAGAAAGTATTTGTATAATTGGTAGGAAATTATTTGTTTTATTTTATTTGTTCATTCCCATATTTGTAAATCCCTACATTATAAAGGGAAGTCTCTTGTACGTTGTAAATTAATCAATCAAAGGGTTCTCTTTCATGCTCTTTTTCTCTCCGTTTTCTCTCCCTTTGTGACAGATGTTATTGTTATAGAAGGGCATGCCAAAGGGAGATGGCTCTGTGGCGGAAATCAAGGCAATAGATAGAGGAAGAAAGGCCTTGTGGGGTGACTTTACCCGTGAACTAACAAAAGCAACTAAATCAAGTAGAAATCTATCTAAAGAAGAAAGTTTGAAAAAGTATTGTCATGTGGACAAACCTCCGCAATTAGAAAGACAATCCTAAAGACTTTATTAAAACGTGTTTCAATATATCAAAAGATGTGAAGCAAAAATTGAAGAAAATGAAATAAAAATTAGTAACTTCAACATAAAAGCTATTTGTCATGGGCTCCTCTCATGTTGAGAAGATAAGTGCCAGTTTTTTACTATATAAGAAGGTCTGTTTACTCTTCTTATTGGACTAACTTTTTGAAATAGAACTTTGGACTCATGACACGAAATATCAAAGTCAAGTTATGATTAAACCCGATCACTTACAATTGCTATCTCCTAATGTAGGCTAAGCAATGAACTTAATTCACATTATAGGCAATGTGGATTTAGTGATGAAGAATGTTACAGACTTCTCCCACATTAGAAAATAAATGAGAGTTTGTGACCATATAAGGGAGTCTTGTGATTCCTTATATTGGGTTAACCTATTGATATGAAACCCAAACTCATGACATAAAAGACCTGAATATTCAAAGGCTTTGTCGTCGGCATAAATAATAAAACTAGTCACAGATATTTTTTTGGACACTTAAAGTCTTCGTAGAAACCACTCAGAAAAACTGCAAAACAACAAATAAATCTTTACAAGATACGTTTAGGGTCAAATTGCGATCAATGCTTCAAAATGGGGGGTGTTTTGAAGTTCCATAAAGTTGCCGCGTGCTTTAGTTATGGATTTCTGAACCGTGGCTATGGACAAAAAATTCAAGTGTACTTTTGACCTTACCCCATGCCATGAAGTGCATCCATTGGCCATTACCACTACAAAGTCTTTCAAATTTCTTTCACTAGTCCCATCTCGTTGACATTTATCATCTCTAAATTGTCCTACCTGTATGTTTCATACTTGACTGTATGTGAGCAGACATTTTGTTTTCAACTGCTTAACAAATAAACCATAGCTCACATGAAGTAGATTCCCCTGTTGTCATAAGAAATTTTCCTATTTGACCTTGCACCTCATTAATGCTTTTACTAAATGATGTTGGACAAATTGCACTACCAAGAATAAGACAAAAGCCAATCCTAATTTGTTACGAAACCAAGAACAAAAGTTATTTATGAAAAATAAAAGAAGATATTCTATTCCAATTTAAAAATATGTATAATATTATCAACAAATATCTAACTCAATTAAAAACAAGTACTGTGTAAAACTTCTTAGTCTTAAGTTTGACACTTAAGTGTATAAATTTAAGTGTATATATAAAATAAATTAATAAACTAAGAAAAAAAAAGTTACCTAATCATCTAGCTTAATATTAAGTTAATAGATATTCTAATCAGAAAGTTTGCAACGCTTTGTGGATATGAATTAAGTGTATATATTGTAACATTAAAAGAAATTATATAATAATATGAACATGATTTATAAGGGAAGATGCAAATAGGAGCGAGAAAAATACCACTAATTCTTTTTTCTTTTCAAGTCTTCATTTATGGAGGTGGAAGACAAAATTACTGATTTGCAACATAGGAAGATTCACGTTTGACGGGTCTGGTGCGCCTAAATTGTGGTATCAACTCCGAACAAAATGTCTTCTGAACTGGGCTAGCACACCCTCTGATTAAACCCGTCTACTCTGGAGTGGGTCTAGGCTGAACCAAGCAGCACTTGCTGTCTGTAAGGGACCTTGTCGAGCCTGCTACCTTGATGGGCTTCCGATGGTGGCTCATTGCTCTCAATTCTCACAGCAGGTGGTGCTCGCTCCCCGGTTGGAGATAGATTTTCGCCCTTCTACCACTGATCTTGCCATTTGACAGCAGATATACTCATTTAACGTTAAAGCTTGTCGTACCATAGAAATCTAGATCTTCCAACTTGATGGAGATATGGCTTCTCTTGCTGGCCGACGCTTTTTCAATGCCAGTGTCTCCTTTGATTGCTAAATAATTATTTGGTAAGAAAGAGCGGAAAAACATAAACAAGATAAGAAAAGTCTGTTCTATTTTAGAAGCTGGAGAATGAAAGGCTCACAAAAATTCAACCTGCTTTAGTACCATATTGCAAAACCTGCACAATACTGTGATCATGATTTTTATAACTAGTAGAAATGCTGTTCATTTCTGTCTTGTCAATTTTTTGTTGGTGGAGTTAGGTGATGAATTTAATGATTTGCAAAGACGGAAGTTTCCTAAAGAAATTCACATTTGGTTGGAGTAGAGGGCCAAAGTGTCCGAATTCTCCTTAGCAGGAAAATCTTAAGTAATCATAAGTAATAGACGATTAAAAGAGGTATTGAGCTATTAATATCCCTTTATTCATTCAGATTTTCCTATATATAAAGGTGTCATAGCAAAATGATAAAAACTACTTGGAATCATCAAGAAACATTTAGAATTACTCAGAAAATATTCTTTAAAGGCTATATTCTTATTTTGTACTCACCTGCAATTCTTACTCTTGTAACACACTATATTTGTCGTTCCCAAAAGGGTAATAGATGATTAATTCATATTTGTTGAGAGAGAATGATTAGAAAAAGTAGGCCTCCTCCTTGGTAAAACCAAGCGTTAATTCTCTGCATAACATTGCATGTGGGTTTGCCTCCATTTTTGCATCTCTCCTTCCCTGTTGCGTCCTTTCCTTCACTCATTAACACCATCTTCTGCGAATCTCTTTTCATGTTGTCTTGTTTTCTTATTAGCTTATTAAAAAATGTTTTCGATTTTTGAAGTATCCATTAAGAAACTGACCGGAAAGGATGCAACTCTAATACTTTTGTAAGGGTTGCTTGAATGACTTTGCCTTAGCCAATATCGTCCACTCAGTCGCATACACATCTAAGAGAACCGTATAAAAAATGTTAAAGATGAGCGTGGTTCCAACTTTGTACTAGGCGCTATCTCGATTTGAAGATCTTCTTTCCTAAATTCTAAACCACAGGAAATGACAGAAGTCTAGGCGTATTGGGGGGGCACTAAAGAGAGGCGTGTTGAGGCTTTCTATGCCCTCAACAGAAGATACACGTTATCTGGTAGAAGACAAGACGTGACCACCAATTGGTTTTGATTTGCAGAAGTTGCACCTCACCTTCCTCCACCAATGATTTTCTCCACAATCATCCCTGAATGCAGCCTAAACCTAGCAACGCATAACGTACGACAGGATCAAGACTAGCAATGATGCAATACAAAATTTCCTCGGAGGACGACTTCTTGTCATACACATGGACAATTAGAGGGCCTCCCCAACTAAGTTGCATAATAAACTTCTAGTCTTGTTTCCTTCAATTGTGGAAACGATATTGATAGAAATTCTTTCTGTTTTTGCCCTATCCTTCTTCAATAAGATCTTACGTGGAACCAAAGCTTTTCTGTTATGCCTCCACTTTCATAATTTATCGTGAATGGACCTAAAAGTGAAAAGAGAAATCCCAAAGGGTATTTGATCTTTTTTCTATTCTAGTAAACGAAAAAATAAATGAAATAAAACAAGAAAGAATGGAACCTTACATTGCTGTTGCCACTGGGATTAAAAATACCTTTCCCCTTTCATATTGCAGTCAAGAACTTAACAATTCTCTTCTTTTCAATGACCAGCACTGAAACCAATTGAACCCAGCATCAAATGGCAGCGTTGTAATGGAGTGCTTTAGTTGTTTGGTATTTGGCCTTCTTTCAAAACTTTTAAGCTTGTGGGCTACCAAGGTATACAATAATATCAAGTGAGGCTTGGGGGACTAACACTTTTAAGCTTTTTTTAAAAGATAGTTCGAATCCTTTATTATTTGTGTTGAAATTTTCAATATATGTCATACTATTAATATATTAGTCTATTGTACTTTTTCTGTTCGAAATTGTTCTCCTTTCTTACAAATTAGTTTTAAGGAAAGAAATAAATATTTTAATAAGATATTAAACCTAAGTTTCAACTGAAACATTCATTCACTTATAATTGTGTAGGTTCTTATTAGAAGTATTTCTCTACAATTGGAGGACTTTTTTAAGTTTGATGTGTGTTCCACATTACCATTAAACTTGTTTAAGTTTGCTCAACCGCAAGACAAAAGTACGAACAATGACCACTGAAGAATTCTCCCAGTAGTGGCTTTTATGACAATAGTAGGGAATCAATATTGATGGTTTGAGTGGGAAGTTGAAGGGAAAGCAGACTTAAAGTAACCTAATTCCGTGATTTCGTTGAATAGGATAATGGGAGTGGGTGATAGTCGTCTGGTTAGCACACTCCCACCAATTTCTTATGTTATCTTATTCCCACTTCCTCATCACTACCTTTTCTGTATCAATGCTTTTCCACCACTTTAGTGCTTTCCTCTTCAGCAATCCATATTTGAGCATTGTTTTTCATTGTAGGATCTCACAAGGAGCAAACTAATCAACCCTGGAAGCTTGGGGCATGATGAAGATGTGGACCCAAAAAGCTAACTACTGCTGAAGAGGACAACTAGTTATGTAGTACAACATGAAATAATGGAACGTTCAAGGTATCATTCTCAAAGATATACTTTACATGAATTTACTTAACGGTACAACGTCTCGAGGTGTTTCACATGCCACTGAAAAAGTTTACTATTACTCCACCCGAAAATTCTTGAAGATCAGGTGATATTCATCCCAGCTTTACGCTATCAATCCAGCTTAAAACGGTAGCTGTTGCACCTGCATGTTTCTTACGTCCTATCAACCTTAGCGTGGTCTAGGCGTTGCAAATTCGTGTACTTTAGAAAGGTGAGTGGTTCAAACAGCTAGCGGGTATGGACAATCCCAGAAACTAAACAATGGAGGTTTTGAGACTAGATGTTCAAAGAAGAAAGCTTGTCCAATTTACGATTGTGAATTAAAGGCAGGCAGCACCCATGTGCTTATCCCGTCCTAACTCATACGTTATATAGTTTCGGCAGCCTATCCCTCCACAATGATAACCTAGTCATGCTGTTGGCAACGCTCCAGTCAGAAAAATGCATGTCAAAGGTTCCCGGCACAACAGTCCACGCAAACCTTTGTAACCAACTAGGTTCTCTCACCCAAAAGGGTGTTTAACTCATTGAAATACGATAACCGAAGTACTCGAAGGGGACCAAGAGGTTTTGTTTCCTCGTTTGCTTTATTGCTTGTAGTCATGTTGGTGGTCATTCTTTAGTCGTGAAGAATGAGACCGGTGTAACCGCCATAAAGTGTTTCTCCTTTTCATTCGACCTTTCGGATAAATTGTCGATGTTCTCTCTGTTCTTCCTCGGAGTAGTAATTCACCCAAGAATTCTATTTCCGTGCTGACATTCTCTTCCCTTTCACATGCTTTTCTTTGTTAACTTTCTCGTGTACAATATTTTGGTGTCCTGTAATAGTTCTATTAAATGACACAGTTTCAGCAGCAGGATTGCAATGATAATCAGGGACCAAAGTTAGTTCAATATCCATCATGGTCAGATATTCTAAAGGTCTGGATGGTGGATAGTTCTTTTCCTTTTTAATATCTTTACCATCAACTTATTTGTTTTCTTTAACCTAGCATCATCTATCTTGTTAATCATTCATCTTGCTTTGAAGGTAAAATGGTTTTCCCTTTCAGTGGGCATAACCTCAAATAGGTTTTGCAGAGACGTGCTATTGCTATCTCTAGTAGTTCTGATAAACAAGTAATACTTTTGCAGGATGCAAAAAAGCATACGCCATCCATGAGGATTACTTCCTTTCTTTTCTTGTAAGCAGATTCGTTTGAAAAGTTTTTATTGGAAACTGTGAGGAAACATTTGCAGAAAGGCCAGGTGATATTATTTGTGTGAGCAACAAAATAGGCTAAAGGCACAAAAACTTCACTTGAAAGATTTCATGGACTAAGAATTTGGATTTTTAGAATGCTTCAAGTAATCTAGGTCTGTTCTACCCATTCTTGAGCCCCATTACAATCAGGTCCATGCCAACCCCATTCTGTCAATATACTTGGCTAATAGGCAGCCATATGTAAGTGGTGCTGACATAATTTCTCCACTAGTGGGCATACCCCACCCCTTCTTCCACCTTGGTTAGAGATCACCAACCATAAATACCCATCTCCAGGGCGTGTGTCCTCCACGCTTCTTCAGCTCCTTCTCCACATTTTCTCCTTCCTTAGTAGCAAATCTTATTAGTTTCCCTTACTCTTTTCCATGGCAGCCAACCAACGCTCCCAGAATGAGGCCAAATTCACCATGCCCTTCACTGACCTGGAGCAGCAGTCCTCGCTGGAGCTCGAAACCAAGGAATTTGACTACTCCAAAAGATCCCAGTGGCTACGTGCTGCTGTCTTAGGAGCCAACGATGGGTTGGTCTCAACAGCCTCATTGATGATGGGTGTTGGAGCAGTTAAAGAGGACATAAAACTCATGATACTCAGTGGCTTTGCTGGTCTTGTTGCTGGAGCTTGTAGCATGGCCATAGGAGAGTTTGTGTCCGTGTACTCACAGTTGGACATAGAGGTGGCTCAGATGAAAAGAGACAGGCAAAGGGGAGATGGTGGAGATAGGGAAGGGGAAGAAGAGGGAGAGAGAGAGGGCTTGCCGAACCCCTTGCAAGCTGCTGCAGCCTCAGCTCTTGCCTTTTCTGTGGGTGCAATTGTTCCATTACTTGCAGCTTCGTTTGTAAAGCAGTATAAGTTGAGGGTAGGGATGATTGTGGGGACAGTAACCTTGGCTTTGGTGGTTTTCGGGTGGCTAGGGGCCTTCCTAGGCAAGGCTCCAGTATTTAGGTCTACTGCGAGAGTTTTGGCTGGAGGTATGCTTGCCATGGGTATAACCTTCGGGTTAACCAAGCTTATTGGATCAAGTGGACTGTAAAACATTCTCAACCCTCCCTCCAACCTCGTTACTGGGGATATACTGTGATCTTTCTTCTTCCTCTTCGTAATGGATGGAATAAAAAGTGTGCCAGTTTTTCTCTTTTCTTTGTCTTTCTCTTTCTCCTGTTGTATCTTTCCATGAGAGAAAGCTAAACTCAATTAATGGTGCATGACAACTTTTGTATAAGTGCAACTTTCTTTCTTATCTCTCTCCCCCCACTCCCTCTCTTCCTTTCTCCTAAACGACGAATTGGGCTTCTCTTTAATGGCAAAGTTTGAGGTGAACGCGAGACTCGGGAAATAACCAGGTATAGCTAACAAAAGCCTTGAGTTTTATCAGTGGAGAAACTTTACGTTCCGTCCCGACAGTGGAGAAAAGCATATTGGTTTGCAGAGTTCCACTCTACCACTCAAAGAGAAGCTCCGTTGTCCATTCTGAGTTGAAGAATAAGACGTCGTAATTTAGCTAACCTCTTAGCACGCACATATGCAAGGGTGACAATCCCACAACCAACATGGATATCGTGGCTTGTCGTCAGAATTATCCATTGCCCTTAATGTTATAGAAAGTATATACAGTACCAGTTGTTAATACCCACTCTCACCAAAAGTAAACTTAAAAATAAAAGAAATAACTTTATTTTTAAACATTATTTAATAATTGTACTTTTTTATTTACAAATTTTTGTCATTTACACTTTCATATACACCACGCATATCTAAAAAGTTCAAAATTAAACAAGTTTAAACAAATTAACTTAACTTTAATACTATGCATCTTAGGCTTTTTTTTATACGATATCAAAGTTAAGATAAGGCTTATTTCAAATTCTATTTAACCTAAGCCCTCATGGTATACAAAAGTTATTGAAAAATGTAATCTCATATTAGACAAATTAGTCTAACGTTATATCAAGGGAACATCAATTATGTATAATATTCAGCCCTTGAAATTTGTAACGGATAACTCGTTTGTTCATTCATTATGTGCTTTGAAATGACACAACTTATTGTAAAGGATGTGAGTGTAGATTTGGAACTTGTCTGAGAACACGTACCCCAAGTCCTTGGCTGAGGGCCTGCATCTGTCATCTGCTTTATTAAAGCCGAACGTAGTGTAGTCGTGCACTCTGCTTGTAAAGTGAAAATCCTGACTCTTGAAAGTTCGAAAAGACAACGACGGGCGTGATCCCGACACAAAAACCTTTCATTAAGTATTTTTCTAGCAGCACTTCTGCAGATAATGCTTCCAACTTATCTCTTGTTGCCATTTGAGATACTTTAGAGAGAGGACAATTCTCATAGGATTCCCCCTAATCAACCAGTAAATTATGTCCACGACAAAGCTTTCCTACAATGCCTAGCAAAGATATTTTGATCCAAAGCCATTGGTTCTGATCAGAGTCCTATTTTGATCCAAAGACAGTTTTGAAGACTGGAAAACACTAGTTCATACAACTTTAGGAAGAACAAAATCAAGATGACGTGATTTGGAACTACTGTAACTACTACTTTACTATGTGTTTTTATACACTGATCGGAGTACAGTAAAATGATACTAATCTAAAACTTGATTAAAACCCATCTTTGACCAATAAGCAGCATCTGTCATTTTTCTAAAGTTAAGAAACGTCACAATTCTGAAGAGATGTGTCAAAATTCTACTTTGATAATTAAGGGGTAAAGGTGCATGGAATTAGATTTCATCCAAATAAGGTAAAAGAGAAAAAGAAAAAGAAAAGCTTAATGGGGGACAAACCATCATTTTTCTGTCGACAAAGAATCATTTCTCGGTAGTTTCATAAAACCTGCTCACCTTATGGGATCCTCATGTCTCCTCCTCAACTCCCTCGGAGCAAGTCTTCAATATTATATGCCTTCCTAACCCTTTCATATAAGACCTATTATAGCCATCCGTAGTCCAACATAGATTATTCCTGGATACCTTACAGAAATTATTTGAAAAAACTCTTTGAATTATTCAAAACCGGTACTGACAATGTTGGTGACAGAAAACTCATGCAGAACATCAACATGCAAAACTGACACTAAATTTATACATGAGCTGATATTATTAACCCCAGAACATAATTCAATTCAATTTCATGGAGCAGAATCATCAAAGAGAACTTTATAAAACCGTTTTCTTTCTTCTGGGTCAAACAGACCACCCAACTTATCCCCCTGATCATCACTATCGGAAACTTTAGAGCTTCTGCCCTTGTTTTTATCTGATCGAGGCAAAACCATGTGTTTCCTTTTCTTCTCTAAGTTCATCAAATGGTGCCTCCGGTTATATTCATGAAGCCCCTCAAGCATTAGCTCCCCAAATTTTTCTTTCACAACAACTAGAGGATCTTTGTCAATCAATTCTGATCCTTTATATCCCTCTCTAAGAACCACTGTATATATCTGATACTTATTTGAAATGTAAAATATGCCAGGGTGCTTCAGCAGCAAAACGTTCAATTTCTCAGGCAAGCCAAACTCTCTCCTAAAATGGCCTAGCTTCAAAATTGATGCTTTCTTCCACAGCGTCAATGACAAGAACTCGTGCACCAAGCCCACATTCCTCTTCTCCATCTCCTTCGATCCCTCTGCTAACCCTCTAGGGTCCAAGTAAGGTGAAATATAAGGAGCTGCATTAAAATCCTGAAATCTTTCCCATGACTTCACCCAGGTTGAGGGCAATGAACATGAAAAAGATGGCTGAGAACCCTGCTTCTGAGCAGCAGCTTCAATCACAGAAACTGCTAATTCAGGTTTCCATGAAACCAGTTCAATCTCCAGTGAACTCCGCCTCCCACTATAATTAACAATCCGAAACATATCTGAATATTTTGGCACAATTCGAATTAGATAGTCATCTGGAACACCAAAATTCCTCTTTATTTCATTAAGTTTAACAACATTTAGTCTACGATTCAAGCTCATCATAAGCAGCTTTGCCAGCCTCTCAACAAATACTGGTTCCTGCATATCTTTGACAGCTTCTTCCTCTTCTACCAAAAACCTCATCCGCTTTGTCAGCCGGAAGTAGTACTCATCAGCTTCAAGATAGACTTCAAAGCAGCATGGGTATTTTTTGAGCCAATTGAGAGCTCTGCCTTGCAGATCAAGGGTTTTGAATTTCTTCTGGAGTAATTTCACCGGCATTTCCTGGTTTGGATATCGAAGGATTATGTTCTTGATCTGATTATTGACTATCCATCGACGATTTCTAGATAGAGCTGATTCAAAATCTGCATCCTTCTTCATTGACCAGAGTGAAAAATTTCGAATAAGTTGCTGAAGAGAAGATGGTGGAGTATGGAGATGAGAACTACCGTAATGAAGATTTTTCTGAAACATCCTAATCACCATATTGCAGTTCTTTACACAAACCACTTCATGGAGATAGGAAAATAAAAGCAAGAAGTGATAAAATATGATAGCTTCACAAGAATCAGACTCAGGAATTGTAGGCTCACTTCATCTTGTTACTCTGAGGTTGTGAGTTCGAAAGCAAATCCAAGCTTTTGATCTCTTAAAATGAATGGAGCAGAACTGAGAGAGATGTTTCTAAATGAAGGATATAATTACGCAGTACTGGAGATCACAGAACCAAGCCAAAGGGTTTATGCAGGAGTCTACCTTTGGAACCTCCTTAAGATATTTTCAACCGCACCACCCCATTTCCATGAAGATCAAACCCAATGATACCGGCTCTCAAGCAATTTCCACCAGCGCATTAAGAGACTATAGCAGTTGGACAAAGAATGGGGTCCCTATAAACACAAAATGATACAAATTTAAGCTTCAAGAAAATAAAAACAAAAATCTCAAGGGTTCTAAATGGAAGCTCAGTCCAGCGTATTCCAACTCCATTAACAAGCTTCCAACAACTGCTTCTAACCAACGCAAACAAAAAATTTCTGCATTTGATATAAAATTGGGCTGATATGAGTTTCGTGTTTACTGAATTGTAAACACAATCTCAGGCGTCTAATTATGAACGACCCAAAACTTAAAAAGCACAAATCTTTCATTTACAAGAACTACCTTTTTCTCAGAAATTAAGCAGTGCAGTGAGGGAACAAAAACACAAGCAGCTATAGTGAAGAAATAGGGTCGCCAACATAGCAAAGTTATGAAGGACTGTAAAGAAGCCCTCACCGTGCAATTCGTTGAGAAGGTTAGACTTTGTTGAAGCGATTCGGCGAGTTTAGGAGCTTTGGCAGATGAACGTTGTCCGGGAACAAGGGGACGGAGCAGAACAAGCCCTGTCGCTGGATGTCGGGTTGTTTCGGCCAACCCGACTCATGTCCACGGAGCCCGGAGAAGTAGTACGGGTAGTGATCAAAACCCTCGTCAGCACCAATAAAACTCGCTTAAAATTTGAACGTTTTAAGAGTACAATCGGAAAATCTGGGGAAATTAGGCCACTTACAGAATTATTATGCATTCTAGTTTAGCACAAGAATCACACAAACAAACAATAGTAACATTTTCCATCTTAATGGAATTTTGAAAGCAAAACCATTTTCTAATCGCTTATCTTTTTCCAAGGAGACGGTTGTATGATTTCGATCTTTCAGGCATTGCTTTTTCTCGGAGGTACGTTTGCAGCATGCCAAGCATAGTAGCAAAGATGAGCCCGTGCTTAGAGGGAGATTAAGTTCCAACCACAATAGCAATCACGAGCCCTTGGTAGCTTGATGGGGAGATTAAGTCCCAACCATAATAGCAACCACGAGCTCTCCTCGCTTGAAAAGAAAAAGAAAGCATGGTAGCAAGCTTTGAAGAACACAAGGATTATACGCTAGAGTATAGATTCACCCTTTCTTTTCTTCTTCCTTTTTTTACCCTTAACTTTTTCTTATCCCCTTAAGAGGGCCTGCTTCATAATAAAAATATGATAAAAAGTGTATATTGTCCTAGTCTCACAAGGACCGACGGCAAATGGAAGGAAAGCAAAAGCCCCCCCCCCCCCCCAAAAAAAACAAACATAAAAGAATACACAGAAAAGAAAAAGGGTGTATACTATTTAGGCCAACATCTGAAAAACTCCCCACCCATACAACAATAGACTAGGAAAAACTCGGGGTAGACGAAGCCTCGAAAAGCGGAGGCCATACTATTACAACAATTTCGATAGTAACAATAAATTTCGTGTTTACTAGTTAATGACCTGAACTAAAAAAGATCTTCTAGCCCGCAACAAAGGTTGACATGAACGAATTTTACTCCTTCATTGAGAAGAAATACCACAAAGTTCTTTCCATTCGGCAGTTAACATCATAACCTGTTTTGAGGGGCTGAAGATGCAGCAGTAGAGAGTAAAATGGCTATGCACATATTTCAGACTGGGAAAACCAGTTCACATACCCTGATCATGTGCCCTCAAATGCAACCAAACCAAACAAGAAAATCTCTTCTCGCTTTGTTTCTGTGTTTGCTTTCAAATTTAAACTCTCTACGATCACCAAAAGCATTCTTGACCGAATCAACAAACCGTTCAGACAATACTAGGTGGATCCCCCACCCAATTGCAAACAGCACGGGGCCAGCGGGTTTTTATGCAGTCCACCAAAGGAGCATGTTGAGAATGCTCTGGTTTAGCAACTTCAGTGTCTTTCCCGCTAGATCCGTTTCCACCTGGAGCAGAAGTCACTGCTACATCAGCCATGAATTCCTCAGGCGTCCATCTTGGTGGTACCGAAACCCTCAATTTTGTAAGCCTTGGCCTTTGAATAGGAGTCTCACCTCCTGATGTTACTTGGCTGCCATTCAAATCTGATTTTGCAATCCCATTAAAATGGTAAAGATCAAACACCTTCTTACCCATCAACCCAGATGAATCCTTCAGACCTCCCATGCTCTTGTCCAAATCCAAAATAACCTGCCAGAACTCACTCCATACAATAAAACCTGTGTTGCAAAGTTGATCAGCCTTCTCTGCTGGAAGTCTGATATTAGTTTCCCTGAGAACTTGCTGGAAGCCTTCCACGCTAATGAAGCCCCCACCTCCACTCTGATCTTGAGCATCAAAAGCTTTCCGGATTTGTGATTCCCTCTCCTCCAGCTCATTCTCATCTTGAACAGTGGTATCAAGAGCAAATAGCACTGTGTAATGCGACTCACTCCCAACAACCCATATTGGCCATTTAGGGCATTTCAGATACTGACCAACCTTACAGAAATTGAGGGATTCTAGTAGAGTGAGGAATCCAACCTCCACATTTCTGGATATGCCCTTCAGAAACATGCCACCACCCAAATCCATTCTCCCATCAAACACGTTAGGCACAGCTTGCCCACAGAGCAGCAGGTTTACAATTTCCTGTCCCATAACATTCAAGAGAAGAGTATAGTTTTATGTAGGATCCAACCCAGATGCAAAATTTAAATGGTAAAGCATCAAATAGATCAATTGCTGAAACACCAACTCAGATAAAAATTATCATAGGTTTAAACCTGGGAGGCATGCCCAAATGGAGCTGTGACTAGAGGTAGGATGGGATCATCCCTGTCAGCCTGAACAGAGTCCTACAAGAAAAGAGAACTTTATTACATTAGCAACAAGGTCAGATCACACAGAGAACTGAAGAATAATTGCAGCAAGTGCATTCAATTGACCAGATAATTCCATCACATCAACAGGAGTTCGAAAGCAATTTAAGTAACTGAAAGTAATTGAAATGGTTCACACAATCAAAGGGCAAGTATGCCAAAATTAAGTGTTCTGTGGCTCGAAAATATAAATTTCTATAGACTCCATTAGTGAAAAGAGATATCCATGTGAATTTGTTGCTTTTATTAATTAGACAAAAAACCTCATAAATCAATATTAGTCACACACAAGAATATTATGAATTTCTGTTGATAAGTGTTATTATCTGTTTTAAATTGCAGAACCGCCATTACTTTTCAATAATTGTTTAAGGGTGATGGCATCACAGCCACAATTGGATGGTTTATGCCTCGTTATAGGAATCATTGCATGTTATGGTGATTCTCACTGAGGTGTTGTGGCATGTTATTGCAGATTTGAAGCTTGTCATTTTTATAATCTTCACTACCTCTGTAATTATGTCATAGGCGTTATCTGAAAAACTTAGTTATCACCAGAGAATCCTCCAGCAAGATTTAAAGAATAATAACCAGCATTGAGTTGTTGGTATATCCTGTCACTATTTAATAATGGGAAAAAAAAATTCAATTTACTCTTTATCCCAGGCTAACCTTACTCCATCTTCACTCTTGGGCTGCGATACCACATTTCAGTACCAGCCACAATCCAAGTTCAGCAGCCCAACCCAGGCACAATCCACTCCAGCAGGATGCAGCGATAAAAAACACTCCAAGCCCAACAGACCCAAACCAAACACGAATTTGTGTCACCCAAATCAAGCCCAGTCAACCTGGGCAGAGACCAACCAACTAAGTTCAAGCCTAATATGGAAACCCAAACCTATTTTCAAGCCAACATTCATATCAGAACCAGATCAACGCAAATCTGCAAGTACTCAGATGGAACTGGCTGCTTTCAGTTCTTTTCTGTTAAGAGGCAGCCAATTTCAGAGTTCTCTAACATACTTAGGCTAGTTTCAGTATCGTTCCAGCAAATGCACACCAGTTTCAGTGTCTTATGTGACAGTTCAACTGGTTTTTGTGACCTTTGACAATGTTTTGACCAGTATTGGTAGCTTTTGTTTCATTAGTTTCCAGTTATGTTTCAGCTGGATTTGGTCTTTCCAAGTTAATTTTGCTCTGCTTCAGCCTATTTATACAGGATTCAGTATTGTTTTAAAATTTTGGCTTAATTCAGACAGCTCACTACATTTTTTTGTCAATTTTCTTAAGTTTTAGTCAGCATAGCTTATCTTTGGTCCATTTTGTTATTTGCCAACGTAATCCAATTGTTTTACAGTCAATTCAGAGGATTCTTAGCTTGATTCTGCTGTTTTCGACCTTTTTCTCATATATTTGAGACAATCCAGCGTAAAAGGGCTACCAAATCCAGCATTATCCCATCCACATCATTTCGTTCCAAAGTACACTTAATGTGATAAAATATGAGGACTATAACAATATACACTAAGACAGTTATAGAACAATCTAATTCCACAAAAGATCTAGTAGAAAAAGACATTCTATTCTCACATGATGTTAGAAGACCACATTCTCTCACCCTCTCGCCTCCCCCATACAATAGCATTTCTTTTCTTACACAGAACTGAATAGACATGCTCTGTACACCAATCTCTGCCAATCCACTTATCCTGTTATCACCAAAACCTAGCTTTGTGAACTGGTGGAGTCTGGCTGTTAAATAACAATAAAACCAGTACTGCCTTAGACCAATTCCCCCAAACATTTTCCACACGACATCTATACCAATTTCAAAGCATCCAGACAGATGAAAAGGTTAAACAGTGGAGCCAACTTAAGGCAACTCCAAAGGGCTGACCTTTTAGGCTTCTCTTATGCCTTGGGACTTGTCAAAAGATAAGCATCAAAGAACTTGCCGCAAAGAAAACACTCAAAGGCTTAACATTCATGTAACTTAAGATTGATTTTGTATACTATAAGCACCCGATACTCTAATTTTATGCTAAGGGCCCCTCATGTCATCCTAACACAAATCCTATGGAGCTGCTCTACCATTCATGTCAGTCAATAATGCATCAGAGAATCCAATTCACATTGAAGAAGATTGATATGCAGATTTAATGTTGATGCTCTAAGTATAACCACAAAATAGGTAAGAGTCTAAATGGGATAACATCAGTACATTTTTATTTTAAAAAGCAAGCTTCAGGCAGACAAGCATACCAGTCCTCGAGAAAGTAAAGCGGAAATAAGAAATAGCATTGCACCCATACGACTTTGGAACATGGGAATCATTTCTTCAAGCCTTTGCAAAGCACTTTCTTCTGATTTGTACACGTCAACTCTTAGAACTTTCCGCAACTCTGAAGCTGATTCAATTGAGACACCTTCAAGTGCTTTTGTAATGACCTGTGAAGTACAAGAAATTACCAATAAGTAAATAAGAACAGCTAGGAGATATCTACAATAATAAGAAAGAAATGAAAAGGTTGGGCATTCAACTCAATCCAGTTTCAAAGTGTTGCTTGACTGGATCAGTAACAGCACAAATTCAGTTACCTCTTCCTTTGAACTGTATTCACATCCCTCAACATCGTGGCCTATGACACTCAAAGTTGCAAGCACAACCCTCTTATTTTCCCCACATAAAAATAATATCTCCCTCATGCTTCTAACCAGGGCTCTGTTCAGAAAAATTAAACAGATTTCAGATACCAAGTTCCACGAATAAAATTCCTCAACTAATAGAGGTAATGAAACACCATGCTATTGCTGAACATGAAAAAACATTAGATGACCATCAACGTCTCCAACAAAAGACAATCTTACTTTCCAGCTAGTATCACGAGATCATAAGTAACAAAAAACAGATATTTTCCACAATTCACAAAAACAAAGACTTAATTAACTAAGGCCATAGCAAGATTACAAGCCACAACCTTCAGGCCAACATTTGTTTACTTGAGAATATCCAAACATATTTACTAACGTGGATGAAACCAACAAATTACAAAAATCTTGAATATTGAATTTAACAAAAAGCCAAAAATTGTAAGCTTAG
The DNA here is from genome assembly GCA_028551475.1 of Casuarina equisetifolia. Classification (NCBI taxonomy): domain Eukaryota; kingdom Viridiplantae; phylum Streptophyta; class Magnoliopsida; order Fagales; family Casuarinaceae; genus Casuarina; species Casuarina equisetifolia. The sequence continues at coordinate 23,271,379 of CM052356.1, forward strand.
CTTATCAATCAATTTAAAGTAGAAAAGGGGCAAAATACAAAACTTAAAGAAATGTTAATCCTCCTAAAATAAATATCACTTCTATTTTTGGAAAGGAAGATACCAGACATGTTTCAAGTTTCAAGATAAATACAAGCGTCAGACATGATGAAAGATGAAATGTTAAACATATCAATCTATCTCTGTTTTGGGTGTTCTCTCTGTACGCAAAAGATCCACTATGGTACGGTAAAATAAAAAAGGGAAGTCAGGTAAAGACCTTTTATGCTTTTAGCCATATTAACTTTTAAGACTTATATTCTGTTATCTTTTCATTCATTTAAGAATAGTTCCATTACACTGTTCCCCAAGAGAGAACTAACAGGTGCCCTTTTATAAGCTATTCTTAACCGCTCAGGCTTCTCCTCAATCCAGAGGTTCTCTTCTTGGTTTAGTCAGCCCTTACTTCAAGTGCACTCTTGTCTAGTTCTGTCTAGAGGTGCTGCTCCTTAGGCAGCTCTGTCTTGTCATGCCTACTCCTGAGCTTCAAGCTTCACCAGCTTCCTTCTTAGCCCACCTATCATTTGCCGTGGAAAGTTCCCATCTTGAATGAGACAGTTCCCCTTTTCCTTTATAATCTTTAAGATACATTTGAGATCTTATCTTTGACTTATTTAAACTTGAGTCCTCTTTCAATATATAAGTCATTGATAACAGAAATTATAAGTCTCACATTATATTAAGGAAAAAAAATGAAAGGAAACTGAGGGTCAATGAACCCAACCATGAAAGTGATATCAGCAACCACAAACCCTAACAAAATAAGTGGTTCATAATGGCGTGGTGGTTCCCAATTGCCCCAATCAAAGGTTGCCAGGGACATGCTCCATCTGCAAGCCACTCTCTGCAGTGGGATGGACCATAAGGCCCCATTATCAGAGGCGGTCACAAGCCTGGGAGAGCTCAGAACTTGCAAAATGGAACAAGGCTAGGAGATGACTAAACCATCCATATCCACCGCCCTGATTGGTAGGTAAACCCCGCACAAGGCCTTTTTTCTTTTTTTATGTCTTTTGCATATGAGGATTTACTGGCATTTTCACACTTATTATCTGTAAGTTAAAAAATTTGTTGGAAGTCTAGAATTTAGAATTTATCATCATTTAGGTCTCAAATCTATCAAATTAAGAACTAGAATCTCAAAATCAAAATAAGCAGATATTAATGGGGGCTCTGACCTAATTTCCCAATAATAAATTACAGAACATAAGTTTCTCGACAAAAGATCAACAAAGAAAATCACAAGCCTGTACGATCTCTTATATGACTGTAAAACAGAAGTGAGCACCAGCATCCGTCTTCATGTGCCTAGTAGACAAAAACTTTGAGAAAAGACAAGTCTCCTACAAATCACTGAATGTTGTTGTTGTTGCCTCAAAAGCATCACAAAAGAGAAATGATGTGAAAAATTCAAAAGCTCAAAAATTGCAAATATACATAAAAATAGAGGATGGACATATCTAGAGATTAGATCATTTTCAATGAAAATCGAACCAAGTTTTTAGGAACGTAAATTTATAGACAAAAAGGGCCATAATTTGATTATGAATATATAAGCGCTCAAATAGCATGCATAGCCACAATCAACATGCAATGAACACCATAGAAAAGACAAAAATGATAATGGATATACCACTATTTTTTAGAAGGGTCTAAGGTCCTTTGCATAAACTACGAAGCAATTGAACTAGCAATTTATAGCCTAACAATGTCTGTACCAAGACAGGATGCATACACTTCACCATTCCATAATTAATCACCTTGCTTTTGCATCTTCTGTAAGAGAAGCAAAATTATTTGAAGCAAAACATTGACTTTTAGACAATCTCCTTGAACCCAAATTCTGTGTCATGCCTGGTGCAACTTTACCTAATTCATTTGAAAAGAAAAGAATGTATTTGAGAACAAATGCCTGCAAAACCGAACAGAGAGCATTGCACCCATATAAGTACAGGGATGGATTTTCTCAAAAATAGTAAAATGTAATTTAGCAACAGGAAACAAACTAAAATACAATAAAAACAAGAGAACAGCTACTGATATTAAGTACTGTCTTATATTGCATCAAAAACCACAAGATTCACCTTTCACATGCAACATGTACTTTGAACATAAAGGACTGCATAGAACAAAGAAGACTCGACTGAATGCATATATAACCTAAAAAGTTCCCCAGGACAAAATCTTCATAAGAACTTGTTAGTTGACATGAGACTTTAAAAAAGGCCAATTTGCTGAATAGCAAAATTCCAGTCCTTAACCAACCCAACTTAAGTTTTAAAAGTCCAACACTCAACTAACAATTTGGATTGACCTATCCACCTTAGTTTTAAGTTTCCACCACCCAGTCACCCATTCAGATAGACCTATCCACCTTAGGTTTAAGTTTCCAACACTCAATTAACTAATTCAGATTGACCCCACAGCTTCTGGGATTAAATAGTCTGAATGTGATACAACAGACTTATTCACCAATTTATCACATGAAGTTGATTATTTCTCATCACTTAAAGTTCCCTTAAAAGAATCCTAGCGAAGGATCAGAATAAAACGTTGGCAATAATTTGTGGACAATATGATACTCAAATAGGGCTAGGCCCTAGAAATTTAGGACCACGTTACATAGCTGGTAGGCAATTCCCAAAGTCTAGTAATACTTGTAATTATCTTAAACTAAACTATGACCGCTCTTACACAAAATATGTCTCACATCCATGTGATACTCAAGTTATAAGTTATAAGACTTATAACTTCATGTTTTGATCACCTTTTATATGTCTCACAAAGTTTTGCATGGGTCAGCCAGGCTGAGGCTATTAAACATCGAACCAGGAAACAGGCTGAACTATCCCAGACCAGTATTCCCACTCTGTTCCTTATGCTGCTGGCCTGGCTTATGCATGAACATGCTGACAAGCCATTTGAGACCTATAACTGGGATAATACTTTACGAGCACAGACATCAACATGCATCAATTAATAACAAATATTGGTGACATCACATCCATACGTAACAATTAAAGAAAATGCCAGATTGTCTTAAGAGAATCACAAACAGCGGCAAATATAGCCACTAGTTTTCTAATATACAAATAGGCGATAGTTACCTCTGATTGGAAGACTCAATTTATTTTGTTCTAAATGTTATAACTAGAAAACATTTTCATAATGGATAGATACATGGGAAAGGGTACGATCTGGGACACAAGTCCATAGTCCAGGTAGAGCTTCATTAACCACAACTGAGTTACAAACAAAGAAATTACCATGACAGAAGATATGAAGCGACCACAACCATAGACACCTACTATGATCCTAGTTAGATACAGATCATACTGATTCACTCCCAAGAATAAAGTTATACTGCTCCCATCAACTCTTAAGAATTAGTTTTTCCTTATTTCATCTAAAAAAAAATAAGATTCATGCTAAAACATTGAAAAAATGTCTAGTCTCATACAAAATTAGGAAATGTGCCCATCACATCATGTCTTGGCGACCTTTCATGAAGGTCACAACTCCCCAATACTTCAAGGAATAGCACCTTCGTGAGTGATCTTGGGGGTCAATTATTTCTGAGAGGCCACGAAGCCACACACACCACAGGAGTTCATGAAGCCTCCACAAAGCACTTAAAAAGGTTGCACCTCTTTAAGAGAGTGTTGCCTCTAGGAAGGTTGTGGAGGTTCCACAATTGATCTCTTACAAGCGGATCATGAAGCCACATGACCTCTACCAGAAATAGAAAGTGGTCATACATGTCAATCATGGATTTCCAGTGGAGAGAAGAAAGAAAGGTAGTATTTTTTGTAGATGTTTTATGTTTTATTAATATCAATGTCTAACTTAACATAATTAACACATCAAATATCCCTATAGCAAGTGTATATGAAAAGTGTCAAATGGTCTGGTATCCACGTAACACAATCTACAGGACATGTTATTCACATGGTAACATGACCATCATTTTTTGGATGGAAAATTGACAAAAATAATTAAAACCTGTAAACTTGGGAAGTAAAATTATCACTTTAAAAAACCTACTGAACTTGTTCAATAAAGCTGCAAAATATAGCTAGCAAAATTGGATTTTTAACCCTTGCAAGTTTTACCAAACAAACCCGTAGTTACCAATACAAAAAGCACAGCCAACAAATTTGTTTTCAACAATAATCATTCCACCCATGCAAAAGCACGATTAAAGATGAGATTCTGAGTTCAAAACTCACTAGATGCACAAATAGCTTACCAATGAAAAAATAGACAAAAACACATATGATATGCATCTCTAGTTAGTACAGGCCAAGCCACTTCTTGAGTCATCAACTATATATTGTGAACCTTCCTTCATAATTTCTCACCGATGCAAGCAAGGATCCATTAAAAGTTTAGGACATAAAGCTTTAACTAATCACCCATATCTTTCACTAATATTTTAAGACTGCCCCATGATACTTTTGATTTCCTTTATTGTTAGATTTGTTTGTTCTTCCTTAAGGCTAAAATCAAAATGAAAGATTCCTCAGACCTTTGATATTAGTCCACTTCTTATTAATTTTGACAATTACAACTAAAGGGCTAATCAAAATTTTAACAGCCTTTCTTCCCTCTGCCTTAGGAGGTATCCTGTTTCCTCATCTAAAACCATTGATTGAGGATAAGCATAAGTCTTTGATTAATCTAGAAAACAACACATTACTAATCTAAAGCATTCCAAGGAAGATCTTGCTTTAAAGGGGATAAGATCAGTAAGCCTTTGGTTTAAGGGGAGAAGACCATCAAGTACCGACTGAACTTCTAGACTAATCTTAAAAGGAGTAACTTCACAAACTTTTGTAGGCAAAAGATTCAAAATCATCCGGTTTTTAAACTGCCAACAGATTGGTTTTCGTGTAAAAGAAACTTTCCCACTTAAAAAAATAAAAAGAAGCAACATTATAGCAGATCGTAATCCAACCTCTGGCATAATATATTCACAAAGTTACACTTATTCTCTAACTTGTAAAAAGACAAAAGAATCGCCACAAAAACTTGTAAAAAGAATCTCTATCATTTGATAATTTCAGTGTTTTAGAAAAGAATGAGCTATCAATTGAATCATCAGGAAGGAAAAGACAATTCAAAGAATTCGAACATGTCTTATGCAATTCAACTTCACACTTTGAAAGCTTCCGTAAATCTCCACAAACCATTTAGTTCAATAAATCTTAAAACAACATGCATTCACAACAGCTTACAGTAGACCAGGCTAACCATACTCTTCCATGTACCCATCTAATTACGGACTTAAGATTAACCCATAGTAATATATTTAAACTTTGACACCAAAAGAAACTCTAAATTTATTCATATTTTCATACTTATTAAATTGTAAAGTTAACCTGTTTGAAGCAAGAAACCATTTCTTAGATTACAAAATACCGAAATATCTTCAAAGTAGGAGGTACAAAACATAAACACTATGTTGAGTAATTGGGGCATTACTTGTATGGCTGCTAAGACACCACAAGGCCCACCTTCATGCTGCACTAGGCCCATCGATGTTTCAGGATCAGGACTAAACCTATACGAGAGTTTATTGTGATATCAGCTAATAAAGAGCAAGAAGATGATTATATCACAAAGATTAATTGCAACTATAACAACGAAATAGAAACCATTGAAGCTAATCTTAGAAGAAAAACATGAAAAGTTTCAGAGATAGATTACAAAAACAAGCCTGTAAAAGGGTAAAGGTAAGATGTTTGGCTGGGACTGGACAAATATATTAAGTCCCAGACTTCAAGCACAAGGAGAGCTTATGCTGACAAGTAAACTAACTAGCAAATTAAGCAATTATGCATATAATAACGTTAAATATTATCTTCATCTCACAGCAGAAATATGATACTCAATGGTTGTAACTGTATTGGAAAGGTATTCAAGTAGGCCCGAGTTTTGCAATCAAAGGTAAAGCTGAAGTTCTTGTTTTATGATTGTGAACTACAATCATGCTTTAAAGTGACAAAAATCTTCCGATGTTTCTTTCTCCCAGTTTTTTAGCGTTTCAACACAGAAATGGATGAATCAAATCACATAGTGGTAGAATACTGATTTCAAAGAATCAGGTTCTCAATTCCTCTTTTCTTTATCAATGATATTAAGCTACTGAGCACTAGAAAGCAATAACTGGAAGATTAAAATTTATCTGTCTGATCCTAAGTTGGTTCACAGAGATTCTGAAGTTTCCAAAACATAATTTGCTATTTTAAAACAACCAAGCTTCTGAAATCTAGTTATCACAGAATTGTGAAATATAACAAACAATTATTTTGAACTCTACTGTTAAGATACTAAGAAATGTCTGTAAGGGTTCCCATTGTGTTTCACAGAAGATTAGCCCTACAAAGTAGTCTACAGCAAACATCTTAAAAGTTTCTAGAACTTTCTACTATGTTTGAACGAAAGGAAAACTTGGAAGCACGATTTCAATACTGGAGAAAGACAATATTCCTTGTAGTCATCTTCTCAGTCGCACCAAGTTGAAACAAATGTTAATGGAGTATCACGTGTAAGGAACGGCCAGTCTTCACAATAGTACATCTCTTACCAAAAGAAAGAGAAACAGCACTCACAACGATTTAATTCGTCACCCATGTCAAACAATGCAATCAATTGAGCTTTACCAGATATGTAAAGCATAATTACAAGTGCATTCAAGGGAACGTGACCACACAAGCAGTCAGAACCCAACATACCAGGCAAATGCAGTTTAATCGCCATTTACAAGCATGCTCAGTTCCATCACAGTGCCTTTACTAATTCTATTAACTCCAAGAATGTATAGGATCTTATTCGCAAAATAAGGCTTTATGAAAGAGATAGAGAGTGAATCTATTAAATAAGAAATATACCATAACAGTTCCACAACAATCTGACCAGATTATGCAATAATAAACTTACGAATACATGAAAACCAGCTCGTAAGAATATTACCGTATTCCCTGATTAGTCCATTGTGCAAGAATGTCCCTAGAAACCCCACTCCCGAACACCATAGAAAACAACAACTTCGCCTCCTCCTCCGATAGCTCCTTTCCCGAACCCTCCGCCCCCAATTCCTTTCCTTTGTTCTCAAACTTCGATGCGGAAATGGAACCCGGCCCTGCCGATGTTGAGGCCGGCCTAGCAGCCAGCATTCGCTTCTCGGCAGCGGCAGCCATGAGTTCCCGCTGGAGCCGCCGGTCCTTGGCCTCTGGAGACTCCTGCGGTGAGCCCCCAGGAGCGCCGGCTGGGCCGTCCCTAGGCTTACTGCGCTTGCGCTCAGGCTGAGAGGGCTGCATACTCATCCTCAGGGCCATCCGCAGGTCCTCCTCTTCTTGATCCGCCATTGAAATGCTCCCCGCAGATCCGCAACCAACCAATTAACGCCAACAGAACGAATTGTGTATATTGAGGTTAGGATTTCCGTTGTTCAAACCATTTCCGTTATGAAATTCATCATTCAATCGGAGATTAGCGGAAACGAACGAATTGTACAAAGAGCAATCGGAAGACGAAGAAGAAGTGGGGCAAGAGGAACAAGATGGGATTGGAAATATAAACCCTAAGGAGGGTTAAGGATAGAAGGTAAATGAAGAGGGAACAAATTGCAGGGCCTCATACGCCCGTTGGGAACGCGAACGGTGTCGTTCCGACGCGCGATGCTTCTGTAGAAGGAGGGGCAATGGAATGACAGTTCTGCTCCCGTAGTTAAGCAGAGTTGTCGAAGCGTGGTTGAGTAGGCTCAGGACAATGGTAAGGGTAGTTTGGGGAGTTGGGGGGTTTTGGATTTAGTGGATGTACAAAATATGGCGATACTTTCCTTTTGCGGAGAGGAAACCGCTTTTATCTTCGGTTACAGAGCATCTTTGCCACTGAAAGAAGTTGGAGGAAAGTGGGCTTTGTTAAAGTAGATCGCGGAAATTCTTGTAGTGGGGTTGCCCATGGCTACACTGCCTTGCCAGCCGCAAGATTTGGACAATCTTTTCCGAGATGGAGTCCTGGGACGACAATTTTCCATGGTTTTGATTCGGTGGATGTCCGAGTCTTAAATATTTGCAGCTGCTACGTCGGCTTGCCAGCTCGGAACAGATCTGTTGGTCATTAATTATTAATAAACAATTGCATATATGTATCTCGTACCTTTTGTTCTAGTGGCACTAATTCCCTTTCAATTATGAACTTTCTTTTTTCAGAAAAAGTATGAGTTCTGTAAAACATTAAAAAAAAAATTAAAAAAAATTAACATATATCCAACTGGTAACATGAAGCTTATATTTATCTTATCCAAACCAAGTTCCTTATCATCTGGATATGAACATTAAAACACGTATAGGACTGAAGTAAGAAAGTTCCGTTGTAGTATTCGTACAGTGATGACTTTAACTTCTCATTCCATTATTACAAGAACCACGTTAGGTTTGTTGATGCCTTGTGAAACTCATTTAAGTACTTTTGATTTGTGCAACTCAAATTAGATGTGCACTAATTGCACCAATTCCCTTGTGAATTGATAGTCACTTTCGATGTATTTTATTTTCTATGAAATATAGGATTAATTGCAATTTGTCTTACTACTTCGATTTCGCAATAAGAGTACATGAAGCTTAATATTAAGCCCCAGTCTTTGAAAAAGTGGAATAAGTTAGATCATCTCACAAATCATAATCCTCATGGCTTTGAACAACTCCTTGACAAAAAAATCTCAAAACAATCAACTGCTTTTATATTTCTTGTAAAATTAATGATCCTCCAAATTTAACACAATATGTGTTGTAATCTAAGTTACAAAAAGCCATCAATTCTAACACTAAGAATAAAATGAAGAACATACAAGGACCTAGTGTTTTCTTAACATACTTTACAACCTTAGTGTTGCATCCATGTGTGATTATTTAGATGTAAGTATGAACAAACTCAACTATTATACTAAATACGTAATATCTAGCCTTGTAATTGTCAAATATATTAATTTTCCAATCAATTGTCGATAAGAAGGAATATCATCAAAGAATGGATCAACCCTATGTCTCCATCTTTGACATCATAATCTACTATCATCCACTTTAAAACTTGCTTCGAAGGGAGCAATGGCAAGTTTAGCCCTTGATGGACCTAGTACGAAAATTAATTCTAGTGCATATCTAATGGTTAATACATATCCCATCATGTGAATGTATAACCTCCACCCCTAAAAAATACTTCAATTGCCTTAGGTCTCTTGTCCAAAAAAAAAAAAAATAGTCTAATATTTATTCATGTCAGTAATGGTAGTAGTATTATTGCCTTCAATTATACTGTTATCCATATGAATAAGTATGACACTATATTGCCACTTTCTTGGCAAGTAAAAATTGCATAGTCATGCTAAGATAATGTGCATCCCCTAATTACTAATGCGACCATAAATTTTGCTTACTATTGACATGGGGTTTGTTTTAAGTTATAAAAAGGTTTATAAAACTAGTACACCAAATTTTAGTCCATACTGAAAGACCTTTGAGATACTTCTATGTATACCTCACCTAATAAATCATTGTGCAAGAAAAGTGGTATAAATGTTTAACCAAAACAATGATTAGTTATGAGTGGCTAACAATGAAATGAATATGTACACTAATCATTTTTATAATAGGTGTGAAAGTTTTATCATAATATATGCCCTCTTTTTAATGAAATTCGTTAGGCACCAACCTAACCTTATACCTCTTTACATTCCTATGAAAACTATATTTCATTTTGTAAATCCATTAAGACCTAATTGTCCATCATCCACGAGATAATGAAACTAGTCCCAAGAATGATTTGCCATCAAAGCAACTCTTGTTTCACATCACTACTCAATCATTATTCATAACCGCCTTTTAATAGGATGATGGCTCTTTCATGGCTAAGATAGAGGCTAAAAAGTGTTTGTAGTGTGATGCCATGCAATTTACTAAGACATAGCTAGAAATTGACTATCAAGTACTCACGTAGGTAAAAGGCAAAGTGCGGCAAATGTAATATATGGTACACATAAGTGGTTTTATGAGTCTACTTTACATGCAAATTATGATGGATAAGGGAGATGTCTCAGTATCAATGTTGAAGAAGATTCCGGCGGTGACTCAAAAGAGTGAGTTGGAATCAATGTTACTTATGTAGTTAAGGACTCGTGAAAATTAAGCATAAGCTAATCATGAAAGACAATATCATGACTAATGAAGATATGTCTTGTAACTAGATAAAGTAGAAAATACCCTTTTTAAGAATAAGGTATCCTATAAAGATACAAGGTGCTCTTAATGACTAAACTTGCCCTTAGGTCATTAGTTTACTGACCTAGATACAAATAGCGCAAAGTATAGGACCTCCCACCAAAACATGCGTTGTAAATAATTGTGAATTATAAATTTCCTCGAAGCACACACACATTTTTTTTTTTGTAAAAGGTCAAGAATTATATATCACCTTAAAAAATTACAAGATTGTTTAGTTACAACATCATCATTTAAGTTTAAACATTGTATTTGACAAATTTCAAAATTTTTATAAAAATTGATTATAATTTATAGGTTTCACTCCTCTGATAGATAAAATATTTCATCTCACGTTCTTCTTGATTTTAGTAATAACGATCGAACTATTTAGATTTTTATCACTAAATCTTCTTCTATTTATTTTCATTCAAATGTGGTACAATATGGTCTCAAGAGATATATTAGGCATGGTTGCTGTAAAACTCTTACTTTTGACAACCTTAATCATCCAATATATTTTAACTCTCCAATATTCAACTTTTCGAGTTAATCCATTTATACCTAATAGAACCTTTTATATATAATTTGTGAACCTATATTTAAAAAATAAATATTATTGTGATTCTTTTCCTTGTTAACAATGGTTGCATTGTAGGTCTATTGAACTATTTCATACAACCACATGATTTGCTACAGATAATTTATCTTTTAAAATGATTCAGTAAATAAAACTATATTTTGGTACTCTTTTTTTTTCATACAAGTCTTGTCCATTTAAAATCTTCTATGTTATTTCTTAGAACTGTGTAACTTTTGGTAATAGTGTAGTAGCTTATCACTAGTCGTGAGTTCACTTCTATTTGGAAGTGGCGCCGGGAAGAAGAAAGAGTGACAAGGAATGACAAAAATCTGGTGACGGCCGAAGCAGATATAACCTCCGAATAAGAAAGCAGGAGGAAGGAGACGAATTTCGTTATCCGCACTCGGCAGTGACGACCACTCCCTCACTTTCTCACTCCGCGCCGGCCACGTGTCGTGCGAGTCCTCGGTCGTCTCCAGATAGGCCCATCCCCCCTCGCACTTTTTTAATCTCTCGCTCGAACTGCGCACCAACTGCAGAGAAAGAAGGAAAGGAAAGGAAAGGAAAGAATCCTGTTGTTCGGAGATGGATCACGCGGCGGACGCGCACCGGACGGACCTGATGACCATAACACGGTTCGTGCTGAACGAGCAGTCGAAGCATCCGGAGTCGCGTGGCGACTTCACCATCTTGCTCAATCACATTGTGCTCGGTTGCAAGTTCGTCTGCTCGGCCGTCAGCAAGGTATTTCTCGAGTTGGAAAATCATAGAGAAACAAAATCCATAACTTCGCATTTTCTTCTCGCTGAAAATGGTAAATTTGACAATTCCTTTAGTGGGAGCGGCGGGACTTCTAATATCATCTTTAGGTATGTCGTAGATGTGACTAGCGTTTGTCTGTGAGACAAGGGCTTGATGGTTTTTCTATTTCGTGTTTATTAGCTAATTAGAAGCCATGTTTTATTTTTTCAGTTTATGCGGTCATTCTGAGAAATCAAGAATCAGGTGTAGACGTTGAGTTGGTAGACGTGATTACATAAAGCTCAACCTCCACCTTTCTTTCACAGTATCCAATTCGTGGAAATCTTATGATATGCCTGGAACGCAGTGAAAACTTTGCGACTTGCATAGAAATGAACATAATTATGGTGGATTTGTTTAATTTTGTTCATTTTGACGTGCTTCTGGGCGGACCTGTAACAGTTCCATTGTTATCTGTTGTTGAAAGGGTGGGGTTTGAAGTTCAGTTTGATCATAAAAAACATTTGATTCTTATTTCTTTTCTTTTACCTTGTGTGCAGGCGGGCCTTGCCAAACTCATTGGGCTTGCTGGAGAGACCAATATTCAGGCTAGTAATATATTCATTTCAACACCCTTGTGCGGTTTTTCTATGTGCAATTCTATTGGCATTTATACCTTCCCCTATTTGCCGCTGTTATACGTTCTCCGGAGATTATCATTGTTTCATCCTTGGCCACGATATTTATATGAAGTCCTTTTTGGCTGCGTGACTCCAGGGTGAAGAGCAGAAGAAACTGGATGTGCTTTCAAATGATGTCTTTGTCAAGGCTCTAATAAGCAGTGGCCGAACTGTGAGTTACTAGAAGATTGTTGATTCTTATTTAAGTGGAACCATTCTGATTCTTTTCTGAGAATTTGGATTTCTTCCAGTGCATCCTTGTATCAGAAGAGGATGAAGAGACGATAATTGTGGAGCCTTCTAAGCGTGGAAGGTGTTTCTGTTTCCCTCTGTTGTTTGGGATTTATCTTTCGATTTGATTATCTGATTCTTAGATAGAACGGTTATCTACAAACTTTTTCCCTGATAATTTCTAACCATGCAGGTATGCTGTTGTTTTTGATCCATTAGATGGATCCTCCAACATTGACTGTGGAGTTTCAATTGGAACTGTATGAACCCTCTTCCTGGAATGTGCTTGGCAATTTTTATGACGACTTACTCTGCTGACTTCTCTGTAAAAAAGTTGTTGACCCAGGATAACTTGAAATCTGTAGCTTATCAATGCGTTCCTTTGATCTAGATCTTTGGAATTTATATGGTCAAACATACCAATGAACCAACTTTAGATGAGGTGCTGCAACCTGGGAAGAACATGGTGGCAACTGGTTATTGTATGTATGGGAGCTCTTGCACGGTACAGATTGAATTGAACCATACTGACACATACCAAGTCATTCCAATTGGACATGACAATTCTTTGTTTGCATTGTATATTTATAATTTTTTTACTTATTTTTTTCACTTGGAAAAATAATGATTCTGCAGCTAGTGTTAAGCACTGGAACTGGTGTTAATGGCTTCACACTTGATCCATCTCTTGGCGAGTTCATTTTAACTCACCCAGACATCAAGGTATACTTGTGTTATTTGAGTATCAGATGCATCTCATAAATCATGTTGTTTGCCGTTAGTTTACCCTTGGTCTTCCCATCCAAGGAGTAAACTTGGAAACCTTTCTTTTTCTTTTTTCTTTTTTCTTTAAAAGTCTGAGAATCCATAAATTGTTGAAATAAGAATTTCCATTCTTCTTTAATCAGTTTCCAAATACTTATTAAACTAAAATGATTTTCCTGTTGTAGTAAGTTGCATGAAAGAGGAAGTCTAGACCTCTCCTTGAAGCAGCCTGACATGTTTCTGCATAATTTAAGAACCCAATGTTAGTCATATATGCTTCATAAAGTTACAGAAAATATCTGTATATAACTTGCTGTATGCTTATTTAGATGTCTACACGTATGATTCTCGCAGAAACGGCATTGAGGTAATCATGGGTGTGCTCTTTTGTTGAATGGAAGAAAGTTGGATATTTCAGTTCTAATATAGATTATAAATGACATATACTGGCTCCATATATATAACATCTCTGGTTTTGTTTGACGTATCTAGACATTGTTCATCTTGAATTTCATTACAGATTCCAAAGAAAGGAAAGATATATTCTGTAAATGAAGGAAACGCTAAGAATTGGGATGGTCCAACAGCCAAGTATGACAAATTCTATCTCTCTCGTTTTTTCTACTGGTTTTTTGGTCATTTTATGACTTTTTTTTTTTCCTTTCTTGGGTGTGGGGACTTAGGTATGTGGAAAAGTGCAAGTTCCCCAAAGATGGTTCATCACCAAAGTCACTGAGATACATTGGAAGGTATAATGGTTCAGAACCTAGCTACCAAATATTGCCAGTCGTTGGAACTTTTTTCCTGGGATTTGGTTGTCAGCTTATGACAATTACATCAAATTGTAGTTAATACCACCATTAAGCGTCAGTGTTAACCATGAGGCTAAAATGGAGTCTATTCTTTGTAGTCAGAGGTTGATTAACTGTGATATTTCTGCACACGTGTGAAAAGAATGTTGTTTCTGCTGACAGAAACAGAGACAAAAAGCTATAATAATAGTGATATTTCTTGAAATATTTTTGTGCGTCTTTAGAGTTTTCTTGCCAAGCTTACTATTGAAGTTGTTGCCAGAATGCACTTTATTTGTGCATTCAAAGCCTATCACTAAATTTTTATGGTTTGAAAATATGAGACAATTCGTCTCTATTTCGTTCTCTTCTTGCAGTTACATTATTATTTGGTAACTTCAATTATTATTCAGAAGTGCAGTATAGGTAGCTGCAATCTGCTAAATGAAAGCTGTTGCCTTCTGTGGGAATAGGGCCTATCAACTTTGATCATTAACTTTTAATGATCACTTTTCCCCATTAGAAAACATCGACTACAAATGAGAAAAGCAGTATTGGTAGCCACTATCTGCTGTTAAATGAAAGGTGTCACCTTCTGTATAGAAGGTTCTTATCAACTTCAGGCCATTAACTACAATTGAGAATATCAGTCTTAATATCTGTATGACAAGCAATTAAATCCACCCTTCTGTCCATTCTGAAGTCTCTTTATGAATCACCTTGCTGTGGAAATTGGAGTAACTAGAGCTGGCTTTGACCATAATTCAACAGGTTCATTTTTGGTCATAAAACTCGCATGCTGACCTCAAATTTATTTTTCTCGGAAGTAACACAAAATTCAAAAGCATAAAATATACTGCGTGGCATATTTGAGTCGTCAAAATTGGTTAACTCAAAAAATGCCAGCAACAGCTATTAGTGCTCATACATTTTTACAAAAGGCCTATCCAAAAACATCATCATTTAGTGCTGCTTAGATCAATCCCTTGGCTTTATTAGTTATATGTCTGTGGACACTCTTGACTTTAAATATACATATTCATGCAAAATATTTGGACCAAAAAGGATTTTTGGGTGACTTATTACCGCCTTTGTTTAAAGCTTTAAGTAGTATTGGTCAATTTATTGTATGTGTTTTCGAGAATGTTCAGAAATATTATTGTACTTTCTCATGTATGATAATTATTGACAGTATGGTAGCTGATGTTCACCGCACATTACTTTATGGTGGTATCTTTTTGTATCCTGCTGACAAGAAAAGCCCCAGGGGGAAACTACGGTATGTTGCATAGAGTTAGAGTATATGTTTTCTTTATGAAGTACTTGAAGCTTGGTGTTATGTTTTATCGCTTCAAGCCATAAATCTGTGGCGAGGATTGAATTATGATGAGTTTCACTCGATTAATGTGGACAGTGTTCTTTATGAGGTCTTCCCAATGTCGTTCTTGATGGAACAAGCAGGAGGTCAGGCTTTCACCGGCAAGCAACGGGTATTTGCCTTTATGGATTATCTTGATTAGATTAGACCTTATTGATTTTACAAAACCTTTGACTCCAAAATTCCTACACCTTGAAAAATAATGCATTGATACCAAGAAATTAGTTGCTAGCCAATTAGCTCAAGTGATGGGCTAATAGAGGACCCCAATCATGAGGTGTGGAGTTTGACATTCTGTATACACGAATTGAGTGTGTGTTGTAACAAAATTTCTTTTTCTTTTTTCTTTTTTTTAATAAAAAAAAAAAGAAGTTTCAAATTATTATAGATTATCTAGTTCTAAAGCAAAAGTTTCCAAATCATGTATGGTGGCTAAAATCAGTCAATTTATTCATCATGTTCATTATAGTAGAAAATTGGACAACCACTAATTGCATACTAAATATCTTATTTTTGAGACTTATTGGAACCGATAACTTGTAATTTATTCTGATGTTTTTAATTCAACTACGAGCAAAACTGAACCAAGTTATTTATTCTTTCTTCTTCTTCTTTTTTTATTTTTTTTTTCCCAAAAAGAACTTTTTAGTGCCGCAAGTTGTCCACCAGGTAGTCTTGACAGACTGCATATAAACCCAAAGTAGTTAAGAATTGATCTATTTCTCAGAGTTGGTCCAGCTTGACCAACTCCTTGCTAAAATAGAAACCCTTAAATAGAATAAAGTTCGAGAAAATCCAGAAACGGATTTTGAAGCTGTTTTGTGGCAAAGAAACTGATTGAAACCGATTTCTCTGCAGGCATTGGACTTGGTTCCAAAGAATATTCATGAGCGATCGCCAATATTCCTTGGCAGCTATGATGATGTTGAGGAAATTAAAGCTCTCTATGCTGCTGAAAATAAGGAATAAATGCATAATTCTCATTTCTGTTCTAGCACTTACATGGCGCCAACATTGTCTTTTGGAGGTGAGTAATAAAGTCGTTCATTTCACAATGTAAACTCTTTTGGAGGTTTCTATGTGACGAGATGCTACATGGTATACAAATAACATCAAGTTCACATGTCGAATCCTTCATATGCATGCCTCGTTTATGGATGATAGCAACAATATATTAATGGTCCAACTATAGACTAGACCCGGTCTAAGTACCCAATCTTTGCGAGTATCATTATTCTATGGTGTCATATGATAGCCATTCCACGAACTAGGACCGGCTCTGGATTCTTTTTAGAGTAGAAAAAACATGTCATGTGTTGATGTACAAATACTAAAATTTTATTTAGAATATCTAAATGATCTCTGGACATTATTTTAAAATTCAATGAAAGAAAAAAGAAGAAACGACTGGAACAGGTAGACTTTGAGAAGGTATTTTAAGGATTTTTCGAAATTGGTTTTGGGGAAGGCCGGGCCTTTTAGAAATAGATTAACGTTCACTAACATTCGTACGAAGGTGACTAAGCAGCCAGATTAAGAGAGATGGCTTGATCACCCTTCACCTTTTTTTCGCTTTGCTTCTTTTTTTCCTCTTTTATTCATATATATATATATATATATAATTATAATAAGATGTTAATAGAGAAGTGCAAATGAGACACTAGTTACCCTGGCAGTATTCATTGGAAAACAATAGGGTATCAACAATAAAGAGGCAGAGAAGGGAGCCATAGCATGGGCCCCACAGGCCGAGGAGAAGGGTAAGAAGTGAAGCTGAGACCAAAGGGATGGTCGGAATTGGCATGAAAATAAAGCAGATAAAGGATATGCAGCAAGTCCGGCTTCCAAACACAACAAAGAAAGCAAGAAATACTTAAGGGACAAATGTAGGCGACAAGAGGAAGGAGGGAGAGCAAAGGCCAAAGAATTAGAAGAGGTAAAGCAAAGGTCCCTCACCTAAAGGTGGAGATCTCCGGCACACGAGGAAGAGGGGGAAAGCTCTCCCGACGAGTTAGTTAGCGAAGTAAATTAACAAAATGCACTCAAGTCCTTGATCACAATTTCAAGGATGGCTAATAAGGAAATAGCCTTAAACAAACAAGGTCTCCACTGGCATAGGAGGACGCTGAGAATACTTGGTAAGTCTAGGCTTTTGGCCTTGTCAACTACGCTTTCCACACTAGAAGTTGACACATGAAACAGAGACCAAAATATGATTTCCCTGACCATATCTTTTATGGGGTACCTCTGAACAAACCAAGTGAGACCTTTCACATCTATAAGCGGGTGATGTATACCGAAAAATTGACATCAATGTTGGACCATATATTAACCTTTAATTACCAACGACGTTGAGCCACAACTTCAGTAGCACCGCGCATCACAAAAATCATCCAAATTCGAGACAGTAGTAATTAACAGTGGTGACGAATCTCAGATTTCCATGCACTGCCACAACATTCCGACATCTTAACAATCAGTATTCTCCTCACCAAGATAGCAATCAAATACACTCTTTTTGTGAAAATGATCTACATCTTAACCATCACAGCCCTCCAACACCACCTTGACCTCACAGAATTAGTAATAATATCTCCTTTTTTGTGAGGCGATAACAACCAGCTTCAGTTATTCGTACTTGTGCAGAAAGGACCAGCTCAGTCACATATTATCTATATCAGGTGGAAAAAAACATGGGTGATCCAATGACAATACGTGGAGATGGGAGTGGTAAGTGTATCTAGCACACACATGCCACATAACCTAGTATTGTGCACCACAAGTCAGTCAGGCATACCCAGGGATTTCAAAAGAACACGACCTAAGAAACACAGAATACTGTTACGCAGAAGTAAAAACAGGAACTACATGAAGAGTACAAGATTTTTCTAAATCAATGAGACCAATCCAGAATATTTCGTACATATGCCTCAGTGTAAGAAAAAGTCTTGATTAGGTTAAGAGCACAGCGACATGACTAGTCACTGAATGAGCCCCATCAGAGGAACCCCAGTATACTTCCCATTGAAAATCAAGCTGTCCTCAGTGGTGGAGAAACCAAGATGACACCATCTCCTCTAACAAAGAGGAAAGGCACAGTACGCCTTGTAGTCTGTGTGGACCAAAAAAAGGGTTCAATAAATCATCAGTGAAAAGGAACCAATACGTTCTCAAGTCAAATCTAAATGCTTTTCCACTTAAATGCAGTATGCCGACATGAATTGATTCAATTCACCATAAATTCAAGAATTTTCATACAAAACTGACCTTATCCATCATCTTTGCTGTGTTTGAAATACACTAAATCATTTGGAGATTGCTTTAAACCAGAATAGTAATTCATAAGTTTATATTGTTTGGCAAGGAAGTAATTGCAATAAAGGGTTAAAAATTATTCCTGTTCATATTGTTTTTGATATACATATGTCTCTGCTCCTAAGACACCCTAACTCACGATGGAGAAAACCATGGAGCTGAATATAAAAACCTAGATCAGAATGGAACTTGGGATATTGTTGCACTTCCTATCAGTATAATCAATAAAGCTCCTAATCTGAAAGGCTCTATCATTGAATGGTGTAATAATTGGAGACCTTGGTCTCCGATTGCCAAACTCTCCCTCTGTATGCGCATTAATTTTCCTGGTAGTCAACTCAAACTCGCCTTTCATTTCAGTTGGACATGAAACATGCCTCCATTCGTAAGTACTTACTTGAGGAACTTCAAATGAAGCAACCACCAAAACAGTCGCCCAAAGTATGTTCAAGAAACCTATTTAAAGTGGTATTGGAGATTGGTAATGTCAGTTATCAGAACAATTATTCCATATACATACAGATGGAGGTTATATTCTATTCATAGTATGTCATATTGTAATTATTCTAATAACTCATGAGGTATTGGTAGATTAAAATAGTTTCTATAGCATCATTTTTATACTTAAAACTTGGGCAAACTCCAATATTTCCTTATTATGGAAGTTGTTTGGCCTTTATTATCTTATCCTTGAAGTGCGTTTTTCATTCGGTGAATGAACAGATCTGTTGGGGCACTCTTCTAATTGATATTCCTATGAACCCAAATTAGAAACTTCATAAGGTTGAGGGAAAGTCATTCAAAGCTCCCAACAAATATAGTTGGCACAATTGAGGCTTCTAAGCTCCCACACTGGGACGCGCTAAAGTGAGCTCTTCACGTCAAATATTGTATAGGCAGGTGAAAACCTCAAGGTGGAAAGCTTCTTGGTGTGGATTGGACAACACTCACCTTTTCTGTAGACAGCCTACTAAAAAAGGTATTGCACATTCTTTAGGCGATATTTTGGTTGCCTGCAGGAATGGAAAACAGACTGCTAATGCAATCTAATGCAGGAACTAGCAATGGCTGATGCTGCTAATGAAATCATGAAGAGAACTTTTTCTTCAGCAAATGTCTTCTGGCCCCTATTACCATTCCATCAATCTGAAATAATCAAACTCCTATATCTAATCCTATATTTGTTGATAAACATGTAAGCTTAACAGTCATTGTTCAAGATAAGATACCAAGTAAAGAGATATCTAGAGCATTGATGAAGTCTGAAGATCAGCTTGCTAACATGTTTGCAAAAGGTGTATGGTAATCAATTAAGAGTTTATCCGTTACTGACTTGTATGAGGTATAAACTTCAGCTTGAGGAGAGCTCAGAAAAGCGCATCTAAGGTAAGAAGATAGGAAGAGCATATTTTTACACTATCATATTTTTCTCTGCTATATAGATATATATTATGAAAGGGCCCCAATAAATTTCACTACATCTCTTTTGTGCAAATTCTAATCTTAACAGCAACCATTCGTTTCTATTAAGGTACAAGCAACTTAAAATAAATGAATATTAAGCATTGTAATTCAAGCTTGTGCCAACATCTTCCTGAGCTCCTTTCTATGATGGTTCCAACAATGAAGTTCCATTTAATTAAGAATAAATGATAAAAAGAGCCAAATTTGGAGTGATAAAGAAAATTCACTGTTGTTCCTCCTTGAACAGATGCTTTTGTATGTGGATTAAATCGTATACACACTGGAAAACACAAATCAAACAATGAGACAGAATCCAACGACTCAAAAGAAAATTCCACACAAGAGTGACTCTAGTTCTATACTTGAGGAGTAAACATTTTTAGAAACGAGACAGCCATAATTTTTTATAGCAATAAGGACATTATGAATAATACTTGGATTCTTTAACTATTGAAGCTACCCAAAAAGCTTGTGCTACATCCATCCTCCAAAGTTCAACATTTACACATTATCTCTTCTGTTCCATATTTCAGCTTCTACTGGAAACAAGATTACATTTTAAAAATACAAAAGACCATAAACAAGGTAGCAATCAGTCACCAGAACATACCCGAACTATCTCTTCATATGTTTCATCATCAATTTCGACTGTGGTAACAATTTCTTCGACATCACCGAGAATCATATTTAAATGTTGATCATAAGCCTGCAAAGCCAGATGTTTAACCAGAAAAAGAGAAACTGATTGAAAAAACAATGGATCTGTAAATAAATTACAAGGCGAAAAATAACAATTAGAGGTTTTCTTCTCTTAACTTTTCCCCCTCAACTTAATATAATTTTCTTCTTGAACAGAACTAAAATATACTTTCCAAAAATGCTGCACCCTAGTCGTTGTGTTCACAAACTAGAAATCCAACCCATTATTTGAACAGTCTTCTTTTCTAAGGCCGAGTGTTCCAATGGAAGACTGCTATGGTTATACAAATTATTTACGAGGAGCCTGGCAGATAAATAATGGTTGTGACGGATTTTATTTTATTTTATCTTATTTGGCTTAGAAAGTAATGTAACAGAGGCTAAGTAGGATTGGAAATAAATGAATTTTGGAGTGATAGCTTGGGCATCCTCAGAAAGTCCATGTTGGCTAGGAAGTGCATTCTGACAAAAAATTTGACAGATTGACCCGTGTTAGCCACTAACATACTGAGGACTATGTTTTGGGTTTAAGGGAAAAGTTGAGAAGCTTAACGTCAACCATAGGTGTCTTCAAGCCTCCAGAAATCAATTCTAGAATTTATGATTCAGATAAAATCCAAAAATTATTCATTATGTTTAACCTACCTGAATTCATAGAACAAGATGTATCTAATCATAGAAGAAGCAATTTTAAAGTCCATGCTAATGACTAACAATCAAAATCATCACGATTATAATATACCGGAAGGAATAACTACAATGACTCTAACAATGGTGATCCAAGTGATTATAATAGAAACCAATGTCAGCATAGATGTCAGAAAGAGAAGCCATGAATCTAGCATTGTAACAAAGTCCCCTTCAGATATTGATACCAATACATGTAGCAAAACCAAATTTAAGATCAGGTATTTAGACATAAAACACAGCAACCGAGAGTTCCATCCTAATTCTCCTACTTAAGCCCTTTGTCTAGTAATCAATGTCAACCTTTTGGCTTTTACAACAATTTTTATAGAACATTAAGCACGAAGCCCCAAAAAACACATAATCTTCTGATACATATCTACTAACTATGACTTTGAGCATCATTTAGTCACTCCACAAGGAACCAATAGCCAAATCTAGTTTCAAAGATCTTGATAGGAAAAACTCAAGATCGAGAAAACCTAAATCATGTTTTGAAGTTTCTGTAGATATATTTTCTCTATCCATACCAGTCAATTGCTTGAATAGAATAAAAAAATTTGAAATGACTAAATTTCTTTTGATAATCATGTTGATTTACATTTTCCCAGACACTAATATTCCATCTCTTATATGGAGTAAAACAAAAGAGGTACTGGAGTTGGGATATTATCTTGCCGAGTTGTGCTGAGCTAAGTACAGTGCAAAAACGTTAGAGAACAATCTATGGGGGGAAAAGTGTCATTTCCCTTTTTTGGGATACAGCTCATTCACTCGACCGAAATCCAATGTTAAATTCGTTTGATATTCTCAACTGCGCGTAGAGTAAATTCACTCTTCAATTTCCCCAGTAACAACCTGTCTAGCTAATGCCACAAATGACAACTTTTGACAACTTCACTGGTGTCACCAAGTTGAGTCGCGTGTGGAAACCGATAAACACGTTTTAACACTAAACCCCCGGATAAAACCCCCTTCCTTTTAACGACTCCCTCGAAATTACACACGCCCAGAAATATTCTTCAGAGAAATACATCTCCATCCACTGCTAAAACATGCTTAAAGTCTCTTGAACATAGAAATTCACTCATCAAAGACACCTTAATCTTCCCCCCTTTTAGGTCAGTAAAGCAAAACCCTAAGAGCGAGAGGCATAGACATACAATACAAATCCAGAATGCATAAGACCAAGGCTCGGGCATCCACAAGGCAATGAGACCTTTTACAGTGGAACCTAAACCATGTGCAGAGTTATGCTTGTCGCAGAAAGGGAGGGAAAAGAGTGATGGGAAAGAGGTACACACGTGGAGTTTTCCGCGGAGTTCACGGTCGGATCGGAGCTTGACGTAGATACGCTCGTCAAGGCTGAGCCTAATAAGATCCAAAGGCTCCTTCACTGCACTATCTTCCTCGGTCGCCATTTGTGCTTCTCTTCCTTCTTCGTTCCTGTTATTAAAGCCTCCAATTCCTCCTACCGCGCGCTCTCGCTTTGTCCTCCCCTTAGTCACTTATCTATGGGCAAGCGAGACGATGTCGTTTCCGAGTATTTACCCAGTCCAGGTGGCTCCGTCCCAAAATAAGCCTTGCCTCTTTTCCAGCTATTTTCAAATTGCTTTTTTTTTTTTTTGTGTGTGTGTGTGTGTGTGTGTGTGTGTGTGTGTGTGTGTGTGTGTGTGTGTGTGTGTGTGTGTGTGTGTGTGTGTGTGTGTGTGTGTGTGTGTGTGTGAACTTTGAACTTTGAATATTTTTAAAATAACCTTTGAACTTTGAACTTTGAATATTTTCTTTTTCAATTGGATATTCAAAAATCTTGGGAGGATACCAATTCTCAAGCAAATAGTACCACTTGCTTTTTGTTGATGGCCCGCGATCTAGTTAAATAAAGAAGATTTCTCCTCTTGAAGCAACAAGCACTTATGTTTTAAAAATAAAGGACAAGTGCATGTTTTATTACACATTGTGTGCACATGGTAAAACTCTTACATTGCATATGTAATTTTTCCTCATAAATTTAAAATAAAAACAAGTATCTATTTAATTATAAAGTTAATTTTTAAATCAAACTTTTAAACTTTCTAATACAATATTAGAGTTCATGTTAAATATATTCTACTCAACGTGACTTTAAGTTAAATGTTACTCGGTATATAATAATATATGTTTAGGATAAAGTCTCGCATCAAATATAAAAATTTTTGTAATAAATTTTAAGTAAATAAAAATACCTCTCCAGCTCTTAGATTATCTTTTAAATTTGACATTTGGACTTTTTAACGTGTTATAATTTTGGTGCTTCAATCGGTCCATTACAAAGAGAGGTGTTTCATACCGGAGAAGTATCCCATGAAGCAGTGGAGGGCATAAGCTAAAGAAGAGCAAAAGGGAAGCGTAAGCAAGAGCACCGAAAGTCTGGAATCTATGTAAAAACCAACGATACAAAATCTTTGTGATAGAAAAGTGGAGAGCAAAGATTTGAAAAAAAATAAATAAATCTTTGTATTGCAGTTCATTGCAATTAAGCCTTGAGAGCCGAACCGTGTAGATCATTTTGTTTCTCTTTGTTTTGTCTTAATTTATCCCTCGCACAAGAACACTCATAAGGAACCTAGTTTCCTAAAACTATATAGTTAGTTGCTGTTAACTAATGTAATTAAGGTGTAGTTGTCTCAACACTTCTAAATTTATCAATGGCTCTTGTAAATAAAAAAGGTTACTTGTCCAAACGGTACCACTGTACCACGTGTTCTCTTTTACCATTTTCTTCTTTTTTAACTCTTTCTATCTTCGTGTACCTCAATTAATTGTAGTCATACCACATAAATATGATCACATTTTTTAAATGTTAGAATATAATTTTCTGCTTGCGTTGGTCCCCCGTTTTAGTTTTCTGTTGACTACTTGGTGTTTTAAAAATAATTACTCGAGTTATTAGTTTTTAAAATCCCAAAACAAATTAATGGATGATGAAGTTTTGCATAAAATTTGGATTTACTATTTGAAATTGGTCAGCTCATCTCGAAGGTTCATATATTTAGTAATAAACTTCTGCTGTCAAAATCTCTTAACCTTCCTTCGTTCAACATCATGCCATGTGCAAACCGGATGTAAATTTAATTGAAAATGAAAAGGATAAGATAGAACAAACTAACGTAGGAACTCACGAAGTTGACTTCGTTTCGAACTCGTATTGACATCATTTCTTATATTTTCAGATTAGTAATGACACATGTACTAAATTTACTATTAGGTGGTCATATTTCGGAGAAGATGATTTAATATGTAGAGAAAACATATCAAAAATGGTAACCAATGCTACCAAATTAAGAACAGGCATAGAGCAACTGATGAACAATTTATTTTTATATTTGGCTGTATTTTTAAGGTATAAGCTGTATACACCTGGGGAGGATCCAAGACAATGGTTGCATGGACTGACACATGGCCCGGGCAAATCTGTCGCAGCATGCACGAGGGGCCATGTGATACAGCAAGTTAATTTGTCACTTACTGTTCTCCATGCCTAAAATTTTGAAAATTTCTCACAAACTTAGCATTATTTTTCCTAAGATAGTGACTTGAATGCTCGTTTCAAACTTGAACAACAGCAAAGCCAAACCCAGAGTTTGAAAGAACAGCAAAGCTCCATCTATACTGTTCCAATAAAGCCGTGTCCTGCGGAAAAGGCATGAATTTTGACAGTTCTAGAATCAGGCGGCGGCCTAAGGGCTACGGCTCAAGGGGAGGGGGGCAAGGATTTGTCAAAAAGACAGTAGGGAAAGAAAGAAAACCTGAGTCTGCCTCTGAGTACGGAGCAAGATGCTGAGATGGAAAAGCAGACCAGACCATTGAACGCACAAAAGTATGTTATTCCAGACGGCAAATTCTTCATGCAAGTAGTCATTTTCTGTCTCATCCGACATGCTTTGAGATGGGAAAGTTCCTTTTTTTTTTTTTCCCTCATTTTCTTTGATGTGGGTACTGGCAAAAAGCTCCTGAAGGTAGACCCTTTTAACGCACAAAAGTATGCGATTCGAGACAGGAATTCCTCATGCAAGTGGTCATCCTAATCTGTCTCATCTTACTGGCCTCGCAATTTTAAAAGAGGGATACCTTCGGATCTAAGCAGGTTAAAATATGTCAACTGGTAAAACAAGGACACTTTTGCTTATACTTATTAGACGAAGGAGACCAAAAACATATGACCCGAGCATTCGATTCCAATCGTCTTAGTTTTTTGTTGGGTAAGTATTATTATTATTATTATTATTATTATTATTATCCCATGTTTTGGGACAATAAATAAATGGTCATTTGGCTCTCCCAACGCAGGAAAAGGCCGGAAAATCCTCAGCAGATATAGGAGGAGCTCACAAAGGAAGGAAAAGGGACAAAATGATGGGACGCACGGGGCTTGGAAACATTACATGAACCTGGGCTCAGACGTCTTTTTTGATAAAACTATTTTTAATTTCCAACTTGCATTTTACGTATCATATAATATTTGTAAGGTACTGACTCTAGTTTTGTCGTAACTATAGTTGCTCAAAAAATTGTGCCAAGGGAGGGATATATAATAATACTGTGAGGGATCCACCGAATCTTCACATACATTGAACCTATTGAGGCCTTCATTGGCTTTCCCTGTTAAATGTGAGACAAACAAGCGTGCAACGTATAAAGGGTAACATCTTCTAAGCGTTTCTTTTCTCTGCTTCTTTATCTGGGTTGGGGAGAATGGATTTAGTGATCTTCGACCCTGGATTCTCGGCCTAATCACCGGGACGAAAGCTTGTGTCTTTCTGGTGTTGAGTTGCTATTTGGAGATTCGGTGCAGATAAGTAGCTTTTGCCTCCTTAAGGGTTTATTTTTTTTTTTCCTTGGTATTGAATTTCTGGGGAGCTGTCGTTTGCTTTTGGGGTTGGTGGGTTTGTTTCTGGGAATGTGAAATTTTCTCTATATTTGGTGGAATTTGTAATTGGTATTGAAGTTTTGGAAGTGGGTCTTTTTGGTTTGGTTACAGGGGGAAGGGGTGTGCTTGCTTGGATATTTCAGTAGCCCCCAGGAGGCTGTAGAAGGGAACTGCAAGTGCTTTAGGGATTGTATGCTTGAGTTTGTTAGGGCTGTGTAGTTTATACAAGTGACTTCAACAGATTGGGAAAGACATACAAAGTAGCAAGGGGTGTGCGTTTGAGGGGTTGGGGTTTGGGTTTTATGGTCTGATCTGAACATATATAAATATATACATATACATATATTTTTGGAACAAGCAATGGAAAGGAATATGCCTCAAGGAGGTATGGTTCCTGGCGGGTCTTCCTATGGAGGGTTTGACTTGCAAGGATCAATGAGAGTTCATCATCAAGCACAACACCCACATTCAATGCACCAACACCAATCTCATCCTCGCCAAGGACCTGCAGTACATTCCTCGATTCATGTGGGTTTCCCACTCACAATGGGAACCATGCAGAACTGTAATCAAACCCTTCCCATGGCAGATTTCAATAAGGGAGAGAGGAGCAAAAACTCAGTGAGCGATGAGGATGATCCTAGCTTGACTGAAGAGGGTGTTGATGGTCATAACGAAGCAAACAAAGGGAAAAAGAGTTCTCCATGGCAGCGCGTGAAGTGGACCGATAAGATGGTCAGGCTTCTGATTACTGCTGTTTCTTATATTGGTGAGGATGCCGCTTCAGATTGTGGTAGTGGGGGAAGAAGAAAATTTGCGGTGCTACAGAAAAAGGGTAAGTGGAAATGCATTTCAAAGGTCATGGCTGAGAGGAGTTATCATGTTTCACCCCAGCAGTGTGAGGATAAATTTAACGATCTTAACAAAAGGTATAAGAAGCTCAATGATATGCTTGGGAGGGGCACTTCTTGCCAGGTTGTTGAGAACCCAACGCTTTTGGAGGTGATAGATTATCTGTCGGAGAAAGAGAAAGATGATGTCAGGAAAATATTGAGCTCAAAGCAGTTGTTCTATGAAGAAATGTGTTCTTACCATAATAGCAACAGATTACACCTACCTCATGATCCCGAATTGCAGCATTCATTACAGTTGGCTCTTAGAACGAAAGATGACCATGATAATGATGAAATGAGGAGGCACCAGCATGATGATTTTGATGAAGATGATCAGGATATGGAAAATGACGATGTTGATGACTTTGAGGAGAATCACATTTCACATGGGGATAAGAGGGGGGTGATGTATGGAGGGATAGGTTCAGCAAAGAAATTAAAAAAATGTCAGGTCCACGAAGACGTTAGTTTTGGGAATTCCTTGAACTCCCAGGACTACAACAAAAGTCCTTATTCTCATCCGCTACTAAGTGCCCAAGCTGATATGAATCAAGCCTTACCCGAAAGCACAAAAGCAGCTTTGTCACAGAAGCAGTGGATTGAGTCACGCTCACTTCAGTTGGAAGAACAGAAGCTGCAAATTCAAGTTGAAATGTTGGAATTGAAGAAAGAACGGTTCAAATGGCAGAGGTTTAGCAGGAAAAGAGATCGTGAGTTGGAAAAGCTGCGGGTGGAAAATGAGAGGATGAAACTTGAGAATGAGCGTATGGCTCTAGAATTGAAGCAAAAGGAAATGAGTGCTGGCTTTAATTAGTTGCGAGTCTTATTAAACTTAGTTTATGGCTATGGGTACATGTTTGCTACACAGCTGCAGTCTCCTGCTGCTGGTAAGCGGCAGCTGATTTCTAGTAGAGTAGCACATATTGGATGGAGTAAATCTTTGATGCCACCTGCCCATCCCCTGTACATGCAAATATTTTGATGGCTAATCCTCATATGCGTGAGGAATTTTGTGACTGGCATTTTCTGTTGTTACCTTGTAAGTTTGAATATTAATATTTTATTTATGTTGTTGTGTCTCTTTATGAAATTCATCTGTTCTTTGTTTTGATAATAAATGTATCTTTTAGTGGTTACTTAAAAAGACTATAAATTGAGTTGTTGCTATTGGCTACATGCATAGGTAAGTCAGCATACTTATGTCCATGGATTTTTAGTATCTTGGCCAGCTTGGCTTCTATCATGGAGAGGCTCTTGTTGGTCAACCATTCTCTAGGTCGACCATACGGCTTATGGCAAAGGATAACTTCCTTCCGTGCTCTCTCCTATTCTATTATTGTTTGCAGCCATAAACCTGCAGATTTTGAATTCTTTCAGTTGATTCATGCAAATGCTTTCCTTTGCCTTTGGATTCATTGTTTCCAGTACAGTTATCAATTACTAGTTGAAAGGACTTTACAGATTCATTGTTTATGATGGTTGTGGTGAATAGGACCACTCATTGGTGTGTAAAGTCAGGAATTTTCATCATAGTTGGGTTTGGGTCATGGGTTTAGAGGGTCAGGAAGCCTGACATAACAGGTCCAATGGACTATACATAACATGCTTTTAATATGCAAGTATTTTCATGGCCTACATTATATGTTCACCATGCAACTTTTTTTTTTTTTTTTTTCATTAAAGGTAGACGATGAGAAAATTATCAAAGATGGGACTAAAATTGTGGGGTTCTGGAACTTAATGGTTAGGTTGTAATTAGCTTAGGGAATATGAGTTTTTCTGTTCAAGCTCAGGTTTGCAAACATGCACTCTAGCTTGAATAAAGCTGCCATATTCTTGTTCAAACTCCTTTTACAAATTTGAGCTCAACAACCTTATTTTTTTTAAAAAAAGAAAAAAAGCAAAAAAAAGAGAGAAGAAAATGAAAGAAAATGAAAGAAAAGAAAAGAAAAGAAAATAAAAACTACCAATGGGTTGAGCTTGCACTTGATTGTATTTTTATGTATATGATTAATGATAAACATGAGCAAATAGCATGTCATTTCAATATATATGTAGACAAGTTCTCATGAGTTAAATGAGGTTGAGTTGAGTATATAGGAGATCCGTTCACAAGCTATTTCATCTACAGTCCTTCATATCATTCCAGATTTCTCTTCACCTCTCCATTCTAGATTACACTTTTCAGTTCAAGAAACCACCAATTCTAGCCTAGTCCCGGACTTCTTTACCTACTGCTGCAAAAACAAACCACCTTTTGCCTCTCTTCATCACCCAGAGGTACCAGGTCTATGTTCCTTGGTCTTATTGGTGCTTGTTAGTATCAGATTACTGGCAGTTAACTGCAGAATTAAATCATTACCCTCCTAGTCTCTTTCTCTTTGACTCAAGAATTTGAGTCTCTTTTTGACTCTCATTTAGTAATCCAACTATGATCCCACCTGACGGATTTGGTTTGATATGATAGCTTATTCCTCTTGATCTCAGCCTGTAGAAAAACTAGTTACACAAGGCTTTACCTAAATGCGAGATTGAGATGATCGTGTTCAGCTCCAGGATGCAATATGGTAAACGTGATAGAAAATGAAATGATAAAGTTGGTGTTATTCTTGGGGACTTTCAACGTCTTAGGATTGAAGAGCTATCATTTTGCTGTTTGGGGCAAGTGCAAGAATAATCCCAGTTGGCTCAGAGAAAATAAAAAATGATGACGGACATATTGTCATTTTCTCTTAATATTTGGAGTATTTAAGTGTTGATGCTGGATTCTTTTAAGATCTTGAACACTATTAATTAGGGAGAAGCGGCTACTGGGCATTTGATATCTGGTATTGTTTAGGAGGCTTTTTAGATTCTGCAAAGTATTATGATTTTCAACATTTAAGTTACTGGTCCTTCTCTTCTTGTTTGTCATATTTATCTTTTTAAAGTAGAGAGAGTCAACCTAGTTTTGCAGGGGTTGAAAGTGGAAGCTATAGTACATGGAACCGCGTGTATTCCTTAGATTATGGAGACACAACCAACCCAAATACCACAGGAT
The DNA here is from genome assembly GCA_028551475.1 of Casuarina equisetifolia. Classification (NCBI taxonomy): domain Eukaryota; kingdom Viridiplantae; phylum Streptophyta; class Magnoliopsida; order Fagales; family Casuarinaceae; genus Casuarina; species Casuarina equisetifolia. The sequence continues at coordinate 23,301,853 of CM052356.1, forward strand.
ATCTGATGTGGATTTCTGTAGACTTTGGGCAGAACACTTACTCCCCCATCCTTTTGCTGGGGTAATGGTGCTACCATGCAGATTAGTTACCTCTTGAATACCTGGTTTTTACAATACCCAACCCTTAGGTGTTGACAATGCTCATAAGGGTTTTTAGGTGTTATGCTATCATTGTTTCCAATTGAGGATTGCTCCATCCCCCAAGTTTATGAAATGTATATATTATCCAAATGCAACCTGGTTATAAATCTATAATGTTTAAAAAGGTAGTTTTAAGTATCTTTATAATTGCCATCAAGGTCATTATTTATTTTGTAATTGATTTGATGCCATGAATGTGGAAATTTACTCTTTCAAGGAAAACTAAAATTACTTTTTGACTTGTTGAATGAGAGAGAATTTGGGGTAACCTTGAGCTGGATGACCTAACTCTGGACCCAAATTTGGCCAGCTTTGTTGCTTCTCTATGCTTGCGTCTGGTTTTTCAGTTCCTCATTAAATGGTGGCTAGGTTGATTAAGTATCAAGTAAGGTTAGCTTCCATTTCAACTCCCGAGTGAAAGACAAAGGTGCTTTGCTAATTTAAGACTAGTTCAGAAAAGCAGCTACCATTTATCTATAATATGAGAAAAGATCTCATCTTGAGAGATGAAGCTATGACAACTCCACTGGGTGAGAGATGTTATCATAGCCAAAAAGCTTTTAGTCCTTGTTCATGGTACTGCCAATGGCCCATTTGGGTAAACTCTAGTGTCCAGCGGATAAGCTGTGGGTGATTGTTCTGGGTGAGGACCACAAATAGAATCCCAAACCTTGTGATAGCGCAGATATTGGGGCTGTATTAAGCATTAAGGATATGGTGTAATAGCTTAGTGGGCTCATTTGTCAAAACACTTTGGCTGATAAACTTAAAAGTAGAATACAACCATGTTGGGAAAAATTGTGATTTATCTGTTGAAGCACTTAAGCAACAGGTTTTGTTTTCGTTAGTGACTCAAGCCATGTATAATATGTTCATTTCCCTTCAGAGATTTCTAATCTGTGAAAACTTAAGAAATCTAGTCAGCAGAAATATAGAATGGCAAGATAATTCGCTAAACATAGTTTTTTGGAGAATGAAGAACTGAATCAGAATATTTATAAGGCTGGTGTTGTTCTTTAACTGGTCAGGTTGTGTGGTTAGTAAATTGGGAAGTTTCTGGTGACCGGATTTGACATGATTACAATTGGCCATATGAGATACATTGGATCCTTTAGCAAAAGATAGCGTCATGTGTATATTTTAGTATTACTTCACGTTGATCTTCCTATTATGTTGATGCATGTTTGGCATTAATAGATTAATGCCCCATACTCAGATTATTCCACTCTAGTTTGTAAATGCAGGGGTTTGCAGTGTTACACCTCCTTTGCATACTTAAAACTAAAATTGCTTGCACATGGTGGTTCCCTGCCTAACAACAGACCTTCCCTATGAATTGGAGTCTGCTTCCCAGGACATATTTCGAGTTCTTTATGAAACTGTATAGAGTTCCTTGTGCACTTCTCTAAAATATCAGATCGTATTTTCTCAAATCTCTCTCTCTCTCTCTCTCTCACTCACACACACACACTCTTTCTTCACAGACATATATATGCATGCGCAAAACATATGTGAATCTCCCCCTTAATATCGGGAGTTCCCTGCCAGGCATGTTCTTGAAGCATGATTCAGTTGCCTTTTTGAAAAGGATTTTGTTGATCCGTGATGACAATAATCTGTTCCATGCTTATCTTATAGTAACATCTTAGGGTAGTTCTTAGATGGTGAAGAAACTAGGGAGATGATGCAATATATCTATCCGGTTATCTTGGTCTGTATCAGTGCATATGGAACAGATGCAAGAAGCTATTGAATAAGTGAGAATCTTTCTGTTGCTTTGTTCTTTTTATTTTTGATTTCTGTGATAAATTGTTATTTGCTGGGCCCTCATTTTGTTACTGGTAAAAGTTAATGTCCAAGGAATTATAGGTTCATGCAGCTGTCTATTTTGTTTCAGTTGCAGATGGGGAAGGGAATATAAAAGTTTATGGAGGCTTTTGAAAAAACTGAAGGGTGGTTATTTTTTTGATCATTAGTTACTTACAAGGTCAAATAATTTGAATTTTGGTGAAAGCTTATGACCATTATCAGCCAAATACACAATGGAAATAGCTTGGTACATGCAATTTTCATCTGGTTGTTTTGAATTATCACCCATGACATAATACCAGAATGACCTAAAACTTTTCTTGCTTTAAACTGCAATTATATTTTTACCATGCCTTAATCATTGATGATTGTTTTAGTTTGCTTGACATGAAATAACTATTTTGTAGGTGAGGCTTTGACGTTTTCTTTCTATCTAGGTTCCCAAAGTAGTTGCTTAGAATGAAAGTATTTTACATTGTTGCACCAAATATTATTGTCCATAGTCAGGCAAAGTGTTTCATAATTTGGAATTAAATCCTCGAATTTATATTGACAATCTCTTCTCTGTGTGCGTGGCTCGTACCTTGAAATTACTGCTATGCTGCCCTCTCAAAACTTTTCCATAGCTGAGATAATTGAGCTTATCTACTGATTCTCATAGTCTGAGTTATTCCTGTTAACAGCTATAGCTGAATTACAGACTACCGCTGTGTTACCACTTCCTGATTAGTTTTCTGTCTATGAGATAGCCAACTTGGCCACCAAGTGGCCTGAATGATGCCCTGCTGCTGTGGAGAACAATGGAGGAGAGGTGCCTTAATTTACACTGTATTCCCGTACATGAGGACAATTAAGTACTTCTGAATAGTTGGCATATACGGTTTGATCATTATATCTTTAGTGTTAATTAGTACAGCTAGGACTTTATTCTTGGATTGTATCATTAAATTTTCCCTGAAAAGCTGATATCATTCACTTATGCCCATTTCGTTAATCAGTTTTAATATTTGGCTAACCTCATACATTCATTCTCATACTGATTTGCTGTCGTCCCATTTCTACTTTTCCCAGTGATTTGATGGTATACTCTCTGTCAATGGTTTATGAACTGACAGTCTAGTGTTGATGGCCTGACATTATTGGTGCTTTAAAAGGGTATCATTGGAGGACGGTGTAAGCAAGGACTCTGGGCCCCAGTCTGGTACCATATCCACGTTAACTAATGCTGTAATCAGTGTATTTTTTTGCCCCGTTACAGACTTCCATGACAGTCCATTTCGCATACTGCCAATTTTACAGCTTAATGCTGAGAGTGGAATCTTTGTAGGGACTGCCGTGTTGTGAGACTAGTCTAGTGATTACGGGATAAAGAAAGGTGACTGATTGCTTGAGATTACTGTTTGGAAATATAAGTTAAATCCGGCACTATCAATTTTCATGATTCAACATTCTTAGAGATTCCTCCAAAGTTGAAATAAATAGAAGTAGATTGTTTCTGGGTTTTGGTGGATAGCTAAGCAGCAACTGGGCTTATCTCGTTATCCATTTCAGAGTCTCACGTCAGAGAAGTGGACTGTGGTTACAAAGGGTGGAGGCAGAGACGTGGACGCGAGAGGGACGTGGATAATTGTTGTTGATGTTGTTGTTTGCACTCTTCTAATACTCTGCCGCTCCCACATCGAAAGGAAGATGACCACCCCCCTCCTCCTTGTTCCCATGCGGGCTTTTTGAGTGCTTTCCTTTGGCCCACGAGAGGTCCCCCGGTTCACAGTGACTTTTCTCATTGTGCGTTTGCCCGTGCAATCATTTTATTTTTAACTTTGGGATCGTTGCGGGCTTTTACTCCGTGTGACATCGTTTTGTGTGTGGCCACGTGCTTCCATGTTCCAATGATGCTCAACGCCAGCGAGCCAGCGAGCCAGCCACCAGCATCCTCTTCTGCGCCACCGGAATCCCTGAGAGCTTTAAGCACGGTCATGATTCATGACCCCAAGTCCCTGCACGTGCTCGTGCTCGCTTGTGATTCACTCTCCCTTTCTAATCATTGTTCTGTAATTTCTTCCTTTAGTTAACCTTCTAGTCGTACATGCGTATGAAGGAGCTTTTGAATAAAAATGAAAACGGTCGTGTAAACATCTGGGGGAGGCTCCATTCATAATTCAAACCAAGTATAAAATTAATGTGAGAGAAGCAAAATAACATAGTGTATATATATATATATACACATACACAGTTCATGAGTGACGAGACGTGTCATTTGAAATTATTTAAAATTTGACATTAAATCAATATATATATATATATATTTATTTATTTTTCCAAAACTAAGTGGTAAGATTGATAATATTTGAAAGAAAGTGACGTAGAAAAGAAAAAGTACCGTTAGTGGGGAAAGTGAAAAAGGTGATGATGAGTGAAAGAAGAGCAGGGTTAAGTATTTTGTAGAATGAAGGTCGGGTTTGTTGATGGGTCATATTCAAGTGGTTACCTTACAGACAAAGAGAAAAAGAAAGGGAAAAGAAATGAAGAGCGTGCTTTGCATACTGCGTATAATGGAAGGAGGAGAGAAGGGAAAGGGGGAATCAACTTGGTGGGGGTGCTGAGCTGGTGCCAGATAAATATTGCAGGGTTAATCCACATGGTAGACAAGATGGAAGCGTGTACATTCACGTCCCGATGGCCACCCCCATGTGAAGTAAACAACCTTTTTGTCTACATGTAAAACCCTTTGGGTTTTCTTTTCATATCCACCACCTCTGAATCAAAAAGCCAAGCGCCTCTACGTCTGCTTCGTATTTATTGTATTCAATGTCCTGCATTTATCTTTCTCTTTTCTGTCTCAGGAAACTTTTCCGTTCTGCTCTTTGTGGTGATTATTCTGGCTGTCTGCATGGCCGCCATACCCATACCCATACCCATACCCATACCCAGTAGCCTTTAAATGGATCTACTCTTATTTTATTTTTCTGCTGCTTTTCTGGGCACTTTTTCTTTTTCACCTTTAATTTAATATTTAATTTTCTCTCTTGTTTCACTTGTCTAAAATTCAACATAATACATGTCCTTTTTATTTTTTTAAGAAGAACCCCACATGCCGGTGCGGTCGCAAGCAAATGGGACTGTTGCGCTTGTGTAAAGTTGACTGTTGGGCGTAAATGAGGTGATAAGATTCCTGTTTTATTAAAGTACAGAGGGACCATCTGCTTCCTACGACTGGTATGTGTATATGTGATGAAGAAAAGAAAAGAAAAGAATTTAAATTTTAAATATAGTTAACACATCATTTTCTGCAAAATAAAATAAAATAAAAAAATAAATAAAAATAAATAAATAAAACATCACTGTTCCAGCTTAAAAACTGGGTTTCTTGTGAAACAGGTTACAAACTAAGAGGGCAAATACGCTCCCCCATACGTAGTCAACCTGTCGTGTCACATCGTGGTATGAAATTCCAAAGCTACCAATCACCTGGCTCCATGTGAGGAGGGCTTCGTATTTTTATGCAATGCCAGCCTGCTCCAGATGACGGCCGTATACGTGTTGGAGAGAGAGTTACACGGTACTTGTTGCTGTTAGGCTGTAAATTGGAAATAAGTGGGCATAGTGGGAAAGGCATCTCTCCCAGCTGCTTACCGGAGGTTCCACAAGGCATCTATCCTCTCCAGCTAGCTATTTAGATGTTCTGCCAGCGAAGCAACCCGACATCAACCCCATGTAAAAATCTAATAATGTTTTGCAAGACAAGCAATATACCCGAAGCAATACATCTTAAAATAAGGAGAAAAGGGGAAAGAGAAAAACAAGACAGTGCCCTGCCTTTTCTTCCTGTCCTTCTTCTGCCTTTTTCCTCTGCGCTTATTGGGCGAATCGATGCTCCCCACCCCCCCTTCCCTCGCCGTGTAAAATTAAAACTAATTTCACAATACGAGGCTTATTACGGCGATTCTGGATGTTTATTACGTGCAAAAGAGAAAGATTCGGGGTTGGTTTTACCAAGATGCCCTCTGCTGGGGATTTCGTACAGGATTCCGATCTCTTGGGTTTTTGGAGCTAATGGCAGAGAAGAAAAAGTTTATGTTTGATGATTTGTGCATTAAATGGTATATTGATTAAGGGGGGACCCACAGAGTTGCATTATATGTGATGGACAATCCACTTGGTTTTGGAGTTTCAATAATTGAGTTACTGAAATTGATTGCACCATGAAACCCTCTTTTTACTTACTTCCACGCACTCTCACGCTCCTCCCACTAACTTTCAACGGCACGGCACGGCACGGCACGGCACCAACCGCGGGGAGTCACTTTGGGTGGGTTTGACTGCCTTTTTTTTATTTTGCTTTCTTCCTCTTTAGGGACCATCGACTCCACGCCAAGTCCACGGCACGGAAGAAGAGCAAGCAAGCAAGCACATCGGGAGCTTCAAATCCAAGATATTCACCCTGACTTTCCCCCAGCGCAAACGGGTGGCCTTCCGTGTAGAAAAAAAGGAGAATTTTCCGAGTCGATACGACACCGGAAATAAAGATGAGGAATTGACTTTCAACAACCTTATCACGACGAGGGTCACTTTCAAATGCAAGTGCGCCCTCGATTTAAAAATTAAAAATTAAAAAATGGGGAGAGAAGAAATGTAAACATCAGCATGCGGTCGTTCCAAAATTGCATGGCTACCACAAGGCCCGACGTTTGGGACAATCGACTAAACGTCCAATAATATCACAATCCAACAAAGCCTAATGGTCCCCGGAAGCCCCCAAAATTGGATTCAATCGTCCTCCATAACGCATCATCACCGCCCATCAAAATTTGGACACCATTTATTACGGTAGGTTTGAAATCCAACTGAATTTCCCTACCCTTTACTTCTTTTCATAAATGGCTTTGCCTAATAACACGACCTACATTTAACCCCCTTCATATTCAACAGTGGATCCCACTACCCTTGTCCATCTTTTTGTTATTTCTTCCGCAAGAAATTATGAAAACGGAATTTGCTAAGCTACTGCAGTCGCGATCAGCGTAGGCCCCCGTTACGCCACATGTGGAGTACCACAGTCCAACCCAACAACAACTTCAAAATCAGGGGCATTTTCGGAATTCGAGCCAACCCCAATATAAAAATCTTGGAGTAAGCAGACAAACCCAGATCGGGCACGGGATTGATGTAATAAAAAAATAGAGTCCCCAATTAGCTTTAATGATTAAAGGTCAATGGAGTGCACGTTAGGGGGGGGTAATGCAGTCATTTCAACGTCCCAATGTGTGCGACCGACTCCCAAATTCCAAAACACCCCACGGGAAAGCAAGAAACACCCCAGAGAGATTCAGCTCTGATCTCCACCTAAAAAACAAAAAAGAAAAAGAAAAAAAGAAAAAAGAAATGGCTAAAAAAAAGGGGGGGAAATAAAAGCTGACCTACATGGGCCGGCTTTTAACTAAATATAGGTGGACAGACAAAAAACAAGTTGATTTTATGATCGTCAATATGTGCAGCTGTTCAAAAATTTCCGCCTAGGTTGTTTTATCTTTATGCGGGGGATGATTTAGTTTATGTATGTATGTTTCTGTGCCCGCCCACTTTTATTATTCTTGAGGGAACCCAGGTGAGGTGATCCTTCCCACTATTCTTTTAAATAAGTGCCAAACAGAAATTAAGGGGAAAAAAAAAAAAGAGATTGAAGATTCCGCAGCCTAGAAAATAATAATATATATTTATGTAAAAAAAGGAAGAGAAAGGAAGAATACTTCGTCTTGAGATTGACAAGCAGATCCCCACACTAATAAATTAATAAATTCACCATACACTCTTCTTCATAAAACCCTCAAAGAATTCACCGGCCTTCTGTTGATATTTTTATTTTTATTTTTCTTTCTTTCAGCTACTGTAATTGCTTGAGAGAGAGAGAGAGAGAGAGAGAGAGAGAGAGAGGACAAAGAGGGAGAGAGAGAGAGAGAGAGAGTCCTATGCTGGGGGACTCAGGCAGCAGTGTGTTGGGGAGCTCTGGGGATGCAGTGGCGGCCATGGCAGCGTCTGTACCAGCTACTGAAGGCGCGGAGGTTGGCGGCGTTGGATCAAATTCAGGTGAAGAAGATAAGGGAGGTTATAGGGGTGACGAGGGTGAGCGCGGCTATGGTGGGAACCGGTGGCCTCGACAGGAGACTTTGGCGCTCTTGAAGATACGCTCCGACATGGACGTAGCTTTCAGGGACGCGAGTGTTAAGGGTCCATTGTGGGAAGAGGTTTCCAGGTGACTGATTGCTTTTGCTTTTAGATGTAGTTGATAATTGGTAGATTTCATCGGAATTTGAGCTGCTTAGATTCGTGGGCACAGATCCGTGGATTAGATTTCACTTTGAACTCTCCGTTTCTCTCTTCTTCTTCTTCTTCTTCTTCTTCTTCTCCAGTTTGCTTCAGTTTGAACTCTTGCCGGCAGTTCACATTTTTCTCCACCTCTGGGTGGAAGGGTTGGTGTTCCCAAGGTTGTTTTCTCTTCTTTTCCTTCAAATTTTCCGGGAAAATCCTCTTTCTACTCGGGAGTTCCTTAGTTCCTGAGTTCGTTCTGTGAGAACTCAGATTAAAGAAGGAAATTCTGAAGAGTTTAGATTTGAGCGCCGCGTATGTAATTCCAGCTTGTTTTGTCTTGTAGCTCTTTCTAATATTCGCAAAAGGAGATGAGTATAATAATTCAGAATTTTTTGAGCATGAGATGGTTCTCTCCCTACCACTTGTTCAGTCTCATTCAGTCCTGGTTCTCAAAAAGTAGGATTGAAATGGAAAACAACAATTTTCTCCCAACTTGGGCTTTACAAGTTCCGTCGGTGACAACAGTGCTTTTCATTCATCATGACTCCCCTATTTTCTCTTCCTTCATTCTTGTCTCGACTACTTGAATTTCTTCTCTCCTATTTCTTCTTGGTTTCACCGTGTCGTAATCCTTCTTGCCTATGGATCGTAATTATTTTTATTCTATGCGGCAATGCTTGTTTTCTTGCTGAATTTGAGATGGGAAAGAAACAGAAACGGAGGTGTTCTTTGTTCTTGGTTCTTTTTTTTTTTTTATTTTTTAATTTTTATTTTTTTTTATTTTTTATTTTTTCCTTTCTGCTTCCTCTTCATGTTACGGAACCTGTTGATCAGGAAGCTAGCAGAACTTGGATATCATCGAAGCGCCAAGAAATGCAAGGAGAAATTCGAGAATGTGTACAAGTATCACAAGAGAACCAAAGAAGGCCGGACCGGGAAGCCCGATGGGAAGACTTATCGCTTCTTCGATCAATTAGAAGCTCTTGAAAACCATCCTCCGATACAATCGCCAACACTGCCGAAGCCTCATCAGACGGCTCCGGTGGTAGTAGCACCGACGACGACCATAGCAATGCAGCCATTAGCTAACCCTCCAAGCCTTCCCCAGATCACTGTTACATCCACCTCGCACCCTATGAATATGTCTCAAGGCATTCATATCTCACCGCCCATAAATCTTACAATCCCTTCATTCCCATCCGCAAACCCTACAGCTTTCCCGCCGCCGCCAACGACGAATAACCCATCTTCTTTTGCAAACCTTTCGACGGATCTCATTTCCAATTCCACTTCTTCCTCGACTTCCTCGGACGAAGAGCTGGAAGGCGTACGGCGTAGGAGGAAGAGGAAATGGAAGGACTTCTTCGAGAGGCTGATGAAGGAAGTGGTAGAGAAGCAAGAAGAGCTGCAAAGAAAGTTCTTGGAAGCCATAGAGAAGCGCGAACACGAGCGCATGGTTCGTGAAGAAGCCTGGAGAGTGCAAGAGATGGCGAGAATTAATAGAGAACGGGAGATATTAGCCCAAGAAAGGTCCATAGCCGCCGCCAAGGACGCGCAAGTGATGGCATTCTTGCAGAAGATATCTGAACAGCAAAACCCAGGTCAAGTTATTCAATTTAATCTAGCGCAGCCACCTGCGGCGCAACCGGTACCAGCAGCTCCGGCTGCACAGCCGGCATTACCACCACAACCAGCACCGGTATCGAACCCGGCGACACTGGCACAACCGGTGACAGGTTTGGAAATCCAGAAGATTGATAATGGGGAGAACTTCACGCCTGCAAGCTCTTCGAGATGGCCAAAAGTAGAGGTTCAAGCTTTGATCAAGCTACGGACCGATCTTGATGCGAAGTATCAAGACAGTGGGCCTAAAGGGCCTCTATGGGAGGAGATCTCGGCCGCAATGAGAAAGCTTGGATATAACCGAAGTGCCAAGAGATGCAAAGAGAAGTGGGAGAACATCAACAAGTACTTCAAGAAGGTGAAGGAAAGTAACAGGAAGAGACCCGAGGATTCAAAGACTTGCCCGTACTTTCACCAGCTAGATGCTTTATATAGAGAGAAGAACAAGTATGAGAACCCATCAGCCAATCAAGTAAAGCCCGAGAACAACATGGTACCATTAATGGTGCGGCCAGAGCAGCAATGGCCTCCACAGCAAGAGCATCCATCGGAGGCGACAATGGAAGATGTGGAAAGCGAGCCAATGGATCAGAACCAAGAAGAGGAGGACAAGGATGGAGACGAGGAAGAGGAGGAGGAGGAGGAGGAGGAGGAGGAGGAGGAGGAGGAGGAAGATGATGAGGGAGGTGAGAATTACGAGATAGTTGCAAGTAAACCTGCCACAATGGGTGCAGCCGAGTGAGACATGGCCAGAAAGGAAGTTTGAAAGACGTGGGTTGCACGGGTTGTCGGGCGGGGGAATGGGTCGGGTTCAACGGCGGCGAATTTGGAGACGAGGAGTTTGAAAGTATACGGCAAAAAGACGGGGAAAGGATGGTTGTAGCATATAGTCGGTGGGGATTATATGTTAAATTTATAGATTATTTATTTTTTCGGTTAAATAAATAAGTGAAGGTAGAGAGAGAGAGAGAGAGAGAGAGAGAGAGAGAGAAGAGAGGTTTTCAGATTCCACAGAATAAATAAAAAAAGGGTCACTGTATTGTATTTTCTTTTTGTCTACGCTTCATGGTGGTGTAAATGTGAGAAAATGGTTATAAATGTTTGTGTTTTGGTCTTTTTCTTCGGATGATTATTCCCTTTAATACTTAATTGCTGCAATAAAAATTGGCTGAGAGACAACGAGAAGGGAATCTATTCCTACATTTGTTTTCGTTTAAAAAGATAAAAAAAATAAAAAATAAAAAAAGCAGTCTACTGAATATGTTATTTATGATTTGTTTTTAAAGGCATCTGAAGAGTTTGCAGAGAAATTCAAGAACAGTTTATGATGGGGGTCTGATTTGAATCGTACAGAAGAGCTGAAAATGGGGGGACACCATTCTTGCCCTTTGCAGAAGAGGCCCTTACCACAAAATGCCAACATCACATGCAGTCATGAACCCCCTGTATAACAAACAGGGTCCACCAAAAGGAATCTTCTAAGTTTTCTTCTTCAACTTAATGACCGCAGTTTTTCTTGTACAAAGCCGTTTGCTTCGCTTCGCATTAAAATCCATGATCGTGATGTCAGTAGGAGCTCAACACCTCTCTCTGATCCCTTCCTTCCTTCCACTCTTGGTCAGAGCTCTCCTCCTTTAAATTCTCTTCTGGTACTGCTGATGGATGTGAGATGCTTGCTTGTTGGGTTAAAGCGCTGTGGTGTGGTGTGGTGTGGTGTGCAACTTGAGTCTCATTACGGGAATAAAGTGTCCATAATGTTTTTCCCTTTTGAATCATTGGCTGTGATGTCGGCTGCATGTTTTTAGTCATTTTCTCATCACTTTCCACGCATTAATCCCCCAAGAATCGAACCTAAACTTGTGTATGGACGGACACCTTTTCCCAATCATTTTCCTTCAAAGCTAACCATGGCCGTACTTTTATTGGATCAACTGGCTGCCACCCTCTTCCCAATCTTTTCCTAGTATAAGAAACACACAACTCTTGCATCTATTTCTGACCTGAAGAAATGAGCTGTGATCGGAGATAATGGAATTCTATTCTTTCCTCATCATGCTTCATTCCTTCGATCGTGCATGCCCTACAGTTTTGTCCATTTTTATCATGTGGTACTGTTTGGTGTATTAAAGATGTGTTCCCCAAATTGAATGGCCTGGATCTATCAGCTGCTGATTTACATAAATATTCTGTTACACCCTTTACCGAAGGCTGTCACATGAATGCAGAAAAGTCCATCTTCCTCTGGTAACATCGGTGGGACAGGATCACTTTGTGAACTTATCATCTGTCAGTGTCAAAACAAAAGAGAAAAGAAGAGAAGAAAAGCATTTTTTGGCATGCACTTGCAAAATGCTGCTCTAACTTCACTCTTTTTCACTTCTTTTTACCACTCCTTGAAACACTTGGATCAGTTTTATTGTGACACCTTCAATGCTTATTTTATAGACTTAATGATTCTTGAAGATACTGAAATTTGATGTAAAGCAATCAACTTCTGACACGTTCTTAATGATCATTCAAATGATCCGAATTTTATCTATTTTGAAGAAGTAGATCGCATACTAAAGTGTTTGTTAAATCATCAAGTTTTTAAAATAATTACTTATTTGACATAGTATCAAGGTCCTCAGATCCTATACGACTCCCAAAGTTACCCACTATTTTAGTAAATATCTATGTGTGTTAAAGTTTTTTTTTCTTTTAATATGTTAAGTTAATTCTTATCTTAGAAACTTAACTTGATAGGAATTTTTTTTTTAAAAAAATATTTAATTGATATTATGATATTCTTCATGATATAAGGATTCAGACCTTCTTAATAAGTGTGTGATAAAACACATAATATTTAACTAAAACAATTAACTACAACATTGGCCTTGCTAACTTCAATGGTGATTATTTGAACTTGGATATCACCTACTTGCAAAAACTGCTTTCAAATTTTTAATGCACCAACATCAACACCAACAATAATTTCTGTTCCCACCATTAAAAAAAAAAAAAAAAGGTTGGAGACACGGAATGTATATCCCTATTACGGCCAAAATAATTGGTGCGCCCATAGAATCCATGTAGGATGTCCTTTATGGCAATTTCCCATATTTTGTCGGAAAAATTGATTCCCTACATGAAATGCATGGATCACTTGAAGCTTCGGAAATGTGAAATCCTATTAGCTAAATCGCCATTGATATACCCAAAAATTGCAATCAGAGAAGGCAATGGATGCACACTATAAAGCATCTCTGAGGACTGGTTTCTTAATCCCTTTTCCAGTTCAGTAGGCTGAGGCCGGTTCCGTATACTGGCCGCGAGGCCATTTATTCTCTGACCAATTCGACAGAGACGCGCCTGCCGCTTTCAACATGTGCCGCCAGCGACTTGAATGAATGACGTATTTCACCTAACATGCCGTCTAGATCAAACAAGCTAGAGGCAGTGCGATGTAGAAATTCCATTGCAAAAACTTTTTGAGTTCTTGAAGGTCGTTGCCCCAGCCTATGAACAAAGCAATTGTACCTTCAATGGTTTCTCTTCTCCAAGTCTTCCTTTCTAACCTGCATGGGGAATATTATTCTCTCAGTCGTTCATTATCACTCAATAAAGAGCCCCAAAATTGACGTTTCCTCTTACACTTGAAAGGTTTGTCGTCTTGTAGTCTGTAAAAAATGGTGGATTGGTCGGTCCATATGAAAAGCTCGGCCATTTACCATAAGAGGTGGAAGGATCTTATAGGAAGGCAGGTGCGGACTACATCAGAGAGGATGGAAAGTCCTGTTCGAGAAGGATGGTTCATTTAAGGGCACAAATTGGGTTGGCCATCTTAAATTCATGGCTCCGGATGTCTATGGCTTTTATCATAATCAGAATAAGTGGCAAATTGAGACGTTGTTCTGTCAAATCAGAGAGAGAGAGAGAGAGAGAGAGAGAGAGAGAGAGAGAGAGAGAGAGAGAGAGAGAGAGAGAGAGAGAGAGAGAGAGAGAGAGAGAGAGAGAGAGAGAGAGAGAGAGGGGGCAGAAGAAGAACTTTTATGATGCCGGCAGGCAGATCAGGCTGAACCCATACCAGGCCTGGCCGTTTCTGTTGTTTAATCATTTATTTACCGAAATGCTTTTCGAAAATAGTCTCGCGCTTTTGTCAAAGCCTTGTGAACATTGTTTCTCCAACAACAAATATGTGAGACAAGTGCGGTTAGGACGATGTCTGACAAACCTAAAGCTGATGTAGTATGGTTTTGGACTGATTAAGAAAGACAAAACAAATCAACTCATCCTACACAAATTTGAGTTCGTAGGCCGTTTTCTAACCCAAGGTAGAATTATTTGTAGTGTATTCAGCTTTTGTAACAAGACATTGAGATTAGGTTTTGTACACTCCCCACGAAAAAATGCCAAAAAGCACATGAAGAGGCAACAACATGCGTGGATGTAATGAAGAGAGGTTAATTCCTTAGGAATTGCTGTTAAGGAGGTTTGATATACAGATATGGGTATTCTCACCTTCGCCATCTCTGAGCCCAAAAACTTGTGATCTCTGCGATTGGTTGCATAGATTTTGGAAGAAGGTAACGCAGTGAAACTTTGTGCATAAGAGGAACCTTCCACTTTCCAGCTTTGGTACTTCCTTTTTTTGATGAAGCTGAGGTACGGGATCAACACTACCCTTGTGTCAGATTCCAGATCTCTGGGTATAAAATATAACTGACGAAAGATGCGATCTGAAACCACTCAAAATTCCAACTCAGATAAGGTCAGTATTCTATTCTACACGGCATGGCAGCAGATGCGGTGGAAATCTACTTGTTAAGTGAGGCAAACAGAATATTGAAATATTACTGATTCTTGAACTTGAACTTCATCTATTTACAGGCACCAGAAGGAGACTGCGAATTAGAGATAATCACATGGGTTTTCTCCAACTAAGAATGGTCAAGTAAGGACTATTGAATCTTGGTACAGGAGAGCTAAAAATGACTCAAGAAAACGTTTACTTTTAGAGGACGTAATTTTTCTCTTTTTGGGTTGAAAACGAAGTGTAATGTAAAAGAGGATCTTAAATACATTCCCAGCACCATCCTTGACTTCTCCCCAGATAAGATAAGTACGGATAAGAACAAATTGAGATCTCTGGCATATTAAAATGTGAAGGTATCCAGGCGGAAAAATCCATGCCAAATGCGGCCAATGAAGAGTTGACTTCGTGCTGCTTGAAGAGGTTTGCGGCGGGCCGTGTCCAAAACTGCGCGACCATCGCCCCGTTTGACGCCCTGAAAGACCTTTATAATTGGATATACGGCCGTCACCGACCAAACATGTCCGTTTATGGAGTTTCAAACGGTAGGAATCGTAACGCGTTTTGAATTCTAGATGGGCGGGTTTGAACGGTCGGTGTCTATTGCAGATCTCCCAAAAGATAAGAACAAAGAGTAGGGGAGAAAATAGCTGACGTGGAACTTTTTTTTATTAACCCTAATTAGTTTACAGATGCATTTCAATTTCCTTGTTAGTTTTGGTAGTAAGGGTTTTAGTGATAGAAGAATTATGTCCTTGGTGTTGTAAAAAGTTTAGAATATTTTTAATTAGTGAAGTACAAAGAGTGAAAAATGACACAATAAGTAAATGGAAATGAAGAGTGTGTAATTCCTTGATATAGTCCAAATGGTGAGGAAGACTCGTGTGAAAGATCTTGGGTTCGAATACATTCAATTGCATTTTTTATTGACTTAAGCATGATAGAATTTTTCATTAGTTTTAAAACTATCATGTGATGTCCATGTTATGCATTCAACTAGATGCTAAATGATGAATGTTTTATTTTCTTAATCTTATGTAATTATTTTAGGATCAAGTAATTTCTAAAGTCACAAAATAAAATGAAGGTTAAAATGCTTGTTTTAATTTATGTTTTATCTTTGCTTATCTTTCTCTTTCTCCATCTTTGTTTCTATCCAAATATATGCATATATTTACTAAAAATTACCAACATAGCTTTTTAACTCTTTGTGATTTCTTATACCATAAATTCTGAATTAATATGTGCACTATTTTGTGTCTGGCATATGTGGTTTATCTAATTTTATTTTTGGTAAAGTTTTGAGAAATATTTTGGATTTTTAAACCAGAGTTGGTCTAACGGAGTTACATGTGAAATAACTTTTTACGCAAGATTTATAAAATAGAATAAAATTATTTTGATAAAACTAGGAAATATTTAAAAACCAAAAAAAAAAAAGTTACGAACTATATCTACAAGAAAAGAACTAATCTTGGAGTTAATCACTTCCAACAATGATGTGATGCCCATTGTGAGTTTGTCAAATAGTTTTGATGATCACTATGAGGCGACCGAATGATTTTGAAGGTCCCCAAGACACAACCATAAGGTTTTGGCAACTAATAATGATACCGTGCAATTTTGGTGGTTATGTGAAGCGTTTAGATTATGGCCACAGATTCATGGGGCAGCTTGTGATAGCCATTAGTCGGCTCAGCTATCATTGTCTTACTTCATTTTTCACTCAATTCTTTATCTAACATGGAAAAAATTTGAGTATTTTCTATTATTGATAAACATTTACGTGTTTAACATCTTTAAATAAACAAGTGATAACATGTTTGTTTCTATAGATTTAGGTCATCTAGTTTTCTACTTCTTGTATATGAAAAGAACTATCCTCAAATTGCTGAAAATATGCCTAAGGGCTTGTCCTCTTAATAACTAGCTAAAGAGGCAAAAAGAAATGTAATATTGATAAACAAAGGATAAGATTTCTGGGTATATTTTAATTCTTAGCATGTTTTATTAGAAGATTTATAAATTTCACGAAGATATTTTGGTCTATTGATAATTCATAACTACCATATATTCTGTGTTCAATCGAATAATTAGAAAAAAATCAATAAAAACACTAATAGCTGAATGACACAATTATTAATACTTTCATGTTAAAGTCTTTTTTTTTTAATATATATATATATTCTCCCTCTCCCCCTCTCTCTCTTAGGATGAATCAATCATTTGTCGCAGTTCCAGCAGAAACAAAAGCATCAATAATAAAACTAATGGTTGCGACTGTTAGTTTCAATAGAATTCGGACAAGAGGGTATACATCTAGTCCTTCGAATATTGTGAAAAGTATCTCAAAATGATTAACTCAATTACAAAGATGATGTCGACTTGTTGGTCAAGTGTTTTGCTAACGTTGTTTACTTTTTTCCACAAAGCGAGGCGACCATGGCTGCATCCTATTCCTTCTTTTGCTTTTTGGGTACGAGGTCATGATTAAACTTGATTGATCACCATTAGGTATTTGGTTCTAACAGATGCCTTTAAAAGAGGGACTCGCAGGAAATAGCAGTGGCTGTTGGAGGATCAAATGCGCACTGCAAGAAGTTAATTCAAAAGAGTGGGTAAAACATAGATCATCTTTCAAAAAGCCGTCGTTATTGAAGAGACTTTGAGTTAGCTTTACCCTATCTTGCTTTATATAATTAGTGTAGCTCAGAATTGACCATCAGAAAGTTTTAATCATGTCTTTGACAAAGAAGACATGCGGAGAATATGAAAGGGACGGACCAAAACTCAACATTACTGCTTTTCAAGAGTCGCAGGATAATATAAAAAGGATCTGCTTAACCAAATGCCTTGATATAGCTTCGGATTGGGTCATTCCATTGATATAAATCAAGGTGTTGAATGTTTCTAAAAGTTCTTATGGAAAAGTTGGATAATATATTCAAAGACGCATAAATGGGCATCCCACTTTAGGTTCCCAATAGTTGTTGCCGACTCATTGTGTTCTTTAATTCCGAATACATCATTCACTTGAAGACAAGCATGGGCAATATCGATGGGGTCGGCACTTATAACCTCGTGATCTGAGCCCTGGGTCGGTGTCGCGTGCCAGTATTTGGCCAGTGACTTCATTTTTTCTCCCTGGAAATATGCTACAGATTCAACCAGGAGGGTTATCCTCTTCGTGCTGAGAGGAGGGAAGTGGATAGACTTCTGAGGTTGCTCCCGTGTGATGTCAAAAGAAGCTTTTGTTTTCTGCACTCTGACTTTAATTACTGTCCTCAGACCATGGCCTCTCAAATTCTGGGGCATCGGCTTTAGTGGGTCACCATTCTAGCCTGAGTGCCAGACATCCCTAGATATCTGGGGTAGAAGCATGGAGCACACTACTGCCATTGTATAAGCCAAGTGGACAGTGGAAAAGCATGAGCATTGCATTAAAAACAATGATTTGCGGTTCTAATTTTTCTTCGTCCCATCTATTTGTTTTTTCGTCCTTTCCTTGTCGTCCAACTAGCCATGAAAAATTTGGCTAATCAAGAATTATCAATTTACGTGTGGGATGGAAAGTCAAGTCTCACGGGTTTGGTTCGAGAATAATCAAATAGATAATTCTGGGTAGGATTCCATCAGATGCTTCTTTTGATGTCTTCATCTGGGTATAAAGCCCGTGCTTCAGAAAGCTACAAGATCATCACCCATCAAGACTGTTATTAAGGATAGAATCATGTTCAACTTATGAACAAAGCATTGTTCAGCTTAAGATAAAATATTGAGATAAACAGATTAGTGTTTTATGTCTAATCTGCACTCTCAGATTATCTTACTGGGTGTGGCTCTGAAATTGGCTCGACCCATACTTGGATAAATAATACTTAATGATTTTGCACGTGAATTTACAGCATATGAACAGAGAAAAACAGTACCACAGCAGATTCTTCATTTATTATTAAAAGCTCTTCCTGAAGAGCTAGATTATTACAGATTGGCGATTCAATAAAATTTTTCAAATTGTAAAGAAAATGTAACATCTCGCCGAGTATCCCACTACAGACCACAACCCATGTGAATTCTGCAAATTCTTCTCTCCACAGAGCTCATCTGTAAATGGGTCGTACGCCAACCCCAACAAATATTTTTTTGGCAATCATTGAAAACTGAACAAGGAATAATTGCTCCTTCATTGCATTTACCACTTGGACTTTTCTTTTTCCTTTTAATTGTTTTCTGTACTTCAATGTCAGATATTCGAACCTCTTTAATAATTGAGAAGCTTCTCTATCCTGTCTCATTTTGCATTCTCCACAGGAGAAGATTTGTTTAGTACCATCTCATAACCGCCGCCACCATCTTCTTCCTCAGTATCTTCATCGTTATCGTCTTCCAGATTTTGTTCCACATTTTCCGTCTGATCATTATCTTCCATCAGAGTGTCCTGCTGGTTGTCTTCTCGTAGGGGCCACTGCTGCTCCGGCTGGACCATCAACGGCTCCATTGGATTATTAGGCTTCACATATCCGGGATCTACTGAGCCATCAACCTTGTTCTTCTCTTTGTATAGAGCATTCAGCTGGTGGAAGTACGGACAAGTTTTAGAATCCTCGCGCCGCTTAATGTTGCTATCCTTGACCTTCTTGAAGTACTTGTTAATGTTCTCCCACTTCTCCTTGCATCTCTTGGCACTGCGATTGTACCCAAACCTCCGCATCCCGGCCGAGATCTCCTCCCAAAGAGGCCCTTTTGGCCCACTTTCCGGATACTTCAGGTCAAGATTCGTACGAAGCGTTATCAAAGCTTGAACTTCAGTTTTCGGCCATCTAGAAGAGGTCTTTGAGGTAACGTTCTCAAAGCCTTCCGTTTTCTGAATACCAGAATCCGTCGCTGACAGCGGAGGAGGTGGTGGCGGCGGCCCAGGCATTGGCAATGACAATGACAATGATCTGGAACTGTCGTCATGCACATGTGTTTGCGGAGGTTGCTGTTGCCCAGATATCTTCTGCAATAGTGCTAGTAGAGCCGCGTCCTTCGCTGCGGCCGTGGACCGTTCCTGGATTAACATTTCATGCTCTCTATTGAGTCTTGCCATCTCTTGCATCCTCCAAGCTTCCTCTCGAACCAGTCGATGGTTTTCCTGTTTCTCAATGGCTTCCAAGAATTTTTGCTGTAGTGCCTCTTGCTTCTCAATCACCTCCTTGGCAAGCCTCTGAAAAAAGTCCTTCCATTTCCTCTTTCTCTTACAGCTTTCTTTGAATTCTTGATCGGACGCCGTTGAAGATGACGTCGAAGTGCTGGAGAAAAGACTAGCGGAGGTGTTCCTTCGCCAAAGATTTACTGGGTTGTTTGTTTTTGCTGGAGGAATTGCAGGGTTCTTTGCTGGTATTGGAGGAATTATAGGGCTTGAATTTGGAGTGATAACAGTCTGGGACATGACTTTAGGGTTTGTTGTCAATGGAACAGTGATCTGTGAGACATTTGTACCGTTTGTCCACGGTACCGCCGGAGTCACGGAAAAAGAAGCTTGAGGTCTAGACTGTGGACCACTTGGTTGGCTCTCCAGGGCTTGTAATTGATCGAAGAACCGATACGTCTTTCCCTCCGCCTTTCCACTTCGACCTTCTTTAGTTCTTTTGTGGTACTTGTAAACATTTTCGAATTTCTCCTTGCATTTCTTGGCGCTTCGACTGTAACCAAGCTCTGCCAGTTTCCTGATAATACAATATTTTAAGCAACAACAACACTTTGCAAAGTTTCTCATTCAGCAGAATCTAGTTTTAACAGAATTGATGGATCTATAAGGCAAAAGTGAAGACTATTTGCCTAAGACGACGAGAAAATTGTTGATAAGCGGAAAAAAAAGCCCTAGATATGAGAAGAAGGAAAAACTAATTCATGGCCAAATATTTGCAGTGGAAAGACGCCACTGGCGATGCTAATTCATGGCCAAAGTTCATCATCTTGCTATAGTTCGACACTTTAATCTCTTCTTTTTAAACCTTAAGAAGCATTCAAAACATGGGTCTCATCATAGGAGATTTGAATTTTCTATAGTTGAAGAAACGTTACCAACCGAAGACATGTGGATGTTTATGAACGACTGAAAGACCTGCAAATTACAGTGCAAAGCTAATTCGACCCGGATCTCCATTTATGATCTTAAACAGCACATTTTCCGCCCACAACAAAAGCCTTAGGAATGGTAAGAAGAGAAATCACCTTGAAACCTCTTCCCATAATGGACCTTTAAGACTTGAATCACGAAACACGGCATCCATGTCAGACCGTATCTTCAACAGCGCCATCGTTTCCTGGCAAGGCCACCTGTTTCCACCACCGTTACTTTTGTCACCACCCTCGTCGCCCCTACCCTTCT
This sequence comes from Casuarina equisetifolia, assembly GCA_028551475.1. Lineage (NCBI taxonomy): Eukaryota > Viridiplantae > Streptophyta > Magnoliopsida > Fagales > Casuarinaceae > Casuarina > Casuarina equisetifolia. The sequence goes on from CM052356.1 coordinate 23,322,897, forward strand.
CTTCTTCTCCAGAATTTGACCCGATAATACCCGACTCATCGCCTTCATGAACCACAGCCACCACCGTGTCCTCACCGGAGCTTGCCAAAACATCCGCAGCTCCCAGCATGGTGTTCTTCAAGCGGTTACAGCAGAAAAAACATATAACCGGAGAGGGTGAATCCTCGCGTGGTGTTATGAAGATAGGTATACGGTGATTTTATTTGTTTATTTGGGTGGGATCTGTCTGTCAATCTGAGCGTGGAGGATGAATTTTTAAAGCCAAAGAAAGAAAAGAAAAGAAAAGAAAGAGAGAGAAACCAAGCTCATTTCTCCAACACCTTAGCCATGGAATCTTCAGTCACCTTCGTACCTTTTTGTTGCTCAGGGAAAAGAACACCACAAGGGTCACTCGTCCTCTCTTATATACATACCATCCCTACAAAGAAACGGAAGTGCCTGATAAAAGATAAACCAGACCGCAAAACCTAAAGGGAAGAAATACAGTAGATATTATATTACAGTAATGGATGTGTATGAGTAGCAGTGATAACAACTGCAGATAGCGACGATGGGGATAATAAGTGGCCCATTGTAGGTCAGCTTTGCTTTTCGAGCGCGTTTTGGATTTCAGTGGCCGTTGGCTACCCTTGGGGTTACTAAACTACCCCTAACCGGAAGGCCATTGACCTCAAATTATGCAAAGTAATCATGCAAAGCATTGTACTGGATCACCATTGTCCTTACTTTTTCTTTCCGTTTGGGTTCCATTGTGTTCAATTATTGATAGCAATCTCCCCATTTCTTCAACCTTTGAAGCAAAATTTTGGCGCTTGTGGTGCCACATGGTCGAAGGCATTGCCGTCATGTTGACGCTGCTACAGCGTTGGACAAACTTTGCTTTCTAAGTCACCTGCCAAAGGGAAACCGAAAAATACCCGCAAACTTATCTGAATTTTGAGTTAGATGAAGGTCGCTTACTAGGTCAAGTCATTTATGAACGGAAGTAATTAGTAGTGGCCAGTTCTGTTAGGCTGTGACCTACCCTAATAAATGGGCGGATTGAGATCCGGAAGAGGAAGATCCTGTAATTGGTTCCTCATTTTCCAGTTATTTGAATTTCTGGGGCTGAGTTGGTCGGTTTTCCAATACAAATCAGTTGAAAAGTCATTCTAGGGTTGCCTTGGAGCTTTGGTTGTTGAAAATCCAACCTTTCTTAAAAATCTGGCTGTAAAATCTTAGCAATCTGAAGATCCTTTCTTGGTTGGTGCATTTGCAAAGGCAAGTAAATTCGAAGAAAGTCCTTTTGTCGTTCTTGTTTCTCGCTTTTGGGTGGAAAATTTCGTTCTTGCATTGATGCTAATATTCATCGACCCCACAACGTGCTTGGATGTCGCGGACTTTATGATGGACGAATATTTTATGCGGTTAGAAATTTTCAGACTTCAACTCACAGGACAGGACCACTATGTTTAGGCAAGTCTTGGAGTGCTATGGAAATAATAGAGAGAGGGCAAGTTCTTATTAGGAGGAAGAAAGAAAGAAAGAAAGAAAGAAAGAAAGAAAGGTGGTTTTATCATAGGCATTTGAGAATTTTTATTCGCTCAATTATGGAGCCGGAAAACAAATGGAGTGAGAGGGGCCCAAACTGTTACTTAATTATTCCTACATAATCACCTTTGATTAAACCCTTTTTGCTTGTTGGATGGATGGATAGTAGATTAACTTATGTGTACGAAAAAGCATGACAGCATTAAGGTGAAAAGTTATGTACAGCAATAATGGGATTGCTTATCTGTCTACCTAAGCCGTGCAAGAACCCTAAGGAACCATTGCTGATTATGGCAAGGAAAAGGAAAAGGAAATGGAAATGGTGTACAAGTAAGGCTCTATGAAGAATTGAAGAGTAAGAAGGTAGGTAAACCTGTGTGTAGGATGATGAGAAAAACAAGTTATTTTATCTTTCGTTTACTTTCATCGGGTTGTCTCATTGATTATACAACACACAAGTAGTTTAGCCATTTACCTCTCGACCCTGTTGGCCCACTTTGAAAAGTTACATGTGGACAAAAGGGTTGCTTAACATGGAGGGCATGTGAATCTACACTTGCATCATGTGTCATCCATGTGGAGAAAACCTCGAGTTTACCTGGCACTAGCGATGCAGCCCACCTAGTTGATGCTCTATAATTCACTCGTTTAATTATTCTATCATCATCATCTTCTTCTGCTTCTGCTTCTTCTTCTAATTAACAGGCAGTTGGCATTCACGCCACTCTTTCTCAAGGAATCTAACATAAAGATTTGTGACTCCACCGCCCCGTGAATCGCCTTAATCTATATCATTAACTAACAGCATCAGTTGGGTTTGCGTCAATGGGATCCCTCAACAAGGTAACTGCTATTGTATATTCAATAACAATCATGGCATCTACACTTTTTCCTTACAGCTTCTAGTAGATTTTCCTTTTTTTAATTTCAAAGCTTGTTATGGAAGAATCTTTACAGTTTTCTATGGAATGACAATGTAATTCTCTCTCAGACGCATGTTACAGACAATCTGTACTGGATGTTTGGCATCTGGGGCAGACCTTTGTATTATTTGATAACAATATAGCAAGTGACTACCTTCTGTCTTGTGAGCCTCCCGTTTGGTTCCGCGTTAAGGTACTGAAAATAGGTCAACCCAAATAACACTGATCTTTACAGCCAAAGAAAACCACATAAAAACTTCTTCTTCTTCTTCTTCTTTTTTTAAAGAAAAACAGAGTTGTGTTTTTGTTTATCTAGCTGCATTAATCCCGAGGAAAATCGAGTACACTGAGTCACGACATAAACTTCGAGGAGCATGGTCCTTTTGTTGGGTTGGCCTAGAACGACTCAGCCATGCATGCTAAGGCCTTAGTCTTCATCATTATTCTCCCCTCTTGTTGCCATGCAACAAGGTAAAGCTTGCATATACAGCCTTTGTGGCGGGGCGGGGGGTTAATGTAGACTGCAATGTCTCTGCCGTACTCTGAGCTGTTCGATGGTGGGGTTTTCTTGCTGTAGCTGGTGGATGTGTGATTGGGATCTTTGCTTTTCAAGAGTCAGGCTTTAAGGAATTTCGTTTGATCGCTGACATATTTTAAATTTGAAGCATGGTTTTAACTTCCAAAACAAAACGTGCTGGATATGAGACCTTGAAGCCTGACATAGCTTTTATATTAGAATACGTGTTTTGATACCTAAAATGGATCTCTCCTTCGTCTCTCCAAGCTTCTTTTTCTTGCTCCAGGGAATGACGAAGGGTTTAATTCAGACTCTAAGGCGGCAAAGGAAAGCCATGAAGGTGCCCAAGCTGTTTCGAGGCAACTACAGAAGAGCTCATCTTATGTGCTTTAATTTGGAAAGATCAACGTGAATTGTGGTGTTACATTCACGATGCCAATTGCAGCAAAAGGGAGTCCGACATTGTAGATTAGCTGTCCCTATAAGATCCATTTTAAGAATTTGTGGTTTTCTTTTCTGAACCTCTACCATCTTCATGGGGTTTGAAATAATCGTAAACAGTAGCCATAAAAATAACTCCCAGAAACGAAAAGACAACAATAATGCATGATGCTTCTGTTGAATAATGTCAGGAACAAAGAAGAAAAGCTAAAAAGGAGGAGAGAGTATTTGAGAGAATTTAGGAACATGAATTAGAAGAGATAGAAATCAAAGACAAACAATAAAGCCTGCATAAAGGTGGTTAGGTTACCTTTCATCTTATTCCTGTGCAAATGGATGCAAGTTGATGGGTTCCATGTGCCTCCTACGTGTCCCCCACTCAAAACACATGGCATCATTAAATTGGCCTACGCAAGCTGAACGAACTGTACAGCGATGCCCAAATAATCAACCACTGAACCACTTCTTTTCTTTATACCACTTCTTCTAATTGATATTCTCTTTTGAAGTCAATTAAAGGTTCCAAAACCTGTTCTGATATTTCATATTCATTATCCAAAATTGCAGGGAACATATTTATAATCTATGTTGGGCTGATGGCTGCAGAATCATCATTGCTTCTTTAAGATGAATTGTATAGTCATCTCGAACCTAACAAGGTGGCTGAACAATGTGGACGAAAGTAGTTATACGGTCACCTTTCTCCTTCATCACCATGATTGTAAGGTATATCTATCTATTTCATTTATATTTCTGTTTTTAAAATCTGCAATTGATCAAGACCACAATGAAATGAGAATATTTTGGATCAAGTTATTTATAAAGTATGTTAAAGTTGACAAACACCTGGTTCGCTTGGGAACATGTGTCGCCTTGTATGACACTCGGTTAGTTTAGGTGCATGTAGTTGAAAATGAAATAGTTACTGGACATCTCTACTAAAAGAATAACAGCTTGTTTTCTTATATTATTTCTATTACATTTAAAAGGAGAAGATGTATCTGATCAAGCTCGGAAACAAAAGCAAGTGCATAACCAATTCAAATGCTAATCCAATATCATCACTTACAAAATATGTGATAAATAAAGCATAAAAAAGACTAATTATCCCTCAAAATTGGCTAGCTCAATCGCAGGTGAGTATAATAGTGAAGTTGGGCTGGTAACTAAACTAGAACCCAAAGAAGGATCTGCTTAAGCAATGGGCCACTCCGATTGGCCCCAATGGGCTAGAAAGAGCGACTAAGGACCCCTTTGAACACAAATCAAATTCTCGTATGCCACGGCCACATGGGCCACCGTCATCTGCTACATTGTGATGTCCGAAAGTCTTGAAGGAAGTTGTGGTTCAACGCTTGGCCAAATCGAGATCAATTGTTTAGTACATAATACATAACAGAGAAACTCTATTGAATAATAGAAAAACCATTGAATATCAACCTTCAAAAACATGAAAGCAAGCAAACCACTTGGCTGCACTTTGTATTTAACAAAGTGTTATCTCTAAACAGAAACTTCATCTCTTTGGTGGGTGTTCTTATAGCTTTTTCTTGATACTTGCACGATGAATGTAGGATGGGGAACCTGAGATGGATGTGGGATCAATTGAATCTTAGAGAAGATAATGACATCTTTTACGTGCAGTGCTAAAACAGAAAGGAATAGTTGACTCTGTTCCCAAGGAACTGCTTAATATCAATGAAATGACTTTATCATTCTTCTAGACTCTAGCCCATTTAGGGACAGCTACACAATGAATAGGAGCACTAGGACTTGGGGCACTGAGAAGCATCCAGTAGAGTAAAAGACTCTTTGATCATGCAGTGTGGACCACCCAAACAAGGTGCCATAGTTGTAGAGAGACAAGACAACCCCTCCACAAGAAATTGGAAAAAGATGGTTACAGCAAAGTTTGCTTGCTATTTCACAGATACTCTTCACAGTGTAACCTCCCATTAAAGGGCTTCAGAGCCCGTTGCCTGTCTATAAGAGCTTGGGGATCCTGCAGTCCTCAATTATGGTGGTTCACATATCATGCTCGCGTTGTTGGAGCCAGAAACACATATTTGCGTTACTCTAAAAGGTCACATACCATGCTCAAGAGAACTCTTTTGTAAGGAACAGTGACCTCAAGATCATGGAAAAGGTCGTTATCTTCTGGTAATGATGATTCGCACTACATATTGATAGTCCATTCCATTAACAATGGATTAGTGGTAGGGTTTCCAAAGCACTTTGAGACGTAGTTGCTATTAAGCTACAGTCCTTCACTAACAACATATGCTCATTTCTCAGAGAAGACGTTTTATCAGAAAAAAGAAGCCTTCCACTGTCAAGATTGAACCTCAAATATGAAGGTTGGCACGGATAGATAAGATCCAGGTGTGCGAAATGACAAGATTAAAGATAGCAACTAGGTGCAGAATGTTGAGGATCTTGTTAGATATCTTGCGGCTTCAAATCCAGTAGTTATAATGCGCTCGAAATATCTCAGCAAGAATGTGCACTTAATAAGCAAGATCAATGTTGAACTGGCGTGGTTCTTCTCCTTTTATCCCAACGTTTAGATTCGCTTTATAAAAGATAAGCTTCCAACTCATCATCATCTAGGTATGTATGCATAAACTGAGCTGCACTTGAGACTGACAAGTGGGCAGTAAATAGCTTTACTTTGAAGTAAGAACAATCAGCTCAGCTAGTCTATTGAAGTGGTTAGTTCATCGAGAGTTTCCCCATTCCCACCCCCCCTATCCCCCCCATATGTCAATGCTTGCACGTCTGGCCAGCGTGCATACCAATTTTATGCTTTTGTCCTATTGAGCTTTCAATCTCACTCAATCACTTTGAATCCAAAACCCAAACACTGAAGCAATGAAAGTTTAGTATTTGGGGTTAAGGCGGTGGGATCCTCATGACTTGGTACAGAAATTAACTGAAGACCATGGCTAATAATGACTTGGCTGAAGCACGAATTCATGCAAACTAAGACAAGAATACAAGTTAGAAGCATAATATCCTAACTGGGAGTGAAAAGAAAGTAGACACTATAAGAAAGAATTCCAAGGTTGCAAACAGTGATAATGGCTGTGGGCCTTTCTCCTTTTACGTGTCTATACAATCCCGAACGTACAGGCTTTACTAGGCATATCTCCTCCAACAAAAAGAGAATCTTTTAGAAATTGTAGGGCATTGTTGGTGCCCTTATGGACGAACAAATGGGTTCGTAGTGATAACACAATAGTCAAAGACCACTTCATTACTAGAGCAGATACACTTAGGACCTGTTCACCTATATTTGGATGTCCGAAGTATATTATAGGTCTTCACTGAGAGTATAAAATGGGACGTACCCCTCACTTTTGTTCATACTAATGGTTCTAGTTTAAATTAAACAAGGCCTAGTAACTCTGAGTACAATAGAAAATTAGATTGATAGACAAATTTCACCAGTAAAGTTGAGTTCTATTCGTTTAAGTTCAGTAAAAGAATTGTACTTATTGTATGACATGACAAGCCGACACAAGGACGAAGTATGCAACATTTTATCTTGTGTTTCTAGAAATACAACCCTATTCTGAGTGAAGACAACGTCAGAATAGTCCTATAGAAGGAAACAGCCTTGACCACCTTTGTGCGAACTAAAATCTTGAAGTAGACTAGAAAGGTATGGCACTTGGGTGGAAGTGGAAGGAGCTGACACTAATCCCCACAACATTAGATATATCCAAAAATGTTATATGACAAGCACATGTGCTCAATTTCAAGGGAAGGGTATGTATCAGTCACAGTACTGGCCTTCTTGGGGCAGAAGCCCTCATAATTGTTTATGATTCCCTCCTTGACATATAACGCAATGCTGAACTAATGGCGATGGCCATCCACAAGCTCTTCTTACTCATGATATTGCTGAAAAGTGTGGAAAGATTATTCAATGTAAGGATTTCTAGCGATAAGTAATAGACTTGTGCCTATTAGCCTACCTAGAGGCCATGCAACTTACTGACTGCAGACAACAGTGGTTCCCGAAGATGGTCCAGAGATTCTGGTGCTCACTGCACACTGGTTCCCAGCTAAAAAGTGGGATCTAGATGCACGCAACAATAGGAAATGGAAACAATAATTCAGCCAGTTGTTGGCCACATTTTTCACTTTATCGCAAGGGCCCCATTCATAGTTCATTTGGAAGAGCAATTGGTTAGTTGGAGAGAGCGCGGCAAGCTTCTTTTGTGTATAATGGCTTTGTCAATGAACAACCTTATGGGAATTAGATCCACATGCCATGTTTCTTGTGGTAGATAACAAATCGTATTCAATGGAACCAGGGAAAATAGTGATAAGGCAACTCCATGAAATCAAAAGTAGTTGATAAAACTCAAACTCTAAGAAATTGAACTTAGTTAAACATCAAACTCTAAATACTCTAACTAGGGAGATCTTAAACTATTTGTTACCTGAAAAAAAAAAAGCTAAAAAGAATAAATGAAGTCATATCAGTAAGTAAAAAATTTAATTCCAATTTCAAGATAAAGCAACTCTGTAGCCATATTGCTTAAGCCGAGTACTGTACACAAACATTGATCAATAACCTTTGTTTCAAAATATTGCTATGCATATAGGTTGTATCTTGCTATTTCCTCCATAAATGTTAATTAACCATCAAAGTCCAATGCAGCTTATGACCACAATATCTATCACCTTTATAAAATTTTCTCAACTTGCACAATTTAAGATGAATGGTAGAGATGTTTTCACACTTTCATTTGAGAGTCGAATAAACTGAGAAATATATATATATATATATATATATTTTCAAGCTTCATATCATTATTTAGACAAGTCATATTTGGGTCATTTCAAGCAAATTTAACACTTAATAATTCCATTAATCGCATAAGTATGCAAAACAATCAAGAAAACTCAATATGAACATCTTAAAGCTAACCATATGCATCAACATCATCATCTTAATCATAACGCAAATACTTCTATTTTTCCTATTTATAGAATATGATACAAAATTCATTCCCCCACCTAACCTAAGATGACTTAAATAGAGCTATATCTTAACATACTAATCTTTAGAAACCTTCACCATTTTGTGTACAAAAACTTCAATTTATAAATATTAGAAATAGCTTCACAAAATCCAAAAGTTGCCTTAACTAAAGACCCTAAGTCTCATTGTTTCCAAATCAGTCTTATTTAAAAGTAAGCATTCGCGCAAATACATAAACCCATATCATTTCTGTGCAATTATTTGTGGGAGAAAATAACGTCTGAGAATGAAAATCCTTGGCTTTCGTGCACAAAATAATCTTAGATCTTCAATATCTCAAATTTGTAATTATGCATTATAATATGAATGATTTAACAAGATATTATAACACCTCCTAACAAACGTTGTCCGTTAACTTTGATAAATTAGAACTAAACAATAAAAATTAAAAACTCTCAAGTTCCCAACCAGTCAATTCGAAATTTCCTCAAAGAGAATACAACGAGAAACAAACGAAAGAACACTGAATAGGGGAAAAAAGAATCCAACGTACTCTTACGTGTTTAGTCGGAGAAAAGTATCAAATTTGGGTTGGAATTGGTCATAGACTAGCAGTAGGTTGCCCGTAGGTTTGGGCAAATTCAACTTTGTAGACAAATAATAAAGTGGTGGATCCAAGTTCAAATTAGGACGACCATGGTGTTGGTGGGCTTGAACTTCACCAGAGCTAACTATTTTCCGTGAGGGAAAGGTGGAAAGGTCCAGATTTTTGCCCCCAATTATTATGGTCGGTGACAGCAACGATACATCCTCTGCCTCCTTTTCTGCCTCTCTCTCTCTCTCTCTCTCTCTCTTCTCTCAATTTCTCCTTTTTTCTTTCTTTTAAATTCCTCTTTTCTTCAACGTATCACATCAATTTCTTTTCTCTTGGCCTACCATTCCTAACAAAATACATAGGCTACTATGCTTACTAAAGTGACAAACCTTTTCTACTTTTTGTTTTAATAGCTTTAACACGCAATTATGGCTGCTGCTTCAGCTCGTTATTGGTAGTAGTAACACTTCTAACAATCACTCGTGTTTAAAGCCTGCACTGCGATGCGTTTGGTTATTGTAAATCACGAAGGTGATTACCTATTAAAAACACTGATCGCTTCTAGAAAACAATCAAGATTGGTTCTTTAATTAGTTGCTAGATCTGCAGCTGTGGTCATCGTTTTCTCTATGATAGTGCCTTACCTGAAAAGAATTAATATCTAAAATTAATACGTTTGGATTGTACAGTTGATTTTTGGTCAAATCCAATGCATTTTGGCTACCTAAAAAGGTTTTAGTTACATCCTGTTGTAAACACCACCAAAATTTACATATAAATTTTTTCTTTCGGTACATTTGGAGTTATATATGCTCTACCTTTGTGATAGACAAAGTAACAGATGACTCTCAAGTTAATTTTCAACTAATAATATAGCCAGAAAGGATGAAAATATAGCCTACCGGGACACTTTCACATCTAGAGGCTTAATACTTGATGCCACATCTTTTAACTAATACTTTCTTTTTATCTCCTGAATATCAAAGTATTTAGATCATGAGTAACAAGTATGATTTTGTACTCTTATTTTCTGAACAATTTCTATAAAAATTATTTTAGAATGCAAATCTTACGTTTCAAACTAATGTCCTGTCTTTGAAACATAATATATGAAAATTATGAAAGCAGAATCTGACATCAATATAAATGGCCTTTATCACTTCGTGTAATAGAGTTCCGTCCCGCTCAATCAGTAGCTCTCAATTCTTTCACATTATACCTAACTTCTTCTTTTTTTAAAGCAAGAGATTCTGTTTAGGATTGTATTCCTACTTCAATTAAGATTCCTACCGACATAATGACCTCTTAGATTGGACAATATAAGTCACCTTTTGGAATTCATTTAGAAACAATGATGTTACTATCCCTTCATATTCAGAAATTAGAGCTTGTTAACACTTTTCGAATCATATTAAGTGGAATTTTATGCTTTTTAATTCTAGGCTGAGTTGACATTTTTCGATGCATATCGACGCAACTATTTCACTACTTCTTTGAACTTGATTGGATGGTGCTTTGGGAGCCTTTTTTCTTTTTTTTGTACAACTTGCAAAAAGGATGCAAGTATGACAAGATTTGACTGATTTATTACCTAAAATCTTAGATGGGACTCGAATCCACGACCAGTGGAGTACGGGTTAGGGTTTGGCTTAGAAAATACCACTAAGCCAAGGGTCTCCTATAGAAAATGCTTTGGGTTCACTTAAATGACGTTCGTAATTCTGCTCCTCCTGGTCCAGATTCATCAACCCCTATAATTAATGGTGCTCGGAATAATGACAAGCCGTTTAGTGGTAGTGCCATTAAGCCCTTTTCCCATTGGATCTTAGTCTCAACGGCACAATAGATTTTTAGTGTTTGAGTTTATTGAAAGGAGAAGTCATTTATTTGCGTGTTTTGTACATATATTTCATTCTTGGCGTTTTGTATGTTTGATGAGTAATAAGATGATAAGATGTGCGCAATGACAGTATTCTGAGGAAAATGTGTGTGCAGGGATTCTTCAATTGTAACGTAACCTTAAGCAACAAGTAAAAATATTACTCTTATAGACGTCTACACTTGGGTGTTTTATCTCTTGCTAAACATGGTAAATAGTTTCATTTACAGTTATCGGATGAAGCTAAATAATTGCCACCTTAGCGTGTAACAACAATAGTGATAGAATTCTTCTGGGTACATTGGATAAGGCAATGATCAGCGATCAATTGGCAGAGGATATGATGCACGCAGAAGTCCTATAGGCCTCAGTGCACAGATGACTTTCGGTTGCACATCGCAACAGAGCGTTCGGACTCTTGTGCTTCCACTCTTCCCTATATATTAAAGAGCTTGCCATTTGAAATGCACACAGGAAGGGGCCTAGGATAGTCCAACATGAAGAGTTTTCTAGCCAGTGTCCAGGTTTTAGAAAGGCAGAAGCCTTATATTGCAATGCTTTTTATCCAGTTTGTATATGCAGGGATGGCCTTATTCTCCAAGGCGGCAATCGCCAAGGGGATGAACCCTTATGTGTTTGTGGTTTACAGGCAAGCTTTTGCCTCACTTGCCTTGGCTCCATTCGCTTTCTTCCTTGAAAGGTTACTTCAAATATTATCTTTATCTTCTTCTGTCTCTGCCTCTCCTTTCTTTCTCCTATCGTAGATCTTACTGATTTCTCACTTCGGTGAATTTGTGTGTACAGTAACGACACTGCCCCCCTCTCGTACAACTTACTATGCCAAATCTTCTTGATTTCACTTTGTGGGTAAGTAATCTTCGCAGTGAAATATACTCTATATCTCACAGTTATCTTATGTACTCTGACACTCCTGAGTGTATGAATTTTTAGGATCACCCTCGGTTTAAACCTCTACTACGTTGCTATTAACCATACATCGGCAACATTTGCTGCGGCTACAACCAACACAATTCCTGCCATCACTTTCATTATTGCCGCTTTACTGAGGCAATTCTAAAATCTTCGTCAAAGAATGAAATCTGCTGTAGACTGACTCTTCCCTCTTTTGATTAATGAAAGTTGTTTTCTGTTGAATTTAGAATGGAAAGCATTACCATAAAACGTCTGCATGGAATGGCCAAGGTGCTGGGTTCTGTTCTGGGTGTTTCTGGGGCACTGCTGTTTGCTTTTGTCAAGGGTGCCCCGATGAAGTTCATGCACTGGCAATCCGCAACTGGACACCAAAATGCAAAATCATCAATGAATGGTTCCTCCAAAGCGGAATGGATAAAAGGCTCTCTTATCATGCTCTTGGCCAACACTGCTTGGTCTTTGTGGCTTGTTTTGCAGGTTTGCCTTGCACACAGATGATGGTTTTCTTGTTATCTTTTTGAATTGTTTTCTTTCCTCTTTGTTTTGACTGGTATATTCTTTCCAGGGTCCCATTGTTAAAAAATATCAAGCAAAACTGCGACTTACGACTCTACAATGCTTCTTTAGTTGCATCCAGTCCGCCTTTTTGGCCCTTGCAATGGAGAGGCACCCATCAGCGTGGAAGATTGGATGGGATATTCACCTTCTTTCAGTAGCATACTGTGTACATTTCCTTTGCTCTTCAGCCACTAACATTCCGACAACTCAGGCCCAAAGCTAATTAGTGCATTCATCGTACTCTAAACAAAATATGATGATTAAAATCACAATGAGAGGATCAACGCGCTCTCAACCACCAGTCTGTCCAGATTTTTTCCTTGTTGCCAATCTCCTCTAAGATATCAAAATTATGATGATTTTACCGAACTTGACGACCGAAACCTGGACTTGTCAGCCGATTGAATCAACTTTAGGGATCAACAAGCGAAAGTCCATTATCTTGAAAGAAGAATGGAACAGCAGTGGGACCTTTTTTTGGGTTCCAATGTGTTAGCATTTTTCTCCAAAGGGATAGGGCCATGTCTTAACCCACTTTTGACACCTTAATACTCTACTTACTGTCAGATGAACGCATGCTCTCTTTCACACCATTATTGACAGCAGTCTTTGCCACGCACCAAGCACGCACATATACACTATACCAGTGCATACATGAATCACTAGACCCGTGCATTAGCTCTGGCACAGACAAACTAACTTCATTTCTTTCTCACTGATGAATCTAATCAAATGGCAGGGTATAATTGTTACTGGGATTACTTACTGGCTGCAAGTTTGGGTTATTGAGAAGAAAGGCCCAGTTTTCACATCAATTTTCACTCCCTTAGCACTTATTATAACAGCCATCATTTCAGCATTCTTGTGGAAAGAGAAGCTTTATTGGGGAAGGTTAGTACTATTAGTTATTAGTCACATAATTTTTCCTCGTAACATTCATACTATCCATTTACGAGGTCTCTTTCCGTTTACTTTTATGCTTAATTATGGGCATAAGGAAGTTGACGAGGTCCTTCTGTAAACCTTTTGACAGTATTGGTGGGGTTGTTTTGCTGGTGGGAGGGCTCTACTGCGTCCTGTGGGGGAAAAACAAAGAGGAAGCAGAAGCTGAAACAGCCAAACGAGGACAGCAGATCAAAGAGGATTCCATTTTGAAGTGCATTTCACATCAGTGAGTGATGGGATGTTGTGTCGAATGCCTTTTGATATAAAAAAGGCACTCCTACAAACCTTTGAACTCTTTTTCCTTTACACTTTCCCTCTTGTTTCTTCTTACAATTATGTACGAGTTCTAAATGATAGTTCATTTGTATTTAAACACCGCTGTGTTATAACCTTGTATAATAATATCTTGTTGAATCTTCATTTTGTTTTTAATCTTTTTTATGATTTTACAAAATTTATGTTAACTCAAAACTAACTTAGAAAAAGAGAAGCATTCATTACATATAAGTTTTGCCGTAGAATAAAAACAACCATTTTACACTGATTTCATAAGGTATAAATCAAACATTGAGATTTCTTCTATAAAATTTCAATATAACATGTTGAGCTATCATTCCATCATTGAATTACTTTACTAATCTTTTGACTCTTATAAAAACTTCGAAATTGCTCGCAATGAGGGACTCAATCATTCTTTTTAACAATCATTATAAGGAAGCAATTCTATGAGTAATATGAGAACGAGTCTTGTCCCAAATACCGTCCTTAGTCAGCGATCTCGATGATTATCATCTAAAGATTGAACTTTGCACGAAAATGGTTAACTACTTGTTTACTAGGAAACTATGTCCATCTCCTTTATCAAATTGACAGAAGAAGCCCTGGAATATGCTAATACGCCATAATATCCACCGACACTTCACTGGAGATAATCCAGCTTTATGCTTCATTTCTGTCGACCGCACCTTTAGCAACATGTTTTCTTGGCTCTGCAAGTTCTGGAACCTTGGGACACTGTAATTCGCGTTAGGAGCTCAAAAAGTGAATTTCTCGCCACGCTTATAATGGGGAGTATCTTTCTAGATCTTGTTTGGGTCACGCGAATGTATGTCTCATTCTAACTTTCTCTGATATCTTTCAGAAGGTGACGCACTGCCCAAAGCATAAAAGGAACTCAACCTGAATTAAGCGAAAGGAAAATAAGCTAGGAATTACTTAGGCTAGATCCATGCTATACTTGGGTAAACAACATATTTCTTCCATGAACGAATGCTTCTATATTGCTTATTATCTCAATGCAGCTCAAAATTTATTCTGAAGTTTCAATATCGATTCATCTTCTTCGTAATTAGACACTGGATTGAAAAATAGATAAGTAAATAGTAAGTTCGAAAAGAGTAGTAAATGGCAAAAAAAAAAAAAAATCAATACCCTTCTCAATAATACCTTATCTTGATTTTTAATGTAATAGATAGAATGACTATACAGCAGAGCAAAATATAAATTAAATATGCTTATAGATATATATAACTTGGATTTTTGAAGAATTGAGCGACTCTTAACATATTCAATTTTTTTTTCTTTAAAAGAATCCCTGTCTCAAGCCTTAGCTCATCCACCACTTTGACACCCCACTTTCCAAGCCTTATCCTATCCCCCATTCCTCGGAATCATCTCTCCAGTTATTGGATCCTCCACCTTCTACCAAAGTTGCATGTCTTCCGCCCGCTTGTCCCCATACGTCCTTTTGGTTTTGTTTCTTTATAAAACAACAGTTCTTTTTGACTGAGTCTATATGTGCGACCAGTGTATTAGTGGCTTATGGGAATTAGGTTTGATAGACATACACACATGAAATAAGGCACTAGTTGGTAAATTTTTCTAGTTCCTAATGAGCAACCACTTAGGCTTTTTATGAGCTAGATAGATGATAAGGGAAAAAATATGCATGGAAAGGAATGTACGAGAAGTAGAAATGAAAATATCATTAACTTGAAGTTGAAGAAACATCTTCTAGGCTAGAAATCAAAAGCTATTCAAACCTAAAAGAAAGTAGATGAGAAGTTGAGTGTGTAAGACTAATATGGAAATAATAGACTTAAGGCACAACTTTATTTGTTTGATCACTATTATAGGTAGACTTACCATTGTGGATAGGATAATTGTATGAAATAACTCAATAGACCTACATCAACAATAATAAGAATCAATAAAGCATTATTCTTTAATTATAGATTCACTAAATATATATGAAGAGCAATTTTAGGTATAAAGGACTTTCACAATAGATTAAACAATGAAAAACTAAAGAAAGCTAGATAATTAAAGCTATGAAAAATATAAAACATTTGTAGCAACATTGCCAAGTCTATTTTTTAAATGCACAATCCACCACATCTAGAAGAAATAAATTAAAAAATATTTAGGAGTCCAAGCATTAAGAGTACAACTATTGTTGTCAAAATAAAAATAGATGTGATAAATATATCTCATCAAGCAAAGGGGTAAAACTTATAAATTATAAAAAATATATGTAGAAGTTTAAAAAATTTTAAGTATCATTTTTTAGCTTATATGATGCTTTGTTTTAAACTATCTATAATATCAATTTGTGATACCTATAAATCCGTGACAATTTATCTCAAAAAAAAATTTGTCAATCTATTGTCCCACAACAAAGAAAGTATTTTTTTTTGTGTCTTGTTTAAATGTGAATTTATCCTCTAACTTATGAATTAACTTTGAAATTAATTTTTTTCTCATATCATATTAGTGTCGAAAATGAAATCCACTTCAAGCCTAATTATCTTGAGCATTCTATAAGAAGTATTAAGCCCTGTTTCCCATGCTAAAAAGATAAAGTCTTTAGATATTATTTAAATGTAAATTTACATCCTAATTCATAAATTAACTTTTAAATTAAGAAGTCAACCTGCAGAAGAAGTCTCTCCCACCATCGGCCAGAGAAAGTGTCGCACTCCCCATGGTAATCTTACTAAAAACAAAAAGGCTTCCGAGGCTTTCATAAGACTAAGTTGGTATCCACCAGTGTTCTGGTTGACCCTCCCTATAGTAATGTAAAAACAAAAGGCTTCCTAGGCTTTCGTAAGACGGAATTTATATCCATTAGTGTTCCGCTTGACCCTCCATCTGCCTCTGATGTGTTTTGTCGAACTTTTTATGCAACATGCAGACACAGCTGACCCAATTCGAATGCTCAAACCTGAGTCAGATGCACTTCTGGCCCATTATCTAGTGCACTCTATCATCACACGCATTAAGGCCTATGCCTGTTCTTTAGGCTTGCCATCGTAGCCTTGTTAGCTTCAAGCTTATCGAGTAAAAGTTTGTAGCCTGCCGTCTATTCTTACAAGATGTTCTCAACGCTTAGTAGTTAGTTTTCTTAATAAATCTTGATTTGCTCAAAAAAAAAAAAACCAAAAACTCATAAAGTAAAATGTTGGCCAACTACTTCCAAGCCCCTAAAAGAACACATCTCTCTAAGTAGGTTCATCTACATACAACAGGTGTCTTGATCAAGTGGAAAGATTTTGTTAGTGGAAGTAGTTAAAAAGTTCATCTTAGAAAGATTTTGCTTGATTTGGTCGCATATCTTTTTCTTTTCGATCTTCTGAACAAACCCATGGAAATTCTTTGACTCCTTGTATGGTAAAAGTTAAAGCTAGATTTAAAAAGTAAGTAACCCAGTGCAGTTAACCGAGTTTCCGATCCGTGAAGGTTTTCTCAAAGCTGATATTAGGCAATAAAATTTGGTATATAAATGGTTCTTGATGTTTATAGAAGCTTTCTTTGCAAAACAAATGTTTAACATAAACATTCTACTTTCTTACAAAGTGCTTACGTGGTAAGAAAGGTGTCACAAAATTTCATCCTATTTCAGTATTATTTAGGAATCCTCTATGCATAGAACAAGACCTCTCTTTTAAATTAAATTTTACACAATAATAGACTTTTTAATATAATATTATAACCTAAGTACAAACTTTAATTAAGCTTTCTGACGCCAAGGCTACAAAGTCTCTCTTCTCGATGTTAACTAGCTAGGACAGGTGTTTTGTGTTGTTTTAATCGTTATTAGACTCATTGTCCATCAATTCCTTCTTCCTTCTTTCTCATCCCTTCTTCTTGCCACTTTCATTGTTGAGCCTCATTGTGCAGAATGAATCAGAAAGATAAGATGAAAAATCGTGTCATCGATGCTACTGCCGAAGCTATCAGACAAGAGGGTCCAGAGCATTATATTTGCAGATAATGTCTTCATGTGCCTAGGACTCTCTTAACTTTGTCACATGTAGAAGCTACCAGCTTACCTGCCCGAGAAAGGAACGAGAAACAAGAGTTTAAAAAGAACTTATGCGAAATAGTAAGTCCCAGAAAGAGACAAAAGAACAGCAAAGCAGTATAGCTTCCGTAATTTGCTCTTACTGCTTGAAATTGTGAAATCACTCATTTAATTACAGCAGTAGAACAAATACTACCATCCATCGTGCTTGTCAACATCCCCTAGTAAAATTCTTACCGCAATTACTTCTCCGACGATGGACCTACATGCCGGGGACTCGATAAGAATTGGAAGTCTACACAAAACCAACAACCTTGGCCGGATAAATAAAGACAACAACAAAACAAAAACACCCTTAGCTGGGGTCTGGATTTATTTTCTATTCCTCAAATAAAAATCCAAACGAAAAAATCCGGTAGGTGAATGGGATATATGTTAAGATCTACTTCAAGCAATTGCATTCTATTACCTTCATTTTTTTTTCTTCTTTTTTTATTGGTTAAAAGAGAACGATTTCAAGTTTTTACCTAACGTTGTACTCTCAATACTAATGATCAACAACTACCTCCATCTACCATCACTAGGGAAGGGAATATAGCCAATATCTTCTTTCAAGGCAAGACTTCTACGCTCACTTTTACCGTGATTTCCCATCTCTGTCACTTCCAAACTTTAACTTCAACCCACATAAGTAAAAACCAGACGTAATTGGCAATATATAAATATACCAATCATCGGACTCTATCTCGTTTAGCATTATTTAATTTTGAAATTCGTTGTGCTTACGTAACACAGACTTGTTAAACATTGTTGTAATTATTTTCCCACAAGTGTCCCTCCATCAATCCCAAGGATTAGATTCCAAATCATTTGATTAAGGAAAAAGGTTTCCGTAAGCACAGATTGTGTATCTCCCCGTTGACTTTCCTCAACATTTTTCTGATCCAAAAGAAGCCACGATTCCCCTTCCAGCAATCCACGGAGAGGACACCACCGATGGGTCCATGCAGTAGGTTTTAGACGGCGTGCGTAACCGGGAAGGGTTCCACGGCTGCGTAGCAGGTCCCCCGATGATCTGTCCAGCGTCGGTGATTAGGAGCCTTCAAGAATGCGCCAACGGTCACTTGTACGTTGGCACGTGTTTCGGACTATGATTAAATATAATTAAATATGGTACGGGTAGAGTAGTTAAGGATTGTTATTGCGTGTTTGTTGAGGATCAAATAATGCCAGGACTTGAAGAACAAGACAATGAGGAGTCTAACCATAGAAGCATCTAAATCTTTTACACCTTCACAGCAGAACTCTCTGTACGCAACATCCTCGTTGAGGCTAGGCTTTTGCGTTATTACGTGAACCACGACATATAAAAGGGTTTCCAGGTTTGGATGTCCATGAGGCCGAAGGTTACGTGAACTACGACATATAAAAGGGTTTCCAGATTTGGATGTCCATGAGGACGAAGGTTACGTGAAAATGGTGTTGGAATATCATGTTCGAAAAACACGCATGCATGTTATGTATCCAGTCGTGGAATCGAAAACTATGGAGAAGAGTGAGATAAAGGAAAGCAACATTTCCGCGACTCATTTTCGTATTCATTTTTTTTGTTTGTTTTTTTTTCCTTGAGGTTTTGACTTGTGAAGGAAGATCAGATCCCGGCAAAATTTTAATACCATTTGGCTGCCCGTCACGGGAGAAATCTTTTCTTAAAAATGAAACACGAGATCATCAAGCAGGTTTTGAGGGGAAAAAGAAAAAAGA
This sequence comes from Casuarina equisetifolia, assembly GCA_028551475.1. Classification (NCBI taxonomy): domain Eukaryota; kingdom Viridiplantae; phylum Streptophyta; class Magnoliopsida; order Fagales; family Casuarinaceae; genus Casuarina; species Casuarina equisetifolia. The sequence continues at coordinate 23,342,281 of CM052356.1, forward strand.
AAAGTCAAGACCTGTCGATGGTCGAGGATTGTCGACAGGAGGGAAAGCTTTGTTTGTTTGTTTGTTTGTTTGTTTGTTTGTTCTATATTGTATACGCAATCTTAACAGATAAATGTTAATGCTTAATCGGATTATTAAGAAAGAGAAGTGCAATGTCAAGATCTGCATCATCATAAACACTTCATAAAAAAAAGTGTTTATGAATAGGTCTTGTGAAGACCGGTGGGGTGAGATCCGCATGGCGTGGGCGCGCAGGCGGTTGATGGACGATCCCTATCGCGACGGCGTGGTGGTGCAGCAGAGCTCTTTCTGGGTTCCATCATGACGGCGTGCCATGCGTCAGTGTTGGAACCCACCGCACGGTTCCGATTAAACAAACAAGTCATAGCCAATTCTTCCACAAACAATCACCCCCCATTCACTGAATATAACGTAATGCACTAGACTACCACCACAAAGGCGATGCATCTAGTGATGTTGTTTTCTACTTGCTAAACAAGATTACTCCATCTTGCTTATGTAGAAAAAGTAGTCAATAATGAGAAAATCATCAGTAATAATTGTAGACGAAATGCGAGTCCTTCCGGACCTCAACATTCATAGGTATACTTGGCACATACTTTCCCCCTTTGCTTCCTATGTAAGCCTCCACCACATTGGCCTAACTCCACGTTTGATTTTCTTATTTATGGCTGCCATAAACCATCATGACAGGGATTACGTCGTCCATACATCGTGGTATTCATCATCTCGAGGAACCCGGTCATCATTATCTCTCCCCAAGTTGTCAGAAAACAATGGCTAAGATTAACCGTGATGTCTACGTGAATGTAATGGTTTTATTTAGTGGCGTTTGGCATAATGCTCCATATTCATCTTCTTGCCACAACAATCTAGAAGCACTGAACTATTTCCACAAAACGGCCTTTCGAAGGAGGGCAGGCATTACACAGGATGATCTAATCATATAAGAAAATTAATTATTTTTCTTAATTAAAATTAATTTTTTAAGATGAAACTCAGGTCCATAATATTTTTAGTTTAATGTTCTAAAAATGTGTGGGTTATTAAAAAAAGTTATTATTCCATATTTCATAACATTTGTTTTTTTTTTTTTTTGTGTATATTGATAATTTTTTAAGTAATATTAAAATAATATAATACTTTTACCAAAACATTCTATAACATATTAGTCGTCTTTACATATGAGGAAGAAAGTCATAAGTTTGGATAGACACGAGCCGAGTACAAAATAGACCGGAAGCTGTAGGAACAGACCGGTCAACCGGGGCAAAATAGTAATTCAGGATATGGAAGTGTAAGAGGCAATTGGATATTAAACAAAAAATAAGGATGATGTGGAATTAACAACTACTAATAAAAATTAATAATAAGTGAGCAGCTTTTTCGTGTTAGTTCGTGAGTTGGATTTAATAAGGGCGTCAAGTCCGAGCCTCTGTGGAGAGAGAGAGAGAGAGAGTGGTAAAAAGCGAAGTATCTGAGTGAGCGAGTCCGAGGACCGAGAAGACGGTGAGCTATTTGTGATCTTCGTTTTGGGGACGACAATCTCTGGTTTTCCGAATCCTTTTCTGGGGTTTTCCGTTTGGTTCTTTTGGAAGCTTCTGGGACTCGGTTTTGTTTCTCTAATGAGTGGGTAGTTTTGCGTTGAACTGGCAAAAGGTTCGTTTAAGTTTGGGTATTCCCAACCCTCAGGGAGGTTGCCCTCAGCTGATGACGAGTGGAAGCCTCTTCGGTTTTCTTCCATAAATCTTCAAGATCGCATTTGTTTGCCTCCGAGGTGTTCTAAGCTTCACATTTCGGTTCCAGTTGGGTAAATTTTGGTATATAACACTGTTGTTTTTCTTTCTTAAATTTGGAATTTTAATTTACCTGTGTTGCTCCTGAATTCTGATTCTGTCACAATTCTAAAGTTGCTGGGTGTTTTTGTGCAGAATTATTCCTAAAAGGTTTGATCTTTGCATGTTTTTCCTAGATCTCTGAGAGCCTGTGGGTGAAAGGAACGGATCGTTCATCAATTTCAACGCGTGTGCACCTACCTCTGGGCACTGTAATATTGGTACATTTTTTCTTCTTCTTTAGGGTCCTCTTCTAACCTTGTCTATTGCTAGGGAACCACGGGGTTTGAGCATATGAAGCAATTTAATTCAGTGTGTCCGTGCAGAACTATATAGATTTCTCACATGATATGGACTTGTATTTATCGGGTCTACATTATTGGCTGAGTTAGACATTCTTTTATTTTTTCTTTACTTCTGCTGCTATGAAGGTTGCCCATTTCAGAATTGTGGATGTGGTGCAGAGAAAATTAGTACTTTAGTTGTGCTATCGTAAGGGGAAATTTGTTTCTGCCCTTACTGTAAATTCTTGATTCCGTAGATTGTATAAAAAACGAAGTTTTGTTTGAATTAGCTTTCGTTTGGATGGGTTTTTAAACCTGCCAAAAGATTGTTTCTGATAAAGTCTGGTGTTTTAGACTGCTTTAGGTCCATGTGAGCGTTCTTTTGCGGAGAATCTCCTTTTCTTGCTTTCTGCTTTTCCCCATCACTCTTCTTTTCTCTTTTCTTTCTTTGCTATTAAGTATTGTAAGGATTTTGAATTAGTGAATTGGATTTGCAGCCGTACATCAACCTTAGGGATAGTGATCACTGGTCATCCTTGAGTGGAGTATATTTATCTAGCCATATTGAAAGTATATTCTGGCCCATCAATTTGTTGGAGTAAATGTCTTTCCGAAGTATAGTTCGTGACGTAAGGGATGGACTAGGAAGCTTATCAAGGCGGAGCTTTGAGGTGAGGCTACCGGGTCATCACCGGGGGAAATCACATAACTCTGTCCACGAGTTGCCTGATCAGTCTTTAGTAGTCCAGAACAGCCGTTGGGCTAGTCTTCCACCTGAGCTTTTGCGTGATGTGATCAAAAGATTGGAGGCAAGTGAGACTACATGGCCTGCTCGGAAGCATGTTGTTGCTTGTTCTGCCGTCTGCAGGTCATGGAGGGAGATGTGCAAAGAAATTGTCCAGAGTCCTGAATTCTCTGGGAAGATCACTTTCCCTGTCTCCCTGAAGCAGGTGCGATCTTTAGGATATTTTATCTTGCTCATGAAATAAAAAAGGATAACTATTGCTTGAAGATTCCTTTCTTGGTGTTGTTGCTTGGTTTCTGTATCTGGAAAAGTAGTGTTTTCTTCCTGCGCTGTATCTTCGAAATTGGTTCAGTGTAACTGCATTATAAGTGTAGTTACGTTGTAGAGGGAAACCTCTGTTGTAGTGAGGTGGCTAATGACGTGGTTCTTATTGGCTTTTTTACATACAGCCTGGGCCTCGGGATGGAACCATCCAGTGCTTCATCAAGAGAGACAAATCAAATTTAACTTACCATCTTTTCCTTTGTCTTAGTCCTGGTAAGCTTCTTTTGATGCTTTAATTACCCTACTATATTCTTTTGTTTTGTGGTTCATAAAGCAATGCCAGCTGCTGGCATACTATGCCATCTCTTAACATAATGGCAATTTTTATGATGGAATTGAAGGAGTTCTCTGTCCCTTCATCTTTATGGTTTTCTACTTATTAAGAAAAATTGCAAAACTTTCTTTGATTATGATAAATTCTGTTTACTAATCTTGCATTATATTGCGTATTGATTCTGGTCTTGGATAATTAATTTATGAGGCATGAGTAGCGCTGTTTACTCATGCCACAATCAGGACATTGCTGGGAAACATAAATCTTATTGACCAAGTAAATGACCACTTATATGTTATTATGATTCCAGAATGGTTGTTGGAAAGAGACCTAGCTCCTACCAAGAATTTCAAATGTTAGATTGACCTGCATGCCTTCTCTCTCTCTCTCTCTCTCTCAACTGTAACCACACACACACACACTGGCAGATACTTATTGTCTGCATCAATGGCAGTATATTTTTTGATGTTCCTATACCCCCATTACTGGTTCCAATTATATCTCGGCATGTGCTTACGACTGATCTATGTCCCTGCAGCTTTGCTTGTTGAGAATGGAAAATTTCTTCTCTCTGCAAAACGGACCCGACGAACAACTTGCACAGAGTATGTGATATCCATGGATGCGGACAATATTTCAAGATCAAGCAGCACTTACATTGGAAAATTGAGGTGGGCCTTGTTCAGGTTCTGAATTCTTTTAAGAAATACAGTGTATGGGGAGAAATTGGGGAAATAGATGAGAGAGATACAAGTTAAGCACTTAGAAAGTATGAAACAATGTGCAGTTGATACAGTAAAGAGGTCGAAATTTCTGTCTTAAACACCTTGGATCACCCGAGGAGGTAGTCCTGTCATTAACAATTAGTAGATACACTAGTTCACCCTTCTGGATGTGATCTATAGGTTTTGCATCTAGGCAGTCAGAGGTCTATTAGGTGGATACGTTTAAATGAGTGCCCAGCATAAGTGCTTGTGTTAGTAGCCAGATAGATTATCACTTATATTTGGGAGTTCTTTTCTTATGGAGATCACAGTTATATGTTTTGTCTCTCTTGCAGACAGAAATATTATGAGGATATTAGAAGCTAAATGAGTTTCTAGTACTTAAAGGCAAGAGTTATTTTTTGAGTGAGCTTCCCTGCATGAATAGATGAGAGCTCTTTACATTCTCCATTTGATTAATGTAGTGATAGTGGTCTATTGACTCGCAAGTTGTGCCTTGCGGGGTTTGGAGGAATTCAAAAAATTTTATATCCCTTTATATACCATAAGCAGTGGTCTAAGCTGTAACTTATCCAGCATAATCTGATATAGGAATGAAATACAGATATTGAAGCTGCTGAAGTTGCAATCTAAAATGATTGAGTAGCATATGTACCCTTTAGAGTTCTGGTTGCCAGTTTACCCACGTGATAAAAATGCAAACAGGGACCAATCTTCTCAATACCGTAATCTTTTCTATTTGTGGTAATCTAGACCTTCTCACCTTGCGTCTTATCTACGTCTCTTGTGTAAGTTAATAGTAAAACATTTCGTAGCCCGGCCTCCCATTTTAATATCTGCCAGTGATAACCCATTCTTAAACTAATTTCAACTTCAGTCCATGCTGCTGCTAAGCATCTGTTGCACATCACATATGAACCATATTAGATGAACTTATCCTGGTGCTACCAGGAATTAATTCAAGCATTGAGTATTCTGTTGTATAACACCAAGAACATCTCCACAATTGTTACTTAAGAACACAATCCACGAATCACTCATGACAATTTTTCACTTAATGTTTGAGAAATCGGGATGGATATCCCAGATAATCATTTTTATTTATGAAAATCTTTCCTTTTCTTATGAAAAAAAATCTTGGTGCTACCGCAAATTTCTTAATATTCTAATGCTAATTCTATAACTTCTTATCTTGCTTCTTACTTTTAGCATTTACACCATTGAAGACAGCCTGAAATATTTACTGCCCCAGGAAAATTTTCTTCTCTAATTATCAAAGTTTGTGCTTCCATCTTAATTTTCCTTGCTAAGAAAGCCTGCTATAGGTCAGAGAAGAATCATCTTGTTGCCCAAGTCTTCCCTATTAGTTTGATTCCTGTAATCAGGTTGATGGTACGAGTGATCAATCCGTTGTATTGAATTCATACTATTCTTTGTTTCAGGTCAAATTTTCTGGGCACAAAATTCTTAATATATGATACACAGCCTCCCTACAACAATGGTCAGCTATCCCCTCCTGGCCGAAGCAAAAGGTTTTACTCTAAAAAAGTTTCTCCGAAGTTCCCAACAGGCAGCTACAACATTGCCCAGGTCATATATGAGCTGAATGTGCTAGGCACTAGGGGCCCGCGGAGGATGCAGTGCACAATGCACTCCATCCCTGCTGCAGCGCTTGAGCCAGGTGGCTCTGTTCCTGGCCACCCTGAGCTCCTCCCTCGCTCTCTTGAAGACTCGTTCAGGAGTATTTCCTTTTCAAAATCAATTGATAACTCGACAGAGTTTAGCAGCTCCAGGTTCTCTGACATTATGGGACCCCGTGAGGAAGATGAAGGAAAAGAGAGACCCTTGGTTCTCCGAAACAAGGCTCCGAGGTGGCATGAGCAGTTGCAGTGTTGGTGCCTCAACTTCCGTGGGAGGGTGACTGTTGCCTCCGTCAAGAACTTTCAGCTGATTGCTGCGACACAGCCTGCTGCAGGCGCACCAACACCGTCGCAGCCAAATCAACCTGATCATGACAAGATAATTCTACAGTTTGGTAAAGTTGGAAAAGATATGTTTACTATGGATTACAGATATCCCGTGTCTGCGTTTCAGGCTTTTGCCATTTGCTTGAGCAGCTTTGACACTAAGCTGGCATGTGAATAGTCGACGAGTAGTTATGGAGAAAATAGAAAATCTAGTTGATTAATCTTCTTCTTTTTTTTTTTTTTTGGTTGTATTTCCTCGTTTCTAAGGTTTTATAAATTGGGTAGCTGTATGCAAGCATTGTAAAATTCAATGCCCTTGGGCATGAACAAATACTAGTGAACGCGGGACCCTTTTCCTTTCTTATTTTTCGTTTGTTCATCTTTGCTCTGTTTGCTTTCTATGGTTCCATTGTCTATTTTGAGGTAAAAGAACTTACTACCGCATCTTACAATTATCAAGTGCTTTGGAAAGAACAATTAGTCTTTAGAGTTGGTTATTTGGTAGGTTCCTGTTTCGGGTTTGATGTAAGTATATCATTTGGCCACTTTGTTTAGCTGCAATTCCAGATGCACTCTGCTCCAACGGACCACCATGATACGACTTGCTTCTGTTGAATCTATGCTGTTTGGAACTTTATGTGAGCTCTCAATTGAAGCCCTCTCGACCTCTTCTTCGCTGAACTTTCCAGACAATCGGACATCTAACTGAGAGAACAGAATACTCGGTGCTTGCTGCATCGCAGTAGGTGCAAGCTTCTACGTTCTGATATAGTAAGCACGAGGCCTTTATAGAACATCAGTGCCTGATGAAGCTCATCATTTGTTCCTTTATTTCTTCTCTGGTGAAGGATTTCTCTTTCTTGCCGAAGGATCTCATGGATTAGTTTCCACCCACAATGAGAGATGACACTAAAGCTTATACAACACAGCGCTTTTACCATTTACTACATAATTCAATAGAATGAAGGCAGATTTTAAAGGTGATTCCTTCTCATCCTGCAGTCTTCTTTTATCATTATTTTTTTCTCATGGGTCAGGAGCTGTGGTCTCTCCTTTATTGTCTCTGCTATCCCTTTGACCGCAAGAATTTGCGGTCCCCAATAGCAGCAAAGGAACAAGAAAACAAAATTATTTTAGTAGCCCCCCCATTTGCGAACATACCACGACATATCAAGTAAGTGGCGTTAGTCTGGAGTGGCTCAGAAAAAGAAGAAAAGGTCGCATAATGGCGCACATGGCCGAAGTAGGCACGCAAAAGCATGGCCCTTCGGGTTCGTCACTTCGTCCTCTATTTTATGGAAAGGTTTATGAGCTACCAGCTTCCGTCGTGTCGGCAATGGTCCTCTTTAAGTTCGTCTCTATTCTCAATCTTACGTTTCTTCATGAAGGATGCCCCTAATTTATATCCGAAGGTACATGGGAGGAGGAAACTGGCAAGGCTGAGGGAAGAAGAGGAGTAAAAGTCTAATGAAAGAAACGTAGAAAATAGGATCAAGCAGAACTGGGAACTACAAGAATCCTTCAAAGATTCAAGTTGTAGTTGTCAATATGCAGTTCTAACTGAAGAAAGTATCAAAACTTCTGAAAGCTCATACGAGTCCTGCCTGGACAAAGAAAGCCAACAAGACAACAATTCCATTCTGCAGTAAACGTGATACAAGACGACAACATATATGCAAGGGTAGAACTTACAAGGGCAATGTATTTGTGTCACAGATGAGGTACAAAACAGTAGAGGTTGAGCCCCAAGACTCAACCCTCTTGACAGAATTACGAGAAGTGAGCACAGTATGCCATCCTAGCCGACGAAGTTGCCACGCTGCACTTTCAGAGCTTAGAAGACGTGCTTGGCTTCTCATGGAGGCATGAATGCGCTCCTGTCTCTGTGGGCCGGATGGAATTCCGTGACTCCGACCATTCCAGTCTCAGAAGCCGCTGAACGGGATGGGACAACGCCAAACATGGGGCAGTCAAAAGGGATGAGAAGTTTTCTCTCTCGCTCCTAGACACATAAATACACGAGCAGAAGAAGATATAAATACAGTGACGTCGAAGCTATTACATTGTCAGTCGTCAAATACGTCCTGAAAAAAAGTAGGTAGGGTAATTAAACCATTCAATTCCTGAGAAGATGTGCTGCACCATATCCATGGCTATCGCCAGCATGCCTTGAGGTTGTTCTCTTGTTTTTATACGCATAAAATTTTGATCAGTTGTTGTGGGGCTGGCGGAGGGATTTGCAGTATCGTGGCAGCGCTTTTGTCATCAATCAACAAAGAAAACTTGGAACCAGAAAAAGAGTATTAAAAAGATCTTTCTCACGAAAAGTTGGGTTTCTGTAATGATACTGTATAACTTAGTTCAGAATGTCGTGAGAGACTATTTACCCATAGTTTTCCCATCTGTAAAAGAATCACAATATTAGGAGGAAATGAATCTAGACTACTGACCACCTAGTACTCATGAAATCATGAAGTGATCATCAAGCAACTTGCTTGCACAAAAAGGCGAATCTAATGGATCTGACTCAGAAGATTACCAACGAATGGTGGTCCATAATGCCAATCTTTTGCGCATGTTTGTTGTGATTTGGAGAGAGAAACCAAGAGAGAAATTTTCTTTATAGTGATGGATGGTGGAGCACTATATCTGATAGTCTCCAGCAAGCATAGAATCATACATATATATATATATAAAACTATGGTTGTAAAAACAAATGGATTGCAATTGGACTCTTCACTCATAGTGGGCAGTAGTGCAGCTCTCTAGAAGATAAAGCACTTGCAGTTTTAAATTGGGTCTCCTTCGGTGACTGTAACTACCGCTAACTGGCAAGGATAGAAAGGTTTTCGCACACACTGTGCCAACCTGGGCTTCTTCTCCACCATATATATATATATATATATATATGCCATTTGGGTTACTTAAAGCAGCTTACAATGACTCTCCTCCCCTTATATATCTAAGTTCAAAGAAAAGGGGGCTTCTTGAGTTTGCTAAAGGACGAATCCGTTTGTGATGTGCAGCTTCTCATTTGTTTGGTTTGCAAACTAAAGATAACCTCTAGTCGAGCATGTTTTGAGGACTGCTTTTTGGGAATGGGCGGTGTTATTCCACTAAACCTATCTCCAGTTAAAAAATCCACGCACTTTGTTTGATCATCTTTGTCACTAGCCAACTGTTCTCTTCCTCTCTCACTCCACTATTTCACTTCGAGTTGTCAAATATGTTGTCCTTTTCAGACGGTCAGATAGATGGCATAAGTTTGGTGTTCTTTAGATACATCGACAACAGATTGGACAGAGGACAACTCCAGTGCTCCAAAATTTCCTGTTGTCGACAAAAAATAGACTGATAAAGCGACTTCCCCTGTTCTGAGCTTTCCCAGTCTTTCGTAGTGAAATAACAAGAGACCTTTCCTTCGTTGCTATTCTCCTTTACTTAATGTTGACAGGAACTATAGAGGATAAAGCGACACCCTTTTCTGAGCTTTGCAATCTCTGCGAGCAGCTCCTCCTTTGACTTGTTAAAAAACTTATCATTTGAGTTTGGAATATCTGACGAGTGGAAAGACTGTTTGAAGAACCAATTAAGTGGCCAGTGTAGTTCATAAATTGTGATGTAACAATCAAGTTCATTGGGTCTACTTCAAGGTCGCCAGTTCTCGAGCCCACCGAACCGCCTACTCTACTTCAACCATAAAGGTCGTCTGCTGAGGAATTGAAGGAGCCGACTGAAACGATTGTCCTCTTACAACTCCTTTTTAATTCCTCTCTCTCTCTTTTTAAATGGAGTGAAAGCGTCGTTCATTGAATCATACTCATTTTTTAATTCATGCAGCATGTCCTTTTTTCTTTTCTTTTTTTTCTGTGTTGAATTTTTATTTACCCCGTCAACCCCAGCTTTTTACACGACCATGGTTTAGCTGTTCACCCGTCCGTTAAATGGCGTATTTACGATGGCTACGGAACATACGGTATAATAGCCTTTCTTTATGACCTCAACTTCCCGTTGCCAAGCAAGAGTTAAACGGGGAAACGTGAAAGATAAAATTAATTACCAGATCTCTCTCCAACACCCATGACGTTTTTATGATGTTAAAAGGGTTACAAAAAAGGGCATACGGTCAATTAAATGGTTTAAAAATATCCACTCAGTTAGAGAATATTCAAAACAAAGATAAAGATATGTAGCTGCAACCTCATTACAATTTTTTTTTCTTTTAAATACTCACACACCCGAGAAGGGAATGAGGGATTTAAACCCGATGAGACTGTCATTCAAGATTTGACTCAAAAAACACCTGAAACCTCGATACATTGATTAGTGTAATAATAAAGTTGAAATGCAACCAAAAGGAGTTCAAAACAATTGTAGATTACAAATAAAGAAATAGGGCCATACGTAATCTTAAAAGTGAGCCTACAAAAAAAATTATTTGTTTAACTAAGATTCTAAATTTTCAATGTAAGATTTTCGTCTATCACATCATCACAATCATCCAACTCTAAGCCAACTGTTTACAATGTGAACTGAAATTTTAGGATTTATAGGAGTGTTAAAAAGAAACTTGTACTTTGATATCCTACTACAAAGGTTTATATCTAATTATAAAAGTTGACATGTAAAAAAAGAATACTTTTACCTAAATAAGTAATATCACAAACTCTCAACTTAATAATGTAAGACTTGTCTTCTTTATCATCAACAACACTTCAATGAAGAAGATTCATGAGCTCATGCTTGCCTTGAATGACCTTATTTTATTTTAAGGATGATTTTATCTTTTTGTGTTGAAAATAGTTGTTATCTCACATTGAAAATGTAAAGATAAACTCTTGAGTTTATAAATAATAAAACTTCATCACCTAATACTTTAAAATTTTAAAATAAGACTTTACAATCTAATATGATATTAAAATCAAGAATAAATCTCTGTTTCGTAATCCTCATCCCAAAGTTAAGCTTCAATTTCCTTGCCATGTTTATATCAACATACAAGTGAGAAAGAGTGTTAAAAGTAAGTATTATCCTAAATTAAAAATGTGAAAATAAATTATTAAATTTATAAATAATAATTTTTTTTTAGTCTAATAATTTAATATTTTAAGATACACCCTCCCACTCTAATAATTGTAATGTGGATATTCTAAATATATATATCTAGTTAAGTATGAGCATGTCCCAACATTGATGCGGTTACTGCAGCGTAATTACAAATAACAAAGTGGGGATTATTTACATTCAGCGTTGTTTCGAGGATTTTTGTATCAAAGTCTCAGCTTCTGATCTTACCTAACCTGGAATTGTCCACAATCAAATATTACGTACAGAAACAGTTTATGTATGAACAAAGGATAATGTCTTTGTTTTCCAAGACTTCATGTAAACCCAAAGAGGACTAGGGTACACAATATTTTTAAGTAGTATGTTGAGAAGTGGCACCGTAATAATTCAACCAGCACATCATATAGACATAGGAACAATAAGAAGATTAATTGATAACTTAAAAAGACACCATGATACAGAACAGAAAACTCCAAAATCTCAGTTTACAACATGCCGTTCCCAATTTCGACACCAAGGACTTGACTTGGTGAGTTGCCTATTTCTGCGCTATGAAAAAGAGATGCATGATTTGAAAATGCAAATTACATCGTTGGTGGTTTCCAGCTAATGGTTGGGACTCAAAAGGTCCATTTTCCATTTGCAAATAAAAAGGGGAATAGTTTAACCCAACGCACCAGGATCATCCTGCTTAGAACAGCTCGTCATCGACCACAATCCATTTTGCTCCATGACGTACAACTCAAAAGAAGTGCCGCACGGTCGCATAATTCTTATCACCAACCATTTCTCTGTCTGCGCGTGTGCATATTAATAAATCCATGGTGCCTAATCCATAGGATATTCACAAACCTAATATCAACACCAAGTGCTCGGGTGGGTAAGCCACTGCACAGAGATAACTATTATTACTGTTTAGAGCAATTAGGATAATCATTTGAAAATTTAAATGAAAGATCTTATCTAATGTCAGATAATAACCCTTCAAAAGAAAATCTTTCTGGGTAGTGCCTTAGTTCCAATTATAGGAGCCTAAGATTCTCCCTGAGGGCTTCAAACATCTAAAATAGCCCCCCAAAATACAAATAACGATTGTGTTCACCCTCGGGCCGAATTTGGGCTCAAGCTTTTCATCCAACAGCAAAATTTAGCCAAGCAGGAGATATCCCCAATAAAATTCAACTAAGCTAGACCATATGATCCTTCAACATATGGCCAAAGCCATACGAACATAATGTTTGTATCCAACAACCCCAAACCATAAAAATGGAGAATGACTTCTTGTTAGAACAGATGGAGCTTTCTAGGTAATAACTTATCTACCAATATCTCTATCCAATACTCAAGAGACTAGTGCCTATCTCATTATTCGTTTAGAACAACATCAACTCTGAACATTGAAAGCAAACTACTAATGCAGCACGACTTAAAATCCACTATATTAACAAACATTAAAGTATAAGGTGTTTTAAACTTACATGCAACAAAACTGCAATAATCAGACATAAAATATAAAAAACTGCAATTTCAACATCCACATCGACCGCACATATCAAGTCAAATTGAGTTAGCATAATACTGCTTTCTATTGGGACTTCAGCGAAAAGCCTTCCCACACCACCATCCGCACATACATATAATGAAAGACATTTGCCTAGATAACTTAGAGGTAAAGACAATGTTGGCTGTTTGTTAAGGCTTGAACTAAAAACTCGCAATTGCTTAAGGATGGGAACCTTAAGGTTCAGTTGGGCCTCATAATAGAATTTTTTTTTATCTCCTTTTAAATCATCACCCTTGTAACACAAATCAAACTGCTCACTCTTGAAACTTTGATGGCTCTTGTCAAGGAATAAAAGGGTAGTCAGGTTGACCGACCCAAATAGTGACTTTAGGTTATGAATTAGTTTACCAACAGCCAAAGCAAAAACAGACTGTAAAAACTGAATCATGAGAGTAGCTGGAATCAAATATCTCTCTCCGTTGCAGTCCAAGGCTACTTTAAAATAGAGGTAATGGCCTAGCACGCAAGATTCACACAGCCAGCTAACTTTTGGGTTTCAAGTTTTCTTACGAGTAATACAGATTAGGAATTCGAAATCAGGGACCTCAAATAAGCTAAGCTTCCTTAAACTAATGGATATGAAGAAACTCCAAAAGGCAAAATAGACCACAGTGCATGAACAAAGTAGCTGGCTAGGTCCTTGGTTTCATACTTACTGTGGACTGAGAAGCTTATGATTTTTCATAAAAACCTTCCTATATATTAAAAGATAAAAGCCATGATGACAACTAGTGCTCATGCTACTGGTCAAACATGTGAGAATAGAGGTTCAAAATGAAAATCAACATAAATGTTCCAACACATTGCGTATGCACAGATGACAAAAACTTTTAAGGATGTTCAAAAACAGTTCATGGATGAAGAATTCCAATCAGAGGGCTTTTCAAATTAAGAACAGAAGGAAAAAAAAAAATAGAATAGAGTCTAAGGTAAGGTCTAGTGAAATGGTATAACTTAAAAAGTAACGTGAGATTAAACAACAGTGATCATATGTAACCGAGGTTAATTCAAATAGAAGTGCCACTGTGTATGGGGACCAAACCATAGTTCAGACATAAACATTAGAATAAACAGCATCAGTTTCCACTCAAGAACAGGTATATGACTACGGTTACAAACAAAATATATTGCAAAAACACGATGACATTCAAAAGTAATCTGCCTTCAAAGTTTCTAATCTTCAGAGGAAAACCTCAGCATATTCAAATTGCAATTAACAATTACAAGTGAAACCAATTGATCTAGTATGGATGACTCTTTTTCAAATGGCCTGTTACCATGGAGTAACAAATCAGTCATTTGCAAGGAGGTGCGTAGCAAGTAAAAAAATAAAATGAGTCTGTCGCAAAGTCAGACCAAGCAATGAGAATGCTTTCTACACCTGAACTATTCTGAAGAAACAATTGAACCCAAGTCACCTACTTCATTGCAGAAGAAGCCAGTGAACAGAAAATTTGTTTTGAAATAGGAAAAAGAAACCATTAGGATAACGTAGGAAGATAAAATCAAACATTCCAACAGCATTGCACAGCTGAATGTAAAATAACTTAGAAAAAGCCCTCAGATCTCATAGCTATTTGGGTCATTGACAGCAAACCTCAGCCTTTCACCAAGAGCATTTCCACATTCAACGGCACCAATAAGAGAGAGGAAGAAAGAGAGGGGTAGGGAGAGGGAGCGAGAAAGAACGATAATAATAATAATAATAATAATAACAACATTGATGACGATCATAGTAAAGGCTCATGGTGAAAGTCCGTGTAGCCGCTCCATAAACTGAGTTTTCCATCACGGGGCAGAAGTAAATACAGGTGCAAGTATGGGTATAAATCCTTGGGCTACTCAAGGATCGACGAATACTGCAAATAAGCAAAACAGTGGCTTCACTAACCCAACAACATATTTTCGTTCAGCGGGGTTAACTAAGTGCCCATAGCTTGTAACCCCACATCAGATAACACAAACGGGGCATATATAATCGAAGCAAATTACCGCTGGAAGTGTTCAAACTACATACTCCTTAAAAGTATCCGGCGAAACAGAAATATGATTAAAGAACTAAAGTAACCGGAAATCGGTCAGATATAGCTTTCTAGGCTGCATTTCCATCAGTAATGCAGAGTCAAAACTGCTCAGAGCCCAGTGCATTTATCATCATTCAGCGTAGAAATAAACCCAGACTCAAAAGCCATTACAAAATAGTCTCAACCTTCTCTAAACCACACAGACAACATCCCACAAAAGAATAAAAAACAACAGAAGAAAACAAAAACGAAGGGGGTTCCAATTTGACAAGAGGGCCAAACTGGTTCCGCAGCACGTACAAGTAAAAATCGATTAATGTAAACGCCCTCAGATCTCATAGCTTTGAAGTGAATCATCCACGGTCTTCCGATGCAATGGCATTCATCAGAAGCCTTCACAAATCACCATCAATGAATTTGCAATTTTTTGTGTGATTGTGTATGGATAAAATAGAGAGAAGGTGGTCGAGGAGGGGATGGTGGAAGAGGTGGGGATGATGGTGATAAGCAAGGCTAAAAATGAATAGAGACCACGCTAACCGCTCAATACAGTAAAAGTTGTACATCATCGGGCAGAGTAGGGTTCCATGATCGGCATAAATGCCGGCCACAGCACACCTTAGCATAACCACACCCAACAAAATCTACCAAAAATAAAGCCAAAGAAACAAATAACACCATGTTAAAACCAGACCGTAGATCCCTAACAGAGGAAGAAAACAGAGTGATTAGCCAGAGAGTAGAAGCGTAGCAGACCAGAAACTCATTAGGGTTTTGCAGGCGACCCATCGAATACCATATTTATACACCTACAAATGTTTTGAAAAATAACATTCTGACCCTTTAACTTACGTAAATTACGAACATTACCTCATTTTTCCAAGTGAAAGAAATAAACAAAGAGATGGTGTCTATCGCAAATTGTTGCGCACACAAAATCCCTTTCCTAATGCCGGGAAACTCCTGGTAAGCCTTTTCCCGCCACCTTCAGAAAGCACATTCGGCCGGAGAAAGATGTTGGAAGCGAAGAGTCTAAGGAAGGCGGTGATTCCCCCTACGCTCGTACAGCACCCCTCGCCGGGAAGTCTTCAGTCCACTCGTCTCGCCCTCCATGTGCCGACCATCTTCTGTGTGTTTCCCCGGTGATTTTTGTTTGATTTAATCTGTGATTTTGTTTGCTTCTTCATGCCCAGGTCAGCGAGGATGGTTCTTCTTGCTGGGCCTACGTCGCCTCCGGCTGCCACGTTTATAAGCTCCAGGTAAACACATGGATGCTGCATTTATCTGTATGAGTAAGGGTGCCTACATTCTTTTGCTTAGGCGTTAAGCAAGCGTGAGCTTTCTGAAGTTCATAGTTTGAAATGATGATTGACCTCACTAGTCATCTGCGGCATTGGGCAAAAAGAAGAGCTTGCGTTTTATGTAGTGCAAAACAGAAAACCAGCAATGGGATTCTTCGTTTCTTATTGGCATTTAGTGTTTGTGGATGATTTGTTCAAGGGAATTGCATCGGTTGTTTGCCGTTCTAGGTGTTAACCTGATGTTTACTGACATTGTTGGAAGTAATTTCCTTTATCTGGTGCATGAGGGGGGGAAGGTCTTAAATGAATTTTTATGAAAGTGATTCATTATTCTTCTAGATTCCACTGGAAGATTCTTTCATAAGCAAAGGAAAGGAAAGCCTCCTGATCCCTGTGCAGACTGAGGTATGGAATCTTGGGCAGTCGTCCATTTGCGTGAAGTCTTAATCTTTAGTGGACGTGTGACATACACGTGACTTCCATTCTGCTTGTTCGATGTTTGATTCTATTATTACATTTTAACCCTGACATCTGTGAGCTGACTTCTTCGAGGTTATGGACTCTTTCTTAGTTAACCGCTGTCCTCATCGTTCAGAGATTCAGAGTATAGTGATAACGGAAACTGAGAGTAAGTGGATGTTTTGTTGGTACTTGGATTTTCCTTTGGTATACCATAGTTGATAAAGTGTATTAATCTAATAGAAGTTTCATACTCTGTGGTCCATAAGGTATTAGTTCAATGTTGTCAAGGCAAATCTAATACGGTTGGCTGTTAGGTCAAGGCGGTTAGCATCTCTTATAATGTCTCTCCCTTCTTTTCTAATAATATTGTTAGTAGATCCATTGCTGCACAGATTTTGGAATAGAAAGACGTTTTTCTTAATTTGTATAAGAAATTTCCAGGTAGATTGATTTGCTTTATCAGCTTGCTTAATGATCAAAATGCTGGATGAACGAAATATAAATACCCTTTTATTCGTTTCTCCCAACCCTGTAAACACCCCACCTCCTCTTTTCCTTCTTTTGCTGTTATTTTCTATTGAGCAACAATAATCAACTAATTTTCTGTGACTTTATTGTGGCCCTTGCTGGGGAAACAAGTAAAACATTCTTCTACCGAAAACCTTGTGATAAACAATGGCGAGTTTCAATTTAATTTCCTCTGGCTTTTTGATCCTCATATTACATTGGCTGGTTTTGGAAGGTCACCTGAAACATTGAAGCCTCTTTCCTTTGATTCTACTCTAAATGAAATTTCCTTCTAAGCAATTGAGCGAGAAATTTTAAGGCAAGTTGTAAATTACCTTCCTGTGGTTAGAGATGATAATAAATTACCCCAGTGTCTTTTGAAAGTCATTATTATAAATCACCTCAATGTCTTTTGATAGTCATTAGTAGGAGTTCCTGTGGTATTTGGCGAAATCATATTATTTTGCCGAGACAATAGATTCTCCCGTTGTTGTTCATGTCTCCATGTAACTTGAAATTTAGCCATTTCTTGGCCTTTGGTTTGAAACAGAGTTGTTTTGTCTGCAAAACAAGGAAAGCTATCCTTTGCCTCAATTAGTGTCAGGTAATATCGCTAGGTTTTGGGTATCAAGTGATACTGCATGTCGTATTGGAGAATCTATCAGTTGGCATAGAAAGTATGATGATTTGATTTACTTTGAGCCTCAAAAGAGATTATGGAAGAAAAAGAAGGTAATTTGTAATTATACCGAACTTCATGAGGCTAATTAACAGGTCTAACCTAGATCACAAACCGGTTTTTGTACAATTGAATTCAATTCAATGTACTTTCTGGGAAATTATCTCAAATGCTAGGAACGCATGGGAATGCACTGATTGGGTATTTATTGGTGTAATTGGTATATTTAGTTTCCATGAATTATTATCTTCTGTTGTTTTAGTTATCTTGACATATTAGCAGCTCTTGACTGGATGTGATATTTTCAGGCACAGGACACTTAATGTTGGGAAGTGTAGACTCATATGGTCACCTTATTGTATCAAAACTAGATACCACTGATAGAGGTAATTTCACTTTATAATTAGTTATCATGATGTTAATACGTCTAATAATGAATATATGAGAGCAAATCTTTGTGGCATTTGTCCTTTTTACCAAAAGATTTGGAAACTTGAATGTGCCTGTCCCACTTGAACCTTTCTTATGTGATAGTTTCTTCAGCCTCTCTCGCTCTCCTTCTCCTTTCAAGTTTAATTCAGAAGTGAACAGTAATCTAGTTCTCTTACAGAAGGTAGCGGGTTTTGATTACTGATGAGAAGGTGGTAGTGGTGGTCAACCCAAGTTAGTGGGACCTCCCTCAATTGGCCACATTTTTCAAAAAAATAAACTAAAATTCTTGTAAGTTTTTAATAGACCAATACCTTGTATAGGAGCTGCTTACCCACTTTTTTCCCTCTATTTGTGCTAAGTTATTTGAGCTAATGTAATAGTTATGTGCCTTAGGTTTCCTCAGAGGTTGCTTGTTTGGGTTAATTTCGATTATTAGTATGCCCATTATGTAAAAAGAGTCAGGGTTCTGTTGTTGCTTATTAATGCACTGTTGGATGCACAGACTACATTTTTGCTTTTCCTTGATGTACTACTTTTGTTGTTATTATCATCATCATCGTTATGATTATGATTATTATTATACTGCATGCACCCAAACTCACACAAGCAACCCTGATGTACTACGTAGTTTAACAGGACAATGATAGCTTAAATCATGCTGTAAATTGACAATATTGCAGTTGGGAACCCCATAAATATACTAGTTGTCTTTGCTGCTTGGTTCCATGTTGTTTCTTCTTCTGGCCTTGCTCTTTTAAAGGTGGAATTGACCCCTTTATAATACTGTGAAATTTTCAGATGTTAACAGGCTCACATATTCAGTATTGCCTCGTGATAATGGTATCGGTGAAGGCAGTTGGACAGGGCTCTGTTTTAGTCCAAGTCAATTGTCTATGGTATCCCCTTTCTCTTGTTAACACATTTGGTCTAAAAGATGCTTAATCTGGTGTAGATCCATTCTCTCAGATTTGTACTCATGTGCTGGTTCATAGGAAACTGGAACTGCTGAAGCTTAACCTTTTTAACATATTAAGTTGTGTTGTCTTAAATTTTTCCTGATCAAAGAAGTTCTTTACTTTTCTGGTTTACCATCAGAAAGGATATAGCAAATAGCATCTTAAATTGGTGAAAAAAAATCTTGCTTGCAAGCATAGGGTGGTCTGGAATTACTGCCACATTGTTGCCGACATAAAGATGGATCCAAATCTCAGCATCCTCTAGCAAAATCCAGATCTCGCCAACCAAAATTTAACTTCAGTATGAGTCTTTAAACCTAAATTGACTGAATTCTGTGAATGACGTGTAATTTGGATCAAGTGCCTGGTTTAGTCTTTACTGATATTTTGTGGCAATAGGTCAGACTTGACATATCTATATCTGTTACGGTATTTTTTCACTTTATTGGATATTTGTGTTTTCCAAACAACTCAATTGGAAAGACGTCTGTGATTAACTCATGAGTAGTTCATCTTTTGATTTGTCATCTAAAATTTATTTAATGGATACTTCTCAATCTGTCACTGAATAATTTGCAAATTTGGGCCAGTTGTTCTAGGTAGGAAAGTTGTTTTACTACAAAATGAATGAGGGATTTTTCTCTAATCATGGTAAGGTATATGAAAGGTCGGACCTTGAATAATTCCTTTCAATGAAGGGAGAAAATTTAATTATTAGAGAATGGGCTCCTTTTTCTGGCATTTAGCTTTGAGTAATTTTGTCTATTCCAACTCAAAAAATTGTGCTTCTGGTTCTTTCACACGCTAAAAAAGGCTGTGCTTCTTGTGCTGACTGTTCTCTTTACAGGCTGCTGTAGCGCGTAGCTTCTGCAGAACTGTTGATGTTTATGACCAGGACATCCATGGCCGGTCATTAAATACGTAAGTGATACATCTAGTGTTTAAAGTGTAATCATTTATCTCCCTTTATGGAAGTCAGTATTCACTCCTTCCACTTCCTTTTTTTGAGAAAATAAAGGTTTTTTTGTTCTTTTTTTTGGGTTCATATAAACCAAGCCCATATGATCACTTTACATAACTGACATGAATCTTAAAAATTTTGGACAAGTATCCTTGGACCATTGTACCATTTCCATATACTAGTATATCTCACAGGTTGAAAGGTTCTATAATGAGTACATCAGAGACCTATGGACCTGACTTACCCCAAGACTTGGATTGTTTTGCTTCTTCCTGGAACATCCTTCATTATTGATGTGGCCTTGCAGACTCTGGTATCCATCTGCATTGAACTTTATACAAAATCAATATTTTGGGTATGACAGTTCTATATTAGCCATTGCTGAAGGCTGCCAGGTACAACTTTATGCTTTTGTAGTTTTTAGTTTCTACAATGTCATCATGAGCTCTGCTCTATTTTTACTTGCATGTACTGCATTGTTTCATTTGTTTATGTCACTGCAGCTGACTATATGGGACTTGAGGGTGAAAGAAAATGGTGGTTGTCTACAGCGAGTCTGTGGTGCCCCTGGTGATATCTGTTATGCCATCTGCTGTTCTTCAACTGGTAATATTGCTGTGGGTGGAGCTGATCGTACTCTGACCATCTATGATCCTCGCAGGTTGGTTGTCATGAGACCATTTTCAAAGCTAAAAGGCTTGGTAAACTATGTGGTCCACTATGTACTTTATTTCAGCAATGCATGGCGTAAATTGATGAAGGAACTACCAAATCTGTATTTTTCTGGAAGCTAGTTTGTGTTCCTTTCCCCTATAGTTGAGTTGGTTGCCCTGAAGATGAATGAACTTAACTTGGTGTGCTGAAAATTTTCAACTTGCTAAGATTGAGACCCTGATTTGTCTTTCACATCTTGAGTGTAGATGGTCAGCATTATCAAGATGGGTGCACTGCTCAAAATATGAGGTCTGTTAATACATAAAATCTACCCTGGCACTTGTTATTGTTTGGGCCCTGTTCTACATAACATATTATTTGGTCATATCTGTGGCACTGTCAAAGTTACATAGACTGTTTTTGTTTTTACTTCATTGTACTTGGAATCAAGAACAAGTATCTGATTGAAATGTCTTGTGCGGAGCAAATCCTGGAGATTTACTGGATTATGCAAAACTTTTCTTTCTTTTCTTTTTGTGTATATAAAATCAGTGTTCTTATCAATAGACATTCTGGTGTTTTTGAATTACAAGTTCGGAATGCATAGATGGAAGCTATGAATATGTCATTGCATTTCACTTTTTGGGTTTGGCCTCTAGGATTTTGCTGCTTTACAGATTTGATTTGGACATTTTCCTTTGTTAATAGAATTGGTTAACTAAAACTGGCGAACACCCAAAAAAAATTATGTGACCATAAAGAACTCTTCTTTTTCTCTTTCTGGTTCTTTGGGTTATAAGAGGACCCCAAGAACGTCAAATTATTCTGCCAGAATCCTGTCATTGTCAAGCAAGTTTATGTACCCAAATCTCGATGGGTGTTTCATCCCAGTAAATGCATCTGATTACCTAACTGGGTTCTTGGCAATGTTCTTCTATCTACTGGAATAGATTTTTCACAGCCCTTGCTCGACCTTCCTCCTCAGCATTCCAATTCAATGACAAACTAGCGTACATACGCCTTTTATGGCACTACATTCTAGATATGGATGAGAAGTACATTTGTGAATCAAGAATGAATTTATTGTTTAAATAAGAATCAGAGGCTTATTAAGGTCGATTCCCATACAAAGCTTCTGATGGAAAGCTTGGATCTTTATTTGATTTGATTGTAAATTTATTCATACAAATAGCTGTAAATTTTCCTTTACGTCTGAATTTCAAGCGTATTAGAAGTCAGTTTCTTAGCTGTAGATTCTCTTACCCCACCTTCCCCTGCCTGAAAGATTTCCTAGGTTCAGTTAATGTGATCAAACAAGCTTACCACCTATGTGTAACTTTTTTTTTCACGGGGCTGTTGTAAGTCTCATGATGAAGATAGGGGGGTTAGGGCCAACAGATTCCATTTGTTTCACATATAAAGCGTTAACGAGTGTAAGGGCTAACAGGTTCCATTTGTTTCACATATAAAGGGTTGGCAAGTGTACGATAGGGCGTGCAGATAGTTACTTTCTTGGTGTAAATTCTGTTGTTGCTAAGCTCAAGTGGATTTTCACTTTGTTCTATCAAGCTGAGAAGTTCTTTCGTTGTTGCAGATAACTGGGCTTTCTTTTTCCTCAATTGATCCAGATCATATCTACATACAAGGGGTTGACTATGAGGTGATTGATTTCAAAATAATAGAGATCAAATCATTTCGCTTTTCCTTTGTCCTTGCCTTATACCTTCAGCTTCGAATGACATAGTAGCTTCAAGTAGTTCTTTTCCTCTTTGGTCCCCTAATTTGAAGTGCCTGTATGTCTAGTATTGGTTGGTTTTGTTTTCTTATTCTTGGAAAACACTAATTGCTTGAAAGTAGTTTCCATTTCTTCAAGGAAGGTTTAGTTCTTAATTAATATTCTTTCTTCTTGTTTAATTTGCTACGCTTTATGAATGGTTGAGTTTGTTTCTGTTGATCATAAATATGCGTTGTTAAGTAGTGTACCCCCTACAAAGGTCCCAAAATATCACACTAGCTTGCATGTATATCTGTTACGTGATTTTTTCTTTATATTGATAGATGTAGGACCAATGTAGTTGTTTCTTAATACATTCTGTTTAACTGTCTATCCTAATAGAAGTGATGAGCTCATGATCAGGGACTAATCTTATGTGAAACTGCATATTTTAAGTTTGTCTGTAATTACTTTCTTTTCTTTTGTAATTCTAATAGAGGAAGCCTCATCAGTAAATAACAATATCTTGCAGATTAAACTCGTGGTTATAGTAATTGAATTTATTACTTTGTAATTTAAACTTATGGGGTGTGAAGCAAATGTGGATCCCCCACCCTCTATACCATCCATGCCCATAATGAGCGGTGGTGGGGAAGTGAAGTTTTGTCCCCATCCTCCTCTGCAGGTGTAGAAGGCAGAAAGGGGGAGGATCCCCACCTTCCTGGCCCACTCTTCCTTCATCCTCTTTTACAGCTGATTGTTTGTTTGTTGCCTGGATATATATTGTATTGAAAGTGTAAAACATGTTCATGAGTTTGATTGTTTTGAGCTTGTAATGATCGAAACCAAGAAACTTAGTTGATCCAATCACACAGAGTATCTTCTAAATAGGTGATTCTGTTTGTGGTCTAATTGCAAAATAACAAATATATTTCTTTTCAGGTCTTTTGTGGACAGTGGAAAGAAAGCAATAAGGCGTTTTCATTTAGAGGAGATTCCAACTGGCTTGGATTTAGCAAGGTACTATATATTTATGAAACTCTCCACTCTAGCCCACATGAAATTAGTGGTTAGCATGCACCACAGTTCAAATAAACTGGTTGAACCATCTCGAGATTCAGTCAGCATTGAAAATTGAATTTATAGAAGTGAGGGATTGATTAAGTCGATTTAAATAGTGATTGGCTCTCATTCTTAAAGTTTATGCATTTTTACATGTTATGTCTTTATTCTAATTGTTTAGTGTTTGGTTTTCAAGAAAGTATTGTGGATCATATATGACTCTTACTTTTATATCTTTTTTTTCAAATGTTCTGTCAACTTGAGATTTTCATTTACTATGAATTTGAACCCAATATTTTTGTCCATTTTTCATCATGTAAATAACAAAACAATATGATCTATACGGTTTATACACCTCTTTATGAAAAATTAAGAATAAGAAAAGAGAAGATAGAAAGCTCGACTACACGGTTTATACGTAAACCCATCTGGAAACTAAACTTAGGTTTGATCTGGAAAGATATCTATGTAATGCCTGCACTTGTTAATAGCTTGAAAGCTGACACGAATCCTCCTTTTGAGTTCGCTGCTCTGTTGTATTTGGTCTGCTTGAAAATTTAATTGCCCTTTCTAGTCGATACAAGTTTAGGTTTCTGCCAAAACACATCTCACAGTTCCACGTTTGAACCTTGTTGCAGTGCCTCAACAGGGATGTTGTAGGCGGATGGTGCGACTCCGGTAGCATCTTCGTGGCTGATGTCGTATCTGCACAGAATGAATCAAACACACAGAGATGTGTTGTCAATGGATCTCCCTAGTATTCACTCTTCCAGCTCTTCTCGTGGGAACCAGGAACCCTCTTCTCACGAGCCGGTTCAAAAACGATGCAATGTATATTTCTTCTCAGATTTTGACTTCCACACTGAAAATATGCATTCTTCGTCCGTGAACAAACTGGTGGCTCAGTTTAACTCGGAACATTTCTTGGGTTCTGATGAATTCTTGTGGAAGTTTTGAGTTTTAGTACACATTAAAGCAAGTAGGTCAGGACATGTGGTGGAGTCATGTGGCCGACGAGACATTGGTATGAATCCTTCAAAGTCAAGGTCAAGAGGATCCATGGCAAGTGGGGAATAATGGATCTAGGTGTTCTGTTGTTGGGGGGATCAGTCTGTGCCAGGAGACCAGAAAAAGGAAAGGTGGTCCCACTTTTCAGATCAAGCAGCTCACCAGCCGCCACATCACCATCTCACAGTTGCAAGCCAGATGCACCGCCTTATCCTACAAAGCGCCCACGTGCCGGTCTCAATCCTTCTTTTAATGCATTCAGATGACAAAATAAAATAAAATAAAATAATATAATATAATATATATATATATATATATATATATATATATATATATATTCTCTCACGGGACCCACATAGTGTTGTGTTTAAACATTATTGGTTAAATCGGTTAACTGTCATGTTTCTATGACACTGACGCAGATTAAAGTTTAACTCCCGCCTTTAATTCTAGTAACTCATGGATGGATGAAAGTGAGTTTAATAACTAGGTTCCACCAAGAATTCAAATGCGGTGGGTTTGACCGCTGACTTTATGATGTGGTGGCCGGATCAAGTTGACGGCGATTGAGGCGGACACGTCGCACGCTTCCCCAACATTAGCACCTATTTTATTACAGCTCGCGGGGTACGTGAATGTGAATCACAACAACCGCGAATACTCCGAACACCGTTCCTCGACCTCTTTGTCAACAGAGAGGGAATAAAATAAAATAAAATAAAATAAAAATCATCTTAAACAGGTTGATTGGGACAAATCCCCTGTCTCGAACGTAAGGAAGAGAAGTGGGGAAAGAGCCAAATGGGCACATCTTGGATGAGTCCCCACGTAGCAGGCAACACTTCAATGTTTAAAGGGCAATGCTCGAGGAGTAGGACTCACCACTTGGACTCTGTGCAGGAGGTTGCCCATTATTTTAGGTCCGTCGTCTGGTTCATTGAGCCAAGTCCCACGGGGGAAAAGCTTAGGTGATGTTGATGGTTATTTTCGATTCTTCTTAATATATTCTAATCTTTCTGTACTCTTTTTGACACTTGGGAGCTAGTAAGCGGCCTGTGTAGTGGGGTGCAGTGTCTTGATTTAGTAGGATCCTTCCTTGGACATTTTGTGTGGCGTGCTTTATTTGTTTGTTTCTTTATTTTTCTGTTGGGATGTGAACAATTGACACTAACGGTTTTTTTTTTTCTTTTCCTCTGAACTGTGGTCAAAATCTTTGTTTGGAGATGCCGCACCAACTCAAAATAAGTGAGAGAATTTGGAATGAGAAATATATATTTTTCAAACAAATATATGACTATTGGTATAGTTGACTAGGTTGAGTGATCGTGAAGGCATTGACCTTTTATCTAATAAATGCATCATTTTCAAAAGTCAAGGTTTGTTGCACGTATTAACTCTGAGATTGTTAGAAGTCTACGAGTATCAAATATCATCAAACAAATGACAATTAATTTAATGAGTGACTTGGAGTGTCACATTTTGAATTAGTTCATATTTGCACATGTGCATCTCGATTTTATAAGGTAAAAATTATATAATTATTTATATTTCATAAACACCATTTTTCCTTGAGTTAGCTTTCAACTTGACTTATCGTCCTTTATAATATGATATCAAAATCTAGGTTGAATTTACACAATAAAAGTAGCGTTGTAATAAGGTTGAATTAAACTATTGCAATAAGAAGATGTGTTAAAAGTCAATGTAAGAACATTTCATACAGTTAAGATATGAGTTTGTAAAGTGTTTATATGTAATAAATATCCTTTTTGAATTAACTTTTAGGTTTGACTATTAGCCCTTTCATCTTGATATCACTATAGAGATTAAATTTTCTTCACTTTGTGTGACCTTAATCCAATAGTATTTAGTGTAAAATTGAAAATAAAAAGTTTTATTTTGAAACCTGTGAAGATATGATTAAATGGAAAAAAAATATATATATATATCTTAAGATTTGACTTTCAAAATTGTTTTGGGAATTATTCAAGTGAGAGAGTTTATATGCATTCTATACAAAATAATAGTAATAATAATAATAAGAAAATTCGTTATTTATTATTATTATTATTATTTGGTATAAGAACACTGTACCTACTGAATATCCAAATTGCTGAAAGTTTCGTAAATGAAAAGAAGTGAAGCTGTAGCAAGATTGATGGCTTTTTATCACATCTTGTCCTACGGAGAAGAGGCATATTCTCTGGAGCAATCTAGAAGCATTCCATAACAGCAGTACAAAGGACGAAAGCCAAAAAAAAAAAAAAAGAACTATAGGAGCATTATGAAGACAGCTTTTGCATTCAATTCTATCATGTATTCAATAGAAAGAAAAACATGCATGCATGTCATTAGGCACACTCCAGGTTGGGCCACATTTTCTTTGCATCTGAAACGAGAAACCCCAGGCATAAAATAGTGCTAAAGGGAATTTCTATGGCTCCCGTCATTTGCTTTCTCTTGTTTATCCCTGGAAAATGGCACTCCTCTGAGTTCTGAGTGGGCATCCGTATCAAGAAAGATCGAGTCGTGTTTACCAACTCCGACCCCCCTTGGGAGTAGCAAAGCCACACGTGAGTTGGTTTCTTAATCTTTTTCCTTCGAAAAGGAGCATCTGTGAGCCCCCTTTATGCTTGTCTCCGTCTCAGAATTATTACCACCACTTAATCTTTTTCTTCAATGAACGCAAAGATAAGCCCCTTCTTTGGCGGCTTCTTCTTTTTTATTTTTAATCCCTTCTGGTTTTGAGAGATTCTTTTCAAGGCTCATCCGTCGCTTTCGCAGTTAAGAATGAAGAGCATTGTGTGTGCTTGCGTTGTCCACTCAATGTTTAACCCAACTGGATTCCTCTTGAGCCAAGAAAAGATTCTAATAAACATGACCAAAACGATACACAGAGAGAGAGAGAGAGAGAGCTTGATTTGATAGCTCCATCGGTTTGCTGTCAACGATGTGGAAATATATATTGGATCGGTTGGTTCCCAGCTTAAGTGAACCCAAAATGACCAGCATTAGAACGACAACTTGCAGGAAAAGCCCCCGGAAAGAAAAGGTCTTTGCTCGCACCTCGATCCCAAAACCGCTGCATGTATGTGTATATTTTTTTTAAAGTGCGTTCAGACTTGCGAATTGACGCATTCCGTTGTGTGTGGGGTATTGTGGTCATTTTCTATGGGAGTGGTTCTAGAAGGTAAGGCGCGGTCCTTTTTACGCGCCAGGGAAGACCGAGTAATAGCGTCCACGCGTGGAGAGGAGAAGAGGCTGAGGCGGGGGTAGCAGAGGGAATGTGCATTAGATTTTGGATGGAGAGGGAGGATGCGTGTCCAGGACGTGTGAGGGGCGTGCAAAAGAGAGAGAATTGGTTAAGAAAAAACTGTAGAAGAGGGTTATGCATTTGCTAAGAATGGTAAAATTAATGCTCCTAATATCGCACCCGTTAGACATTTCCTTTTCAGACCTACCATAATACGCGGTCCAAAAATTCCCCAATAAAACCCCTCCCCATCCCCCTTTGGACCTTCATACTCACCTCGGCTTCTCTCTCTCTCTCTCTCTCTCTCTATCGCCAAAATCCGATTATCCTCTCTCTCTCTCTCTCTAAACCAGCTCCGACTTTGATTACTCATCTGGACTTCTTTCCCTCCGTTTTCTTAAGGATTTGGGGTTTCGTTTCGAATTGAACAGGGCGAATTTGGGGGTTAGGGTTTGCGGGGAGCCTTCGTTTTGGTTCATGAGAGAATGCCCGCTACGGACTATCAAGGTTCGTCGGCCACATTCACTACGCGTTCCATTATGAGCCTCAGACGTGATCCGGTGGTGCACTCGGTAGAGCCGACATCCGAGGCTACGCGCCTGGAGCTGGAGCTCGAGGAATTCCAAAGGCAGCTCACCGACCGCTTGGCCGGATTGTCGTCGGCCGTGGGGGAGGACTTACTCTCCCTCGCATGGGTGCGGAAGCTTCTTGACGTGTTTCGCAGTTGCCAGGAGGAGTTTAGGGTTATCCTGTTCAATCACAGGGCTCTGGTGCTTCGTTCGCCCACGGATCGGTTCGTGTCCGACTATCTGGAGCGTAGCGTGAAGGCGCTGGACGTCTGCAACGCCGTGCGCGACGGGATCGAACAGATCCGTCAATGGCAGAAGCTCATCGAGATCATTCTCTGCGCTCTGGACGGCAACAAAACCCTCAGTGAGGGCCAGTTCCGGCGAGCCAAGAAGGCGCTCGTCGACCTGGCCATCGCCATGCTCGACGAGAAGGACTCCGGCGCCACCACCATCGCCCATCGGAACCGTTCGTTCGGCCGGAGCAACAACGGCGGCTCCTCCACGTCGAGAGATAATCAGCACCACCACAGCAACCAACAGCACCGTTCGCTTAGTCACTTCCGTTCGCTCTCGTGGAGCGTGTCGCGTTCGTGGTCGGCGGCACGCCAGCTCCAGGCGATCGCGAATAACCTGGTCGCGCCTAAAGCGAACGAGCTGGTTGCCACGAATGGCCTTGCGGCCGCAGTCTTCACAATGAATACTTTGCTGTTGTTCGTAATGTGGGCCCTGGTAGCGGCGATCCCTTGCCAGGACCGTGGCTTGCAAGTCCACTTCAACGTGCCGAGGCAGTTCGGGTGGGCCGCGTCGGTTCACTCCATGCACGAGCGGATTCTGGAGGAGTCGAAGAGGCGAGACCGGAGGAACGCGTGCGGGCTGCTGAGGGAGATCCAGCACATCGATCGGTGCTCGAGGTTGCTGAACGAATTGGCCGATTCTGTTCAGTTCCCGTTGGCGGAGGAGAAGGAAGCAGAGGTGAGGCAGAGAGTGGAGGGGCTCGTGCAGGTCTGCGAGGCGCTTAAGGAGGGATTGGACCCGCTGGAGCGGCAAGTTAGAGAGGTGTTTCATAGGATCGTGCGGAGCCGAACGGAGGGGCTCGATTCTTTGGGCGGAAGGTACAACAATGAGTAGTAGCGGTAATTCTATATGTATCCGGAGTTCCATGTTGAGCAATGACGGTGAAGGTGATGAGCAAGACGTCGGATAGGATTCGATTGAGAAGAATGTGTAATTGAGGTGAGTTCTGTGCCGGAAAATAAATGGGCGTAAAGGATTGAAAGAGGATAGCTTTCTTGTATTTATCACCATATATTTTGTGTAAAGAGAAAAAGAAGAAAAAAAAAAAAGGATTAGGATGTGGAATCGAACTGGACCTCTGCAGTCCATGGTGCTCTTGTTCTTGGGTTTTGTTGTTGATGCATTGTAAAATCAAATTGGTGAGGGAGTTGTTGCATTTTCACAGTGTAGCTGATTTTGTTTTATATATATGTTTCTCTTTTGGCCCCTGGGTATACAATTTTGTCTTGGAAATGGCATACTTTTATTAGCTCTCTGGGTCGTCCAATGCATCTTCCTTTTTCTCTTTTGGGGGTGTCAAGGAGCGTTCTTTGTGGAGGATGAGTTGCAGCATGAACTGTACAAAAGTGTTTATGCCGAATTTTGTCTCATACTTCCGCCGGAAAAGCCTATTTGCATGAGAACAGCTTCTCTGGCATCTCACACCAGGTTGGCCCTCCCCTTCCATTGGTTGTTGCTTTATTGTTGGCGATTCCTCTATTCAAGGGAAGAGAAGAACCAACTAAAGAGAACGTGTTGGCTTGTTCTGATCCCAATAAGTTAATGAAGAAAACGAAGATTCGCTGGTTTTAACTCCGGAACCTTGAGATGTTCAAGTTATATTTGGTGCTTTTATGTCTTCTGACCCTTGGAGCATTCTGAAAAACCAAGTGAGATCTCGTTGCAGATTCGGTGATGGATTGATTTCTAGCTGAATTTTCAAGCTCCAGCTGTTGATGATGGAGGTTCTGACCTGGTCTACGTGAACCTTTTACAAAGTTAAATGAATTTTTCGTCCAAGAAAAGAGTAATGGTGCGGCTGGCATTATGAAAGTGGGATTGGTTTCTTATTTCCGGGTCAACCCTCAACTCATTGACCGTGACTGGATGCAGGTGTCATGGGGGGGCCTATGACTTTTATTCTGTATTGGATTCAACAATTACATCAGAAGTCTTCCAAGGTTGCTTTGCCTCCTTTGACTTTTGAGTTTTGGTTAAACAACTGGTTTTCCTGCCCCCAACCTTGCTTCTTTTGACCGTTTCAAGAGGGAACTAGTGGGGGAGGTAAGTCAAGGTGTTCGGTTCCCATTAGGCAATCCCTGAGTGGTGCCGATTTTCCTGCTTGACTTGCTGCTTTCAAGCTTATAAAGTATTTACTGTGGAAGACGTTATATTTTTTGGTTGATCTGGCTCATGACAGATCAGTTTCATTTGACTGTGCTGGACTCCTGACTTTTCTTTGAAAAAGTCCTTTTGCCTTTACAGCTTCGTCTTGCTTTCATACGTTTTTGCTTCAGGTACATCGTCTGCTTGTTCGTTTTCTATCTTCTTTTCCTACCCTCAACTAAACCTTGCTTTTTTCTCTCTTCCCATGTGACTGGGATATCATTTTGACTAATCCTAACCTGCAGACCCATCACGCAAAGTTGCAGAAAAATATTTTTTTCTTGGCTGATATTCACTGAAAGCGAGTGGTCTGCGAGATGATCAGGAAGCAAAGGGCGTGATCCAAAGCAACTTAAACGAGTGGTGACCATTTGTAATAAAGGAATTGTGCTGGTAAGTTCAGCATCTAAAAAGCAGGTGAAGCACCTGATAGTTGATAATCAGAGGACTATTCTCCTTTGGCCCTTCACGGTTCTTCAATTTCCAGCCTCCCACCTCATATTTCCTGTTTTTCTCCCATGACTACTGTTATTGACCAGGAACCTCTTGAATTCCTAGAAACGGTACGGATGTCGAAGCAATTGAAGAAATTGAAGAGGCTGTCAAAGCAAGTTGCCCTCCTCATTACTCCGCCTCTGCAGGAAGAGCGTTTAGAGCCTTAAATGCTAAAAGCTTCTTTTGTCTCTTGCTGGTTGGAGCTAAACACGGCATGTGAAGGCAAACGTGTGAAAGCAGGTAAAAGAAGAAGAAGGCTACTTTACTTGGAAGCTAACTAGTCAAGATTGACTGGTACATTCGAAAAAGTCAAGTTACCTTTGTCAATGTAGAATCTTTTTGGCAACCCGGAAGTAAATAAGGGAAGCAAAAAATTAGAAACGAAGTCCGAACAGTTGCTGGATCTAGACTTGAATCAAGTGGACGCATGTCTTTCATTAGCAGGAAGTAAAGTCTATGAACGGGTTATGAGCCCCTTCCTTCACTTTTTGAAGTACGACTGCAGTTTGAAGTGAAATCTTATCCCAATGAAACCGACTAAATGGGGTTCCTGAGCAGCAAAAGGCAAATTCAACTGTGGGCTATGAGTTAAATGCTGAAGGGCAACTTGGTTCCATGAGGTTCTGAACTTCGTTGCTATTTGGTTGAATCTGCACGAATATTAAAAAAGAAAGATTCCCTTGCAGCTGGTCTCCAAACTGCAATGTTATATAAAGGACCCTCCTCTATATTCCCTTCCTTTTTAGGATTGAGAGGAACAAAAATAGCTGCGGTCTTTGGTTAATTACATGCTAGCTTTTTTTATGATTGAACAATTGAAGTACATGCAACACATTCAAGATTCTGACTGCGGCTGCTAGAACTGAGGAACTGGCTCCATTAGAAATATGAAATATTTCAACCTTTCTTTCATAAGAGACCCTGTTGCACTCTGGTGTTAGTATTTTGTTTAGTATAAAAAGAAAAAGAAACATGAGGAATTTTTTTGAGAGCCCCCAAATGCGGTTTCCTGCAGATGATGAAAATTTGAAACTTCCTCATATTTCGTCAATACCCTGACTGCTGTTTGAAGAAGGTTGACTCAAATCAATGTGACCAAAAGAGGTTGGCAAAGGTTGGGAGGACTTCCAGGTAACTGTACCAGAAGATTTGGTAGAACAGAGGTCTTACTAGATCTGTTCAGGCAGGTGGTAAGCCCCCATCTCCCATCCTTCTTTTCACTTTCATTTCTTCTCCTTTTAGCTTCCGATTTTATTTAATGCAATTTAGATGTTGTGAACTAATGAGATCAATCTCTAGATCTGTGAAGTGTAAATATCTTGGAACTTAAGTTTATAATAGTCACACTTTCTGAAATGCTAGCTTTTATGCGCCAGGTTGATTTCTCTGCATTGACTCTTTTAAACTTTATTAGATGAAAACACTGTCCTAAATGAATAAATACATAAGAAGAAAAAGTTGGAGATGTAAAATTATATCATTCTGACATGTATATAGCAGGAATATGTCAAACTTTATTGTGTTATTGGTACTCTAATATCAGCATGAAAAGCATTATTTGCAAGATTAAATGAAGCGAAAGTACATGAAGTTCTCGATTCAACAAAACCAGCAGAACGGTGTTCAGTGATATTAAAGTGGTTTAGGTTTTTGCTTTTGAGACTTGAAGCACATTTAACCTATCATATGGAGCTTTTGTTTATCTCTTTTTTTTGGAATGTGCCAGCCATTAGCAATGATTCAGATTTGATACCATAAACATCAAAAAGACAGTCAAAATCTAGAGGACGATATGTAGTTATGAAATAATGGCGTCCACACGACATACCTTAATGATTCTTACTGCTCTTAGTAGTGAATAGATTTTCTGATTGGTCTATTTAATGTAACAGGCTCAAAACGGGTGAACCGGCTTAATGTCACACAAAAGATTGGATTAGTCAGTTCAGCTGTGAAATGCTGCCCTTCTTATTTATGTGCTTTAAAGTTATTCATTTCTCCATAATGACAGGGACTGTGATATGAGTGTCATTTTACATACGTAAATAACAAAGGAATAAAGCAGCTTGTGCATAAAAGTGCTTATCTTTTCTTAGTTTTAATTATGTGAATGAAAAAAACAATAAGGGAAAGGAGAAGGGTCGATCCTGCAATGACAACAGGAGCACATATCTTGGAACTTCTTGAAGCGGCCTGCTTATCTGGAGCAGCTAGCTCGCCATGATCTTTTTGTTTCTCTGCTTGTGCTGATTCCCCGTCCTCTTTCTTTGCCTGCTCAGACAATTCTGGAACCGCTTTGCTCCGAGTTTCTTCAGTTGGTGGCAGTAGTTCTCTTGTCAGTGGTCTGTCACCTTGACTGCCAGGCTTGGACACCGTGGGTTCCACGGTTGCCAATTCTGGAGGTTTGTTGTCTCCTTCTAATTCGTGATGATGCTCAATCTTTTTTCCTTCTGTTGTCTCTGCCATCTCTTGAGGTTCTTCCGACATTCTGCTCTCAGAATCTCGGGTTTCTATCTCTCGTTTAGGCTCTTCGGCTGCAGCTTGCACTGCTTCTGGTTTCTCAGTTTCTGTCTTTGTTGTTTCAGGCTCTCGTTGATCAGCCTGCTCTGCTGGAATTTGATGAGGTTCTACCATACTTTTAATCTTCGGTTCCTCACATTCCTCATGAATTATCTCTCCAGTTTTGTCTTTCTGTGGAACCTCCTCAAGAATTTCCTCCTTTTCTGTTGACCTTTCCGGCTTCTTCTCCACAACCCTGTCGCTCTCTTCCCTTCGTTTGATCTCGGGCTCTTTAAGTTCTTCCGGGATTTTCATTCCATCGTCTTCAGTTTCAACCTCATCAACTACTGCTTGTTTTCGTTCTGTTTCTCGTTCCTCTCTCTGGACCATCTCCTCCTTTACCTCCTCAATCCGAGCCCCACAAATTCCCTTTTCCATCTTAGGCATGACAATGGTCAAGATCGATTCTTCTTGGTCGAAGTTGGCGTCGATCGAATCTAAAATCACCCCATCAGGAATTTTGAAGACCTTTCTAAAGCCCATGGATCTCATCCTTTTCCTGGGTATCATCCAACCTATCATCACAGTCTCCAACACCTGCTTTTCCCCACCAACCATAATCTGTGTCCCATCTTCATTTATCTTGATATCAATGTTATCTTTCTTAAAACCTGCATTTGGACAATTATAACCCAAGAAAGAGAGAACAATTATAAGCTTCTTTTGAAAAAATAAAAATAAAAAAAGACACCATCTGAGACAGATCGTAAGGGAGAAAGAGGAACGACCTTTGAGATAGGCGGTGAGGGTGAACATGTCGTCATCTTCTGTAGACAAGAAAACAGGACCTTCACGGTCTTTGGCAATCTGAAAATTAGCAGTGGAAGTGTGATAATTTCTGGTTTGGGTGATCTTGAGGTCCAATTCTAGCGCCATGGATGATCCTGTTTTATCTTTTTTCCACTCTTGGATATGCCTTTTCTTCTTTGTCTTTTGGTGAAGGAAAGATGTTTGATTTTGAGTTTGGAAAATAAAAAAAAATAGGAGGATATACAGGAACATGGTTACCTGCGAGAGGGATTTATAAGAAAGAAACATTGTCAAGTGTCTGCAATGGAGTAAAGCACATATTCGTTGCTTCTTAATGTGGAACTTGTGGCTGCACGGTCGTTAATACAGTTGAAGTTTTTTGCCTTTTCCTTGGCGGGAAGCTAACCGCTTCCTTGGATACCAAAGCTTCTATCATCACAGGCCCAATATTGTATGCATGAAGATGTTTAGGAGATTAAGAAATGCTATTCTAAAACCCCATGAAAAATGCTCTTGAATATCTTCCCCGATCAACGAGAAATCTTAGCTGAATAAGTATGAAATTTGGAGGTGAGGAAACCCTAAGATATGAGTTCGAGACACAAGAAAGTTGTGCTGCTTTTTTCTTTTTCTTTTTCTTTTTTGGTATTTAATTACGAAAAATCAATAATGAATTTTATTGTTTACTTTATAGTTATACTAATTTACATAAAGTCATGGTATAATTTACTCAAAAGTCACCTTTATTCAACTACTATTTTCTTTCTCTTCCCACCTCTCTGCATGTTTGTTTGTGTGTGAATTGTGTTTAGTCCATGTATGGATTTTCTTTATACTAAATCTGTTCATATATTTCAGGAGAGAAAAGTAGCAAATAGAAAGAAGAGTAATAAAAATGTAAAAAGGAAAGGAAAGGAATAAAAAAAAAAATCAATTACACTATCTTAAAATTTCTTATAATTTATCTTTTTAATGTAAGTTTTTCTTTCAAAGTATGAACAAATTATAAGTTTCTTGATTTGTTGGTTGAAATTTTACAAATTGTGGTGGAATATTATAGCTATGTAGATCTTATATTTATACTTGGCCTAAGTTCATATCTTAAAGAACGACCACAACTTAGAAAAACAGAAACAAATTATCATTAGAAAAAGGGGGACAAAGATATACAGTAACAAATTTAAGACTTTATATGGTTGACATAATTTCATATACACGAAGGTCTAATTTTTTTAGTTATTACTTTTACTCGGTGTCTGCAATAGTTAGTTCTTTGAAATAAATTAGAGATGTTTAATCATTTTTACTTTACTTGTGATTAACGACTCTCATTTAGAAGGTTATGAAAACGACCCGGATTATTATGACACGGTGATTAAATGAAGTCATGTCCAGGAGATTAAATGCCAATTGATTTTGTCAAAAGCCCCTGTTTTCCCGTGTGAAAATGGTTAAACTTCAACTTCAAAATTAGGCAATCCTGCACTGCTTTGTGCCAATTATGAGAGTCAAAAAGAAGTAAAAGCAGCTGCAGAAAAAGGCTTTAATTGCTCCAACGAGGATGAAAAGCAAAGAAAAGAAAAATGTGATGCGCAAGAACCTTGTAAAGGACCCAGAACACATGAGCATTGGATTACAGAAATAGGCTTCGGATTCCCAAAGATAAATCAAAAACAAAAGTTAAAAAGTTCCTGCTAACTTCGCTCGTCTTCTCAGAAGCCCCGGTGACTGGACTCCTTTAATTATGGCTCTTGGTTAACCTTCTGATGAGGTCCTCAAGGGAAACAGAGGAGCTAATGGCTATTATTTTCTAGAAATGTTTTCCAGGAAAAGGCTTCATTTCTGCAGAATTGATTCACTACAGCTACAAGCTAATTTTTCAATCATGTTAGCCATGCGAAGCTGTAACCATTCTGTTGAATGGAGACAATATGGGGTGGATTTTGTTGATGCCATTGATCGCAAACAGTGGAAATCCTGTTTTGGTCTACCAGTGGGACACCCAAATGGCAAGAACTTCCAACCTTTTCATCTGAAATTATTGTGATTAACAGGCTGTCGGTCATTAGACATCAAAGTTTCATCCAAATACCATGGGATCAACATAAACTATTCATTTTCCTAGAAGCTGTTGATCTCACCCCTCCCCATGCACCCAATAGCTTAGGACCACCATGACAAGGATTATACAACCAAAAGGTTCTCTTGGAACTTCAATTTTGTTTTCCAGAATAGAAAAAGAAGGAAAAGTGCAAGGGAAGAGAGGGAAAAGACAGAAAAAGCAATAACAGTAATACCCTACTACTTGATTGCATGGCAAAACTAAAGGCCAAAAGTGCCAATGATTCCAAAGCAAGTGTCTGAATACATATCCGTGGTATAATCATCATCTCTAAAGCTACTTTAGACTCAAACCACAGTACACGGTGCAGATATCCTACTCATATATTTTACACAGATCGCAGCAAACTCTCTCCCTCTTTTTACAGCATCAGGAAAACCGCACAAAATAGAGCCATTAGAACTGCAAATAACTCCTCCATCACCTGCATTCCCACCGAATTACAAAATGAATACATAATCAACACCCCATGAAAACTCATACCAAAAAAGGAAATGAAAAGGAAAAGGAACCTTCTTTCGCTATTAACAATCATGTGAAAATAATAATTGCTATCATATACTTTTGTTCTTCCCCTTTCTGTTCTATAAATACACGTACGTACAGCATAACATATAAATGTATATAGAGAGAGATTTGCTTGCCTGTCCTCCGTGGCCAGAGGTGGGTAAAGGACGAATGGTAGCGGAGTCGACTTCACCAGTGGGCAGAGGAACCGCAGGATTACTGTTGATAAATGGCATACCACCGCCTTTATCGGGCACAATGGACGGCAAAGTCACCGGAGAATCCGCAGTCGGTGCCGGGCCTGGTGAAACTGCTTGGTGGGGTCGGAATGGCCAAGGGAACGATGGAGAGGACGATACAATTCCGCCAGAAGAGGGCACTGGAGCTGCCGCTGGAGGAAGTTCTGGAGGCATAACGGAAGCTTCCGGTGGCGGAGTGGAGGAGACCTTTATGGCCAGCCTTTCGGTGGCTTGGCATGCTTTGAGAGTCTCATTGCTGAAGGCAAAGTAGAAGAAACCTGGGCGTGACGGGTGCCACTTAGATATGTAAGAGCAAATAGGTTAGAGCTCATGAATTCTTAGAATTTCTGAAGTACCCAGATAAAAGATCAGAGAGAAAACAATGCCTTTTAAGCAAGTGTGCAGATTAACGTACGTATGTGTATGTGTGAGAGAGAAACAGATATATACCGTGTAGGATGTGGAGTTGGGTTTGCTGAGAAGTGTGGCTCGAGCAAAATCGCAGAGATTGAAGGCTCCTTGGTTCCGGAAAATGTAGAGATTGTAGTGGTACTTGTGTTTAAAAACTGAGATGACATAGAAGACAAGGCAGAGATATGTTAGTACACTCGAAATGGAATTAAAAAGAAAATTCCTCTGTTCTTCGTGTATGTGTATGAATATTTAATGCTTACCGATGGAATCTCCCACATGAACAGTGGAGTTCTTCCATTCTGAAACTCCATCTACTAGTATTGTGGAGGAGTGAGAAGGCTGGATGAGCGAAAACAGAACAGGGAGAAAGAAGATGAGCATGGAGAGGACCTCCATGGGCCGTTTCTGCTTTTGTTCTGTGAAGGGGAAAAGATAAAGTGGGAGGAAATGAGTCGAGCGAGTTTTAGTCCTCGGTAGCTCCATCTCGGCCCGTGGCCTATGGGCACATTTGGAAAGCAAAAGGCGTTTTGAGAAATGTGTGCTCGTGTCACCGTATGCTATGTGTTTATGTGTGTGTGTGGGAGAAGACAGAACTGGACAGAGAAAGAAGTGAAAGACCCTGGGACAGAGTGGGACTGGAGACTGTTAAATTGTCCGTAGCGTTTGGCTTTTCATGGGTGGAGTTTGAATGGGTGACAGAGATTGGTATTGGAGGTTGTGATTTATAATTTTGAACGGTAAAAGTTGGAATGATTTTGTTGATGAAAAACTTTGCCTCAAGATTTGAAGAAAAGGAGATGATAAAAAATGGTGAAGCAGAACGAGGAAGGAGTATTTGGGTGGCTCTGGTGAATGATGATGGGCATTATTATTCAAAAATGATTAGTTCTCTGATTACAGCCTGTTATGGCTCCGTTTTTGGATTAAATAACACCATCTGGGGAGATGGGGAATCCAAATTTGCTTTCTTTTATGCAGACTTTACCTTTTTTATGTACTCCTTACCCTTTTCACTTTATACAATGCAATGATGCTCATACTTTGATGTATTATGGAATCTGACTTCTCTAGGGAAATAAAAAGTACTAATATCTCAGTGAAGAGGAAGAAAACAATGAGATAAGTAAGAATGAAGCAAATAGAAATGTGTTCTGGTCCCAAAAGAGAAGCTACCGGAGGCTCCCCTAGTTCTGCAAATTATAGGCATTGTCTAACTACTACCTCATGTAAATGATTTCTTTAGTATCAAGGATAAGTATGTGTTAATTTTCTGTCAAACTCACTCTTGTTCGAGGCCCCAGACAAGCATATTCCTCTGTATTATCTCTTAAAAGGAATTGAAGAAGGTTTCTTTATTGTTTCCTCTAGAAAGCAGGGCTAGTCTAGAACCTGGTGACCATTTATCACTCAATTCTTGCTATGGGGTCCATTTTCTCGCTCGAAATGCCTAAAATGCTTTTCTGGACTTTGATTGTAATATCCCTAACCTTAATTTGAATGAAGGTTATGAGTTTGGTCCAATATGCTCTTTTGTCATCACATTTCATCTGCGAGGAGAATTTTACCCCAAAAAGGGACCTAGACGTTTTGATGAGGATTATACTCAAGAGGTTCGGTCCCAGAATTCTACAATATGACAGGATTCATAGAGTACGAGATTTGCCTCGGTTAATGAGTTCCTTGTTTTTCTCTTTTTCAGAAAGGCAAATGGCTTATAAATTTTTCTTCTCATGCCAAGAGGAATGAATCTGTCGTCAGGAAGAAAATCACTGCCCCATGTTGCTATTCACTCTCTTTCTTTTACTTTTTTTAGTTACTGCTTGGGACTTTTACGTACAACAATCCTCTTGAACAACCTCGGCCACTTTGTCGTGAAAACATCCACAGCATCCGGTACCCAAATGACTTTTCCTTGCTTTTCCTTTCCAACGAAGGCCACGGTTTTTGGACTTTCCTTTCTGTCATGATCGAACCCTGGCGGAGGTTCTGCTCCTTGATGGATTGCTATGATGGCTTTGCGCTGTGCCACGAGTCTTCAACAGGCTCTAATTAATCCAAATGTCCCATATGGTTGGACTTATGCAAGATGATATATTGGAAGTAAATGAACCATTTGAAATCACGTGAGGACAGGGAACTGTCACCTAGTAGGTACAATTCATTATGCAGAAACAGCAGAATTGTCATATTCTGTCTCCACCCTCTGTTCTTTTCCCTTGCTGCTTGGAGCAGCTATTTGGTAGAAGGAGTTTGTGTGACAACTAACGAGCATCATCAGGTTACATCTACAGACACTATCATAATTGTGATGAAAAAGCCAAGACACTGGCAACTTGTTTTTGCTCGTGATCAACTTTCATCCACTCCTGCAAATGTCGTTACCGCTGTACTGGTTGGCATCTAGCAGATGCAATTTACTTCAATTTTCTTACATGAGTTAGCAAAACAAACTTCTGCTTTCTTTACAAAATTGACTATGAAGGGTAAAATTTTCGTGACATAAGTCCTGTAGGACGTGTGCATTTGAGAAAAGATGCAAACCTCTGGAAAAGGGAGCTCCTGCCAACCGCCTAGCTTTTCTCAAATTGTAATTCTCAATGCAAGCACATTTCTACAAACAAAAGAAAAGGGCAGTATAAAACTAAGATAAAAAAGGACAAAGGGAACAGTTAAAAGGGGTCAGAGATCAGTGTAAAATATTGGGAAGAAACTAAATAATTATAGGGCAAAAGATTTTTCTTTTTAAAAGCTGCTCGTAACCTTTTCCTCCTACCAATACCAACACTCTTTTTTGCCGAAAGAAATGTGACAGAACGCTTACTTTATAAGCAATAATGTTTCCACTCCACATTGGCTTTAAGTTTATATAATCTTTTGGGTGGATTGAATTAATTGCAGAATTAAGTTGCCACAATTCCTATATCACCACTGGGATTGCAATTGTCTAATTTCAGAATGGATTTTAGTGGAGGTGGCATCTCTTGGATTTTGAATGAAAAGCCTAAAGTCAATGCTTCGACACATCCTAAGACAGCCAGCCGACAATACAGACGTTATTGATGGCTTTGATGGGACTGTGCTGTTAAGTCTTAGCCTTTTAAGGCTTCTGACTTTGTCACAGCTACAGGGTTAACGTTTTACGTTTTCAGTGGTCAATTGCCAGGTAGACGAAGCCCATGAGAAAGGAAATGAAATTCCTGCAATACACCCTGATATTGAAAGAATCACGATCCTACCTACAAACAAAACACTGCTTCTAAAGTAAACAACAGCAGCCATTAGAAAAGCAAACTGGTCGAAGTACTCCAGTTCCAAAACTATCTTCAGTAGCTTTCTACAGGCTAGCTTCAACACCCACAACAAATCATGTCTCACAGCAAGACAATTAGAAAGCACGCCTACTTTTAGAATAAATAAAACCTCATTTCTATTTTGCCAGAAGCTGTCCAGACATAAATACACTATACACCAGCCCAGAAACCACTTCTCCCTTTTACATGGCCCATTATGAGAGGCAAGCAATCACCACAGAGTTAACTAAATAATTCTATTCAGATTTCTTCCTCTCACTTTCCTCAGTAAAAGTCACGTTTTCTTCAGCCACAAGGAATTTCCCTTCAAGACAAAAGGTTGGCAATCCCTTTTTGTCTTCTGTAATCAGAAACCTCGATCGCTCTTTAACAAACCATTGGGTTGAATGTCTACCTTACCAGACGGTTAATTTCTAGTTACGATGTTTTCTTTTCC
Organism: Casuarina equisetifolia; assembly: GCA_028551475.1. Classification (NCBI taxonomy): domain Eukaryota; kingdom Viridiplantae; phylum Streptophyta; class Magnoliopsida; order Fagales; family Casuarinaceae; genus Casuarina; species Casuarina equisetifolia. The sequence goes on from CM052356.1 coordinate 23,383,941, forward strand.
TCCCCTTATGTCAGTGAAGAGAGATTCTGCCCACCTCTCAAGGATATAAAATCTACCACTGCATGGAGTGAACTCTCCGAAGGACACGTGGTTGTCTGTGCTTCTCCTCAACTGGGATTATAAATTGCATGATCTGCAGGGGAAAAACGGAAACATTCAAGACATCCCTCTATCATGTAACCACTAAAGCTTCATAAAGTAAAATTTAATTAGGGAAAACTATTAACTAGGTAGAAATTTATCTACCATTGGTAAGGAAGCATATATGGTGTTGATAACTATCACTAACATTAGAACAATTAAAAATGAAACGAAATTCCAGCTATTTTTGCTTTTTCAGCAACTGCAAAAGGTTTTTGATAGAGAAATTCTCCCATCTATTTAACTAGAAGTGAGACACCAAGAACTATCATTTAATGGCAGAGAAAAGAAATCTAAATCTAAAGACTAAAGACTCAAACAGCAATATTTCACCAGGTCACTTCTTTCACTGTCAAACAATATTACCCCATTCCACAAGGTTACTTTTTTAACTGTCTAAATATCATCCAATCCCAAACACGCATTAAATAACTATCAACCAATAATTTCCATACACTGCATCGCATCTAACTGGAAAAGAGGAATATAATTAAAAATAAAGGAGTTTCCAGTTTCAAATGTTTTACCCTTAAATCAATCACATCACTTCTACAACAACTTCTATCAATCAAAAACTGACAATTTTCATATCCATAAAAGAACCTTAAAAGGATAAATCAGTACCTGCTTATACCTTTCCTTAGTCCTCTCCACCTGCAAAAGATAAAATTTAGTTATGAAGGTGATAAGAGACTATAAATGAAGAGTAAGACGAAGTTAACAAAAATCTGAATCAACTGGAAAATCAGAAACATCAAATCAAATAAATGCTCAAAAGTTAATTTTTTTCTGTGAATGTATTCAAAAGGGCTAGTTATCATATTAATTATATTATATGAATTTATCTCATGAGCCAAGGTGGGATACCCGGAAAAGAAATGCAATCATATGAATAGAAGTAACATTAAAAAAAAAAAAAGACTTACTTTCCAATCAAGCTACATGAAACAGGGTAAGAAATTAAGCGAGTGAGCTTTGAATCGCAACAATGACAGGTATAAGAAATGTGTAGTGCTAAAGCCAAGATAATTTGATTCAATTACAGCTAATGAATTCCAATGGAGCACCGACTTCCATAATTGAGCATGGATTTGACCAAATGTGTAATAAAATTATGTTAAAATGCCATACAATCTTCATTTATGCAGTGTGAGAATCATAGAAACTATTAAGAAAAGCTTGCTGATTAAAATTCACATTACGTACAAATCAAAGTTCAACCTTGTGCACATATATGCAACACTGGTTACAAAAAAGATATGAAAAACACAGGAAAGCATTTAAATACATTCTGAGACCTGATTTGGTAAGAAAAAAAGTAGTGTACAGAAAAATATGAAGGGTTGGCAGCTAGTATAGAACCACATATGGATAAAACCATCAAAACATTTAAGGCCTTACACTAATTAAACTATTTAGTCCTACAGACAATGATAAAACTAGAAGCATACTTATCAGCTTTACCAAGTCTATTTACATGTATGACACATTTCATCGATTTAGGTAAAACTCAACTGATTCCTGCATATATTAACAAAGGACACATATAAGATGTACGCTGACTTAACTTCTCCAACTAGTGGTTCAATACTGATTTGCCATGTTCTTCTAAGATCAAATTCTTAGGATTTGACACAGTAACTAAATTAAAAGGTATTGTGTTTTAATTACCAAACATAGCATTCAAAGGAAAATTTTATCAAATGCAGCATCTATATGTGTTAAAGAAAATAAAGGTGAAAGAGACTTGATTATTTAGCAGGGCCAGTTTTGAGCAGTTGGCATGCAAGGCTATTGTTTGGCTAGCCACTGCTGCTGTCATGGTTACTGCAGTTATTGCATCCAAGACCTAGTAACTATTTGGACAACAATGCTTACTTATCTAACAAAGTCCATAAAATGGGGAAAACAGGGAAAAATTCAATGAACTACCGTCTCACATCTAATTGGACATTTTTTAGGACATGATATTCATTACTAACAACGCACACTACATTCAAAAACACAACAGTGTAAAATGATCCGAACAACAAAGCGACAGATAACATACATTAAACAAAATCAATTGAATGCAATTAGAAATTCAAAAAAAAAAAAAGAGACCAGGTGACCTACCATGTCAGATCACCAATATAAAGAAATACAAAAAAAGGAAAAAAGAAAGAAAAACAAGAGTCACGTCCACAATTGTCGTTCACCAGGTAATGGTAAAGCAGGATAAGGATAACAATGGGGTGTTTACGAAACTTCATGCAATACATGGAAACAATTGATGGTTGAAGGATAAGATTAAAGCTCAATACATAGGCCAATGACTGAAATAGCCATTGAACACAATCGAAACCAGCCTCAAAAAATTGGAGGCTAAAAAGAAAATGCTGATTAGAAAAATTCGATATTCTTAGCTAGATTATGAAGTGCTGAATATTTCACCTCACATAACAGTTTAAATCAAAGTATTCCATCAACTCCTAATACTCCAAGGCCTACAAGCAAGATGTTGTAAATAATAACTTTCATAACACCAGCCAGAGAGGTTACCCTCATTATGTTCTCCATTGGTTAATAAGCAATATAGTTCAACACAATATAAAACAACAAAGACTAAAAAATAGAAGCATCTTCAGCCACATAGTTTAACATAACACGAAACCTCAATCCACGACATTTACCATTACATTTATGCTTAGAAAGAGGAAAACAAGGAAACATTTACAGTCCCATTCCCCAAAAAAAAAAATATTTAACATTTCTGAAGGCAAAAAACTAAACCTGATACCTTCTCTTTCAACAGCCGCTCATTCTCTTCTTCTAGTCTCACCGCTAACGACTCTAATTCAACTTGATACGCCTATAGGCCAAAACACAAAACTTCGTTACACTACAATGCATAATAAAATCAATGATTCGAACTCAATCATTAAAACGAGAGAACAGACGTGAGATGCACAATACCTGCTTCCTCTCCCGGGACCTAGCGGCTGACTCCCGGTTCTTGATCATCCGCCGTTGCCTCTGCTGCGCCGCCTTATCTAACGGTTCCAAGACTGCGCGGCTCCTTTTGCTTCTCCCCGTAGCCGCTGGTGCACCTGTACCTGAACCTGCAATCACCTCTACCCCATTTCCAAACCCGACAATGGCCCCTTCAATGCTGTCCAAAGCGGCGAACGGGCTAGTGGGGACCGGATCAAAGGAGAAGACCCCTCCGCTCAAGCGCTCGGTGGATTCGACCTTCATTTCCTCGTCTTCCACTGCCCCTGCTTTGGCTAGAAAGTCCTCCAGAGTCATCATCTCGTCCTCCGGCGCCTCCTCCTTGCACTCCCTCCGATCACCAGAAACGATCTCGCGCCAGACCTCGTCGACGGTCTTCGGCACAGTGGTATTGGAGTCAGAGGGAACCGGGACTGGGTTTTCAATCACCGTGATTTGGGCGTCGAGGAGGGTGGACTCAATGGTGGAGGGTTTAGAGTCGTAAACGTTACGCAGAAGGCCATCGACAGTCATCGCAGAGGATCCAAGACTGCTATTGTTGGCGTTGGGTAGAGAACTTTTGGTTTGCTCCGAGAAGGACTGGGACTTTGTAGCGGAGGAAGAAGTAGAAGAAGAAGCGCGTCGAGGTAGATCCGATTTCCTCGAACCCGATTTTGGTGACGTCATCACCTTCGACGACGCCATTTGGCCGGTTCTATGGGGCTTCTTGTCAGTGACCCGCAGAGTCTCTCTCGCAGAGCCAATCACTGTTTCTCCCTCTACAAATCTTCCTCAGTGTTAGGGCACGGGGTGGCTCTGGAATGTAGCGTTTGTTATTCGGTTGGGATCCGAGAGAGAGAGAGAGAGACTGTGATGTGTTGTCTGAATAGGGAACCGGGAGACTGGTGGGGGTAGATCCGGTTGCCGGTGGCCCGTTGAACGATTATTCGGGGTTTGTTACTCGGAGATTAATACTCGCACCCCCAACGTGCTGGCCGTAAGAATTGGCGGACGTATCTCACCGTCGATTTAGATCTTGCTGACAGTCTGTGATTTTTATAACGATGCCTGGATGACTTTCGCCGGCTTCTCCACCGTGGCACCTCGGGCCGGGGACCACAATATCCGACGGCCCAAGATCAAACATGGCCTGTCGACTCTCGAGCCCCGTGCCCCAGCTCCGTCTGTCTAACTAAATACGTAAATAAGCCATTACTTATACCGCCACATGTGCTCTCTTCGACTTTACTAACTCCTAGGTGAGAAAACATGGGACTAAAACAAAGCCTAAACATTAAAAAGTTTAATGTTCTTTCTCTTAAGTAAATAGTATATTAAGAAAACGTCTGCTGAGAGTCCGCGTAGTGTAGCCAATTTGACTTCCCTAAGCGCAATGCATCCTCGTCCTCGGGCCTCTTGATTTCACCCAATATTGGCCATATACTGTTATTTTCCTCCTGCTTTCCTCTTTAAGAGCATTTTAGCAGTTATTTTCGTTATGAGTAGACTTCCACATTCCCGGATCTTGCCTCGATGTTTTCAAACTTAGGCACGAAGGAACATATAAGATTGGCCTTTGAACCAAGGGAAAGGTTGTTATGTTTATAGTTAGATCTATCTGTTATTCAGCTGTATTTGCTTTGGATTAAACCTGTAACGTACAAGACTCTATTCCGTCCCACCTCGGGCCTTAAAGTTGGGGTTGTGAGGTGTGATTCTTATGTCATTTGCATATGGCTCTTAATCCTACTGGAACTACGTGGCTTAGGCCAAGAGGTCAGTTTTACAAATATGAATATAAAAATAATTGTTATTAGATAAAGGACAGAAATTTATAAAAGAAATGTTGACATGAAAGTAGTAGACATACAAGTCAAACTAGACTATATATATTTAGTATATATTCAAGATATACTCGCTAAGTATTACAATATGAATATCATAGTTAAATTCACATGTTTATCCTTACTTTCATTTATATTAATTCCAAGTATGTTTTATAAGGGCAAAAAAACACATTTTGTTAAGAATATGATACATTACCACATTAGTTGATTATGTGATAATAATGTTAGGTAGAGAATCTGAATTATTCTAAGATCATTCTTTATAATTATTATAATTACCATAAATATATTAGTTGTTAGTCTATAAATGTAAACCTACATTGTACAGTTTAATATACAAAAAATATAAGTACTTTACACACTGGTAAGCTTCCTTCTCTCAATTATTTCACTTTGTTACACATTAGTCTACTAATTAGTATAAATACTTACATGTTTGTATGTGTAAAATGAAAACTTTTTATAGTAACCTTTAAATAAAGAAAATGTTTATTTAACTTTTGAGTTAACTTTTTAAATTTTAAAACTTTTTAATAATTTGAATGAGTGCCTTGATGATATCTAGCCTTTATTCAAAAGTTTCTGTGCATGCAGAACATCATCAGCCTTGGATTTTTCTCATTTAAGCATGTGTGAGAAGGATGCCAAGTGAGACGATGAAGATACCCACAATCTCGCATCAGAAGTTGAACTCGTCACGCATATGCAAGGCCCTATCCCTTCTCTCAAGAAAACTACAAGAGGTTGATCAGTACGTATCTTGTATGGGTATACAAGCGGCTTTCTTGTATGCATTGGATTGCTAGAGTCTTTCTTGCATGCATCGGTTTCCTTTATCCTTAACCTGCTTTGCCTGAGTAGGCGACATATGCGCAGTCCACGTACGAGCAAAGTGGCATCCTCTTCCTTTTTTCTCCGAGAGACAAGAAAGTCTCTTACTCATGGAAGCTTTCAGTCGAAGACATTAATTGGCCGCACAAAAGCATGAAGCTGTTAGGAGACGTCCTCCCTCTACATTTCTGCCTGTCATCCTGCCTTCTGAAGCCTCTACTTTTCCTAGCCACAATATCTCGCCAACCATATCTCTTACTCTTCTCTTCTTCCATCTTGTGGACCAATAGACCTGTGCGAATAATAGTATGGAGGTCCAAGTGAGATGGAGGAGGATCGCAGCCATGGAGGACTGCTGGTGACTGAACCAAACTCTGTGCATAAGCACAAGGTGCCTGTTAAAAGCACTCGTAGAAGAACAGAGCGGTGCATGAGAGCACATACCAAGGTTTTATGTTGGAAAATCAAGCATGCACTTGAGAGAACATGTGAGTTTGTTTGTAACAACTCCAGATTACGCCTAAGTATAGATCGATCTCAAGGAGGTGATCATTGAGCTGTGTGAACAAGAAAGTACCAAATATCTCTCAGAGACTTCTAGAAATTAAATAAAGTTACTTTAATATCATGTTTAAATCACCTATCTCACCCGAGAAGATGATTCTGATAAGAATGAGTTGATTTTATGATATTAGTATTTTAATTTTCTCCTATATAGATTTTAATTATTCCTAACAAGTAGACATACTACTCAAAATATTTAATTGAAATGAGTAGTAAACTAAAAGTGAGAGTCAAACATAGATTGTTTGCTTTAATTTAATAGCAACGTATAAAAATAAACTTGAAATAGAAGTACACATGAGATATAGAATGTTTGGTATTAAAATATAGTTGTTTTGGGTTAGAAACTTAAGTCCATTAAAGTAGCGGCCTAAGTAAGGCAATGGTCTTATTATACTCACTTGTTTACATATGTATTACAAATGTGGTATTTATAGATGTAAAATGCTCCCTACAAGAAAAAGTATTGGGTGAAGTATATGAGATACCTTCTAAAAAATTCAACTTACTATGAGAAAAATTATAATTCAAAAGAAGTAATAACAATTTAGTTATTATGAGAAAAATTATAACACCAAAGAAGCAAATGTTAATGGATAATGATAATGTAGGGAGGCAATTATAGATCAGTGATCTGATAGATTGAGATCTTGAGCCTTATACGTATCAAATATAATACAAACACAATACGACTACAACGGTGCTGGATTTTGGAGACTTTGCATCCGACAATTTATTAAAAAAGCAACATCAAATTGTATATTCCTCTTCAATGAATCCATAACTGAAATAACAAACAAAACGTTTTCCAAGAAAAAGTAGCAAGACAACAAGTGGCTGAGACATGGGTGTTTCAGCCAAAGAGGTTCAATAAAGGCAAAGGCCCCGGAGAGTAGAGGATGTTCAGCAAATGTAGCGTTCAAGATTGCGAAGGAATTGGAGAAGTAACTCTCTCTTTCTCTCGATGAGATTGGAGTTCCCGGAAAAAAATAACGTGTAAAGCTATCCTTATCCCTTTCTGGAGCCTTTATAAAGCAGAAAACATCAACTGCAGCGGACAACTAAGGAAGTTGCATAGCTGTTTACCACCTTTATTCTCTCCTAGGAGGTTCTAAGAGGGCCTAAGTTGGGTATCAAAGGTTCAGTTTAGATCTTTCCTTTTCGAAGTGATTCAGAGCTAGCTGTTCCCATCTTACCCCAACAAGATCAAGTGCGTTCTTCGATGCTTGTCATCAAGATGTGGGCAAAATCTAGAGCTTCGAAGATAAAAACAGGTATGTTCTTATCTTATCTTCTGCATCTTTGTTCCTTCTTTTTTACTTTGGCTACTGACGATGGATGACTAGAATAGATTGCTAGGCATCATAAGAGGAAATTCCCACCAGCGGAATTCATGGTGATGGCTTTTCGTTTGTCTTTCCGCTGTTGCTTTTCATGTGCCATTCAGTGTCAGCCACAAAGTGCTTGTTCCAATCTTTAAACTTTCATCTGTCCTTTCTGTCTGAGATACGTTATTTATTTAATGTGTTTGATTCTGCATGTCTATAGCAAGACAGAAGGGTTGCTGTATCTAATCATTAAAGATGTTATAAGTCTATATGTGTGCGTTAAAGATTATATAAGAATATAATACTTGGTTTTCAGATGGTAGGGAATTGAAAGATGCCCACAAAAGCCTGACCATCAACGAGGAATACTTTAGTGCGCTAAGAACCAGATCTTTTGCTGAATTCTTTAATAAAGTTCAGTTTCTTGTAAATCAGCCATTTTCTCCATCATTCTACCACCATGAGTTCTCTGAGATTCTTCTAGAACCTGGTCAAGACACGATCCAAGCTGTTCTTGATTCTGCAGTTCTGTCAAAGATACCTGACCTTAAAGGTCTTATTCTCAACTACTTTGACATCAGTGCTGAGGCTTCGATCATATGCAGCGACCTTCTCAAAAGCATTCAACAAACCCATTCCAACTACCGTTTCATTCATCATACAATTGATGACATTGATGATTATTCTCCCGAGCGAGTCAGGTTGATTATTGCGGAGCTTAACACGTTCATTATCCTAAAAAACCCCTTTGCAAATCCCAACAAGCATGATTTTAAGCTGATCACAGATAAGTACTCGATGGTATTGCACCACCTGAGGTCAATGAGGAAAAAGGTGGCAAGGAAACTTAAGCTGGTTAAATACTTCAATAAGACATTTGGGATTTGCCTAACGGCAGCTTGTGCTTTGATTGGAGTCGCTGCGATTGTCCTTGCAAGCCACACTCTTGGCGCACTGGTCTTGGGGCCAACACTGTTCAGCTTCCCCGTCAAAAGCTTTAAGAATAAGTTCTTCAGCTCTCGATTCTTCAAAAGTGGACTTCTCAACAAAGTAAGGGAGCAGATTGATGTAGTGGCTAAGGGAACTTATATCTTGAACAGAGATTTTGACACAATCAGTCGACTTGTGGATAGGATTCACGACGAGATTGAACACAAGAAGGCAATGATACGATTCTGTTTGGCAAGGAGGGAGGAAAAACTTTCTTTGCAAGTAGTGAAGGAGATTGAAAAGGGCGTGATTGGGTTCAGGAAGCAAGTACAGGAGCTTGAAGAGCATGTGTACTTGTGCCTTGTAACCATTAACCGTGCTAGAGCTCTGGTAATTAAGGAGATGACTTCACGTTGTGCAGTAGAGAAATAGGGGCCATGTTGGTGTTTGTACAGTGTAATTTAGATACTGTATATATGTATATTTACTAGTCACTAATCTTTCAGAAGATATTCAGTTTAATGTGTATTAATGTTGTATATAGTGAGAAATGGCTTCTTATTTTAGGAGCTCCACATAATGTGATAACGAATTTGATGTAATTTTCTTAATTTAGTTATGTTTTCGAATTTTATGGCTAAAATATAGGAGACTAGAATTTTCTCTATGCCAATTTAACTAGCATTGACTATCTAGTAGTTTTTACCATATTCAACAAGTAATAATGACTAAGAAAACTTAATCCTAATAATATATAAGATTTGAAAAAATCCACAAAACTACCCTAATGACGTTAATTCATAAATGCTCCGGATTCAAAGGCTCCTAATTGGTAAAGACTCATAATCTTTGCAGGAGTAAATTAAATCATATGGACGAAAGGGAAAATTCTTAGCTTTATTTATTTGCAGGAGAGTTTGGTTTTAAAAATTCAAGGCTTTCTACATATTGACATGGGTATAGCTAATTTACTTTGTAAAGAGTGATAAAAAAAAAACTCCAAATTGTCATAAAAAATTCACTTTTACATTAATATGAAAACTAGAAATACAAGATAATTTTATTGTCCTAAATAACATATCATATTAAGAGTTTTAAACACGAATTAGAAAATAAATCAAAAGAAAAGCCCCTTTCGCTCTTAGTATGTCCCCCATGCAAAACATAGTACGACAGCATGATGAACAAATGTCACAACTAATATTAGTTTTTCGAATTAGCAATTATAGAAAAATGCACTGCTTCACAGGCTGAGTCTTATTCCTATCCAAACAACCTACTTTTGATGTTTTCCAATCGATATCTATCTACTTTCCAAAATATCATTATTGCTTTGTCAAAAAATATCAATAAAATTCACATAATATTTATTTCGTACTTGATTAAGAAAATAAAAAAATACACAAGAACAATAAAGAATATGCTACGGGAGACTGTCCACGTTCCGTCAATTATTCTGATACTAATTTATTTATTTTTTAATTAAGTGTTGACCCGCTGAAAATGGGGATCCCAGAAAGCAAACAAAGCCACCCTGTACAAGATTCCGTTTCGGGGATTTTGTGTTGTTTTCCCCTCATGCATGATCACAGGCTTTCAATTTCTCGTCTCTTTGTTTTGATAATCCAAAAAGCAAACAAAATATGGCAATTTTCTGTCGTCACCTTTAAGGTTTACAATCCTTTTCCTCAGGTTTTTGATCTTCTTCTTCAGCAGCAGACACTACGAACCTTCGTAGTTTTTCCTAAGCGTCTTCCCGACGGTTCCTTAAACCCCTCCATAATCTCTCGTTAAATCATTTTTGCTTGTGGTTTTTACTGTTGGACAACTCAGGTTCGTTGAAGTAGTTGATTGCTTGCCGCTTTTTTCGTTTGAAGTGGCACCTTGAGATTGCAGATGGAGTTTGTCAAGTATCTAGTATTTCGATGCGTGGTATTTGCCTTCGGTTTCATCCCCTCGACGTGCTTAACGTGAAGTTTGCCTGGATTCTTGTATTGAGTTGAGGGTAAAGCGGGCTTGAGCTTTAACGATTCAACTACCAAACCTTCAACGCTTTTTTTGACTGGTTGGTTGGTCTTGCGTGTTTGCTAACTACGTTAAGCATTCAAGGGCTTAAATTATAGTTTCTTTGGACTTCGAAGTCTGTCTATATTGTCTTTCCCATCTTCCTCAGCGCTTACGGTTGCTATGTTTCGTGGAAAATCGATAAGTTGAATGGGAATTGATGTTCAAGATTTTTGAACTGGTTTCCGATGAGGTTTGCTTCTGGTTGTGTTTTGTGCATTTTTGGTCCCCAGTATGTGGTGATTATGAGAATTTAGATATTGGGCTCTGTTTTAAAAGGTTTTGAAGTTGGGAAGCTGAAGGGTTCAGTTTGTTGATGTGATACCGTACATCTTCGGATTTGCATATCGGAGATTGGCATTAGAGCTTTTGGAAATTTTGCGTTTCGTGCATTTTGTCAAATGGGAAGCAACGGAGCTAATCATTTTCCAAAAGATTTAGCAGAAGAACGTATTAGCAACCAAGATTTCGAAATAGAATTTGGGCAGACTGGTAGCGTCGATGAACCAGTGGTGGAAAAGGAATCTGCGGATGAATGTTCTAATGCAGGTTCTCCTGAGGTGGCAGGTGATCCGAACAATTCAATGCGGCAATCGGTTTTAGAGGTTTCTCAGTCGAAAGAACTCATCGCTAGTTCTTCACCTCGAAAAGGTTGGTGCGGCAACCTCATGTTCTGAATGTTTTTTGGTTACGCGATAAAAGAAGATTTACCAATTGCTTGAAAGAATATTAGTTTCTCCTGTTTTAGTTTTGCATATAGGAAATAAGAATGAGGCTTGGTAATCAAGATATTGAACAGGATCTAATGTTAATTGATATCTAAGCTCCTGAATTCCATTCTAGTTGACACTGTATATTGTTCTTCACACTGAACTATTTTGGTTGAGATATTACGTATCATCAAGTCATCACAGTGTTTCTTTTTAAATTTTTGACGCTTTTGAAGTTCTCTATCTTGCATAAGCTCTATTTGGTAGGTGGTGGGTCCTAGACTCACTAGAGTATATATTCCTACTTGACACTCTGTTTTATGCTTAGCAGCCACTCAAACAACCCAACACCGAGTTATACCAGTCAGATAGAGATTCAGATTGAAGTAGTAGAGTAAAACGACCTGCAATAAAAGTGACTGAATTGTCTTGCACACCTTTTTTTAATTGCTTTATCGGTAGACTGGTTTTACCATGCTATCCTAGAGTTTTCATTCAAGAACACCTAAACTGTAGAACGTAATACTAATAGCTTAACTCCAAGTCCTTCTGCTTTTTCCAGAACTTTTTTGTTAAAAATGTGCCCAACCCTTGGCATAAATAAAGTTCCTGAAAACAGGAAATCAATTTTATTGTTTCGTTAGGTCCAAATACATCAAGATATAGAGAGTTTTTGGGTGCTGATAAAACAGGAAGATTAGGGAAAAATAAGGAAAGTATCCATGTTAACTAGAAGTAAATATTTGTATGGTATTTCCCCATTGAAGATCTATCCATGGGGTGTTTTGCTTGGAAAATCCGGAGGAAATCAGGTAGGCTGTTTATTTCAGAATGCAGAGAAGCTTCCTTTTGTAACTCCAAGTTCTTTTTCCATTATGCCTTCTGGGAAGACAGTGAACTTGCCCGTATCCCTCTGCATGCCAGCACAAAGTAATTATGGTTACTTGTCTTAGTATATATTAGGTGTACAGAGCTTAAACCAGTCGTTAAGAGAACTCTCTGAGACCTTAATTCGTCAAATCTTATTTTTTAGATGTATTGCAGCTCTACCCAGTTTTGGTACTTTTTTGAAGAGAAACCACTGAATGGAGAGATGTGAATTCACTGAACAAAGGACATGGGGTTATTATTCCAGTAATTCATGAAGTCAACATCAATTAGCATATTGCTATTAAGGTACTAAAGAATTACAATAGGCTAGTGAAATTATATGTAATGGGGGGAGGGGGGGGGGGGTGGTGTGGGGGGCGCATGGAGTCTTAGAGACTGAAATGATCAAAATTTAAGGGAAGCTTTACAATGAGAATGACAATAAAAGAAGCTTTATTATGCATAAAAAAGATAAAATTTAACCAATAACTGGGATGTTTCATATCATTTGTTGCATTCCACTAATTTGGCTTATGCCTTAAAATAAAGCTAATTACTCAGGTGGTCTTCTGTCCTGCCCAAGTGTCCATCATCAAATTCGGACCTTACAATTCATCTCACCTAATCACTGGCAATGTGTTAACAAAATTACATTTCATTTTGTCTTTGTCATATTACTTTTTCTTATCCTTTTAAATTATGCCATTTGGCATCTCCAGCTTCATTGTTCTTTGGATATTTTGCAATTATAGGCTTTGCTTATTTTGCGGTAACTTTGTGATTGGTATTAACTGTTGGTAGAGATGCTAGGGTGGAAGTGAACAACTTTTTACTTGTAGAAGTACATTTGTTTATTTTACACTCTTTTTTTTTCTTTTCTTTTTCCATTTCATATCTTGGATGAAAAATGATTCTGTGTTTTATGATTGAACAGAGAGTGAAATACAATGCTGAAAACATGATAATGTACTCTTACCAAAAAAATCCTTGATGTGTAATGTATGTAAATATGTGTGTGTCTATGCACTCAGTTCTCCACAGCCATTGGATGAGTTCTTGCTCTAGTGGCATACTTGTCAGAGTGGGGAGAGTGGATTCTTGAGCTGAATATGCATAAGCTGTATGTGTGAGTTACCAAAAAAACTAAAGGTATTTGTGTAGTGTTCGTAAGTTTTGAAATTTCCAAGTTCAAATCAGAGAAAAAATCAGTTAAAATAAATGTTTAATCTCAAGTTTTGATCTGGATGGGCGTAGGAATGTTTCAATACATTCATTTGTCTAATTTTATGGGTCAATTGTGAGAAGTGAAGCCAAGACACTGTGTGAACCACCACAGATGTCTGTAGTCCATCTAGGACCATATTGGTGAATGTTTTTATTTTGTTTGTCCTATAACTTATTTAAAATGTTGACTGATGTTGAACCATCTATTCTTGAAGGCCTGGATCATTGCATCACTGCACCTATCACCATTAACAGAAGTCTGCTAATTGATGACCGTGAGGTTTCAATCTCTAGATCCATGATGGAGAAGAGGGAGGCTCCAAGGTGTGATATGAAATTGGACAGACTCTCAGATCGTGAAAAGGTAGAGAACAGAATCACGCATAAAAAGTTTTCACAATTGTCCCTTGGTGATATTGGCATTGGTTAGACATCTAAAAGACATAACTAACATTGTTTTGTCCCCACAACATGCTGATTTGGTGGATCCTAACTACTGTTTCAGTTCTATTTATGTGAAACGAAAAGAGTCACTACTTTATGTCTGTCTTTAATTTATTTACGTCTGCCTAAGTTAAAAGAACAAGGATATCATAAACTCATTATTTTTATTATCTAGTGTTATAATGGCTACATGATTGAGGTTACTAGATATCCACTCTCCTCTTTTATCAAGAGAGTTTTCAAATTATCGGCATTATTTTTGTCTGTTATTCTATCTACTTCACATCCTTTGGTAAGCCATCTACTCTTTAGTGCTTTGTTGAGAAAATAAAATGATTCAGGTTCGTTCTTATTGTTTTCTTTGCTCAGAGTTCTTTTCTTTGTAGCCCACCTTTGGTTTTTCTTTTTGTTGTTGCTGATTACTTGTTCTGTTGTTCTTTTAGAAAAAACTTATTGTAAACCTAGTCAAGATACAAAACGATGGGACAGTAGAAGTTGATATCACTAGAAATGCACCTGTTGCGGAGTTGTTGGATCTTCACACTACTGAAAGGGCATCTCTAGATGTTGTTGATAGCGTCTCTGGATCAAATAAATCAATTCCCAGGCTGAAAATTGCCATTCTTGTGGTTGGAACAAGAGGAGATGTACAGCCTTTCCTAGCTATAGCAAAGAGACTTCAGGTATTGATAATCATTTGCTAATTTACCTTCTTTCATTGCTCGTGTCACAAACTCCTGTGTCTTATGCACATTTCCCTAGGTTTTTATAGCTAAGTTTCATGACATGGTCTCCAATAAGGACCTAGGTTCTTCTAAATTTTAAATTATTGGTCAGAGTAATTTAAGGTTACCGTGACAATCTACAAATATGCCTTGAAAACTTCGCCTCTTGTGTAAGTGGTCTTTATTATTCAGTTGCGTTGGTCTTTAGTTGTAACATTTTGTGGTAATACACTGGTGGTTACACCACTTTTGTATAGGTGAGCGTGCAAAATTTTTATTTTTCCACTGCTATTTCTGTATTCTGTGTTTGATACATTCATGTTAACTGTTAATGTGATGCTGGAAGCTAACAGCTATGACATTGTCAAATTTAAATGTGTTGATATTGAACTAGGTTGGGTGCAATAAATTTGTGATGTGATGGTGTCACCCACCTCTCACTAATTTATTGGAATACCAGATGGCAATTCATTTTGCACAGTATATTTATTAATGGCTATGTTATAGAAAATGAATCAGTCTCTACTTGCAGGAATTTGGTCATCATGTCAGGCTGGCTACTCATGCTAACTTCAGAACGTTTGTAACGTTGGCTGGGGTGGACTTCTATCCTTTGGGTGGTGATCCTCGGGTTTTAGCAGGATGTATGAGATCCCTAACATAGAAACTTCTGTCGTGTAAATGTTTTGCTGCAATTTAATCGTTTTTTGGTGGTAAATCTTTATTGATTGCTCTGTATGTACTTCCTTTTGTACTGCCATGTTTTCTTTCTTGTTTGCTGTCACCTTTTGGAGTCTATACTACAGTATTAACACCTGCATATAGATTTCAAGTCTTTTGGTATTATCAAAAGCGCTGAACCTTCCACACCCCCCCCCCCCCCCCCCCCCCCCTCCTTTTGCAACTACTTTTTATTCCCTCCGCTTGTAAAATTCAATCCAACCTAAAGGGCTTGAGCCGTGACCAAGCCTACCCCATATGTAGGGAGGATAGAGGTGCAATATTGGCCAAAGGCCATTGGCTACTCTTTTAGGGGCTTGACCAGAGATAGTATTTTCTGTTGGCACTCCCATTAACCCTCTATACTTGCACTGTTTTTAACTTGTCCAACCGTGTTTGATATTGTCAAATTCATTTTTTTCTTCATTTATGATACAGAATTTATATTTCATTACTAAATATGAGTAATTTGTAACTTTAGATATGGCCAGAAATAAAGGTCTCATACCATCTGGACCAGGAGAAATATCCATACAAAGGAAGCAACTGAAGGCCATTATTGAATCTCTCCTTCCAGCGTGCACAGAACCAGATCTGGAGACTGGTGTTCCTTTTAAAGCTCAGGCAATTATTGCCAACCCTCCTGCTTATGGTGAGTTTGTACAGAGTGAATATTATTGTCTCTTGATTTTACATTCTTTCCCTTGCACCTTGTAGCTGTTGGTTCGTAAAAATGTTGACCTTTTCTTTTCCCCCAAGGCATAATTATTGTGCCTTTAGCTTATTTTTTTTTCCGTGCCCTACTTAAAACTTCTGTAATCGGTTCAGGGTACCAATGTGAGATGTTAGCAATTGTTAATGTTAGTGACAAAAAGCTGAAAAAGGGAAGAATAAAGGCAGCAGGATAACAGAACTTGAAACTATAAATCTTTGGAGCCAGGATGACTATCAGTTTCAGTTGTTTAAGGTACCAAAAGGGAGGGGTAAAACTGAATGTATTGAATTTGAAAACTTTCATCACTAATTGTTGAGAATGGGCAGATTCTTTTAGTAGTAAAAATTATTTTGTAACTAAACAATCTATGAAGTATGACCTGCTCCCTGATCGGTGATGCATAAAAGCTTTATGAAGTAACCCCTCAACTCTCAATCTTTTCCTGAAGTGAAGGATATTCTTCCAATCATATATTGCCTGAATTTTGAATGCTAAAACTTAAATGAGCTCTGGTTTGCAGGACATGCACATCTTGCTGAAGCTCTTGGTGTACCCCTTCACATTTTCTTCACAATGCCCTGGACGTAAGTTTATAGGTCCCCTGCATTAGTGGTTTCAAATATGTATATACACATTGTTATATTTTTCTTCTGTTTATACGCATATGTATAGGTTGACTTTATTTGAATATACTAAAGGGGCATACTTTTTCTTCTTTTATTCAAGGTTTGTTCCTAGTGGCTGACACTTTCATGAATCACGATTCACTTGGGAAACATCCTGGCATTTTGTCTTAATGATAACGGTGATGAAAGTGTTAGCACAACAATGTCTAACAATAGACGTTACAACATTGTATGGAAGAGTGAGTTTGCTGTGTTTGGCGCACAAACAACATGAGGAAAAGATAGAAACAGTCTTCTTTTGTTATAGAACTTGGACTGGTGTTTGGAAACAAATTAATGAAAATCAGAAGATTTATTTGAACTTCACAAGCATGTCTAATTAATTGGGTGCTGGTTTATCTTGTTTTTATAACTTAGTTCTACTTTCTTACATCTATTTTCAATAGGCAGGCCAACTTATGAATTCCCTCATCCATTGGCGCGTGTACCTCAAAGTGCTGCTTACTGGGTATGTTTCTAGTTGATTACCCCAATGTCATTTAGATTGTGTTTTGACAAACAATTAGAATACCTTTTTGAATTTTCAAAATGACCAAGTTTTATTTTTTTGGATGAGTATATTGTATAAGTTAAAAGTTAAAAAAGTTAAAACATTTAACAGTTGCGACAACGATAATATCCAGGTAACAATGGCTTGTTGGTAGTGTAGCAGTGGGAGTAAAATTTGGTTGTGTGTCGTGCTGGTCGTACCTCAGGTCCAGCATCGGTGGTATATTGTTGATTGTAGTGGTGTTGGTGGGATAATAATGATGGTGACAACTCTAGAGTAAAATGTGGTTGTTGTTGTAATAATAATTTTGAAGAAAATGGTGGTACCATGAGAATTAAAAATTTCTTACAATTTCTATAATGATGCATTCTCGACTGTAGATTAAATTTGAAATTTTGATGCTTGGAGATACCATTTTCTAATTCTCAAATTCTAAATTCCACGATTTCTTAATCAACTTTCATGTTATTTCAAACAAGAAACTCAACATTAATTTTCAAAAATTAAATCTTCAAGTAACATTTTACCCCAGTATCCTCATTGAAAAACATCATTAATTTCATCGACTGATTTGTTAGACTGATTTCACCAACAACCTTTTTTATTTGTTCTTGATGTATCCAGCTTTCATATATTGTTGTGGATTTACTGATTTGGTGGGGCATAAGGGGATATATTAACGACTTCAGGAAACGGAAGTTGAAGCTTGCTCCTATTGCATATTTCAGTACATACCATGGGTCAATATCTCATTTGCCAACAGGCTA
This sequence comes from Casuarina equisetifolia, assembly GCA_028551475.1. Lineage (NCBI taxonomy): Eukaryota > Viridiplantae > Streptophyta > Magnoliopsida > Fagales > Casuarinaceae > Casuarina > Casuarina equisetifolia. The sequence goes on from CM052356.1 coordinate 23,401,967, forward strand.
TATGTGGAGTTCCCATCTTGTGCCAAAGCCAGAAGGTGGGTGTACTTCTTTGTACAAGAATGTAGTCATAACGTACAAGATGATACTTTTTAAGTTTTGTCATTTCATTCCATGGAAGTATGTTATATGGTCATTGAATGTCATTTCCCATACCATGCAAGAATTAATTTTTAGTCAACTATCTAATGGTTACTGAATTATATTGCAGTGATCATCTTCAATCTTATAGCATTGTGTTTTTACTATGCCCTTGTTTTCTTTCTAGCACTTAGTGGTATAGAAATGTTGAAGAAACTTATTTCCTATCCAGTGTTTTGTCTTTACTATGTCCTTGATTTCTTTCTAGCTTTGAGAGTTAGAAATGGGTTGGGAAAACTTATTCCTTTCGGAGTTTGTTCTGTTCTCTTTCTTCTATTTGGGATTTCCATAACTTTCTGCGTCCTTCAGATCTTTCATTAGAGTTTTGGGTTTGTTGGCACTGAAAATTTGTCTTCACTAAGTAATAAAACGAGGGGGCCCATCTAAGCAGTGGACTTCATATTTTATAATATAAATGTGTCTTTATCTGAACCTAGTTGACATGTTGGGAGAATGACAAATAAACTTTAGCTATGTGCATGCACTGTACTCCGTTTCTGACCTTCTGTCGTTTTGAGATGGGTCCCACTGCTAATACTCTCACTTGTCTTCTCTAAGGAACTTATCAAGAGACATAACAACAGTTTTAAATTTTCATTTTTTGTTCTAAACAATATAATGGACACGATGTCAACCTAGGTCCATTGATGTCCCCTCTCCCCCAACTGCATCCCACTGTCTACACTGCTAGAGCCAAGGGGTAGGGGCTTGTGATGGATTTGATCTCTTTTGGCTGTAAAACCTTAAAAAGGAGTACATTTTCACATTACATTTTAGCCTGATTTTTTCTACCAAGTTCATTTATCGGAGCACCTCCTACTTCATGATTTTATATGAATATACTAATGGTCTTGAAAGTACATATGCCAAACATGAGTGCTTATGCTTTGTATTTTAGCGGAGAGTAACTTCACAAACTATTTTGCAGATTGGGGCCCTTTAGTTGATGTTGTTGGTTATTGTTTCTTAAACCTTGCATCCAAGTATCAACCTCAAGATGAGTTTGTGAAATGGCTTCAAAAAGGGTCTGAACCAATATATATTGGATTTGGGAGCATGGTATGTTGATCTCACAGAACTATTCTGATTCTCCTCGAGTTTGAGATCTAGATTTTCATGTGTCATCATTTCCCTGTCACTTTTAGAACTGTTTTGTTTCCCTGCATTTGATGGTTTAATGCAACAGTACCTTTCACCTGACAAGATGTCCAAATAAGAACATCCACGCCCAGACCGATAAACTATTCATACCAAAAGGGTTATATCCATTGATAAGTTGTGAAGAGTTTAACCATAGATAATCTCTTAACCATCCCATCAAATAAGTGGAAGATTCATTAAACTGTGAAACGTTACCCTGCCATAATGTGATGTGCTTCCAATGCCAATAAAAAGTAACCCATCCAATGGTATTTAACATCCAGAAAACTGCCAAATAAAATGCATCCCAAGCAGAAATATCACAAGTACCGCCTCGTCCCGGACCATCGCAAGGAAAACTATAACCAAAATCCTTTTTATATCTTGGCCAAATCAGTAATTTACATAGCATACAGATAACCTGTGGTATATCTTCTTAATGCTCTCAATAGTCCGTAGGATCAAGTTACTTTTCAATTAATATCCCTAATACTATTTGTTATCAGTGTTTCTTCTTGTTGCTTGTTAACATGCACTGAAATTTCAAGTTCTCTCCCATCATATCTCTCCTTACCTTACCTGAAATGGTAGATTGTGATAATTTTTGTAGTTGGTGCTCATAGAAATGCCACAGCTGTTTGAGTTACAGTAATTTTGTGTTGATCAGGGTGAGTTGTGTATGCGGCAGATGGGTTCTTTTAGTTGTATTTTTTTTCTATGCTGATCTGTATTACACAAGATTCTTTTTCTCTGCTTTTAATGGTAGGACGCAGTTATATATTACTTGCTGTGTTGATGTGCTTTTCTTCATGAATTATTTGTGAGACTATAATAGACAATGCTTTTATCTTTTGTTAAGCCTCTTGAAGATCCCAAGAAAACAACGGATATTGTATTGGAGGCATTAAAAGATACATGGCAAAGAGGAATCATTGACAAAGGCTGGGGTGGTCTTGGGAATAGTAAGTTATTCCATTATGGTTGAATTCTATTATTTTTCTCAATGTGTGTGACTTCCAAACTCTCAGTGCTTGGCTAGAAGAACAATGTTTTGACAATAGATTGAATTATCCTCCGACCTAGAATAAAGTAGTTTTTATTGTCTACACCATGTGGGAGGACAGAACAAAGTATTATGGGAGAGCAAAAGTAAAGAAATTGAAAATTTGATCAAATAAAAAAAAAAATTTCAAAAAATGAAGAATCAATTTTTCTAATTTTTTGTCTGCCCACAATGGACGAGCAAGAGTAAATTTTTCTATGATTACTAGTAGCAAATGCAAACTTGTCCGCCACTTTGCCTTTAACCATTTTTAAGTCTTGCCCGTTATTGATGCAAAAAAGATACCTGCCAGCAAAGTAAATGTGTAAAACATGGACCTAACAATTGATGCCTTGCACCAGCCATCTTTTCAGGATGCTCTAAACACTGAAATTCTGTAGAAGATATATTGATAACATGATAATTCAGCAGATTGCTCCCTCTGATCTTCTTCGCATTACGGTCTCTGGAGCTTTTTGGAGTCCCAAGGATTGTATCTGTGTCACGGAAAGAGCTTTCAGTTTTTTCTTTGCTATATTTTATGTGCCAAAAAACTAATCAGTGTTACTTGTATGTCAACACATTATCCATGCTTGTCACCGAGTGAAAAATTTTGGGAATTTTTTGTAACTGGTTGTATGTGGTAACAAACTCTCGATCATGACTTTTTAAGTGATAATCATGCACAATATTCTCATATATCTGTCTCTTGCAGTTACGGAGATTCCTGAAAGTATTTTCCTCTTAGAGGAATGCCCTCATGATTGGTTGTTTCCTCATTGTTCTGCTGTGGTGAGTTACACTCTTGATTATGTAATAGAACTTTTAGCTACAGGCGATGTAAGTTCTTGAGTTGGATCAGTTGGAATTGAATGAATTTTGCACACGTTCCAGCATGTAGCGCTATTAGAAAAATGTCAATTATTACCCTCTGGGCAGTTGAACGATTCCTACACGATTTTTATTTTTAAAATATGGGTTAAACGGTTAAATTTATCATTTTTAGTAGTTTAAACCTTTGATACAACTAATTAATTTTTCATGTTATTAGAAAAATTAGCACTAAATTGAACCTATTAGCACTCTGCCTCTCACTGTCTGGGTATAGCATTTTGATGGAGTTACTGCTAGCTTCTGTTATCATGAAGTATATGTCTGTGCAAGGGAGCATAACTGGAAGCTGTATTGCCACAAATATGCAGGTTCATCATGGCGGTGCTGGAACCACAGCTACAGGGCTGAAAGCAGGGGTAACGTACTCTTGAATTATTTTTTCTAATTATGTCTGACATTGGAATTTTTTGAAAGTTTTAATACCTTTGAGATATTATTGTCATTAAAATTTTAAGGCATTATCTGAACAAGTGAAACTATATGATATAATGGTAGACTTAAGTGAGTACACAATTGCTTGCCTATCCCTGAGTAACATGATTCAATTTAAGTTACGCTGATTCATTTCTTATTTCTGGGTGTATCTAATGAACAATTTCTGAATCACAGTGTCCGACAACCATAGTTCCATTCTTCGGAGATCAGTTCTTCTGGGGTGATAGAGTACATCACAAAGGGCTGGGACCTGCACCAATTCCAATATCGCAGCTTAGTGTTGAGAACCTTTCAAATGCTATAGATTTCATGCTTCGTCCTGAGGTATCTCTTATCTCTATGGCTTCATAATTCGCTGACAGATCACACACATTATTGAAAAATCTTATAGCAGTCTTTGTTTGTCATCTCAAAATAGTCATATGTTGGTGCAGTGGTAAAAAATAGCCAGATTTCTACATTGGATCATCCTACTCTGTTTCTTATCAAGGAAAGACTTTTTAAATTCATTGTTTACACAGCATTCTCCAAAATGATCTCTCCAACTACCTCATATCCTTCTCACCAGTCCGCAGGAATTGCATGTCTGCCCTCTGTCTCTAATTAACTGTTTCTTTGTAAATAGAACTGGACATTCTCATCCTACAGTTCTGCCTTTCAGAAAATTAGAGCCGTCAATCCCAACTCCCTGGTAAAATTTTCATTCCGCTGGGAATTCACCAGTCTGAAAAACTTGTGTATCATTTTCAACTTCCTTAAGCCATACTGCCCTTCTGCTGCTAACAAGATGTCCTCCAACTGGGCAAATCTGTCTGACTCAACTTTTAACTTTTCCCCCATAAGCTAGTTTGAATTGGATAAAACCCACTCCCCCATCATTGCTAGATTATGAATCCCAACATGAGAGCTGTTCTTGTTGCTGACTACGCGTCAAAACCTGCACGTTCCAGCTAATCAGGTCCTTTCTCAATGCCTTCGACTTCTTCGCTGCAATGGTGGGGAAAACCTAGGAAACTCATAGCTGTTCCACTTCTCCATCACTTTGTTAACAATAGCACCCCCTTTTCAACCACGTGGTGTTCAATATGGAAGAAGAATCTTTTCCTTTATTAATCCCTGCAGTCAAGCAAAAGAGTGCAATGATATGAAACAGTTAGAGGTAGCTCCCAAGAAGGTGAATTATCTGTTTATGAAACGTTGATGATAAGTCCTGAATCTAGGATCAAGTGAGACTTTGATGGCAAGTTCTTTAATCTACGACCAAGTGTAAGTGCCACCTTCCAAATTGGAAGCTTAAATCAGAAAACTTGGTCCAGCACTGAGGAACTTCCTACCTGCCCATAGGATTTCTAATTTAAAGCTATAAGCTTCTCCAGATAATATTTTTGCACTCCTTTATCACGTTACGACCCAGGGTAAGTGTTAAGCGTTAGGACCATTCTCATACAAGGATATGCCAATGTAACAACTAATGTAATTCAAGTTGAACATGCACCAAAAAAATAATTGAGTTGAATAAATCAAGGACGGTGCTAATCGAGTGTATAATATCAAATTAGACAGAATCGTGGAAAATTTTGTGTCGCCAATGCCCCCCCCCCCCCTTTTTTTTTGAAAAATTGCTTATGAGGTGGACCACAATTGAGTTGATACTGGCGCTTAGTTGGATTGATTTGAGTTGAGCAAGCAGTTATCGTACTAGTTTAGTGCATGGGCTTTGGTTTTTCGTCTTTGATGCCCAAGCTCTCCACAGGTAGATGTTATCTAAACCATCATTTTGCACGTGTTAATTCCTGCAGGGATAGAAATACTAAATGTGAAGAATATGCAACATTATGTAGCTATATCTTACCTCACTTTAACATAAAACCATGACCAGGATTAGCTTTGTTAGAGCTGGTTGAGACTGCAATTTTTTTTTCCCCCTTTTATAACCTCTTTCACTTAAATATCCTTTTTTAAGTTCATCTTGGAAACCAGCGATTTCTACTGCTCGGATCTATCAGATTTCTGCCTTTTGGTGACTGACAACCATTGCTAGGAACTCTTGAGGCTGGAATTTTTCTTCCTCCTTTACCACAAGTGAATGGAGATATCAGGACGCATAGAGAGCAGATGAGATATTGTCTTGGTGTTGAGTTGAAGGAGTCTTCATTAACTTTTTTGTGATTAGGGTGAGACATGAAACACCGTGATACCAATCAGGAGAGGGTCTAGTTATAAAGGGTTTGCTCATCCCGTGGTTAGGATATTGCATGAGTGTCCTCAGTTTGTTTCTTGATTCTAGTCCAACGTGTACGTGAGGGGCAAGTCAGATGGCTACTTTAAGAATTTGTTGGTTCTTATTAGATTTGAACAATTCCAGGTCAAATCTCAAGCAATGGAACTAGCAAAGCTGATAGAGAATGAAGATGGTGTTGCAACTGCAGTTGATGCATTTCACCGGCATTTGCCTTCGGAGTTTCCCATGCCTATGGCATCGCCAGAGGAAAACGAACAACCAAATCCTCTGCAATGGCTTTTTCTTCAAATTGGAAAGTTGTGCTGCCTGCCTTGCGGTTTGTAGAGTTCTTGCTGCATTCTGTCGTGTTTGTATAGTTGTGATCGATTTTTTTCTCTCCCTGTAATTTATTTCATTTTTCCTTCCATTTCATTCATTTCATTGAGGGGCTTCCATAAGGGTTTGAGTGAGCAAAATTTAGATGAGTAATGTTATAAGGTAGCATAGATATTTGTAGTGGTGTTTGGCTTCTTTCTTAATATAGAACAGGTTATGAGTGAACTTTGGCCATATTTTCTCATCTTTTATCATATGATTGATATGATATTGGTTTAGCATTTGGCATTGTCTTGTTTGGTCGGAGGGTGGAGATGATTGGGGTTTCAGCATGCTTGTAGAATGTGAGGTTCATATATATTGGATAGGAGAATTTAGTAAAGATATCTTCCATGGCAGTCGGCACTTGTAAACCTCTCCTGATGCAGAGAAAGATCATGAAAGAGGCGTACGGCCAATGGCTTTGCACATTTTGAGTCATAGGGACGAGTGTGGGGGCTTGAATTGCTAGTGAATACACTTCATATATTTGGTTTTTGAGGAAATTCATTAAGAGTTCCCCAGTCTAACTCTGGTTTCCCAATAAGAACTGTAATCTTGAGTCGCACCAATTACCAATTTGATTTATTCCTTTATTTGTATAACAGTATATTTATTAAATTTTATCTTTTTCCACATCAGATCAGTGATGAGAAATAAGGAGCAAACTTCAAAAACCAATTTTAAGGATTCTTTGATTTACATGAACCAAACAAATACTAAAAAGAAATTAAGAAATTAAGATGAGATGGTGTTGCACACATCGTTCGGCATTATAGCGACCCCAATGTAATCTACTGGTATTTGCGACGCCTTGTGCATTAAGTAATCAAACAGAATATGGATGACACAATCAATTTTGATGCTGAGCAAAGATACAAAAGCTAAGAGAAAGATAAAACAAAAACTCGAACAATTTGAAAAACCCCCAAATCGATGAGAGTCGATTTTCCCTTATTCTTTGACCTTATTCCTTCAAATGGTCTGGTCCGTGGTATACAGAAGGAAAGTCCTTTCGACTCTATCAATTTAAAGAGGATTTGAAAAAAAAACTACCACTACCAACGACCAAGGTATTATTCCGAAAAAGCAGTCTTTTCAGATCAAAATTATTGAGCCCAAGGCAGGATAAACTCAATTAGATGCCCATCCAGGTACTGCCGGGCCTTTCTCTGAGAGGGGCATGGCAATAAATAAACTGGATTGAAACCAACCGGTCTTCTCCAGGAGCTGCTCTATAAGGTCGCCTAGTACACATGAAATCCCCGAAGCCACAAGTGCCATGGCAACGTAAATTATTACCGTTCTGAAGTAAGTTCTGGGTGGTTTCCCAGCGCGAGCCTTTCCAACAGCAAGTAATATAATGCACACCAGCGAAGTAGCTACAACTGCGGCAACGCTGTAGTCGCTATTCTCAAATGCACGATAATAGTAGACGGCATAGAGGATAGGAGGCACTAAGCCAAAAATGAGGTATGATAAAACCGCTACAACTGCATGAAGTTTGAAATTTGCTATGCGTCCGAGTACTTCTTGATATCGATCTTCTTGCAGGCTCACTTGATCAGAAGCTACTCGATAAGCGTTGTGTCTCAGTTCTAAAAGCTATGAGAGTGAACCAAGTTTGAGATGGATGATACAGAACCAATTTAGCTCAATACTGAAAAAGTGGAACATGGGAGTGTATACTCACATTATGAACAATGACGAGAAGTCCACCAACCAAATTTGCCAATCCCAACGCTAAAACAATTACTGCATCAAAGCAAAAACAAATTCCCAGCTTAATGTCAATAACCAAAATGTTTAATTTCTATAAAATAAATGACAGAAAGCAGCCCCAGAATCAACTAAGTTCATAACATTGTCGGAATCAACAATCATGTACCCCAGGCCAGATTCAAAGACCATCATACTTCCAACTTAAAGTGTAAAAATTGCCAATCATAAACAACGTCTTTCTAGAATCTGAGTGATATTTAACCCCTTCATAGATGCATTAACAGTTATGGAAATAGATAAGGTGTCAAATTGTGTGATGCAGAAGCCAAAGATGGTACTCCAACCAGTTCACTGGGTGATATATCAGAAGTGTCACTTTTTGAGGATTTATGAAAAAACATCTTAATGCCTATAATATACTCATTTACCAAGAACTGAAGTACTTTTATGTATGTTAAACACACAAGGTTACTTTACTGCACATAATCTGCATGAAGATGCAAGATCTTGAGACAAAATACCCAACTCAAAGACTTAATATATTGTCAGATAATTAACAATAAACCATCATAGTCAGTTACCAAAAGGAAATCGATCATAACATACTCAGTAGAAAAAAATTTACAAGAATCCTCTACAACATGAAGGATCATAGTTCATGTGTAACAGAGCTAAGTTTTTTCTTGTTTTGATGAGGGAGGGGGGTTGCAATGGAAGACAGGTGGTGGAACACTTACATGGGGCAGCCCCTGCTCCAGCTGCAGATGACACAACACTTAGACTTGTGATTGATTCAATTAAGCCACCATAGACAATGCTTTTCAAAATGTCCCATTCATGGGCTTCACCAACTTGTCCACCCACGTTCAACAGAGTCCCACTGGGGGACAATGTCTCAGCTACCAAATGTTCTCTCTCTTCTTCGATAATCACCACCACTTCCTTCCCTGCATGATACATATTTAATTTTTGCGCAAGAAGCTAACAAGGGAGACTTACTGTGAGGACATAATTTAAAGCAGCATAAATTGCAACTATGCAATAGATTTAATAATCAACATAGTTAAATGTGGAGAGTAGAAAACTAAATATGATTAGAAAAGAAGAACATATCCAGCAGAGACCCCCAGCAATGTGCCTTCATTTGTTGATGAAATAACAGTATCTATTCCAGTTTTGTTTGAGTTTCACATTGTCTTTATGTACTTTAGTTTGACGTGGTGACAGAGCACCCTGTACCAAGGCATGACCGTTTAGTACCGGTAGTTACTAAGGACTGATATATTGGATCTCATTTCGTGATTACCCGAGCATCAGCAACCAAAGAATAGAACGAAAAAGAAGCTCCTCCCTACCTTTTTGAGGATCTGAAGAGGCCTCTTCAGCAGGTAAAACAGAGTCAGCTGGTTTTCCAGTAACTAGTGTTGCTGAACGGTCTCCAGCGAATGATGAGGGCAACCTTTCTGCAGTTTCTGCTTCAGGCTGCTTTACTTTAGCGCCATCTGCACCAATACATCAAATAAAACATATTCAACTAATTCAATCATACGAATTTCATCTTAATTTTCTTTATTTTAAAAAAGCTAGGTTTTCTTGAACTTGTAAATGTATAAATCAGACAAATTTACTTCATCAAGAAAAATAAAATTTCACCTGAAAATAATCTCTTTTTTTTTCTCAAAACTATGACAATCATCATGGATAATTGCAAATTATGAGAACAGGCAGAGATCTCCACTCTCTACCAAAGGATGTTCCAAACTAAAGTTTGCGGAGATTTTTTTAGTGGAAGTTGGAGATTTACCATTTCGTAATTTGAAATCTTGCATAGCTATTCTACTTAACTTGGAAAAAGAAAAACATATAATTCCACATTAAAATTAAATTAAACTCCTCTAAATCATGCTACGTCGCCGCAGTCATAGCACCAATTTATGAAGAACAATTTATTTCGTAGAAACATTACACGAAAAAACTAATAACCATGGTGAAGCCAATGTTGTCCTCCCCCCCCCTCCAAAAAAAATAGTAGAACAAATAGTAAGATAAAAGAGATCTAGCTATAAAAGTGGAGGCCACAGAGGACCTAAAAAGAGTGTTCTTGCTCCTGGAATAACTTAGACATTCTATAAACCATCATCTGTCCTCCCTTCTAAGCAATATGTCATTCACACACAGGATGTCTAGGTTTCCTTTCAAATGTTTTACAGATAATTTCAGGAGAGGAGGACAAGTGCCTGATCTACCCCAAGAGTCGGTATGCTTTGACTGGACTTGTGATCTTCTTTTATAGTATAGTAAATGAACACCAGAAGCATAGGGTATCATCTCAATGAAGTTTCAGAAAGCAAGGCAATTGTATTACGATGTGATAGAGATAAGTCTGCATCTTTGTTAGGTTAGATATGGTATTAAAACTTATGCATTAAAAAAAAAAATCAGAAATAAAATTTTCTCAAAACCTCAGGGGCTGCTGGATTATTCTTAAATCTCATGCGTACCAGTTTTTTGTCTTTCTATTGAATCATCTAAGTTTTCTTTGACTTCAGCCACTGTGCGTTCATGTAGTGTATCATCAGGGGTTGAAGAATCTGCAATTCCCTTTTGATTTTGCTGCTGTTCAATTACCACTCCATCCCAAAGCCCTGTGCTACAGGGGGGTTGAGCAACATGAGATGAAGAAGCAAGATGATTCTGATCATCCACTGATTCATTACCCAGTGCCTCATTGGATGTGTGGTCAATTTTTGTTTCTGATTTCTCCAGTGGCAAGGGCTCCCCTGAGGGGGCCGGAGGCTTCAGTCCATCTTGCTCGGATAAAATATTGTTATTTTCTGCAAGATAAAGATCAATACCACCAATATCAAGTTAAACTAGTTACAGGCTTGCTATACTGTGCCGCACCGAGACTTCCACTGAAGATTTAACCAACAAATAGTTACTGGAGTTCAAATAGTTACCTATGCAGCAGTTCAAAGTTCAGAAAAGATTCATTGGAACTTTCAATTGAAGCATAGGCCAATTTTCCATTGTTAAAGTAAAGAAAGCTTTTCTTTGCAACACAAAGGAACAGGCAAAGTTTCAAATATAATCTGTCATGAACATGATCATTTCCAGAATGAATTCAGAGTAAAAGAATACGCAAGATTCTACCTTGCTCACCAGTCATTTTCCCCTTTTTTGGTGCAAAAAGAGAGAAGAACCAATTTGCGCTGGATGCCGACATCTTTTGAGGATTCTGCACATTTTCCTTCTCATGACTATCTCCGAAATTCCGAAAAATATTAAAGCCATCTCCTGCCAATACATTGACAAAGATTGTTACGCTTGCAAAACATAATGAGGCTTGGACAGTACACAACACTCAACAAATGATGAAGTAGGAAACTTCAATCTATGCAAATCACAAGATGTTGAATTGTGAAACTTCAGTCTCCGCCAAAAATCATAAATGGCAACTCATCAGGCTATTATATTTGCATCTCAAAATTCAAAACATTTTCCTTTTAAGTGTATGCCATGCACATGGTAGTATTGTCCTACTGTGAGGTATTAGAGCAATGACCATCCTTCTAGAATGTGGTTAAGTGTCCCTACATTGTTTCCTAGTGTGAGGTGTTCCTATAACGTGTCCTAAATCTAAAACATTGTAGTTACTCCAAAAAATATTGGTGTATAGATTAACTTATATTTTCTAATCAACAAAAATCATGCACTTGGTACAAAATAAGCTTTCTGCAGAGAGGACAAATATTACCTGAAGGAATAAAAATGCTGAAACACGATAAACATCTGAATCCATCCACTTTTCCATCATCTGCATTTGTTCGGCTATCATTAGTATCATCTGCCGGAATAGGATCATTTGGAGGATTAATGGGCAACTCAGTGTCAGGCACTATTTCAGGATTATCAAGCTTTGGTTTTGTGCGCAAGGTTCTAAATTTCCCTTTTCTTCTAATAAGAATAACCCTTCTAGTAATACAAGATTTACAATTAGGACAGAACAAATCATGTGTCTCTTGCTTCTCCAATACTGCCTCAACATCTAAATCCATCACTTGACGGCCAATTTCTTCAGCTAAGTCAGCACCTACTTCAACTCCAACTTCATTGTTGGCAAGTTTAATACTTGTATTTTGTACTTCAGGGGACTTCTCTGCAAGTGATAGACATGACCCGGAGAAGGTCTTATCGTCCAAATTTTCCCCATACTGAGAATTGGCTTGAGTATCTGCGCCCTTTTGAAAGTCAGAGTCTTCTATCATGAGGTTTAATCCGTCATCACCCAATTTTGCCCCGGAATCAGAAGATTCGTGACCAGTACTTCTGATTCCAGAAAATTCATGAATCGGATCAGTACCTGAAAGCATGCGGAAGATCAGCATTTATTACGAACATGCCAAATATACTTAAAAATTCATTTGAAAAAAAAAATCAAATCAAATCAACTTGAGAGGTTTTAAATAAATTCCCGTCAACTAATTGGGGTGGACCACATGTAAACTTATACTAGGAATATTAAAAGAAATCCGTTTAATTTACAAAATTTTTTAGGGTTAGGACTAATTAGTAATTGCTTTGATAAACTCACAAACTTGCAATAGCAGAAGTGATGGTCACGGAAAAGAACAAATTGTTGTCCTGCGTCTGGCAATAATTGGCCACTGCTACTAAATGTTATGAAATAAAGGCATAGATTAATAAATTACCATAAACGAAACACTATCCAAGCTGATTTAAAGAGGAAGGGAAAGCACTAGTTAAGATCGGTAGCCAATAGTGCTCAATTCATATGCATTAGTTTTGGCAGAATAACAATGACAGGAACTGAACGATGCCAACAAACGAGGATATGAAAAGGTAGCTAAACAAAGCCTTCGGCCTGATCTTGCCATCTCGCTTATGTCAACGAAGCAACAAACGGTAAAGAAAAAAAAATGATATTTCGTATCAATCAAGAAATTTGTCCAGTTTAACAATTGGCAGCAGCAGCAAGAAGTATGTAAATTAGATAGACCACATTCGTGTATTAATATTGCTATTTATGTCCACGCAAGTAAAGATATACTTCGAAACTGGTTGCTTCAAATTTGAAGGACTGGTTAACTACCTTGAGTATCATTGAAGTAAACGACGTTGTCCGACTCGACAGCCTCCCAATTTTCCCGTGCCTCCGAAGACTCCGGGGACGCTCGGGAAGCTGCCGCGTTATCGTATTCATTATCAACTTCCCCACGGGTGCTATCATTACCAGCGTCTTCTTCCTTTTCTTCAAAGCTAGAAGTTGCAGATCTAGCTCCGCTTGCAGTCATGGACTGGATACTGCTAGGAGCTTTAGCGACACCATTATTACCAGAGCTACAACCATTGCCAATAATAGCTGCATCGTTGTTGATGTGATGCCGGCGTGACTGCCTTGGTCGCAAGTCCGTCTCTTCCTCTAGCTGCCATTCGTCCTCCCTCCGTTGCAGCTGCTCCATTGTTACTCAGATGCAGAGAGGCAGACCCGAGGGACAACTGAACCAAAAGGCGCAGTCACGAGGGAGAGTTTAATGGCTCATTTATATCGCCGCCTCGGGAAAAGCAACATTATAATATTCAGACAATCGCACGGTACGACTCTGTCATAGTCTTTGAGTTGGCATGCATCTTCCGGTAAAGAACGAAAAAATAACTGTTCCTCACTCCCGCCCGGAACGTGGAGGAGAATTTCTGCGTTGTTTATTCAAAGACAGGCGGCAGATTTCTTGCTTCCACACTCCGCGCACTAACTCGGTTCCAGACACCAAGATCTTTGACCTTGAAGCGATCACCTAAAAACACTATCCTGCACATGCACAAGAAACAATGTGGCAGTGCCTAGTGGATCGGAAAAACATGAGATGGTCTACCTTGGACAGTCTGGCGTCCCATTACCAGGAGAGTTCGTGAAGCTCATCATTGAGAAAGATTTCGATGATGTCACATACCACTCCACTCCACTGATGCCTTGCGACCTCCTTGAGATCTCTTGTGGAAAAAAACAAAAGAATAGGCCTCTCAAGGCAAAAGGGATAAGGCAGTAATGGACTGAAATACAGGATGGACCTCGTGAATGTTACGGAGATGATAAAATAATCAACTAGCATGATCCTCGTGGCGGCATGGCGCACTTTGTTTCGTTTTTTCTCTTCTTTTTTATTCCAAGGAAGGACAGTGTTGAGCGCTGGGTAGCTAGGGGTAGTTGAGGATGCTGGTGATGTGGGCTTGAGTTTGGGAAGGTAGGTCTTTGGGCTGAGAAAATTTTGTGATGAAACGAGATGGACCTGTAAATTATTAGAAGAAAATCAGTCAGGGTTGTTGTCTTATATTGAAAGCCAGGGAAAGAATTTATAATTTTATAAGTAATAAAAATTTTTTATTTAATATTTTAAAATTTTAAGATAAATTCTCACTTTCTACTACTTACAAATACTTTATTTCTAACCATTCTTAAAATTAACGACTACATAGCCATCTTAATTAACTACTTTGTTATATCAACTTATTTAAATACATAGGTTAGTGTCACAAGTTGGGAGAAAACTTTGTGTATATTAGCTTAAGAAAAAACGTTACATATGGTGTCCTTATATAATGAAAGGATTAACCATGAAAGGAAATATACAAGAGAATAAGGAAAAAATAATTCTACCTAACATAATTATATTTTCCCAAATAATGCAATATACATGGAAATAATAATCCTAAATAAGGACTGTATAATCTTATTAAGCACGCGTATCTCCAACACTCTCCCTCAAGCTGGTGGTTTTGGAGGTCTATAAACATCGAACACGCCAAGCTTGTTAAGTAGATACATGTGTTGTCGTTGACAGAGAGCCTTTGTGAATATGTCGGCCGGTTGGTCTGTAGTGTTTATTTCATAAGTCTTGATAACTCCTTCTTGAATCTTGTCTCTCGTGAAGTGGCAATTTACCTAAATATGTTTGGTCCTTTCATGAACTATAGGGTTTGCTAAAAGTTTCAAGGCTGCATCATTGTCACAAAATAATGAGGTGGGACCTTTCAATTGTATGCCAAGATCACGCAATAGTCCTCTTAACCATATGACCTCACAAGTTGTTTTTGTCATTGCTCGATATTCTGATTCAGCAGATGATAAGGAAACAGTAGATTGCTTCTTTGTCTTCCAATAAAGGAGGGAATTACCTAACTTAATGCAGAAACCTGTAGTCGATCGATGGCTCATAGGACATGTGGCATAGTCAGTATCACAATATGTCTTCATTTCCATGTTGCAGTTTCTAGATAATAGAAGTCCAAGACCGGGGCATCCCTTTAAGTACTTAACAACTTTGAGGGCTGCATTCATGTGAGATTGCTTCGGTGCATGTATGAACTGACTGAGGATGTGGACCACATAACAGATATCTGGCCTTGTCATGGTGAGGTAGATGAACTTTCCTACTAAGCGTTGATACTTAGAAGGATCCTTAAGTAACTGGTCCTTATTAGGGGATGATGTCTCGGTATCATATTCCGGTGTAGTGAGGCTTAAATTATGTTCAAAGGGAATAACAGCTGGTTTGCAACCAGATAGACCAGCATCAAAGAGGATTTCTAGGACAAATTTTCGTTGATTGAGACAAATTCCCTTTTCTGAGCGTGCAATCTCAATGCCCAAGTAGTATTTAGGGGGTCCAAGGTCCTTGATGTGAAAGGTGGAGTGAAGATAAGACTTAAAACGATCAATGGCCGAAAGATTGTTGTCCATGATTAAGATGTCATCCATATATATGAGTAAATAGATAGAGGAAGTACCTTGTCTCCAAGTGAAAAGAGCATAATCATGGCGAGATTGTCGGAAGTTCGCCGAGAGTAGAGCAGTTGTGAACTTTGCATACCACTGTCTCGAAGCTTGTTTGAGACCATATAGGGATTTACGGAGACAACAAACCTTAAACTCCCCCTGTCTACGTAATCCTTGAGGAAGATCCATGTAGATTTCTTCATCTAAGTCACCATAGAGAAAGGCGTTATTGACGTCCATCTGATAAAGAGACCAGTCGCGTAGAGCAGCAACGGCTAGAAAGGAGCGAACAATGCTGGCTTTGGCGACAGGAGAGAAGGTATCATGATAATCAAAACCTTCTTTCTGAGTATAGCCCTTAGCAACCAGGCAGGCCTTGTAGCGCTCAACAGATCCATCAGCACGGTGCTTGATCTTGTAGACCCACTTGCAACCAATAGAACGACGATGAGGAGGACGAGGGACAACATCCCAAGTGCGATTGTCCGCAAGGGCATGAAGTTCAGCCTCCATGGCCTGTTGCCAGCGAGGGTCAGAGGCAGCCTCATGGTAAGAGGAAGGTTCCACCTCAGCAGAGATCTGACTGATGCAACAAAGGTGATCTAGAGATAGGTGAGCAAAACTGACATAGGAGGAGATAGGGTAGTGAGAGCCAGGAGTGGAGGAGGTGGAGCAAATGTAGTCCTGGGTCCAAGTAAGAGGATGGGTGGCTCGGCTAGATCACCGAGGAGCAGGGTGGGGGGCAAACACGGGAGGGTCCGGGGGGTGTATAGAAGGGACGATGACCAAGGCATCATCAGAAACAGGATCCAGGATAGGGGAAGGGAGAGAGGAGTCCGAGGACTCATGGTGAGGAAGAGGGCAAGGGAGTATAGGAGAGGAGGGAGGGGTGAGAGGGTTAGCAGGAGAGGGTGCAGGGATGGGAGGTGCATCAGGAAGGGGGGCAGGGGTGGGATGGGGAATAGGAGAGGGAGAGCCGGGGGCCCCTAAAAGGAGGATAAGGTGAGGCATGGGAATAGGATCATCAGCCAAAAATTGTCGAGAAGGCACTGGCGATGTGGCAGAAGAACCAGTTGGAGAATCATCCTGAAAGGGAAAAACAGCTTCGTGGAAAATAACATCACAGCTGATGAAAAAATTACCTGAGGCAGGATCATAGACACAGTATCCCTTCTAGAGAGAGGGATAGCCCAGGAAGATACCCCGAGTGGCACAGGGAGCAAACTTGTCATGATGCCGAACAGTAGTTGCAAAACAAAGGTAACCAAAAACCCAAAGATGGCCAAGGTCTGGGGGCCGCCCAAAGAGGAGCTCAAAAGGTGTCTTCCTATCAAGAATCCGAGAAGGCATGTGATTGATCAAGTAAGCAGCAGTAACCACATAATCGCCCCAAATTTTGTCAGGAATAGAGGCTTGGTATTTTAAAGCCCAAGCAACCTCAAGAAGATGATGATGTTTGTGTTCAACAACGCCATTTTGTTGAGGAGTGTAGGGACAAGAGCTCTCATGGAGGATGCCACGGTTAGAGAAGAAAGAGGAGCAAGTATGATTGAAGAAATCACGGGCATTATCAGTGCGGACACGCTAAACAGAAGCATGAAATTGAGTGTGTATGAGGGTAAGGAACCGAGTGAGGTAAAAAAGGACTTGGGTTTTGGATTACATAAGGAAAACCCAAGTGCCACGGGAAAAATCATCAACAATGGTAAGAAAAAACCGAGATCCATCACGGTGGGGTAAGTGGTAGGGACCCCAAATGTTAAGATGGAGAAATGAAAAAATGGAGGAAGCACGAGAGGAGCTGATGGGAAAGGGAGAGCGAGGTTGTTTGGCGAGGGGGCAAACGGGGCAAGAGGGATGAAGGAAAGAGGTGCTATGACCCAAGCGTTAGTGGAAAAGCAAAATATTATTATTATTAGAATTTGCATTACAAAAGGTGCCCAAAATGGGAGGAGTACATAAGGGAAATTTAGAATGTTAGGAAATAGAGGTCCAAAAATAAAGGCCTTGTCAAACTTTACCCAAGCCCATCAGTTTGCTAATTGAACGGGCCTGAAAAAAGCAAGAGTGAGAATCAAAAAAGGCTCGACAAGTATTGTTGGTACAAGCTTTGGAAACGGAGATAAGATTAAAACGGAAGTGGGGAACATAAAAAACATTTTTGAGAATAAATGTGGGAGTGAGGTGGACATCACCAATTTTGGTGATAGATGTGACATCTCCAGTGGGAAGACGCACAGTCATGGAGGAATGAGTGGTGTGGATGGTGGAAAAAAATTTTGAATCTCAAATAATGTGATCACTGGCACCTGAATCAATAAGCCAATCAGTGGATAAAATGGAACTCATAAAGCAAAAAGAAGTACCTCCAAAGCTAGCAATTTTATCAAGTTGGCCCATTTGCTGGAAAGCCTGAATAATCTGAGAAATCTGAGCCTCGTTAAGAGGTTAGTTGGATTGATCTCGTGAAATAACGGCATTGGAGGCAAAATCAATGTCATTGGAGTCACGTTCACCGGGACGTCCATGTAATTTCCAACAGGTGGCCTTAATGTGGTTGGTGCGCTTGCAATGCTCACAAAATAAATGATTGGACCAAACCCGAGTGGTATTTGGGCTACTGGACCCGTTGAACCCGTTGGGCCCGTTGGAGCGACGCGCGCGCGCATTATTCAGCCCGCGTGATCCCCTGTGCGCGGGTGCACTGACAGCATGCTACGGGCCATTGATCTGCGATCTAGTCGAGATGAGTTGAGAGCCGTTGGATGGAGGTGCATTTATGAGCCCCTGGGAGCCGTCGGATGGAGCTGAAGGCGCGATGAAGTGAGGACCATCGGATCTAGGTAAATGCCTAGAGCCGTCGGATCCAAATAGAGGGGGGACTCCCTCAAGAAACCCTAGGGAGCCCGCTGAGGTAGCAAAGCTACCGCTGAGCCCGCGAGCGGCGAGGATGACAGAGTCACCAACCCGGAGGTATTCCATCGAGGCTAATCGGTGGTTTTCCTCCTGCACGGCGAGGAAGAGGAGACGGCGGAGCGATGGTAGCGGTTCCATAGCGAGAACTTGGGAGCGGAACGATGCGAAGGAATCGTTCAAGATAAGGAGGAACCGTGTGAGGCGTTGTTCCTCCTTGAGCCGTTGTGATTGCTGGAGGGTTGAGTCAGGGCCAATGAGAGGTTTCGTGATCTGATCGAGTTTGTGGCAGAGAGCCACGAATCGTTTGTAGATCACGGAAATAACAAGGTTTCCGTGGCGTAGGTCGGTAAGACGTTGTTCAATCTAAAAAATACGGACGTGATCGGAGCGGCCATAAAGCTCCCGAAGATTTTCCCAAAGAGTGTGAGCGTCTTTGGTGGGCGGAAGAGCGGCGGCGACGTCGGGAGCTAGGGTGTTCCCGATCCAGGAACAAACAAGCTGGGTGCATTTCCGCCACTGGCGGAGGAGTCGTTCGGTGGTTGGGAAAGGAACAACACCGTCGAGGAAGCTGTCTTTATCCTTCGTGATGAGAGCACGACAGAATTCGCGGGACCATAGGGAGTAGTTCTCGGCGCCAGTGAGAACATAGGAGATGAGACAGATTTTGGGGCTGTCGGAAGAGGCTATGAAAAAAGGATTGCCAGGTTTAGGGCGGTTGGCGGCGGAGTACGGCAGTAAAAGTGGGGAAGAATTCGGGTAGGGATTTGGTCCCCAACCTGGAAAACCAGGGTAAGGATCCGAATTCGAAATCGAACCCACGGGAGTAGTCGGAGCAGTATGGGTCGGGTCACCGAAGGAGGTTAGGGCGGGATCCGAACCCAAAGGGTTGAGCGGGAGGGACCCGGGAGCAGTGGGGGCCGGGTAGAGGTAGGAGGCCTAGGGGATGGGGTGGGCCAAGGAGGGGTGCCAAAGTTGGCTAGAGGGGCCCAATGGGGGCTGAGAGAAGCCAGGGGGCCCAAAACCAACTAAGGGTTCATAGGCCACGGCAGAGTCCGTGCTGGAGAAGACTTGGGGAGAGGAGTGGGAGACATTGGTGAGGTCTTCCACCAAGGTAAAGGCGTCAGGGTCATTAAGGGAGGTCGACATGAGGGAAACAGGGAGAGAGAGGAGCGGTCAAGGGAGGGCACGGAAAAAAAAAAAAAAAGAAAGGGTGCGGAAGCGAGAGGCCAGGAAGGAAAAAAAATTTTAGCCTACGCTCGTGATACCATGTCATAAGTTGGGAGAAAACTTTGTGTATATTAGCTTAAGAAAAAGCTTTACATATGGTGTCCTTATATAATAAGAGGATCAACCATGAAAGGAAATATACAAGAGAATAAGGAAAAAATAATTCTACCTAACACAATTATATTTTCCCAAATAATGCAATATACATGGAAATAATAATCCTAAATAAGGATCGTATAATCCTATTAAGCACGCGTATCTCCAACAGTTAGCCTTGGCCTACGAAAGTAATGATGACTTTTTCTTTTCTTTTGGGTAATGAAAAATATGTTATTTCATTTGTGACTAACAGTTTCCTTCCTATCTCCTATCATCATAGGTAGGAGACACCCAATCTAATTTGCTTATTCAAAATAATCCAAATGCGTTCTACATGAGTACAAAATCAACCCATTCAAGGTTTTCCTACGTTTTTTTGATTATCAGACTCGTAACAGCTCCATTTTTTATTTCTAAAGCTTCTTTCTATGATGGCATTTGTCAGAAGCGTTCACGGTGGTCTTGCCATCGGGACCAACGGGATCATAGGGTGAATCCGCTCCAAATTCAAGAGGTATTGACGTGGAGTGTAGACTTGGTTCCCACTCTACCTCGGTAATGACCTTAATAATTTCTTTTACCAGTATCCTACTAGTCTCAGATGAAAAGTGGATTCCATCTGTAAAGCTAGAAATCAACCAATCATCCCTCGTTTGAATGGTGTTCCATAGATCAATGGCCTTGATATCTATCTCCTTGCACAGCTCTAGACAGGCTTCTGAATATATCCGGCATAACTCGTTTGTCCGAGTCAACTGTCCCGGTTTGACACTGAATGTTTTACAAAGTTGTTCCTTGTTGACAGAAGGAGCACTAAGAAAGATAATACGAGTTTCTTGAGAGATGCTTCGCAAATGAAGAGCAATCTTCCTCATGTTCTCGATATACTCAGAAAGAGGAACATGAGGACCTAGATTAGACGCATGAGGGTGAACTGCATCGTTACCTCCAAAATAGACAATCACCAAAGAAGGTTGTACGGCAACATCCTTGGGAAAAACTCGATCTAAAACCTATAGAGCCTGCCTTGAATTCCAACCAGAGTACCCCCGTAGCACTATCTCTGCCTTCCGAGCGTGAAGGTTAGCGAGAACGGCACCCCATCCTTCGTTAATGAAGCTAAACTCAATGATGGAAGAGCCAAAAAGCACAAACTGAGGTCTCACGAGTCCGACCATTTCTCTCTCGCTTACTGCCTTCTCCTCGAGCCTTCAAGTGCAATTTAGAAGACTTTTATCGAGCTCTGAGCACAGGCAATACACTCCTTCCAGCCCAATTTATAGCCAAAAAGGGAGGCTCGTCAAAGGGGCATAAAAGCTGCATGAACCCTGCAAACTCGACGGGGTGATGGACTTGACTCCATCTTCGAGCACGGAGGATTGAAAGTAATGATGACTTGGTGCTTTATTTTGTAGGTTACACAAGACCCTGTTTATGTCGTTTCCTTTGCGTAGAAGGGTCTATGTACAGGTCAAAACCTATGAGGGTCGTAAAAGAAAAACTTATACACGTTGCTTGTTACACACAATAAAAATGCCCGCTCCATATAATGCTCAAATGGAGAAACTGAATGCAACTTCCTTTTGTCAAATCACAATTGTTCAAGATTATGGACAAGTGTTGCTGATGTGGATATCTGATTTTATATTGTTAAAGTGAAAATTAAGCTAGCTTTCAAGGTGAAAGTCTACGTTCTTTTTTGGTATCATTATGAATATGGAGTAAGTTTAAAGTTCATATAGAAAGCAATATAGCAATATTGCAATATGGTCCAAATGAAATTGTTGTGGCAAACGAGCATACACTAATAGTGTGGATATTTAGTCTCATATGTTTAGGTAGGAGTTGAAATTCCTTAATAAATATGAACATGTCCCTCCATTTCATTAGCCAAATCTTGAAATAAAAATAAGCTCTTTAACTAGTCCAGACACTATGGGATGGTAAAAACACAAGAAAAGCACATTAAAAAAGAAATATGTAACTAACTTTATTCTCCTATATTAAAAAGATAAGTATGATGATTTGTCCATATGAAATGATCTAACTACTCTTTTTATTAAGTTAACCTTTTGTGATGGAACTTAAGCTTTTAACAAGTGGTATCATAGCCAAAATGCAACCTAATCTAGTGGTTTTGTGGTTGTTATTTCTTAATGTGGGGTAAGCAATGAGTCCATCCCAATAGTACTTGCAACTACTATTTCTTAACGTAGGATAGGCATTAGATGGACCGTTGTATGGAATAGGTTAGGATCCAAACCATGTTGAGGACAATGTACATTTGGAGGAGGAGAATGCATACTTCATTCTCCTATATCAAAAGGGTAAGCATAATGATATGACCATATAAAAAGGATCTAACAACTTCCGTTGAATTGATCTTTAAGATGAAATTCAAGCCCATAACACATAGCCTTGTACCGGTGCAATAGGCAATGGTTCTTGACTAACAAAGACTACCAAAATGATTGTGGGTAAACCCAGGTTCCACCAATGTTCTTTGACCAGCGAAAGGATCATGGGACAAACATCCTAGTTGGTAAAATGAATATGGCTGAACTAACTAAAGTCAAAAGAAAATTACCGAAATACGTTGCAATGGCTTTCACGCTGTCACAAGGGAAGAAGCTACTATGCTTCTTGGCTGGTGAAATAGATGTTCGACATGCACTTGATGAATCGCTTTCATGCTATCATCATCGTGTCCCTTAGTTACTATTTAGCCTTAGTAAACTCATCCAAAATGCCTGGACTTCACCCAACAAACAAATCCAACCTCTTTTTCTTCACGATCTTCATTTACAAGAAATAAAGTAATATTCTTAACACAAAGATGGCAGAATCTCTCCAATTTTAAATGTTAAAAAGAAAATATTTAAAATGTTAGATTTCTATTCAATTAAGATTTAAAATGTTAATAGAAAATTTCACAAAAAAAAAGGAATTTGCTAACATTTTTTAACACTTATGAAACGATTGAAAAGCTATATGAGGAAAGTTGAAACAATGGACAAGCTGAAATGCAGCAATCCATGGTGAAGTGGAGAATTTCTGTGGAAAAGCTTGAGTGCAAGTTTATTTCGATCAAATGTCTCAAAAAAGGAATCATGTATCTTTTTACAAGATAATAAGGAAAGAAAAAATGTGACAAGCTAAGACCAACATTTTGGTTTCAGCCTATTACAATATACATATGAAGTGAGGCCCACAAACCAACAATTTCAACAACCCCCCTCAAGCTTGGGTTCATACAAATCTAGAACCCCAAGCTTGGATAAGAGATGTTAGTGTTGTGGGCTACATAAAGCTTTTGTAAATAAATCTGCAAGTTGTTCCTGTGTATTCACATAACATGTTCGGATGATCTCCTTGTCTATTTTTTCACGTATAAAATGACAATCCACCTCAATGTGTTTGGTTTGCTTGTGAAAGATTGGATTAGCAGCGATATCCATGGTGGCCTTGCTATCACAATGTAGAGGGACAGGACGAGGGATGATGACCCCTAAATCTCCAAACAGTCCAAGTAACCAAATGATCTCACACATGGTGTATCCCATGGCCCTATACTTGGCCATGCCAAGAAAGTACTTACATTGGCCTAAATCTTTCATGTTGAACACTGAATGCAAATATCTTTTGAATTTTGTAATTGCAAGACTATTGTTTCCAGTGACTAAAATATCATCAACATAAAACAAAAGGATGATGAATGTGTTACCAAATCACCTAGTGAACAAAGCATAGTCATGTTTGGATTGTTTGAATCCAACTGCTAGTAATGCCTCTATAAACTTTGAATACCATTGTCTCGAAGCTTGCTTCAGTCCATAAAGTGATTTTTGTAAACGACATACAACTCTATCTCCCTGACGAGGAAACCCTGGTGGCAAACGCATATAAACCTTTTCCATCAAATCACCATATAAGAAGGCATTTTGGACATCTAGTTGGTTAAGGGACCAATTTCTAACCGCAGCCACATTGATCACTGATCGTATTGTTACTAATTTAGCAACTGGTGAAAAGGTTTTATCATAATCAATTCCCTCTTGCTGTGAATATCCTTTGGCTACTAAATGAGCCTTGTACCTCTCTATTGTACCATCAGCTCTATATTTCACTTTATACACCCATTTGCATCCTATAGCTTTGCAACCTGATGGAAGTGGAACAATATCCCATGTGCAATTGGCCTCTAAGGCAGCTAATTCTCGATCCATGGCCTCAACCCAATGACTATCACTAAGTGCTTGATGATAGGTTTCGGGTTTTGTTATGGCAAAAATGGATGCAATGAAACGTTGATGATGGGGAAAAAAATGTCAAGTGAAGTGTGGTCCGAGATGGGATAAAGGTTGTTCGACCCTATGAAGGTGGTCGAACACATATAATCGGCAGTTCAGATGGGAGGTCGAGTAGGTCGAGATGACAGCTGAATTGCTGGAGATGGTTGTTCTAGAGGTACTTTTGGAGTTAAGACAAGAGGTTGATCAGATGGCATGGGTATAGATGTGTCTTGTGTAGAATGTCTTGGCTCTATATCTTGAATAGGATCAGGTATAGGTTCTATTTGTGACTCATCTGGTAATGGTGATGGTAATTCTGGTGTGATGGAAGGTGGATCATGCGCCTGAACGATGTCTTGCCTGGGTTGTAACTAATCCGAGGGCTACTCAGCAACTAGCTATGGACTTTGACTAATAGAGAATGGGAAGTCATATTCATAGAATACAACATCCTGGCTGACAAAGAACTTCCCACTATCTGAATCATACACTCTATACCCTTTTTGTAATGCAAGATACCTAAAAAAGACACAAGGAATTGCCTTAGGTGTAAACTTATCCCTTAGGCGTAGCACGATGGCATAACATCTGCATCCAAAGACCCATAAGTGGTCCAAGGATGGTGGCTTACCATAAAATAACTCAAAAGGAGAACGATTTCCAAGTGTCGCACTTGGAAGTCGATTAATGAGATAAGCAACTGTCAATATGCACTCCCCCCAAAAATGTGAAGGAATATTGCCTTGAAAAAGCAAGACATGTGCAACATCTAATAAATGACGGTGTTTGCATTCAACTATCCCATTTTGTTGGAAAGTGTAAATGCAAGAACTCTCATGAATGATTCCACAAGATGTCAAAAAGGAAGTACAAGCAGCAAAAAAAAATTCAGTACCATTATATAAGCAAAGGCGTTTAATTTTGGTACCATACTGTGTTTCAACCATGCAAACAAATGTCCGAATAATGGGAAATACTTGATCCTTAAACCGTAGTAAAAAAGTCCACATTGCACGTGAGAAGTCATCTACAATAGTCAAGAAATAACGTAACCCATCATGATTTGGTGTCCTATGTGGACCCCATAAATCCATATGAATAAGGTCAAATTTAGCACGACTAATGCTCTGATGTTGTGGAAATACCAAACATGTTTGCTTTGCTAATGGACAAATAGAACAAGTAAAGAATTCTGGACATTGTATTTGTTTTCCATGCAAAAGGTAAGCTTTTTGGGAACTATGCCCGAGTCTACGATGCCACAAAATGTAGCTACTAGGTGAACTGTTTACATTCATACAACCCAATTAACACTAGGTGAACTGTTCACATTCATACAACCCAAAAAGGAATGGACAGTGTACAAAATACGACTGATACAATGAGGTAAGTCATCTAATGTAGGTTGCAAAAAATACAACCCTCGTTCTACTTTACCCAGTGTGATCACCCGCCCAGTCGTACAATCCTGGAAGATACAGAAATCATTAAAAAAAAATAACAATGCAATTGTGGTCAGAAGTTATTTTTTTCATAGATAATAGGTTAAATTTCAAACGAGGAATGAATAAGACTCAGTTTAGATGAAGCATCAAGGTAAGTTAAGCTTGTCCTATATGTGTGGCATATACAAAAATGTCATCAGGTAACTTAATAGGTAGTGATTGAGGTGCACATGAATAGCAAGAATATAAGCAGTTCAAATCACATGAGATATGGTCACTTGCACCTAAATCTATAATCCATGGATGTGTAAATGATAAGGATTGAAAGTTTTTTAATGTACTTAGATGATTCCCTGAAAGGTCCATCGCGGGTGCCATATTGTGAGCATTGAACATCCCTTGAAGTTGATCCATGGTAATTGTTAGAGGCTACATCATTTGACCTATGGGTTGAGTCATAAATCCAGCAAAAGGTGAACTTCTTGCTTGTTGCTTAACATGAGGTGGCTGTGAAGGATGTTGAGTCGAAGATCCACAAAGGTTAGGTCTAGGCTGCTATGGGAATCCATGAGAACTTTGTCCATACTGAACAGGAACTAGGCCATGAGCACCTAGGTAAAATATGTAGGGCACTGATGAGCTAGCATATTGCCCCAATGTTTGTCCAACTTCAGAGAATTGCTGTCCAGCTAAGCCCATAGAGGGGTTATTCTAAACATGTTCAGGTGTGGCACCTCCAACTTGGAAAACCTGTTAAGATTGTTTTCCCTTTCCCTTGAGGGTCCAACCAGGAGGAAACCCAACCAATCTAAAGCATTTGTCCTTACTATGCTCGAGCCTATGACAATGGGCACAAACAGCTCTTCCTTTAGAGTTTATTTTCACTTTAGTGTTACTGGCAGTAATTGGTGAGGGTAGATTTTAGGTGTGGGAAGAGGCAACCAAAGCAACATTCTCAAAATTTTTGCTTCCAGATTCATTGCCAAGATGCTGATGCTCATCTTCTTTTGCAAAATTAAAGGCCTTGTTAACTGATGGAAGTGAATCCTTTGACAATACATTAGTCCTAAAATTCTGAAAAGCTTCTAGCAAACCCAATAGAAAATCCCATAAGTTGTGTTTTTCTGTTCTCTCTTCTAATCTCTCATTTACTCTGCAAGTACAGCTCCTACAATTGCAACGGACTGGTTCCTTAATAGTTTGTATCTCAGACCACAAATTAGAGAGTTTTGAATAATATTCAGTAACGGATGTGCCAGCTAATTGGTTATGAAATTACTTTTGGCAGAGGTTATAACTTTGGGTGGATGTAACTTTCCCAAATCTCTCCTTATAATGCTCTCAAACAATTTTTACATCCCCTTTCCGAGAGATGAATGAAACAAGAGGTGGTTTAACTGATTTCTTAAACCAACTAACAAGGGTAGCTTGAGATTGATCCCAAAGAGCTTGTTTTTCTGCATCTTTCTTTGGACATGGAAAAGTTCCATCAATGTAGCCCCATTTGTTCTTTCCTAAAAGCTGATTTTGCATCTAAAGACTCCATAGAGCATAGTTAGAGTCGTCTTTAAGCAAGGTGGTCACTAAACTAGTTCTAGGCATATTTGTGGAGGAAAGATAGTATGGGTCGCGATAAGGATTGCGGTTGGAGGGCTGGTCGGAGGAAGGAGAAGCGGCCATTGTGAAAATGGGTGCTTCTTGGTCGGGCACAAAAAGGGTGTCATTTTGGTGGTAGGAAATTGGACAAAACACAAGTGGAAAGGCAATTAAACGCATGTATTGTGCATTTTTTTCTGACTAACAAATTATGTTCCCACAATACCCTTTAGTACAGCAACTAACGAAGGAAATAAAAGGCAGCGGAATGCGAAAAAAATTCTAAACTAGGAGAGAAGATGAAGAAAGCTTACATCTTTTAACCTACTTATGATACCATGAAGAAAGTTGAAACAATGGACAAGCTGAAATGCAACAATCTATGGTGAAGTGGAGAATTTCTATGGAAAAGCTTGAGTGCAAGTTTATTCCGATCAAACGTCTCAAAAAAGGAATCATGTATCTTTACAAGATAATAAGGAAAGAAAAAACATGATGGCCGAGACCAACATTTTGGTCTCAGCCCGTTACAATATACAGATGAAGTGAGGCCCACAAACCAACAATTTCAACACTATATCAGCCTATCATATGAAAATCTTAAGCGCTCTTAACATGTAAATCAGTCACTTCATCATGTATTTTCATTAATGAAAACCTAAGAAAATATAAATAAGGGACTTTTTTTTTTCCATTTTTATGCCATTCTACATAAACTATGACCATTTTATTACCT
This sequence comes from Casuarina equisetifolia, assembly GCA_028551475.1. NCBI lineage: Eukaryota > Viridiplantae > Streptophyta > Magnoliopsida > Fagales > Casuarinaceae > Casuarina > Casuarina equisetifolia. Next base: position 23,430,040 of record CM052356.1, read on the forward strand.
TGTTCTTCTCGGTTAGTGCATTGTTTAGTCGAAAACATGTAACTTAGTTAATAGTCCATGTAATTTGAAATCAAAAGGTCCCATGCTTTGACACTCAACTCTCCTACATCTTTCATTTACTTAATAAAAAAATTAAAAATAAAACTTCTGTTACATTTTACTATTTTTTCTAGGTTAGATATAAAATACTCTTAAAAAATATTATTTTAAGTGAGATTTAAAAATTTTTAATTTTTATTTATTTTTGTAACTTTTATAAGTTTTATAATAATATGATATTGTCTCTATACTTTTGTACATTAATTTTTATTAATAGAAACTTATTAACAAATAAAAAACTCGAAGAAGATCCAAAAAAGCGGTCACACCGTCATTGCAGTCATCCCAGCTGATCCGCTACCCAATGTCTCACATGAATCCAAAGAAACAATAGGACAATAAATGCAAAATGCATTAATAAAGATGTGTGGAAGTTGACATTGACGACGAAACCAACGGCAAATGGGGCGAATATCACATGGATTTGAGGTAGAGACAAAGAGTAGTTGATGATACTTATGAAAGAATAAGTAGCCTGTTGAAAGGGAGGAACCGGTAGTTGCGTGCACGAAGAAAGAAGTCTTAAAGAATTTTTGAAAGAAAGAGATCCTTTTATGTGTACATATTCATGCTACATATATTCTAAAATTTGTATGTCGATCTTATTACCATCTTCATAGTTCAAACAAATTTTCAGTACCCTTTGTTAAAGTCTCGATTTCAAACCGATCTCCAACATTTCTAGTTATGTTTTAGATCGAAATGGACAAATTCAGTGGTCTGCATGTTGCAGTAAAGTGTAAGCATTTGCAGGAACATTGAATGGCCACAGATAACATCGTTTTTGGTTTCATGACTACTGCGTTCTTGATAGACCATAGTGTTACTTCACGAGCACAGGGAGTTGCTCCGACGGATTTCTGCATTTTATAAGTTATGTGGCTAAAAGTCGATTATAGAAGTAAGAAGAAGTGCAAATTAGAGGTTGACAGGAAGGTTAAAGGAACACGGCCGGGGAACTACTTTCTTATTTATTTTGTTCATCACAGCTCTAGTCCATGCATGATGCGTCCAAACAGTTGGAATTTAAAATTGCTACGTGACATAATCTTGATGATACTTATAAATAAAATATTTAAGCTGGATAAGTATTAAGACTCCTTCTTCTCGGAAGTCTTTGGTGACATAATCTTGATTGTTCATTAAGCATAAAAGATTTGGACTGCAAGAACTGTAGCAGGGATCACAAAAAGGGACCGAGACGAAAGATACTATTCTTTGAAAATGGAGGGCCAGAGGTCGTTTGCTTGCGATGACTTCAATGGCTAGCAAAAGCTTTTGGCGTTTAACTCGCTAAATTCAGTGATATATGGCCCTCGCAACTTCCTTTCTTGTACACATAAATCTTTTTTTACCTCCAGATTTCTATGTTAAAGTTGTCGCTCTACCAGTGAGCATCCCCCGCCTACCTGGTTCGTTTAACATAAGACACTGCCGTGTCTTTCAGCTGCCCTACGAGTGGCAAGTCTGATTGAATTTCCCTTGAACCCAATTAATAAACAAATTGATAGAACTTTCCGACTTTGTGATTAACAAATATGAATGTTGGATCGATGTTCGCTTCTGCATGTTTTCTTTCACGTTCAAAAGAGCTGGCCCCCAAATTACAATAACATGCAACGAAAGAGAGAAGGCCAGTTTCGGCTGCTTGTGTTCTCGAAAGCTATTGGCAAAGGCATATTCCTAATATATCCATTGTGCACTTCGTTTCCAACGTGTTTAAATAGCCGAAGACAGTGTAAGTAGATTCTCAGAAGCACGTCTGCATTTGCTCTAGTGACCATGGCTCCATCAACCAGAGAACTGGAGCTAACGCAAGAAGAGAAGAAGACCAAGAAGCTTCAGGAAAAGGAGGGGAATAAGGTTAAAGCAGTGCCGTTTACTAAGCTGCTGAGCTATGCGGATGCATTGGACTGGATTCTGATGTTCATGGGGACCTTGGGTTCCGTTGTCCACGGCATGGCTCAACCTGTTGGATATCTGCTGCTTGGCAAAGCCCTTGATGCTGTTGGAAACAACCCCGGCAACCGAGACGGCATGGTTCACTCTCTCAAAAAGGTAGAGCCGTCGATCATGTCAACTTATCAACTCTAAAGGAGAACTTCTAATGGATTGTTCTTGTTTGTCCAGGTCGTTCCATTTGTATGGTACATGGCCATCGCCACCTTTCCTGCTGGAATACTCGGTGAGTATCCTTTCAACTCAAAGTAATTGGTCCCTGAACACAATACTAGTCGAAACTCCATAGTTCTTTTTTTTCCTCGCACCAAATATCGTTCCAACATTTAGTTTTCGCATAGGAGGGAACCAAAAATCAATAAGGCGATTGAACAAAAGTCTTGGAAACATGTCATATTAGATCATGATAAAAGAAATATACTTCCTTTTTTTTTTTTTTTTTTCAAAACTAGCTTGTAAAAAGGAGGGAATGTCTTTGTATACAAAAAGTAGAGCAATTTATTATATTGATAATGTAGAAAATATCCTATATTTTTATTAGAGAATCTAAAAGCTTAATTAAAAAATTAATTCGAGAGCTGAAAGAATATTTCTTTCATTTTAGCATTATTATATGAATTTTATTTTAAAATATTGAACTTTTATCTTACATATACTCTTTGGTATACTGAGCATCATTGGGCTTAAAGTTAAGCTTTCATACTATATTAGAAGGTACAAAAGTTTAACCTAAAAATTAGTTTAAAAGTAAAAAATATCTCATATTTTTATTAGAAGATTTAAAATTTTGATTCAAAAATTAGTTTAAGAGCTAAAAGAATATTTCTTTCATTTAAGTTTTACCACATGAATTTTATCTTCCAATATTGAAACTTTTATCTTACATACATTTCTTGGTATATAAAGCATTATTAAGCTTAAAGTTGGGTTTTCATACTATGTTAGAAGGTACAAAAGTTTAACCTAAAAGTTAATTTAAAAGTTGGAAGGACACTATTTTCATTTAAGCTTTATTATAAAGAATCACATACTCCATATAAAACTCTTTTTCCCTCACACAATTTCAATAGATCCTTTATGAGAACACTAGAGTCTGAAAATAAAATGTCCAATAAATAAATTATATACATGGAACCATGGTTCTCTCCAAATTAATCTTTCTGAAGTAAAGGACGAGGACAACAAGTATGAGGAAAAGATGTAGGACTTTCCACTATATTATTCCAATTTTAAACTATGCGAAGGCGCATTTGCACCTAATCATTCCTCAAGATATCCGGGGATCTTTTAGGATTTAGAAATGTGAGCTTGGTGCTTCTCCTTCCCACTTATCTTTGAAAGTTGAAAGACAGACTGCAATTTTTTAACATGAGAATGTGCATCAGGCAGTACTTTAATAACTTACGACAATTATTTTGACGCGGGACCATGTTCACCCGCTATCGTGCTACTGTTCAACAATTGTGCATTCAGTAAATACAAATTGTAGACATGAATATGATGTTAATCTGTTTTTACTTTTCCTCTTTTAATTTTTCAATTCATAGAGGTTGGGTGCTGGATTTATACAAGCGAGAGGCAAATGTCACGCCTGAGATTAGCATTCCTAAAAGCAGTTCTTAGCCAGGATATTGGGGCTTTTGATACAGATTTAACAGGTGGGAAAGTCATTAGTGGAATTAGTAACCACATGAGTACAATACAAGATGCCATCGGCGAGAAGGTATGCAATTGATTTATGTTGAGATGTTTCTTCCACTTCACTTGGGACTTCTATAAAAGAGTTGAGACGTAATGCTAATAAAGTTACTCGCACACAGTTGGGTCATTTTCTTTCAAGCTTTGCGACTTTCTTTGCTGGAGTAGTGATTGCTTGTATATCCTGCTGGCAAGTGGCACTGCTTTGCTTGTTTATTGTTCCGTTAATTCTTGCAATCGGAGCCACATACAATAAGAAAATGAACACTATTTCTGCCGCCAAAGTGACTTTCCATTCGAGTGCTATGTCTATGGTGGAACAAGTAAGAACTCTTGAAAGCACAATTAATTGCTAATCGCCTCCGCCCTGAGCAATTGTTGCAAAGATTACCCAACTTGTTTGACTCTGCTCTCCGATTTCTCTAAACAGGTTATATCTCAAATTAAAACGGTTTATGCATTCGTTGGGGAGAGCCGCGCAATTAAGTCGTTCTCAGAGTGCATGGAGAAACAGTACTTTTTGGGCAAAAGGGAAGCACTAATAAAGGGCGTTGGAACAGGAATGTTTCAAACTGTGACCTTCTGCTCTTGGGCTTTCATCATATGGGTTGGAGCAGTTGTAGTTGTTGCCGGAAAGGCAAAAGGAGGGGATATCATAGCAGCAGTGATGAGCATTCTGTTTGGGGCCATGTAATCTCAAAGAAAATGACCCGAATAGCAGCAAATTCTACCATCTCGCGTATTAAAACCATCCTTCTTTTTAATGCAGATCACTTACTTATGCTGCTTCGGACATGCAAATCTTCAATCAGGCAACGGCTGCAGGAACCGAAGTGTTCCAAGTGATCAACAGAAAGCCAGCTATAACCTCCAATTCAGAAGGGAAGACACACGAAAGGGTCGATGGAAACATTGACATCCGTGGGGTACACTTTGCTTATCCATCTCGGCCGGAGAAGATAATCCTTCGGGGTTTTTCATTGTCGATCCCGGCAGGAAAGACTGTCGCTTTAGTTGGCAGCAGTGGATGTGGAAAGAGTACAGTAACGGCTCTTGTTGCAAGATTCTACGATCCCCTGAAGGGTTCTAACAGCACCTTCCTCCTCCTCAAGTCTTCAATTTTTGAGCATTCTTCCTTCTTTAGTTGTTCATCATTGCAAATGAATCTGTTACACGTTTATTTGTGTTTCAACAGGGGAGGTTCTGATTGACGAACACAACGTTAAGGACCTCAATCTCAAGTTCCTCCGGAAAAACATTGCAGCAGTGTCCCAAGAACCATCACTTTTTACTGGCACTATCTTGGACAATATCAAAGTTGGAAAAATGGACGCCGATGATCAACAGGTGCAGAATGCAGCAAAAATGGCAAATGCACATTCTTTCACATCGCAACTTCCAAATCAGTATCTCACAGAGGTCAAAGAATCTATCCCTCTCCATGACATAATATTCCAAGTGCTTGATCCTCCAATCACCCCCTCAAGTGAGAATAATTTTACACTATATTTTGGGTACAGGTAGGCCAACGGGGGGTCCAGTTATCAGGCGGACAAAAACAGAGAATCGCAATAGCAAGAGCCATTCTGAAAAATCCTCCAATCCTTTTGCTGGACGAGGCCACAAGTGCGCTTGATTCAGAGTCAGAGAAGCTGGTTCAAGGAGCCCTTGAGACGGCCATGCAGGGGAGAACAGTCATCTTGATCGCACACAGACTGTCGACTATTATTAATGCAGATATCATTGCAGTTGTAGAGAATGGACAAGTAACAGAGACAGGATCACACCAGAGCTTACTAGAAACCAACAAATTCTACCATAACCTATATAACATGCAGAACCTGGGTCCAGTTCATGACACAAGGTTAGTTCACACTCAATTGCCCCTTCTTGACATGTTAGTGAAATACACAAGAAAAGGAGTTAACCTGCTTGTGTCCTTTATTCAATGATAGAGTCTCCAACTCCAGCAAAGAGCCTGCAAATATCAAGCGACAGGGTTCATCACAAGAAAATGAACAGGAGGAGGAAAATAGACAGTCCAATAAAGATATTGGTGACTCTACCAAGCAAGAAGACCAGGGAGAAAGGAGGAACAGAAGTATATTCCTCAGAATCTGGTTTGGCTTGAAAAGCAGAGACCTTGCAAGGATTGCCACTGGCTCGTTTGCTGCTGCTTTCTCTGGCATCTCAAAGCCTTTTTTCGGATATTTCATCATAACAATAGGAATAGCATACTATGACCCAGGTGCAAAGAGGGAAGTTGCGAAGTATTCAATCATCTTTTCTCTAATAGGATTTCTTTCATTATTCAGCCATACTGTACAACATTACATCTTTGGCATAGTTGGAGAGAAGGCAATGCAAAACCTCAGACACGCTCTGTATTCAGGTATACAAGACTCCCAACAAAAAAATTCTGCATCATAAATTAGGCTTTTGTCTTTAGTAAATACTCTATCAGCTTTAAGCAGATTACATTATCATAAATATAAGCTCCCATCATAATAAGGAATGTAAATTGACATCTGCAGCATTAAAAATTTTGCAGGCGTACTGAAGAATGAAATAGCTTGGTTTGAGAAACCTGAAAATAACGTTAGTTCAGTAACTTCACGGATCTTAAATGATACCTCCATGGTTAAGACCATAATTGCTGATCGTATGTCTGTCATTGTACAATGCATCTCCTCCATATTGATTGCCACAGTTGTCAGTATGATTGCAAGCTGGAGAATGGGTTTGGTAGCTTGGGCTGTTATGCCCTGCCACTTCATTGGTGGCTTGATTCAAGCCAAGTCAGCTAAAGGATTTTCAGGTGATTCAGCTGCTGCACATCAGGAACTTATCAACCTAACTTCTGAATCTGCAACCAACATAAGGACCATAGCATCCTTTTGTCATGAGGAGCAGATAATGAAGAAAGCCAGAATATCTCTGGAAAATCCAATAAGGAAAAGCAAGAGAGAGAGTATTAAGTACGGACTTATTCAAGGCGTCTCCCTTTGCTCTTGGAACATCGCACATGCTGTTGCTTTGTGGTACACAACAATTTTGATTGAAAAGAATCAAGCCACCTTTGAAAATGGTGTAAGAGCGTACCAGATTTTCTCTCTCACAGTACCTTCAATTACTGAGTTATGGACACTGATTCCAACTGTCATCTCTGCCATTAGTATACTAACACCTTCATTCCATACCCTTGACCGGAAAACTGAAATCGAACCGGATAGACCAGAAGTATCACCTGTTGAGAGGATTAATGGGATAGTTGAATTTCAAAATGTCAAATTTAATTACCCATCAAGACCAGAAGTAACAATTCTCAACAACTTCAGTTTACAAATTGAAGCTGGTTCAAAGGTGGCTCTTGTTGGGCCAAGTGGAGCAGGTAAATCCTCTGTTTTTGCCCTTTTGCTAAGATTTTATGATCCAAGCGAAGGAAAAATATTCATTGATGGGAAAGAGATAAGAGAGTACAATCTGCGTAGGTTGAGGTCACAGATAGGATTGGTGCAACAAGAGCCACTTCTTTTTAGTTCGTCAATTAGAGACAATATCTGCTATGGCAATGACGCAGCTTCTGAAACTGAAGTTGTAGAGGCATCAATGGCAGCAAATATTCATGAATTTATAAGTAATTTGCCTGATGGATATGATACAGTCGTTGGAGAAAGAGGCTGCCAACTTTCAGGAGGACAAAAGCAAAGAATAGCCATTGCAAGAACTCTGCTAAAGAGGCCTGTAATTTTGCTCCTTGATGAAGCAACAAGTGCCCTTGATGCTGAGTCTGAAAAAACTGTAGTGACTGCGTTGGAATCACTCAATCTGAACAATAATGGTGGGTTGTTGTCAAGGACCACGCAGATTACAGTTGCACACAGGCTTTCCACAGTAATAAAATCAGATACCATAGTCATCATGGATAAAGGTGAAATTGTTGACATGGGATCTCACTCAACCCTGATAACATCCTCTGATGGAGTTTATTCGAGACTATTAAAGCTACAAAGTTTGGCAGAAAATTGATGAACTCCCCACTTCTGCAAAAGTTGGCTACAGTCTACATGCTGAAGGAGAAATTATATTGAGTCACAGATACATAATCTTTTTCTGTGTTTAAGTAATAGCTTTGTAATCTTTCTCCAGGAAAATAAAAAGGGAATAATGAGCTTGCTAACCTAATGCAATATAGAAGTTGAGCATATTCCCCTAAAATTCAAGAAAGATGCTATCTATTCTCTTAAGCAGCTCCACCTCCTCCCCACTGGCAATTCCAGCATCAATATAACATAACTGAAACAAAAACATAACATCATGTCTAGTATCAAATGATAGAATGCCATTAGCAAAAGTTTGAAGATGTATAACCTGGTATTGTGCCTTCCTCAGAGTGTGAACTCCTCTTTTAATAAGCTTTTGCCACCCATCATTTTCTTTCAGAGATCTTTCTAGAGCCACCGTCCTCTATAAATTTTGATGCCAAGATTGTGAGAAAACTATACATTAATGATCCATCCTACATTTCTTCAACATAATAGTGGTAATTAACCATTTCCAACTAACAGCATTTTGAAAAGAAAAATGGCAAATAATAAACACAGATATCATAGAGCTCTGTGCCAAGCTCAAAGAATGCAGGTCCAGAAAAAAGTACATGAAGGTTGCAACTACGATAGACATTTAAAGTTGCATAATTTGTTTATCGTCAAATGCTGTAAAGTTCAGATTTAATGTCTTTTCAACCATCATTGGTGGTAACTGCAGCTACTTTAGCTTAGGAAAATTGAGTGGGAAAAGTTCATAGAGTATCAAATTATTGTAATAGCTGTTTATTTTCAAATTCACTTTAATTAAGTCAGTGAAATGGCTTTCCAACACCTCTGGAGAACTAATCATTTGATTTCTTCACCATTAGTTGGTGCTGTTAACATCATAAGCATACTCATTTCAGGTTCAGAGAAACACAGATCACCACTATTTGGATCAGAGCAACACAAATCTTAGAAGCTTTGCCATTGTTGCTAATGATACTACTCCTTCGGGAGATCTCTAACATGTTTGCAAAACTCAGGCTTATCCTTTTCACTCTAAAGATTTTCTTCATAAGAAGACATTCCTTGCAGGCACAACTGTATCTTTGAAGATTAGCTGCAGCCTAGCTAGAAATTTTGTTGTTCCTAGGTGAGAGGTTGCATCTTAGGAATATACATCTTACAGTGGGTCGCCATTTGCTAACCTGTATACAGACCTTAATGGTAAGAGTTAGCGAAGCATTAATTATCGAGGTCAGTGAACCATCGCATAGGTTATACTCCACTATCAAGAGACTATCAGTTTCAACCATGCCTGCAAGCCTAGTGTTGAGAGCTGTCTGTTGTATTTCAATTGATTAGTCACACTTCAGCATACATATTCTTAATAGTTGGGGTTCCATATGTATTAGTTACTCATATTCAGCTCAAAAGCTATAAATAGTTGGGTTCTATATGTTGTTATCAGTATTGCAGTTGCTCTGGCGCTAGTTAATAACAGATGCAAATATAGCAACCCTCACAGTGGCTCATAGATGCATAAGAAGATAATTACCTGAGCAGGGTCCAAAATCAAGAGACTGTATTGCTGCATCCTATTATGTTGAGATTTGACTTGAATCCCAACAATTGTTCTTGAATGTCCTTCATGTTGGAAATACAAAGGCCTGCTCATACAACAGAGAAGTTAACAACACATTCAAAAACAAGACCTAATAATATATTAAGAGATTTGGTAAATGATATGCACCCATCTGTTTCCATACATTATAACCAACATTGGATATCAGGCAACAGCTAGGATTTAATTAATAACTTACGGTTTATTGCTGACAATAACACCATTGTAGTCTGATTTGATTAAGCTCTTATCAGAAAAATAATTCCACACCCAGTCAAGAAGGACTTGATGATCCTTATTTTTCGTGGTATTTTCATTCAAAGTACTGTCCCCAGTTCCACCTCCTAAATTGTTACCAAGCGAGATACTAGAATATCTAGACTTTTCATGCCCTTTAGAACCTCCTAGGGCAACATCTCGATTGCTTCTCAAAACATACTTGTCCATTGGTCCGCAAATCTGAAATGCCTTCCTCTTGCCTCTGTCATTTATTTCCAATGCTTGTGTCCCTGGACATGAACCAAGACCAGAAAGATGAAGTGATTCAAGTTCCTTCGGTCCAAAATCCACTATCCTCGCCCTAAGCCCAAAAGAACGGAAAAGTGCAGCGCACTCAGTAGTTCCAATCCATTTTTTTGAGCCATAAATTTTTTGATTAAAATGATCGGAGCCAAGTGGGTCAAAACCCCTCCCCCAAGCAATCTCAAGCCATCTCTGGAGTGAGGCAATATCAGGAACAAATCCTGAACCACCAAACAAAACATCTCTTGCTTCTTGTCTCTGCATAAGCAAGTGAGAACTGAGCATTTGAATGTTCCGCCACCCACAACCCCACCCAATGTCCTCAGATTCAATGCTCTGGAAATGATCCATGTGGCCTGATAAAATACTTGTTGATGTTCCAGCTTCTTTTTCCAAACAGTTCTTCAACAAAGCCATTAAACCAGCTTCAACTTTGTAAAACGTGCTTCTCATCTGTAAACCAATTAAGCAAGAGATCTGATCATCAACGTCTGGTTCCCTGTGACACCTTATCGCATTATTTAGCCTGGGTTCAAACTGCACGTCAACAATCACTTCATTTTTCTGCAGAAGGATAAAAAAGAACAGAAAAATCAATTGAGTAAAGGCGTTGATGAACAACGAAAAAAAGTTCTTGTGAGTATGAAAAGGAAAGCAAACGCTGGTCTTGCCATTTGATCAAACATATAGGGAACTCCGAGTTATGGGAAAGAAAAAATAAAAGGAAAGAAAATGCCCAAAACTCACATGTGAGTCAACAATAAGATTTTAACCCTTCACAACCCAACCTTTTAGATGCCATTATCCTTATGCCTAAGCATCTCATCTACAGATTATCAATGAAAGAATAATCTTATTTAAATTCGGATCAGGTAGATATTTCACAGAGAAACGCTTTAAAAATCAACATACGAAAATGAAATAACCTAGGAGACAGCGCTTACAACATAGAAGAATAGCTGCTGAAGATAGACTTACAAAGGAAAGTGGCCTTGAATAAGAAGAAGGAGAAGCAAGGGAGAGAGCAATCTGTTGAGCCAAATCCCGGTCCCTAGCGAGTTTCTGTTGTTGCTCATATTCATCTTCGAATTCAAAGTGACTGTTGGCATGCCTGCGCATTTATCAGAGTAAAGGACTTTCAGGCGATCGCTAGAAAAATTTAGATTACTAATGTAGTTGGGCGAAGTGCGAGAGAGAGAGAGAGAATACCTCTCCAGTTCTGCCGACGGAACTGTCAAATGGCAGAAGGGGCACGGAACTACGACCGACGAGCTCATGTGTTACAGTCTGCTCCTCCTTTCGACGGGCTGAGAAAACCCCACCATAAAGCAGAAGCGAATCCAACCAATCTAGAGTTCGTCCAGTCTAACCTGTTGCTTCTCTCAAGCCCAAATGCCAGATGCTTTGAGCTGTAATCTCATCGAGTTTTCACTAGTAAATTAGTTTCTGTTCATACGTTTCCCCTCCCTCCTCCCCCTCCCCCTCCCCCCCCCCTCCATATTGTTTCGTTCCCTACGCTCTTTCTTTTTCTTTTTTGGTCAACATAAAATAGTTTTAGTACCTTTTAATATTTGAAAATTGCTTGTGGAATTATTTACATTTTTGGTAATAATTTATTTGAGAACTTCTTAATATATTTTCAAGAAGCTCTGTCAACACCAACTACCACCCAACAAAGAATTTATTTTCAAACTTTTATATACAAATTCAAAAAGTTTCAAACTCAAGAAACTAAGATAAGGTATACTTTCTATTGGTCATTTATTTATTTTTTTAATTTTAATATTTTCAATTCTAACAAATGGAATCCTAAACCATAAAACATGTATTTAGGTTTAAATTAAAGTTGGAAGTTTAATTATTTTGAATTTTTTTCATATTAAAAGAATTGGGCCATGCCCCACCCCCACAACAACTCAATTGGCACCTGCTTGGATTGTTGACTGGCTGAGCTGTTGCCAAACCTTGCGGTTAGTTACACGTAAATCCAAACAATTTTTATTTTATTTTTCAGTTTTGAGTGGAAGAAAAATATATTTATTTTTTAGTCCCAATCTTTATGGTTTACTTTAATTTTATTTTACTTTTCATTTTCTGGTGGGCGTCGTTGCCGTTATTTGTCCTTTGAACTTACAGCGCAGCAAGTGAGAAAAAGAAAAAAGAAAGAAAAAAGGAGTCGGAGGGGGAATGATGAGCTCAAATTGCCTGTAATACGAGTGAAATACGATATGAATAGCCCGAAGAAAGAGGGGGGGTCCCATTGCCTTAGGTTTCAGTCTCTCTCTGGCGACTTTGGCATTTCATCTTCTTGTTCATCATCTGCCAAAGAAGGCGTACCAAGAAAGTATTTACCGTTCTGAGGAGCCGTCGGTGACTAGGATCTGCTGCGCTTCTCATCAATTCAGCTTTCTCGCCCTTCTTGTAAGCCTTCTTCCTTCTTCTTTTTTCTTTCTGCGTTTACTCAATCCCTTGATTCTCTAATTCTCACCCTCGATCTGACCGATCCACTTACATTTCTTGGCACCCCGTCCCCATGTCGCTTCAGCCAATTCAATTCATTTCCGTATATTTTTATTTTGTTAGGTATTAATGGATAGCAATTTTGCTATATTTTTATCTTTTTTATTGCCTTTTTTTTAAGACAAACAAATGTGGATATGTGTAGGCTGATCTGATCTTTTATGCCATTGCTGGGTCTCGTTTACGGGTTGGATAATCGTCATCGTCGTCTTCTACTTCTATCCAGCTCATGTAAGATAATCTATCGATATGTTGTCTTTGTTCGGTGTTTGTTTTTAAGAATACGAATAAATACGAGCATAAGAGAGAGAGGAAGATATACAGATATGCAGAAGAGTGGGAGTCTTTCCAGGAATAGTATTAATACTCCGTCCTCTTTGAGAGTGGTCACTCCTCAACAGTCTCTGAGGCGCTTGGGCTTGTGTTCCCAAATCACTACAGGGAGCCAACATTCCTCCCCTATTGTCTTCCCTGAGAAACGCAACAAGGCCAAGGCTTCTTCACGACGCAGCAGCGAGATAGGTGCCCCTACCCCGGCAGCTCCTGCTGATGGTTCGGACCAAGCCAAGCCCTTTGAGCATACCATTGACATAGGAGGAGCAGCAGCTGCCGGCGGAGATGAAAAGTCTGATCTGTTGGGATGTGTGGTCTTCTCGGGAAAGCTAGTTTGGGATAAGAGGAAGACCTCCAACAAGAATGCGACGCATGTACAGCAAACCTCTACCACTGACATTACCATCCAAGAAGCAGTTGATGCTAAACTTACGAGCAAGGCTTTAGTTTGGGGTTCTCGCATGCTGCACCTAGATGACGTTGTCTCCGTAAGCTCTTTCCCCTTGCCCGTAGATGCTGCTTAAAAATTTTTTATGACTGCTTGAGGTCTCTTTCAGCTTTGGCATTCAGGATTAATACTTGCTTCAATGATTTTGACAGGTTTCTTATAATGTTGGTCTCAGACATTTTACTGTACATTCATACCCATTAAAGAGAGGCTCTTGTGGCTTCTCTTGTTTTATGAAAGCGCGAAGAAGTCGCAAAGATTTTCGCTTCTTGGCGCCTACCACTGAAGAAGCAGTTCAGTGGGTTGGCGGCTTTGCAGATCAACAGTGTTTCGTTAATTGTTTACCTCATCCGTTGGTTTCCTCAAAGAAGCAGGCTTCTTCAGAATTAATTCCAGTTGATACTCCTCCTGAATTACTCTTCAAGTGTAAGAGTCCTCCAAAAATGCTTGTGATATTAAACCCACGGTCAGGGCGAGGTCGATCTAGTAAAGTTTTCCATGGCATTGTGGAACCAATATTTAAGGTATTTCACAAACCAATAATTTAATCTACCCTTCCTTCTGCAAATGCTCATTGGTTATGATGATTGTTGAGATGGTTTAGTAATATTTAACTGCAAGACCAAAAGATACTAAATGTTGGAGAGAGGGGAGGGAGGAAGAAGTGCCTTCCTGTCTTCAAGTGCGTGAAGCCTGCACTCATCTTTTGAGAAGATATATCCTATGACTTCTTGTCTTTACTCTGAACCTTTCTTATTATGGCTCTTTGTGGCTGGTTTCTCATATAAATTCGCATGCCTGATAACATATGTCTGCTTTTGACAATCTCTATCACATGATTTCTTGCTTAAGAGGCAACGGATTTGCATACAATTGTGATTCCATTGATCCTTATTCTGCTAGAAGCAAGCTTATGGTCATGAGCTCTAGAAATGGCACGTAGAGACATTAAATGTGATAATAAGTCCATTATGGGAGTAGATGAAAATGGATTGTTTCTTGGCTTCTTGGATTCTAGTAGATGCGTTTTGGAGATTATTTGGACATGAGAAAAAATATTTCAACTTTGTTTTATGTGTACGGAAAAGTTGTCCAAACTTGTACCAATATACTGGATAAGATTGCCTGAATACTTGGTAGTTTTCATCTTGGCTTTTAGGATTGCATGGCTCCTTTGTACATGCTGCTATAGGAGCCTGAGGGTGATAAATTTCTGGTGTCATATAAAGGCAAATTTTAGTTTTTTGTCTTATTCAATAGTGACATTAATGTGAGATTGAGAGAGAAAGAGGAAGAATATAGAAACCATATTCATCGTAGTTGTTATCTTCTTGTCATGGGCCACTGGAAGGCTCACTTCATGCTGCTTACCATGGTTGCAAACCTTCACCTAGAGATGGCAATTCCTAGAGATGGACAAATTAGTCGATGCAATCATGCTGTTGCCTAGCTAGGCTCACACCATTACCTAGATATAGTTGGCTTAATGCCTTGTTAACCTTCATAATTGGGGTAGTGAATAGCTGAAAACCATGCTTTCCACAGGATTTTCTTGTCAAAAACCCTAGTGACTAGGGAAACCATCAGGATACTTGAGTATAAATAGACCTTGTTGCCACCTAGAAACTGTGTTCTGCTTCTGGAAAAGTGATCCTACCTTCGCCAACAAGTTTCTACAAATGACCTGTTGGCTCTGAGTCTAACTCCTTGTTTTAAGACAAGTGCACTTGCAACACCAGAGGCTCCAATTCTGATGGTAGCTTCCAGCTAAGCATGCTCATCATAGGTTTAAAACATGTTTTGCTGATTCTGCTTGAGGTCCAATGTTGTTAATGATAATCAATATCATAACGAATTGCTCTTTTAACTCTGGAGTACTGTTCTCCCACAATCTGTCTTTCTATTTTGATGAAATTTAAAAATTACAGAAGCTGAACCTTATGGTTGAAGCAGTAGGTTGCTGTAATCCTATTATTTGGGAGAAAAATCTCTTTTCAGAATGTCTTTGTTACTGTTCATGTGATGGTGGAAACTGTGGCAGCTTGCAGGATTTAAATTGGAGGTTGTAAAGACAACGCATGCCGGTCATGCTAGGGAACTTGCATCTGGTGTTGACATCAGCACTTGTCCTGATGGTAGTGGCTCCATGCTTGACGTGTTATAACGTCTCTGTTATTTCTTCAGCTTATTCATTTTGATTATGTTCAACATCTTCACAAGTTTATCCAATTTTACATATCCCTTTTTTCTCTTTCCAGGAATTATATGTGTTGGTGGTGATGGGATTATTAATGAGGTAAGTCATTTGTAGTGGTCATTCATTTTTAGTTCTATTGTATTCCATTTTGTTCTGCTTGTATTGCTACTTATTTGCTTCTATAGCTTCTAGTTTCCCGTAATTTTCCATTGAACCATATCAGGTCTTTACATTGGACCAATAAAGAATCCTAACTTTTTCCAAGCATCGTCAACCACCATAAATTCAGTTAGAGGGTTGATTTATCTTGAGTCATCAAAATATTGGAGATGTAAATTGATATATTGAAAATTAGTCCAGGATTTATTTTGTCTTGCCTCAGCTCCTGGCTGGTTACTTTTGTTATGGTTTTTTGTTCCACGAGACACTTGGTGTTGAATTCTGGACTTTGTAGTTGGAGTAGTTTGATAAGTTTAAAAGTGTATTAGTGCTTTGGGGATGTAATTCTTCTGATAAAAATAGCTTCCATATTTATAGTAATTTGTCTATGGCTGGTCACCTATAGACATGTATTGTTATCTTGTATAACCACCAATTCTTGAATGATGTTAGCAGCACCAACTTTGTCAATCCTTGGTGGTGGTGAATCAATTTCCACAGCATTCTTATTCTTAACTTCTACCGACATAACTCATGTTCAATTTGTTTGGCAACTGTCTTGTTGTCAATTATTTAGCTGAGACTGGCCCCTCACACATCAGTTGCCTATATTATAGATGCTCTATTTGACTAATAGTCGATGTCATGATTTCCTATCTTTGTGTAGGGAAAAATTAATGGGCTTAATAAAATGGCTGTAGATTAGCTTTGTGGTTCACAGCAAATGTCTCATGATGGTCAGTCACTTGTCATACGGTTCACATTCTTGTCTTGAATTGGCAATGAAAGTAAGGGATCATTGGTTTTGTAGATAACCTTCACAAAAATACCATCAAGGATTATACAATTGTACTGAAAATTCGGTGAAACTTTCCTGTGGAAAGCACTGCGGTTTGTTAACCAAGGGCATTCTATTATACAACATAGAACTGTAACAGTTCAATCTTGAGAAGAATCCTTTACTCTTTTATCTCACTACTTCCACCCTGTCACCTTCTTGCTACCTTTGAATGGTAGACTCACCCTTTTCAGATTATTCAGCATTAGATACTGCATCCTTTAGCTGATGAAATAAGGAAAACTTTTCATTAGCTTAAGAAAATGATATTATTCTCTCAAACTTCTGTTGATCCACATGATTCCTTAATCTATATGTTAGATAGTTGATTATTTGAGGCTTTTGATGGTCAACTCACATCATGTCCTCAAAAAAATCCGGATTAAAGGTAAATAAAGGAACTGATGAGAGGGGAAACTTGACGTAACAAGTAGTTGATTCCTAAGACAAGGCGATGCTTTATTCATTTGCTTTTTGTTGTTGTTGTGGAGGCTTGGAGCAGATAACATGAGTAAAGGTCTTATTTGGTGTTTTTTGGCAAGGTCTTGGATTTTATGATGTGTTTTCTCTGACTCATCTCCTATTTCAGATGAGATCTTTATCTCTTTTGTAACAATCTTAAATCATCTTCGTCATTTGGATTGTCTTTCCTTAGACTTGAACCCGTCATAGGTTTGAAATTAACTTGGGTAAATTTAAGTTGCTCACTGTTGCGCTGTGGAAGATGTTGAAGGATTGGCTAATACTGCTGTTTGTATGGTTTCTTCTTCAACTATGAAGTACTTGAGTCTTCTATTGTGATCTTTTTTAAAAGATAAAATCAATGTGTGTATGGGCTTATAGAAAAGATGAAATGTTATTTGGCTAATTGGAAGTGGGTTCTGTTTGTCTAAAGATGGTTGAATCACTCTGATTGAAAAGCATTCTATCCAATACTCCTACTTAATCTTTGTCTGTTTCCCCATCCTAGTTAATATTACTAATCTTATAAAAACTTAAAGCTGGACTTCTTGTGGTGCAAAGTTGATGATAAATTCAAAATCCATCTAATAAGCTGGTAAAGATTTGCACCCCAAGATCCTCGTGTGGTGTGAAAGTTAGGAATTTTCTTTTTCATAATAGGAATTGACCTTTTAATAGCAAATCTCTTTTTAAGAAGTGGCTATAACTTTCTGGCATTATGGCATAGAGAGTAAGGCTCTTAAGAGGATTGATTATGACTTTTAAATATAAGAGCATGTAAGTGGGATGGTGCTTTATGAGGCTGTTAGGTGTTTCAAAGCTGGGAAGAGAAAAAATATTAGGCCAAGGTGAGGATAATTTCCTCGATCTCAAGTGAGAGATGGTTTTAAGATCAGATTTTGCCATGCTTTTTGTTGGGAGATCAAATTTTAAAGGCATCTAAGGAGGCTTTTGAGGTATATCACTTCTAATTCTCTAATGGGGAGTCATAATAGAACCTTACCTTTACCTGATTAGTGCATGACTGGGAGGTGGAGATGAGGTGTTGAGGACAAGCAACTGGGTTCCTTTCAAAAGGTAAATTCTTAAGAGTCTTTCTATATTGTGCCAGTTCCTCCTAACTCCTTTACTTGTAAAGTATTTGGAGGAATGAGGCTTTAATGGAATTGATCTTCGAATGTATAGACAGCAGCTGTAGGGATGATTCTAGCCATTGTCATCTTGAGTGGCTAGAAATTTGTGGATTTTGATCTTTCATTTTTTGGGATAGAGAGTTTCGTGCCCAAACAAGTGGCGGATTTGGTGGCTCATTGAAGAAGTTAGTTCCGGAGATATTGGGTTGCAGAACTCTGCAAGATGATTCCTCTAGTCTTAATGCATGAAACTGGTGAGAGGACAGTGATGGAACTATGAACCATTGGCTGCATATAACTGTTATTGGTCTCCAATTTCCTAGTATTTCTTGATGTGTTCTTTTTCTTTAATTGGAATCTCATAGAAGTATTAGTTATGTTTCATAAATGGGCTTTTGTTGTGGCTTATGGGTTTTCTTCTTCAAAGAAAAGTTTACAACACTATTTTCCAGTTAAACTTTTTTATAGAATTTACAGCTTGTTTAGGAGTTCTTAGACCATTAATACAAGGAGGTAGCAGTCTATGTTATTTGTGCAGTCTCATGCAGCCATCAAAATAATATATATTGATGCATATGGTTTTGAAGCAACTTTTTAAGATTGGCACAATTTTTATACCAATCTTTGCTTGGATACCTTTCTTCTTAATTAGTTATTAATCTTATGTATTGGTGCCTGTATCAAATCATGTTTTACATTGAATCACATGTGCAGGAAACAGATTCCCTTTCAAAGTCTCTAGTCTAGGAAACTTTAACCAACCACATCCGGTCCTAGTACTAATATCGTACTGTAGGGTGGAGGTATCCTGCATGGGAAGCATCAAGAATTTTTTTTAGGCCCTTTCTGCTCCCCCTGCTAGGTTGCATGAACCATCTTGCGTTAAGTACTTAGTCTTTCACTTAAGGACAGTAAATATTTGTGTCATCTCTGTGTGTGAGTGTGGCTGAGAATGTTTGAAACACATGTAATGTAGATTTCAAGGGTTGTTCTAGCTGCAGATGCAACGCAGTGGTTAATAATGTTTATAGTTTCCTTGGTTCTCAAAGTTTTGACCTAGAACTGAACAAAGGATTGAGAAATGTGAATTAAACCAAGCCAACAAACATAAAGTTGGTTTAATGTATTAAGAATTACTAGGTCTAAAACGCTCAATGCTTGCATGAAAGAACTAAACCATAGACCCCAGCATTTGTGCCTTCAAGATGCTATATCAAAGCCCTGAAATACATTTAAGCTACTGGCTTTTGCGGTTGGGCCTATAGCCACGTTCAGTGAAGGATATGGTCATTTTTACAAAGTGGAAACAAGAGACACTAGTCTTGTCAAAATAAATGGAGTAACTTTCCCATTTGTGAAGCATGTAGAGAGTCAATTTTCTGCTTGATCTATCGGTTTATCTGGTTCAGCTTTGTGTTATTGGCTGCATCCAGTTGTAGTAGATTTGTAGGCAGCTATTTTTTAGGATCTTGTAGTTCCAGGCCTTGCTGTATCGAATATCCAAACCTTTCATACAACAAACTTTGGCATTCTTCCTAGTGCTTGAGACCATGCTGCAGTTTCTTCTCCTTTTCTATCTGAGAAATTTAAGCATCTGTTTCCCCTTGTTCCATAGTACTAATATTGAGATTGTCATGCTTATCAGGTGTTTTGTCTTTTATACTTTCCTAGTGTGGAAACCATTCCCATACTTCTGTCTCTGTTTTGCAGGTTCTAAACGGTCTACTTAGTAGGGACAACCAGAAAGAGGGAATTTCTATCCCAATTGGAATTATACCTGCTGGCTCTGATAATTCATTAGTTTGGACTGTTCTTGGGGTCAGAGATCCTGTTTCTGCTGCTTTGGCTATTGTTAAGGTAATTCTTTTCATTAAATTGCTTGGTATCAATTTTAGAATTTACTGGTTATTATATTACAAATCAACTCAATCATTTTCTTATGACCAAGATGGCAACCTGGCAATTCACCATAGTTGCAACCCTGTTTTATTATTCTTTTATCTGTTACTTACATATTTATTCCACTGTAGGTTGTCATTTATCAAACAATGCCCTTATAGGGATCATAGTGGCTGCTGTTATCACTTCTTTATACTTTGTTGTATCTTCTGTTTGGTTTATGATTCACATGTATATGCAAGTGGTCTTTAAAATAGCTTCAATCTCCACCTGTTTTCATAGGGGAGGAGGTGCAAATCGAGCTACAGTTTGGCATGCTTTAGTCTTGGCTTTTATAGCCCAACATCTCACACTCTGGGTCCTTCAAGATGAGTTTATCTTCTCTCGTTAGGGTAGGGATAGCCCAAATAAATAGAGATAACGTGTTCTGACAAAATGTTTCTAACAAACATCTTACCGCACCTTAGCCAACCTAGTGAAAATGAAATATGGAGTAGAAAGGATCTAGGTGTCTGTGAAAGTGTCACAGAGCTTTGTTGGATTTTATAAATGCTTTGCTACCATCATCCATCCTGGAGTCTTTATGCTGTCAATGTAGTAATAACCTCCACAAAACCTCTGTTTGCCACACTTTGTTGACTAAAGCTTCTAGATGGATTAGCAACTGGGAAATGAAGGCAGAGGGCTGTAGTATGGGCATTGGATTTTTTCACTCCAAAGCTGCAATGCTACTTGGATTCCTAAATGATATATTTGATTTAAATACCTCAAAAATTACTGAAAGGTTGCTATAACCATCAGTTCTCTTGATTGTAGCCTCAAAGATTAGTATGGCTTGCAATGGAGGTTATCAGCAGAAAATCAGCAGTATTGTTCCGATAATAGCAGCACCTGTGGATACAATATTACCTTATTTTTTATGTGAAAAGAACCTTCGTTAGATGGCCTGAATAAGGCCCTTTCTCTTTCTTACTCTGAATAAAGGTATTGCTGATCTCTAATCTGAAGCAAAATCTGCCAGTGTGTAGGGCAATTCTTAGTATTTACTAAAAAGGGTTTTCTGAGGAATTAAACTTATTTCTACTTGAATTTGTTATATATGGGTTGGAACTGGTTTCTTTGCCACTTGGGGAGATTGATCTTGCCCACTTGTTTTTATTCTGTAAAAGAAGTGTGAAAAATCGCTATTGTGCTGTGCTTTCTTAGTAACAACTTCAAGAGAGTTTTGGCAATTTTCTGTCAATGTAGCTATTTTTTCCCCTTTGCAGCTGTTTTGCTTGTTTATAATAGACAGTTTACTCATAATATTAATATAAAAAATGGCACTGCTTATGGTAACTTTATGAATAATTGACCAGCAGTTACAATTTTGTTTAATCTTTCATTCCTATAGGCACCTGTTTCTGATTCTGTGATTTCAGAGATTCAGACTATTAACGTCTTATCTGTAATGCTGCTAAGACCTTTAGTTGAAATGTATTTGCCTTCTAAGTGAATTCCTCTCGTTCGTTTCAGGGAGGTCTTATCGCTACAGATGTTTTTGGTGTTCACTGGAAGAGTGGTATTATTCACTTTGGGATGACAGTCTCATACTTTGGCTTTGTTAGTGATGGTAAATCAGTCTTTGAAATGGCATTGTTCTAGATCTTGACTTATTGTGGTCAATTGATTTCTTATTTCCATTTCTTTTAAATACCAAACTAGATGAAATAAAACAGATTTACTATTTTTAAAATATAATTATTTGCCTTTTTTTTTTTCTCATGTTTCTGGATGAATTTGGATATTCATGCTTGTTTATGCTTGCTTTCTGTTGAAGTTTGAGTAAGAAATGCTTTGTCGTCCATTATTTTGAAGTTTCAGATGTATAAGCATGTTTCACCCTTGAGGTAGCTAATGTCAGGTGTTTACCTTATGTGTTCAGAAGCTTGATTTATTTTGTTGAAGAAAGAATTTGCGAATCAATTCTGTGGTTGTATATCAAATTATGCTTAATTAGGTGAAAAGATGAGAAAAAGGAGAATTTGTTGGTTAAATTCTAGACCTTGACCTCCCAGAAATGCGTGAAAAATGCTAGAATGATGATTAACTTCACATATCGTGCCATTTGGGAGCTTTAAATTTTGTGATTTTTGGTTCATATCTGGTTGATGGTATGAAAAAGTGTCTAAGCTTCTATTTGTAATGGTGCATCTTCATCCAATTAACAGAATTAATGCAAGTTTAATTGCAGTTTGCAGTTTGCAGCAATATGTATATGGTTGTAATTTTTCAAAATATCTGTTTAAATATATTATATTTTGAGTATCATGATACTATGATTATGATGCCTGACCTAATAGATGTTATAAGTTACTAGTGCTTCTCTCTCCAAATTTGTGCCTGTTCCCTAATTCTGGTCTCTTTTATGTCTTCCGTAGTTCATGTATGTTATAGTCTACTAAATCATTCTACGCTTCATGTATGTGATGCTTTGTGTCCACTGACATGTTTCTTCTTTTTCTT
Organism: Casuarina equisetifolia; assembly: GCA_028551475.1. Classification (NCBI taxonomy): domain Eukaryota; kingdom Viridiplantae; phylum Streptophyta; class Magnoliopsida; order Fagales; family Casuarinaceae; genus Casuarina; species Casuarina equisetifolia. Next base: position 23,452,467 of record CM052356.1, read on the forward strand.
CTTCTGTTATTGTAGGAAGTTGTTACCTCTTAAGAGATTCTTAACAGTGTTCTGTTTTCCAACTAATATTAATTTCCTGTTTCATTAAACATGTCGACATAATGGAAATCTTCTTTTAGTTTAGTTGCTGAACCTGCTATTTCATACTGGCCTCCTTAGATGGGTGCATATTCCCTCATAACTTCAACCTGTTTTATTTGATGTCTTCAAGATGAGAAGCATTCCTACCGTAGTTATTGTTTGGCCTGCTATGGTTGTTGTATATACAATAAGTTGGTGTCAATAAAAAGCCATAATGTGTTCTGTGATATTATCTAAATATTTTGGGTGCATTTTGATATATTAGTTTAAGTTTGATGATAGACTTAGCAGGGAAACTGGAATATGATTACCAACTAAATTTTTGTTGTAATGAGCTATAACTTTATGTGGTGCATTATGTGCACTTCGAGTTACGGTCAATAATGGTGCATTATATGTGTTCTAGTTATTTTGACTGATGTTCAAGTAATACTTGTTTGTTTGTCTGTATTTCCTATTTTTTGTAGTGTTGGAACTTTCTGAGAAATATCAGAAGCGCTTTGGTCCCCTGCGTTACTTAGTTGCTGGATTTCTCAAGTTTTTGTGCTTACCAAAGTATAGCTATGAAGTGGAATATCTTCCAGCATCAAAAGAGGATTGGGAGGGGAAATTATCATCTGAGCGGGAAGCGGTTGACATGACAGAACTCTACTCAGACATTATGAGGAGATCAAGCAAAGATGGGATGCCTAGAGCCTCTAGTTTATCTAGTATTGATTCAATAATGACCCCAAGTCGAATGTCAGGAGGAGAGGTGGATACAACTTGTAGTAGCACTCATGCCAGCACTGAACCATCTGAGTATGTACGTGGCCTAGATCCAAAAACAAAACGCCTATCCTCTGGGGGGAGAAGCAATGTTACAGCAGAGGCAGAGGTTATCCATCCCCAGATACCTCTATCGACAACACCAAATTGGCCAAGGACCAGATCAAAGTCGAGGACTGATAAAGGATGGACTGGCTTGACTGCAACAAATGACACCTCCAGAGGTTCTTGGGCCAATGCCACAACGAATGACAAGGAGGATATCTCATCAACACTATCTGATCCAGGTCCAATATGGGACGCTGAACCAAAGTGGGATAGTGAACCAAATTGGGATGTAGAAAAACCAATTGAATTGCCAGGGCCACCTGACGATGTGGAGACAGGAATTAGAAGGGAAGTCACGCCTCGATATGAAGATAAATGGGTTTCTAAGAAGGGGCAATTTCTTGGAATTCTGGTTTGCAATCATGCATGTAGAACTGTTCAAAGTTCTCAGGTGGTGGCACCAAAAGCTGAGCACGATGACAACACCATGGATATGCTCATGGTTCATGGGAATGGGCGATTGAGGCTGTTGAGATTTTTCTTACTGCTGCAGATGGGTCGTCACGTGTCACTGCCATATGTTGAATATGTGAAGGTATGAGCATTACTTTAGCGATGCATTTACCACTTTTTTTTTTTTTTTGGGGGGGGGGGGGGGGGGGGGGGGTGTGGGGGTTGGCATGGAATCTGCATTTAGAAAAGAAAAATGACTCCATAACAGACTACAAACTGAGTTTCTTATAATTTTACAAACCGGTTGAAGCAGATGATAATAACAAAAATGCAAATAGTTTAACTTTAGGTAGATGAAGTTGGTTTGTCTTTCTGCGGCAAAGTTACCATTGGCAGATTTGCCAGTCCCCCCTAACTTAAGTTCCAGGATCACAGCTTCTGTCATTGCATAATGTACAGCATGGTATGTACTTTGAGGGTAGGAGCAGATCCTCAGCAATGCATAAGTTTGGATTCGCACAATATAACTTGAGCTCTCATTCGAATGCAGGTAAAGTCGGTGAAGATTAAGCCAGGAAAGCACACTCACAATGGTTGTGGCATAGATGGTGAGCTCTTTCGCCTTAATGACCAAGTAATTTCTTCTTTGCTTCCAGAACAGTGCAGACTTATTGGTCGCTTCCCTGGCCATCATGTATAAAAAATAAAATGTGCTTTTGAATTCTTCAATGGCTTCTAGGGTCATTATTTCTTTGTCGGTTGTGGTTGTGGAATATAGAGAAAGCATCCGTATAGCCAATTAGCATACCTTTTGCTGTAATTTGCTAGCTTCCTTGCCCTTGCACCATTGAACAACTGAGATCCCTGTAAATTTTTTGTTCGGTTACGTGGTTGTTCATTTGTTTCATTCCTTCTACTCACCTCATGTAACTTGGCCTCTTGTTCGCTGACAGCTCAATATGTTGCCACTTCTGGATTTGTTTTTACCTTCTCTTTTGTTTCTTCTTTGTGATCATCTTCAAAATGCGTTGGAGATATTTGGTTTTGTAAAGCATTTGGTTTATCGATCCACTATCTCTCTGTATCTCTTTCTTCAAGATGCCTTGGTTCCTGTCAGTTCATATAGACTTGCACCTTCCTTCCTTAAGCTTCATGATTCAGAACCCAAGCAATGGTCAGTACAGAGTTGTTCTTCACCATGTATTAAAAATGCTAGAATGTGCTCAAAATGTGGCTATTCATAAGCAAATCACTTCAGCCAAAATGAAAATATTCAACATGGTTGGCTTCTTGAATGAGGTACCCACAAAAGACTGAGAAGAGACTTAAAACTAATCGACTAAGCAGTAAAACGCTCACCACTTGTAGCTATTACCTTTTCACCCTACGGAGGTTGTTGTGAGAGAACACCCCCCAAATGGTCCCCAAGAGAATTCCTATTCTTTTGGTCGTCTTACTGCATGTTATTGAGGAAGTTGTAAGAGACCTCCACTTCATAAGTGGATTAAAGAACATAACTCTTCATTCTCACTTTTCAACTTACCCTAGACTAGACTAGAGAAGGTGGGGGAAAGAAAAGTCCCAGGACAGAGAAAGAAAAGAGTATTCATTTTAACACTTTATCTAACATTCTCTTCATCAATGTGAAGTGAGATCTCTAACAAATCACCTTCATGAGAAATGAGGAGAGGACGAATCATTGGAGACTTTATTACCATTCTACGGATTTTCCTTTGTCACATTTTCTTTTTATTATTTACTCCTATCTTTTTAGAATGTAACACTACAATGTTTTATGGTCCTTGTGGTATTTTATTTTAATTTTCTAAATGATAGATTGTGGAATTAATCATTTTAATATTGATGAAAAAAAATATATTCTTAAAGGCTCAGGTCTATCTTTCCCCAAAAGAATTTATAGAAAAGAAATAAAACTTAAATGAAAGAAACATCCCTCCTATTTTTTTTATTAACTTTTGAGATGGATTTTGTATCTTTTAATACAAATGAAAAAATAATTAATTGCAAGAGTAAATATCTTTGAAGCACATTAGCTTTCTTTGAATTTTTTTCTTTTTCCAGTACGAGTAAGCAGTCATAAGTTTTCAAACCAGGTGGAAAGAATGCCAGGTGAAAATGGTGGGTATCATTGTCCATCACGTCTTCATTATTTACTGTCGTAAGAGTTGCAGAGAAACGGACGACTACGACCCCCCATTCCTTATCTCCTGCCCTTCTTGTCCCGCGTGGTACCCTTTCCTGTTTGCACCAATCGAAGAGAAAATAACGAAATCTAAAGCTTAAGCGAAATTTGTAAAGTTCTAAGTGAGATACGGGGACCATATAAAACTCGTATTTATCTCAGTTTAATCTCTGGATAATGAAGAGGAACGAAATATCAGAAGGACGAAGAATCAAAGAAACTTGTGATGGTCGCCGAGTCACGTGTCCACCAGACAGGGACGGGGTCGAGACCGGTATGTGCATGGTCTTGTCATACATATAGAGACCCAGAGAGGCTCTTTAAGGGAAAGAGTCGACTTGGAAGCCGTTGTCCCCACGTTCTCGGAGAGAATGTCTACACCGATACAAATGACTGCCGTTTCTTTACCGTCTCCGGCGTCCGTGACACCGATCTCTAATTTTTTATCACCGTCGTCTTTCCCCTCCGCCGCGGACACTAACAGAACAAGCAATGTCTCGGGGACGATGGCGATGAAGTCATCTCTTCCTCGTAGTAGTTCCTTTACTGTTTCGTTTTCATTTTCACCTTGTCCTACTGCTCCCTCCCTCAACCTCCAGGGGAGAAGACGAAGACGGATGGTTTCTTGCGAGGTCGTGGTAGAATCTGATTCCGCAGCCTCTTCGTCGTCGTCGACGTCCCCGGTGCCAGAGGAGGCCGGGAAGATCGGAGCCAGGGTTAGGGTTAAGGGGCCTTTGAAGGTGTACCATGTTCCCAAGGTCCCGGAGTTGGATCTGACTGGTATGGAAGGCCATCTCAAGCAGTACGTTGGGCTCTGGAAGGGTAAGAAAATTTCCGCCAATCTTCCTTTTAAGGTCCAGTTCGTTACTGAAATCGAAGGCCGCGGCCCTGTCAAGTTCTTTGCCCATCTCAGGGAAGACGAGTTCGAATATCTCTGAACAGAAAGTCTAGTAGTAAGGCAGGCAATTATCGATCTCCTTTGATGTAATCTCCTCGGCCTTCTATTTCTCACCCTACTTTTGTCCTATTAATTAAGCCTCTTGTTAATGGTGTTTCATATTTTTTGCTTGTTTGGAGAACCTCTTTTTTCTTGATCAACCTTGAAGTTCTTCTTCTCGGAATTACGGCATAAAGCATATTATTCCGAGTGCTCAAAGTTAGAATTATTCTACTTTCACTTGGGGGAAGACCCGTTTCCTTATGGTTCCTCATTTGAGATAGGCAATACTCTACCTGAACCGCGCTTTAGGAATTCCCAGGGATTAGTATGGTTTTGCAAGCTTGCTGATTGTACTTCAGCAAGTACCATGTTTCTTGGATGCCTCTTTGCCTATTGAAGTGCTCATCCTGCTTCTATCAAATTTTTTCTTCATTAATTTAAGATCGTGTGACTCCAAAAGCTTGAATTGCGGAATTCTAGATGTTTCTAATGAGCTCATCAATTTTCATGGATAACCAAAATAGACCAAAAATAGTTCAATCCATTGCCCATGAAGGCATGGAAAAAGAATGGTGGGATCTCCACATGTTTTCAGTAATTTGGCCGCAGAACCAAGCCTCTGGTGCCTGAAGATGTAAATTAACGGGAAAAAGACACTATATTACTTTAAGAGTATTAACTTATCTTGTATTACGCAGTAGTTTGATCCGATGTAACTGCAGCAGGTCTCTTGTATAGACGAAAGTTAGCTTTGCAATGGCTGTGACTCCTTTTTTATTTTAAGAATTGATGTGATCTTTGGTGTCTCTTGGTTGTTCCATGATGTAAAATCTAGAAAGCTACATTTTCACCCTGCTTTTTAGATGGGATGGGCGTGTTGATGAGATCATTGACTGATATAATCTCTTTCAGGCTTCTGAAGCAGATTGGCTCACCATGGAATGCTTTGACATTTCCGAAGTTTTTCTAGCGGTTATTGATATCTCATCATAATGGATTGAAGCATTTTTGCATCTTGCAGTTTACCTAGCATAATGTACAGTTTCTGTTTCCTCTTAAAGATAAAAGAACTGGGATCTAGGTTAGATTTGGAATAACCCTATAACATTGATTGGGTGTTATGTTGTGGCCACGGAAACAAATTGTCAGTTGTCTTTTAGTTTCATTTTTCTCAAGAAGCTATTGTTGTTGGTGACCTTAATTCAGCTGCTCCAAGAATCACTCTCTCAAAGTACTGATAAGTAAAACAAGTTCAAAGTTTCAGTGTCATTATATTTCTGCCATTCTTAATACTAGAAGTTTGCTATTATTCTTTCTCAGAAGATGCTCTGATCCAAATAAAAGAAAATCCATCCTGCAATTTATGTCTGTTATGGATAGCTCAGAGAAATGAAGCTTATCAATTATTTATTTGATTTATTGGGATTCAATGTTGAAAGGAGGTAGGATGTTGGCCTCCGTGTTATTGGTTATATCCTTTTTGGTCCAACGCCACTGGGCAAACGATCTTATTGGTGAATTTGGAGGGCACAACCCTTCTAGGACATACACCATGTGATCATGGACAATGCTGCCTCATCTGTCCCCAACCCAATCGAGCTCTAACAGGAACAACCTTCGTTTGCCTGAAGGTTGACGAGAGGCATGAGCTGGGTGGGAAGACTAAGGGAATATAAAGATAAGAAATATAAGGCTGCATTAAGTCTATTGCCCCACTATTAAATGAGTCTAATTAGGTTTACGGTTATTAATTATGATTCTCTTCAAGATTGGATAAGGCTTATAGTTGCTTAATTACTTTGGCTTTTCTTAGTTGGTTCCCTTTTCTCGTTACTAGTATCACGCCCATCACATGTTCAGTTATGTGAGAGCATAACAGTTTGTTCATGTGCAACACAATTCAATTTGATTGATGCCCTTCCGTCTCTCTCAAGATGATTCTTTTTCCTTCACTCCTGTGTATCGCATGGGAATATAGACACTCCATTAATGGGTTCCGGATATAGGAACTTTTGAGTATATGATTCTGAAGTTGCTGGATAGCGTCATGTTTGATGGCCTGCACTTTCACTTCGTGGCTGCTTATGTTGGCAATAATTTGCCCTACCCTCCATCAACAATATGTCCGAATTGCATTATCAGGCCACTATAGAAATGGTCTGTTGACTTGCCCCTGATGTTTTTTTTTTTAATTAATAGTGCCATCGAGGTTTTTAGCTTTCCTTGTAGAGTGAAAGGTAAAAGAATTGGTTCTTGCTTGTTATGGTGCCTCCCAGGCGAACTTGCCGTTGAGTTCTTTGATTTTCTGCTTCCTCTGTTCTCTTTCGGGAGCCTCAAATGTTAAGAGCTCGAATGAAATCCACCACGCTCCGTTGGCCCCATGTTGACCCATTCTGCATTGGTAGCTCCTTCTGGGCGTTCTAATGCGTTAATCCAACCCTTAGCTACTTGGTGGTGTCTTATGTGTCAATTCCGAAAGGCAGGATTGGAGACTCGCTTAATGGCTCCATTTTCATTACTAGTCATGATAAACTTCTTGTGGTAGACAAAGGAGCCATCTAGGACACCTAGCAAGCCACTCGATTGTATGTATTGCTTAATCTGAGCCTTCTATACAAGAAAGTTAGGGCCTTCTAAGCACATGCCGACTTCAAGGATTGGCGGGTTGGCTGGTGACGGTGGTGCTATGGCATGAGTAGCGGAGTGGATATCGGTGTTTGTTGAGGCCATTGTTGATTGTAGACGGTCGGACAAAAATAAAAATGGCTTTTGACTCCTTCAATTTGATACCAAGTTAGAGATTGTATATTCACGAAAATATTGGTTTTCGTGGACCAATATTAATAGCACTCAGAACCACCAAAAACTGAAACAGTAAAATAGTAAGAAGGTAATGTATTGAATGAATATTGAGAGCAACAGGTTTGCATTTTTACGGGAAAATTAAACCTAATTATGTAAGAAATTAAACGGTATTCATGACAAGCAGAATTAATTGTGGTTGTTTATAAATTTACAGAGAATATGTTGAGAAAGGAAACCTTCTGAAACTTTTGATTTCGGTCTAAAATTAGATAAGGTAAAGTTGATGAGGCTTTCTGACATTGATGAAAATAGCACACACAGGATCTTCTGCTTGGTCTGACTTCCTTTCTGAGCCTGTTAACAACTGCTGGCGAGAAGATTCTGGGGCAGTGTGTGTGGCAAGCATCAGGCCAGAGGTTAGGGACGATATGCGCTAGTCTTGGTTTCTTCTAAGTTGACGTGGACATCAGATTTTAAAACTGGTTATTCCAAGTGCTATTAAAATTGCTCCACAAAAAACAATATTTGTGTGGATAAACAATCTTTGACTCTCTCAATAATGTCCTAGACCTAAGCCTCCCACAAGCCCAAGTTTTTCTTGAGCGTCCATAAGCCTGTTACATAAAATAAAGACGTTAATGAGCACCGACGGATGTCCATAATCTGGTGATTGAGTGGCAGTAGCTTAGAACAATCAGGGGCAGGTTGTTGAATGAACTAAGCAACCCACTTTCAAATAATTGAACATCCTTTTCGTATCGGAATATTCTCTGATGAACAACTGCAGGATACAATTTCTAGGACCTTATAGGTGCCTAAGGGTTACTTTCTGAGTTCCATGATCAGTACCCTCCGACGTCCCAAACAGAGAATTCATCCTTGGGGTACGATATTTTTCTTTGGGGCCTCTGGCAAGATTGGTTTCATCATGAATAATGACCCTATATCTTTATTTGTGGTCCTCTTCCAACCACTAACCCAAAGAAGCCCGATCAAGATAGCCGACCATTATCAGATCTTTTCTCCTGACTTCAAATGAAATCTATCCGTCATAATCGAAGATTACGTTAAAGAAGTTCCCTTATTCACCCTTTACACCCCGCAGAAGAAGCGGCTTTGTTCAAAAACCAGATTTCAACATTCTTAGACAGATTCAATATTGAACTTAAAGTGTACCTCAAGTAATTGCTTATCTTTTCCTGTGACCAAGACATGAAGCAGCCAATTAAGTGGATTTCTAGGGGACATAATAATGAGTGTGCCAAATTCTTGCAATTCCTCTATGATTAGTAGACACAGCACCATGTGATCCCCGTAAACCATCAAGGTGCAGAGTCCATACAAATGCACACATGGAACAACGCCTGGAAGTGGTTGGACCAGGTCCCCTGGGCTGGGTCCTGTGGCTCACACGCGAAATAAAGAACAAAAAACAAACCAGTACGAAAGCGGCTGTTCAAAAATAAAGAAGATTTTTTTTTATAGAAAAGAGAGAGAAAAACGTGGTGCAGTGGGGCCGCGCTCGTTGGATTTTTGATTTGGGGAAGGAGGGAGCATCGAGTGTTGGGAGGTTTCAAAGTGAAGGGTGGGGGGGTTGGGACGTAATTTTCATCCGTTCAAAATTTAACTTTTACGTTTATTTATAATAGGCGAAGGAGTTGGGGCATGTTTTCTTTTTCCTTCCCACTCTCCTCCTCGATTAATTTGAACGTAAGCTATTATTGTTGTCACGAATACTGCGTATAATAATTGCTGTGGGAGAGACGAGCGCAAGAAAATCGTGGAAACGCCTCCTTGCCTTGCTTGCTGGTGGTGCTGGTGGTGCTGTTGCTGCCACACTGCCGAAGACAAGCTCCTCGCCGAGATTTCCACCTTGGTATCTGGATAGCTTCTCTCACTCGTTACTCACTACTGTAGTAACAGTCCGTTTAGGTACGCAAATTGTCTTCTACGGTTGTCGTGTATACTCTCTCGTTTATTTGAGTGTGAGGAAAGCATTGCAAGAAGAGGAGCAACGCAGGCAAGGGGGTCACGTTGCTCGGAGCTCGAAGCAACCGAAACTACCTGGTTTTTGATGTGCAAGGTGAGTGCAATCTCTCTTTCTCCTTGTTTCTTTTTTCAGATTCGGGACTTCGTCTCCTAACTTCTTTCAGTCGCTGACATTCGTCTTTTGGTCTTTGTTTTTTTGCTGATTTGTTATACCGGTTTTGAATTTCATGATACAATAGGGTCATTGAAAGACTGAAGATTGGGCGTGGGTTCTCGAGATCTGGACTGTACACTGAGATCCTTTACGCTGAAGAAGACGCATCGTCTTTCCTTATAATCATCGGATTTTTTGGTTCCAATGTCTGCCTTGAAGAGCTTCTGTTGCTCCTATACATTTTGCGATTGCGATTGCTAGGGTTCTCTCTATTCACTTTGTTTTAATGCCAAAATGACTACTAAACGCGCCTACAAGCTACGTATCCTTTTCGTCTTCGTCCTCCTTTTTGGTTTCGGATTCAAATTCTCATTGTTGTTTAGGGTTCATTCTGCTCATGAATTTGCTCATACATTTCGTTGGTCTGCTGTATTTCGGCGGATCTCTTAGTTCGCTGTTTTACTTTTCTAAGGAACATCATTCTCTGTTTGTTCAATTGATCCTTGCATCCGAGTTTCTGTCTAGCTTTATCAGCATTAGTTATCCTTGACCACTTTCTGAAACAGAGGAATTTGTAGCACATTCTTCCGCCGTTAATTGCCTCAAGATTGGCAGGAAGTCGTCCAGGGTTCTAGTCACCGGAGGTGAGGATCACAAGGTCAATCTATGGGCTATTGGCAAACCTAACGCCATCCTGGTTGGTTGCTTCCTTACACTTTCCTACAACCCGTATAATTTTGTCCGCGCTTTCCTTACTTTTGTCGAAATATATTGTAAACTGCAATGTTTTCCTGACAAGTTTGGACATCTTTTTCATGTACACATCTTATCCCTTAGCTTATTATTATCATTAGGTGTTATGTTATTTGTTTTTACATATATAATTTCTATTCAAATCCGGACATACTTGCATCCATCACTTGACGTTTTGAGTTGTTCTATTCCAAATTGAATCTGAAATTCATGAATAAAGAGTGGCTTTTAACCTCCAACCATAGTGGTTTTATATAGATATTTCTCAGATAACCTCTACTTGAATGTTGGAATTAGCTTTCCATGCTAGAATACCATTTTAATATGTTAGAATTAATTACATTTCCGTTGCAATTTTAACTGGTAGTACTGAACATTACTGTTAAAATAAGTTTTTTCCCACTTACTTTCCTGGGCCTAGGATTCTTATGTTTATGATCTAATTTTCTTTGCCTTCATACCCAGAGTTTGTCTGGACATACAAGTGGAATTGATTCCGTAAGCTTTGATTCTTTAGAGGTGTTAGTTGCTGCAGGAGCTGCAAGTGGTACAATCAAGCTTTGGGATTTAGAAGAGGCAAAGAGTATGCTTTTATGGGTTTTCATTGGCCTACGCAGAGCATATCTATAATTCCATTTCTGTTTAACTGAATCCTCATTAAATCTCCTTAACTTGATTTTTTTGTGCAGTTGTTCGCACACTTACTGGTCACAGATCTAACTGCATATCTGTGGATTTTCATCCCTTTGGGGAGTTCTTTGCATCTGGCTCCTTAGACACCAATCTTAAGATATGGGATATCAGAAAGAAAGGGTGTATTCACACATACAAGGGCCACACTCGAGGGGTGAATGCAATCAGATTTACCCCAGATGGCCGTTGGGTTGTATCTGGTGGAGAGGACAACACTGTGAAGGTTAGAACCACTTTCCTCTTAGTTCAAGGTCTTTGTGGAATTTAACAAGCTTGACAAAATCTAAATTATTCTTTTCCGCTATTCATGTCTTCTGATGGAGAATGGAACAAAAAGGTTGCCCCCGCCCCTCCCCCTACCCCCCTCTCTTCCTTTGTTTCTTTGAAGACCCTTGTATCCAAGATACATTATTTTCTTGCACGCATTTTAGTGTGGCCTTGCGCCAGGGGGTGGGGTGGTATAGAGGGGGTGTTTGTTTGTTTGTTGTTGAGAGGAGCCTTAGAGTCCTCATAGTTTTCAATTACAGCATCTAGCAAATTCTGCTTCCAATCAGGTGAGTTGTTTAGTCCGTGGTTTTTGAAGTCTGGCATATGTTGCGTCGTAATGCATGGACTCTTCTACTTCATATCAATATTGGCCGTTGAGTTGGAGCCACTTGTATCTTAATTTTGGCATGTTCTTTGCAAGTGTTTGTGTTGCCTGGCAAGACACAAATGTGCAGACTTTATATGCCAAAGCTTTTGTCAACAGCAGGATCTGCTGCTGGAAAGCTGTTTGATAAAGGGCTAAACGTGGTTCATTTAGTAACATATTAGCATCTTCACTGTATAGAGAGATAAATACATACACGCATATATGTTCTTGTACATATCAGTTGTGTTTTATGTTGTTTTTGAGTTGACTTTACTATATGCGCTTTCTTAACAGTTGTGGGATCTGACCGCTGGAAAGCTTTTGCATGACTTCAAGTGTCATGATGGCCAGATTCAGTGCATAGATTTTCATCCACATGAGTTTTTGCTTGCAACGGGTTAGTTGATTTTTATTAGTATGTGACAATGTCAATGTCTCTGACTATGCCCCCCATTTTTTTACTTTTTCCCCTTGTATTAGTGTGGCTTATTTGTTTATTTACCTTTTTGCTGTTGATTTACTTATTGTCTATTCTTTTTCCGGAAAACATATATTATTGTTATTTATTTATCAAAAGCAGCTTTTATTCACAACATCAAAGCGTTGGAATTCTTTTGGTGGACCAAGAGACCACATCATACTACGTATGTGTTTTTAAAATCAAGTATCTTGAATGGGTCCATGGGTTCCTTGCCCATTTTGTATATTTCTATAGGTTGATGAATTATAACATGCTTGAGTTTTTTGGTTCTATTCTTAAAACTTCAAAATGTTTATTTGCGATTCTAGATGTGAAGAGATACCTCAAGCTTGTTTGGATGTGGCTTTAAAGAACCTTTGCCTATTAAAAGAAAAAAGAGAAAAAATAATGAGAATATATAAAAGCTTGAATTTGCTTTGAAGAAGTTGAGAATGAGCTCTTGACCAGGAACTAACAGCTTGTTAGGTTGAGGGATTATGAACTAACATTTGATCATCTTAGATGGTTTTATAGTTTTTAGTGATGCATACTCTAACTACTTATTTAAGTTATATACTTAAGAGATAATGTTCCAAAACTATCTTGTCATTTGTAAACAAAAATTCTAGTTAACCTAGAGACTTAGTGGTTTTTTACCTTTTTCTTTTTTCTGCACCCAGTTAATACTGACTTCAGGTAATTTTCTTTATTTTCACGCTTGTGTGCATGACCTAAGTCAAACAACATTTGTAATACTTTCAAAATGCTTCTGAATGATGTTTTTAGTTTTTTTCTTTTTCCTCACCCAGGTTCAGCTGATAGGACGGTCAAATTTTGGGACCTTGAAACCTTTGAGCTTATTGGTTCAGCTGGACCTGAGGTATTTCTATTCTTAATTTATTAGTGCTTGTAGATTTGAAGGTCCAAATTGATAATCTTAATGCCTTAAATCATCGTATGGGATAGTTTATCTGGGTGATTTATTCCTGGCTATTGCAGACAACTGGAGTTCGTTGTTTGACATTTAATCCTGATGGGAGGACTCTCTTATGCGGATTGCATGAAACTTTGAAGGTAGCAATAGTAATGGTTCCTCTTATTTTCAAAGGCGACGAACTAAGTTAGCAATAGTTTATTAATTATTTATTTTGCTGCATTCTAGGTTTTCTCGTGGGAACCAATCAGATCCCATGATTCTGTGGATGTGGGATGGTCTAGATTGTCAGATCTTAATGTTCATGAGGGAAAACTTCTTGGCTGCTCGTACAATCAGAGTTGTGTTGGAGTATGGGTTGTAGACATCTCGGTATTATTCTAATTATCTTCATTTTTACCTGTGAATGGGTCTTTTCTTATCTTTCAAGCACTGTATGTATTAAATCTTAATTTTCAACTGATCTGTTGCTTGCACATTCTTTCTCTTGCACAGCGCATAGAACCATATGCAATTAATACTATTACCAGATCAAATAGTCATTCAGAATCTAAATCTTCTTCAAGTGGGAATCTATCAGTAAACGATAGCACTGCTAAGGGCAGTTTGGGTCGGTTATCTGTTTCACAAAACTCAGATCCTTTAGTGAAGGAAACAAAATCTCTTGGAAGATTATCGGTTTCTCAAAGTTCAGATCCTATTAAGGATCCAAAGGTTTTGGCATGTAAGAACTAATAAATATTCCTTTTACTTAGTGCTTTCCAGTTACTGATTTGAGTTGACAATGCCTTTTGCATTCGCTTTTTGGAATTTTTATTGTTGGAATCTTGTAATTGTTATGAAACTTCTAATTATCTATAGGTTTTCTTACTGGCGGTTTTTGTTGTGGTTGAAGCCACAGGAAGTGTACCTGGTACTCCTCATAGGATCAGTTTGAATGCAAGTCCAAAAATAATTCCAGCTAATTCTACAGCAGCTCCTACTGGAACGGCTCCAAAGCGGAGTTCCACAAAGGCCCAGTCAACAGCTAGTGTTCCAATTGTTAACAAGTTGGATGTGATACCAGTGATTGTCCCAAGAACGAATGTGAGACCAGAACAAGCAGCTGAGTCCAGAAAAGAAGTTGGTGTAGTTGGAAGAACAACGATGTTCTCTCTGCCATCAAAAACAGCTGACTTCCGGAAGTTTCCCAATAGCAGAGATGAAGTGGACAAGCAAGTTGTCTCAGCCCCGCCTGAATCCACAAGCTCTAGGGCTGAATCGTGTAGTGGCACAGATAGGAATATATTTCCTGCAGTTAAAAGCTCGATCCAAGGAATATCTGCTGCTGACAAGAGCATGAAGGAGGACAGGTTTATTGGATCTGGCAAGCATGAAATGAATTCAACGATTGATCCAACTTCTAGCTACCACCATGAAACTTGTATGTTTTTAAATCTGTACAATCATAGCTTCAAATCATTTGATTTACAATTCATTTCTTGTTGCTTGCCTGTCAACATATGTTGCCTAACTATTTCTTTTGACTTTTTGCTTTGAGGCTTGACTTGTGTTCTACTTTTTGGCACTTGTCACGATTAGAAGTAAGAATCTTCTTTTGAAATTATTGTAACTTGGCCTGATAGCTGCCTTGAGGCTTTGATGGGAATGGCTAGGCAACTGGGAATATGTGGAGGATAGTTAAAAACTACAAATATATAGCCCCTTGTAAATGGAATTGATGGCACTTAGTCACATGATAATGGGCCCTAAAAGACTTATTCGAAAGCAAATCAAAAGGAAAATAGAATGTATTTAAACAGTCGAATAAGAAAACACCTGTTGGACTGGAAGCCAACAACTAGAGGGTGGGGGGCCTTGGAGATAAAATTGCATTTCTGCATTCGCTAATGGAGGGTTAATGGCATCTTTTTGACCATTAATTATAGCCTTGGTCCCAAGCCCCTCTGAAATGTCTTTCTGCTGTCAAAGTCTTTGGTTTATTGGATGATTAGTGACCCTCGCTGAGCATCATTTGGAACTGTCTTGTGTTTACATCTCACTCAAGATCAATTATGCACTTATTGCTTAAACTCTAAATTTTGATGTTCAGATGATACTCGGGGGCATAAGGCAAGCAGAGATACAAATTCTATGGAAAGTCAAAGAGGAGGTAAAATCTATTCTTCTAGTTGACATTTATCAGTGATCATATGAACTTGACTCATGTACTTTCTAAAAAATATTCAGGTAGAGCTCGCTCTCTAGCTGTGAATTGGGAGAAAAGAGAAAGACCTGCTACCTATGAGGGACCTACTTCCGGTGTTCCTCCTGGCACTGTGTCTGCAGCCAACATGCTTCCTTTTAATGCAGTATGAGTACTTTCAATTGTTTTCTACCTTTTCCTCTCCAACTCATCATCTTTTGTCTTTTTGAATCATGTCATAGTGATTGATATTGCTATAGTTTTATAGATCATGTCACATTATTGAACTTCTTGATTAGTGTCAGTTTACTAGTGGAAAAGAAATTAAGAAATTGTTTCATTTTTTCTACAATTGGAAATTATAATTCTGTTTTGCTTCTGTTAGGGCTACTATAATTACTTGGAAAAGTGCAATTCATATCTGAAATCATGATGACCTATCAAGTATGATGTATAGTTCAACGGTCTTTACAATTTTCCTTCTTATTCTTATTGATGGGTTTAGCATTTCAACTTCACATATTATGACTATGTTCCCAATATGCTGAATGACATACGTGATGTAGATGTAATTGTGTGTTGTCGTTGTTCAGTCCTTATTGTTGCTGCTTTGTCAACATCAGCGTCATGGGGATTCTATGATCTCAATTCAAAGATCATTGTATTCCACGTTAGGATGAAAATCTGAATTTCTTTGTTTTTCTTGCTGGAAATATCCATGTAGCAAGTTCTTTCCCTTTCCTATTGAAAATGCTTATTTTCTCTATCATAATTGCGTATGTGAATCCAGTTGGAAAGTGTCAGAAAAGAAGTTGGTGCATGTATTGTCCATTCATATTATTTGTCCCACTTAGAAAGGCTAAAAAATGTGGTATGAAAGTGATTGGTACATAGAGTATGTAACGAGATGGAGAACATGTATCAATATGATCAGCCTTGCAAATTTTCACTATTCCATTCATATTACTCAAAGCTCAGTGAGGGATTGGTAGCATGATATCTTAAACATAACTTGTAGATGATTTAGCTTTGGTGCTTTTATAGTTGCGCTCGGTACATCATTTGCTTACTGGCGCAATCTAATTTGTCTTTACAGTTTAAACATAGAGGATATCCTCCGTCACCAGAGAAAGAAACCGTGTCTGCTAGTGATGAGGATGCTATTGCAGATGTAATGGAGCAACATAATCAATTTGTCAGCTCTATGCAATCTCGTTCAGCCAAGCTACAGGTGATCTTAAGTGAAGTTTTGCTCATGGTCACTTGGATGTATCTGTTATTATTATTATATATAATTTATGTTCCATTATCAACATTTTTTTACCGGATACTGGATAAAGGAGGCTAATTTGTCCAGGAATTTCTTAATTTTAAGAAATTCCCCAAAATAAATAAGTAAAGCTTTTGGTATCATGGGTATCAAACTAAAATAGCCATCACCTGTAAACATTGACATGGGTTGATTGAGAAAAAGAAAGTTATATGGGTTTGCTGGAGGGTAAAAGATGCAAGAATAGAAGAGCATGATGGTAGGTTATGGTTAGTGGTCTTGGAGATTGGTATACTGATTTGTGTATAAATGCATACTTCTGCAATTTGGATATCCAGCCCACATACCATTAGAGAAACTTTTTTGTTGTCTGTTTGTTTTGTTTTGCATATATTTATATCTTTCGCATGTAATATGCAACATGGTTTTGTTCTCAGGTGCTTCTTAAGTTTATATGTATTAGACAAAATTTCGTTTAGTCCTTATATGCAACTTTAGTTTGCCAGAAGCAACAGTGGATTAATTTCCTAGAGGGTAAAAGTAATCTCTCCGTATATGTCATTGCATAGGTGACTTATGACTTCATGTTTTCTATTCTTTCTCCTTGATGGTTGTTACTGCCAGGGGTTTTCCACTGTCTGTTATCCTTGAAACAAACTTCTGATCATATAAATCCACTCAAATTATATTATTTTGTGCTCAGAATATCTTTCCGGAAGCTTTTCTTGTTAAAAGCCTCTCAATCTGTTGCTATATTCTATGGTAATACTGGCCTTGCACTAGAAGGTTGCACGTGCTGAACGATCTTGAAGCTATGACCCCTAACTTTCACCCCATTTTTGGGGTTAGGAACTCCAGTCGAGTCAAAGCTTATTGGCCTTGATAACATAGACCTCTTCTAATTCTTTATTACGAATTGGAAATGCTTTGGGTTTTTAGTTTTCTGTTATATCTTTTTGAGGAAGTTTTAGATTTGGCTTATGGTAATTATGTTTATTTGCATTGGAAAATTACTGAACCTCCTCATCTTATTATTTGCAGGTGGTTTATAGATATTGGGAAAGACGTGATGTTAAGGGGGTCATTGGTGCAATGGAGAAAATGGCTGATCATGCAGTAAGTAAAGTCTGCTTTATTGTCTCACTGCTATTTTCTTCTTTCCTTTGTGTTACATTGGATGTGGAGGGAAATCTTTTATGGCACCAATATCTGTAGTTATTTTATTTGTTCCTGATAACTATTAATTGTAGGTTGTTGCCGATGTAGTTAGCATTATGACAGACAAAATTGACATTGTCACACTGGATATTTGCGCTTGTCTTCTGCCACTTCTCACATGCCTTCTTGAAAGTGACATGGATAGGTAAGAGTTCTCTAGTTGTGTTTTGTTTCTGGTTTCTGATGTTTTCAATATCACTAGCAATTTTATACATGCCCACTATGCAGAACTGTCTGGTTTTTCAATTAGACTACCATACTATACTTGCATATATACAAAGCAAATGGTCAGAGTCTTGGTTTCGTGTAATCTCATGAAAGGATCAGATAATGTTACTATTTCTTGTTCAACATATTCTTGGGCATCCAATTTACTACTGGTTTTTTGTACCTGTTACAAGGATAGATCCAGTTCTTACTAGGAAACAATTCTTTTCCCTTCTCCTTTGAAGAGAACTTATAAGGAACCATTTTGTTAGCTTGGCATGCACTCACAATTTAAGGCTTTGTAGCTGACTTTTGTGAATCGCCATTTATGAGTTGATATTAAAATTGAAATGTTAAATTTCAATCTTGACTCTTGAAGTATCATTTACTATTAATATACACTTATGAGATAATTGGCAATTCCGTAGATGTCATTTTAATCAACACGTTTTGAATTCACAAACATAAAGAATCTAGTGAATAATTTTTTGTGCATTTCCAAGGCTAGAATAGAAGCATCTGCTGTAAAAGAGAGGAAATCTTTATTCAGTCACGAGATTAACTATTCTAACAAGATATCTAGTAGCAGTGACCAGTGAATTTAGTAAAGCCCTTTCATTCAGAGATTGGATTTGCGGTCAATACTTAGGTTTATTACTAAGAAGGCTAGCTTAGGATAATGGAGGATTTTGAGTTGAAACAACATGAGAAAACTAACAATAAAATTCATTAGATACTTTTTATGAATGTCAACTAAGTATCGTTAGTAAATTGCTCCCGGTTGTTCAATCATTTGATAACTAGAGTCATTCTTTGATAAATGATCACTATGAATCAGACTCAATAGAATTTGATCAATCCTTTTTTCTGTCATTAAGGTGGAGAACTGAACCAAGAATTCTCTTTCTTTATCATCAATTGAATCACTGTTCGAGATCCAGGATTCTATTTTTTCATCAATCCAATCACCGTTCACGTTTTTTCTTTTTCTTATCAATGAATAGATCTCTTTACTGGGAGTGTGAACATTATTCTGGGATCTTTTATGCTAATTGATACTTGTGTTTGTGTTTGGGTTTGGGTTTGGATTTGGATTTTGGGGTTTTATTTAGACTTGAAACAGATTTAACTGAAGTATGTTGAATCAAGTAGTAGTAGGATAATTAAATGAGAAAATTCATAAATCTTGGAATCTCGCCTGGAAGACTTTCAATTGAGTCTCACCATTAGAGGAAGGGAATAGCTGAAAACTTATTAACTCAGTTTTAATTGCTCTTACAATGCTTACTGGTATGTTGGCATACTCGCTGCAAAAGAAGAATCAATTCCTTCGGGGGAACTGCATTTTTATTCCCAACACAAAACTCCAATTGTAAAATGAAACATAAGAAGAATCAAAATTTGTTTAATTCATAATTAAACATCTTTGAAATTCGACACAACAATCAAATCAAAAAGACCAGAGTTCCCGTTAAACTAAAATATGATTTTTCTTTGTTGTCTTCTCCTTTGTTTGGGACCGGTCTGTCGCTGGTTGTCACTGTAGTCCCCAGTTTTACTTACCATCATAGACTGGAGTAGGATGATGCAAGTACTCACTGAAGCGTGGACACTAGATTGGGAAGGCCGTGTGAGAGCTAGTATCCAACCTGCAGTTGTTGGGCTCCGTATGTGGGTTACCTTTTCAATGATTCTCCATTGCTCCTTTTACATTCTGATATCTCACTGAACTGACTTTTAGTGTTCAATTTTCTAATCAATCCTGACTGATTGGGAACAAAATTTCTGTATCTAAAGATGACCCAGGAAAGACTTACCATGCTGTTGAATGAATAATTTATTCTTTTGGTTGAGTGGTTTTTGTCATCTTATTGATATATTTGCTTAAAACTAGATGGATGCATGTTATAACTGTTATAACTTGTAGAATTGTCTTCTAGACAACAGGGCAAAAAGGAGAAGCTGCTGTTTTCATTTTGTTGAGTTGAATACCCTTAATGTCCCCTTGTAGGGGGCAATCATCTATACTACTAGTCAATAACCTTAGATTTTGCAGTCTTTACTCTGGGAAAAAGCCACTGAATGGTTCCCCATGTTTCTTGCTTTTGTTCTTAAACTTTTACACGTTTAAGAGTGCCTAGTTCACATCTGCAATCAATCTTTGAGTTGCCAGTATTTAACTGTCTGAATATAATTAGGCATCTAAGCATCTCTTTGGACATGCTGCTTAAGTTGGTCAGAGTATTTGGTTCAGTTATCTATTCAGCAATATCCGCATCATCATCCGTTGGTGTAGATATTGAGGCAGAGAAAAGGTGCGTTTGGCTTAATCTACATGTTTCCTTTCTTCATTCTCCAGTATTAAGATGCTCAGCATTGTTTCTTCTATTGGAACCATAGGCTGGAGCGATGCAACTCATGCTTCATAGAGCTTGAAAAAGTCAAACGCTGCCTACCTGCCCTAACCAGGTGCCTAACATAATTTCTTTACTTTGCTTGACTGCTTTTTATATCATTATTTACTAATATGGGAGATACTATTTTTTGCATTTGGTTTCTTTCCTTTACCCATAGAAGAGGGGGATCGGTTTCGAAGTCTGCGCAGGAATTAAATCTTGCTCTCCAGGAAGTTTCATGAGAAGTACAGTATGGAAGTGCATATCTTTTTGGCCTCGCTTGAAAATCTTTTGTTGCGTTGGGGTTGTTACCGGCTCCTGAAGGCTGAAACCCGTGTTGATGCAACCCCCTAATACTTTGACACGGTCAAGTCTAGTCCTGGTGTTCTCCGCCGTACATGTACATTCATGTTAACTGGAGGCATTAACAACTTGCTAATTCTACTGCATATGATGCAACTGGGAGGCTTTTGTATACGCGACCATTCATGGTGCTTATTGCATAGCTTTGCCAATGGAGAGGATGCTTGGTTGAGAAGATGCTGTTATTTTTTACACTAACCCAATATCTCATTGAATTGTAACTTTGGATTTCGCTAGGTACTAATTAAATTTTTAAATTGTCTTCTAAAAGACTGACAGTGATGTAAGAGTTGTCCAAATGCCTTCCTGTGATTAGTGTTCTTAACTAGTTAATTTTCTGATATATCTTGCCCTTTATTTACCTTTGTCTCCCATGGTGAACAAGAAAATTAAGCGAATTCCACCATTCCCGTTTTCAAATTGGGGAGGGAGGTTGGGTGAAGTTCAGGGACACCGATTGTGTATATGCCTAATTGAAGAGGGGGTTTCAGGAGTGTAAGTTGGATATAGAAGTAAAGAAATTGTCCCCTACCATTCTTTAACAGGACAATCAAGGTACACCCTCTCATCTGCCTAAAAGACTTCGAAGGCTTAAAAGAAATGCCGCTGTACAGTGTCAAAGTGCATAAACCGTATATGATCCCAATTGATTTCAGATCTTGAAGTACTTATATCCGTACTCGGGGTTTGTCATTCCCTCTTCCCAGTCTCCCATGCAACGCCCGCCAAACACTATCTGTTGAATGCCTAAATAACTGCACCAAGAAAAAGACCAAAAGTGAGTAATTACTCAGGAGTCGGCCTTTTCTTCATGTAATCCTCTTCTTCATTGTGGCTTACTCTGAACTCAAAACCGTCAGGCAATTGAGGAGCACATCGATGGCGAAATAATCACAAGTACCAAGGTCTACCCTGTTATACATATATCTGAATTAGATCACTTACATGGAAGATGGTATGAACCGAAGTTAACACCAAAGCAACTAAGTTCTGAAGGTCATACCAAACACGACCCCAGTTGTCCTGAAACTCAACATCACTGATATCATGAAACGAAGATGGCATCACATCAAAACCCTTCTTTGCATCGTACAGGGGATTGTAGTCCATTGATGAATTTGCCAGCTGTCATCCATTTGAGATTAACATGTTTTCAATCTTTCTTCACAAAGCGACAGCTAAAACTTGGGGCATATGAGCTAATGATGAGGTAATGCAAGGCAAAGATAACACAAGGCCAACAATTTACTACATTATGCTAAAGGTAATAGGATAACAAGCTCAATTTAATTTCAAAGAATTCCTGCATACCACAAACCTCATGAATTGTAATCAGATCTTGCTTAGAAAACTAACAAGAAGAACAACTATACCCTGAATCATGCAGCAGGAACCCAACGCAGACAACCGTGTGATGTCAAAGTTGGACGTTAAAGACCAAAGCAAATAATAAGGCATAATTTTTTCAGTTAGCTCACTGGTTCTTTTTTCATTGAAAGCTATGCCAGGTTAGGTTGGCAAGAGAAGAGAAACCAGAAAATGAAGTCTTTAAGACTGGCCATTTTTTCCCCTCAATCTTTCAACAACCACATAGGCATTTTGTAATAAGATCAGAGACAAATGTCAAATTCGTTTTGTAAGTGATAAAAGTTCCATTATTTAACTAAGTATTACTCTAATAACTCCAAAACAACCCTTGTCTGTAAACTGTAGAACATTTTAGAAGCAACTAAGATCCATATGTATCAGGCAAGTACGTATGTGGAAAGCCTGTGGAAATAGCTATAGATAATTTGCTCAAGTAAGAATAACCCATGTAGATTCTGAACATCGTAAGTGGCTCATGGTTGATATTCATTGCTGATTCTTGAGTACCATCCAGCTTTTTTTATCAAAGAATCACGACTGAATACCATGAGGTTCCAAAAACGTATCCATGGCTTCCCAACCAAGCCCCAGGTCCAAATTGCCAATTAGGCTAACTTATTTCGGAATCCTTGATAAAGATGAAAATTCATAGATTCCACAGTATGAATGAGGGAATAAATATTATGATTACAAACACCTATACTCATATCAACAAAAGATTACAGAAATGTGAAACTGAACAAGAACAAAAGCTTGGCAATTTGTGAATATCAGAGCACAAAAAGCACCCAGAGACAAACAAAAGTTTGAAAATATAGCAAGTTAAAGTGACAGGAAATAACATGCAAAGAAATATAGCCAAACCTGCAGGTTAGCTGAATTAAAAGCACCCATCCGCCCCATAACATACCATGACTGAATTACCTGCATATCCTTCCTTAAATAAGTAGTTGTAGCATATGTAAAAATTGTTACACGAAAGCTAGAAACAAAGAGAACTGCAGATCCTTACATTTTTAACCACGTAAGTGGCAATGGACATAACCTAGTGAGAATGTTATTGCATAAGATACTTACACTACCAATAAGATCAACATCCCGATCAGATGGTGATCCATAAAATTCAAACCATATGAAGGAATCAAGAGGATTGAAGCTGTCAACCACCAAAAGAGGGTTAGAAAGAAATAGAGAGAAATAAAGGGGGGGAAAGGAAAAATATATGGCACCATATAAACATAGGTTGACTTAATTTACCCATTAATTATTCTGGAAAAGTCAACTGAAATGAATTATAAAAATCATTTATGCTTATAATTTTACTGAATGGAACTTCTCCTCTAATGTAGTTCTAAATGGCTAAGGAACAATATCCTGGTCATGATTAGTCTTCATCAATTTTGTAGTATAAGATCAGTTTAACAACATGGAATGTGTTTCAAGAGGGACTTGTTAACTTAAGTCTATGACATTTTTAAGTATCATGGAATGAAAAATAGGCATCACTGTCAATATGTAACAATGTTGACAGAGTATTATGCATTTAGATTGATAAGTCTATAACTTGTTTGGATTATTGCCTACTGGCTGATATAAGCTTGAATTATATCCCCACCAGATCCATAGAAAAACCACAAATGTGAAGCATATATCCGGGAAAGATGAATTGTCACTTAAAATTCAATTAATGAAAACACACTAAACACCTTATAGGAATCTCAAGATATATCCCAACTGAAGACATTTGCAAATATTTCCTTCCTCGTCATGTATGAAAACTTCTGGTTTACCTACTTTCAAAATTTATGTTTGGAAAGAATCAACTCTTATGGAAGAGAAATGGATGACAAAGAACAAGAGATATTCTAAGAATACAGAGTTAAACAAAAAGAGGTGGACTTAAAGGAAAAAGATAATTCAATAAACTGACAGAATCAACCAATAAAATACATATCTTCCATCTTTCAATTGAAATCTTGTTTTCTAAACCTTGATAGTGTAAGTCTTTTGGAGAAGTAAAGTCTAGCTTGCGCTTAACATCCATATTTTCTCAACATAGTAAATCAGATACGTGTAGTCACATGAGGTAAGACAGAGACAGAGACAGAGACGCGCGGAGAGAGAAAAGGAGCAGACAGGTATGTTTTAACTGAAGTAGCTTACTCTCTAAAGCTGACTTTGAAGGAAAGGATGGAACCCGTTTTTGATTTATTAAAGTCTCGACCCTTCTTCCGAACTCTTTCTTCCACCTGTAATGTATCCAGCACAGAAATCACATATTCTAATCACAGAAGCTTTATTCAGTAATCAGGCGTCATTATGGGTGGGGTTCTTTTTTTTCTTTTTTTTTCCCCCCCTCTTTCCCCCCCAAGTGGACAGAATTTCATATCCTGAAGTTGAGACGGTGAACATAAAAACCATACGCCCCAGAAGTCATTACATGCGTAGCTTAAGATCAAAACGGAGAACATATTCAATTGGGAGTGTGGGGAGAGCCTTTCACATAAGTCGCAGGCTCCTTTTAGTGAGATTTACTACACTAAGTTTGTTCACTGACCAACAAGACACGCCAACTTACAATAGACGATGAATACTATAAGTAACTGCTCACTAAAAGCAAGTAAATCTCAAAAGAAAGTTCACTTAAAGCCAGCTTTTGGAAAGCATCAGACTTCTAACTTAATTCTCTCCTTACATTTTTCTGAAATGCTGTATGAGAAGGATACAT
Source organism: Casuarina equisetifolia (assembly GCA_028551475.1). Taxonomy (NCBI): domain Eukaryota; kingdom Viridiplantae; phylum Streptophyta; class Magnoliopsida; order Fagales; family Casuarinaceae; genus Casuarina; species Casuarina equisetifolia. The sequence continues at coordinate 23,477,117 of CM052356.1, forward strand.
GCAGCTGTCAGACACTGATTAAAAGAAAAGAAAATTGACTTAATTTTCTGTATGAGGAATGTCGTAAGGTCGGCAGTAGTTGGTGATGATCAATCAGGGCAGCAAACAAGAAAGGTCTTACAGTTACCCTACACACTTAACCATACAAAGCACAAAAGCATAAACCATCCCTAGAAAGTTTATGACGGAGTAAGCATGGTGATTCTACAGGCTTGGTTTCTTGCAGAAGAGCTATGACAGTAGAGGATCGTGTTAAAAAGATCTACCCTGATAATATTGCATCGGATTACGGAATAGGGACTTGGGCAGATGAAATTATAAAGATGTCCCAATAATTTGTATGATATTGGAAGAAGAAGAAGAAGAAGAAGAAGAAGAAGGTCTTATCCATTTAAGAGGGAAGGGAAAAGAGAAGGAAGCGAACCTTTTTGCGCATGAGCTCGGGGTCGCCGACGCTATCACCGAGAACGGCGCGGAGCTCAGCATCGTCCTTGCAGGCGTTTTGTAGGACTCTGTTCCACTCATTCGCTCAGTCGAAAGCCAAAATAAAACATTTGGAAAAGGAAAAAGACAAAGAGTAGCTCATCACTTGGCCCAAGCAGGATAGCTATGAAGACGCTCTTGTTCGCGCTTCCTTTTCTCCTCTCGAATCTTGAGCAATCTGCGACCTCTGGCGCGGGTTCCAGTCATTATAACTTCTTCGCTGTTGCCCATATTAGTTTTACCATTTGAGCTGTCCTTTCTAAGAAATTTCTCAGACTCATTATCAGAAAGCGAAGCGGAGCAAATCTCTCTTCGTTTCATCATCATCTTCGCATCATTACAATCATTGTTCAAGCTGGCAGTACGAAAGATTGAATAGGGATCCATCTTTGACAAAGGATGAAACGAAGACAACATGGCAACGAACCTTTCAGAATTAGCCCACATTCGGTAGAGTCCTCTGCTTCCCTTCCCTCTTCTTCAAACAAAATCGCTCCTCATTACCTCTTACTTTTCTTGGCTGTTCTCCAGTATCTATCTTTCCGAGTAACTATGGAGGTCTCATTTTATCCAGTATCTTTGCGACAGACAGTTCAATCATCTACACTTTATATGTTGGGACTCATTTAACAAAAGGTCAAATTCAGGTTCCTTAACAATAACGAAATGATGAATGATAAATGTAATTTCAAAATTTTTTCTCTTAAAGCCAATCATAATATAATAATTAAAAAAAGGGACCATATGACTAATCTAAAACATTGACAATACAGAAAAGTTATTCCAATTAGATTAACATTAAATTACAGTTGTTCCGTATGTTGTGCTTCTCCTACCTTTGATCGCGGTGTTCAGGAATTCCATGCATCGACTTATATGCATTTGGGAAGTCGTACAACCAGCGGTGGTTGGACAACATGGGCGTTCTTATACCGTGGTGATATGTGAAGCAAAGAAACTACAAGGAGCACACCATCAAGGGTGTCACTGGATGAGCAACTGATGGTTTTCCTGGGTTGTGTGTTGCAGCATCCTTCTTATGTTTCAGTTAATAGTGTTGTCACTAATTTCTCCTTTCGTAGCACTGGGTCCTGCAAATCCAGGGTGAGGGTTTATGGAAAAAATATTTCTTGATCACTTGACCTCACTCGTCATTTGGGTGCATCTTCACTTGATGATACCCTGATCGCAAGTCTAACTTAGTGAAATAAGTGACTTCCTTTAATTCATCAATTAACTCCTCTACTGTGGGAATGAGAAATCGATTCTTGATAATTTGTTTGTTAAGGGCACGATAATTTACACAAAGTTTCTAAGACCCATCTTGTTTCTTAATTAATAAAACCGGTGAAGAATATGGGCTATTGCTTGGCTGGATGATCCCGTTATCTAATAATTCATTTACTATCCTTTCAAGTTCATTCTATCAACTCTTTTGATTTTTCATCTTTTGAATGGCTTGTTGTGGATATTAGAAATAGGGATCAATTTAGTTGATTCAAGATGGGATGTTAAACCCTAAATTTTATGGTTGGAATCTCATTAATTCATTACTAAGTTAGTTGGCTAAACAAGAGAGAAAGGGCTTGCTTTTGTATAAATAAAGAAGGCATTATTTGTTTGTACTCTTGACTGCACTGTTTAGTAGCCTTACTTCATTATAGGTGAATTATTTTTAGTAGATTATTATAGTTAGAACTATAGAAGTTAACAATCAAGTAAATGATCAATAATATTTTGTTCTACAAAAACATAAAGTGACCTATGTAGAAAAGGAAATGATATCATCCAAAGTATGGTGAACAAGAAAAATGACTTATGGAGATATCACTGAAGTCCATGCCTCTTCAATTAACTATGAACGGTTTAAAAATAATGATTTTTTGATATGTTGAGATGGTTTTCCTTTATAAATGAAAATGTCTTCTTTTTAAGGATTAATTTTTTTAAAAAATTATTTTTTAATATAATATTAGAATCTAAATTTAAGTAATATTTTCATCCTTCTTGGATAAACATTCATAAATTTCTTGTGCTTGGAACAAAAAATAAAATAAAATTAACAACATCAATAATTATCTCACATTATTAAAATCTTGACTTGGTACCTTACTAATATAGTATCTCTAATTTTTAAGAGAGGAGGATCATAAATTTTTTGCATTATTCCAGGGGTAATTCTCACCATATATGCATGCATGCGAAAAGGAACAGGAAAAGGAAAGCTTTGCTTTCTCCCTTTTGCCTTTTTATTTCCAAAAAATTTCCTTGCAATAAGACAGTCTAGATCTTAAAATCTCACTTTGTCATCAGGTAACTTGGCATCGAAAGATACAATCAAGGAGAGCCATGGCATCATGTACTTGAGGGAAAATTAATTTCATTAACATTAAGCAATTGGCTTCAACACGTACATTTTGCATGCATGAAAATCCACGGAGGCTGTCAAGTTTCCAACAAATCGTGTCTTCAACGTCTTGTGCTGCAAGAAGACAAGTGTGTTAGAGAGTATCTAAGTATACAGATGCCCCACAAGTGCAATGAAAGTGGTAGAAATTAAATGAAAACGAAGATATGTATATCGGAAGTACCTCCCAAAGATCTCTTGCTTCAACAACACTGCCTTCGGGAATTCCAATGTCATCCCAGTTGGCTGTAATTGAAGAGCGCAAAAAACTACGGTTGACTAGAAGCAAAGCTACTCTATAGCCTGAAAGTGGCCCTGCCCAAATCTGTTGCAAATGAAAACATAATCACATTTTGCATTTCTGACTGAAGAGAGCCAAAGCAGAGACGCATCAATAAGAGATTTTGGGCAACTTTACCTCAAGATCACCTTCACTCCTAACCTTTTTTGCTTGTACACCAAGAGAATCTGTTTTAAATCATTTAGGAAGTCCAATATTAGCACCATTAATGCATAGTATTTCCCTGATGGGAAGAATTCATTACAATGCCCAATTCTTGTGAGCTTACCTTGATTAACGGCAATGACCTCTTTATTGAAAACGATTTCCTTTGTCTCTTTTGTCATGTTCCTCAGATCGCAACCAAGGAGAAGGGGAGCCTGCAAAACCATGATATTTAAACAAACCGATGGCCAAAATATGCTTTCTTCTAAAACACAGCATCAAGAACGAGAACTGCCTACAATACCTTGGAAATAGCCCATATACTGAAGTGAACTATATATTCATCCTTTGTCATCCCTCCGTTTCCCACCTCAAGCATATCAGGGTCTATTGGAAATCAAGCAGAGAAATACAATAAGTTTCTAGGAAAAAAATACACTATATGCTAAATTCATATTTAATAGTAGCGTGCCATGGCTGTTGTAGGAGAATACTAACCATTCCAGCCACCCGGTCTGGCAAGCTGTGCGTATACTTCATTCATGTCTGCTCTGGAGACCATGCTGTGGAAGCACACCCCAAAAGAAATTAATGAGGATTTAAACCATCATTTAGAAACACAAACAGAAAAATGAATTTGATCTACCTCTCCCATGTATCCATGATGTCATTAGTAGTTCTCCAGCTATTTCCTACTTTAAACCCCCATTCAGCAGGATGCAAGTCTCCCCTAGTATAGAAAAACATACAAACAGATCAGACAAAGCAGTCGTCTTGGGAGTCAATTTTGATACTCTGATCAGAAATCATAGCCACAGAGATAGGAATACCATTCACAGAGCGAGAAAAAGATTGGGCGGCCTGCTTTCATCAGTGCTCGGGTCATGACTGGGTATCTAACAGAAGAAGAAACATTTTATACCCTTACATATCAGTGTTGGAACAAATATGTACAGAAAAAGGAAAAGGAAAGAAAAGAACGAGCAATAATTCATCCTTTACTTGTGAAATCAATGTTATTTTGATTATTCTACCTTACAGTTGGCTTCGTTCCGTCATTGTTACAGTTATCATACTTCAAATAATCAATACCCTGCAAAAGAGTTCATTCTCGGGATTGTGAACGACTATAATTTCATCAATCGAAGCTCCTACGAACAAAGTAAACATCAGAGTCCCATATGGCAACTAGATTTCCCACCCATGAAGCAAATGTTTTGGCATCTTTCTCCTCGTGCCCAAGTGAGCCAGGCATAGTTTTGCTACAAGTGAAATACCTGCAAAGTGGAGGTGAATGCATCCATTGTTTAGATATAGCACTGCAAGGGACTCTTGTTTATTGAACAATAACTAGGCAACAAATATCTGCGTTAGGGCTTAGGAGACTCATGTTACCCTGCATCTGAGTAGATTCCAAGCTTAAGACCCTTGCTGTGAACATAGTCTGCAAGAGCTTTGATGCCAGATGGAAATGTTGAGTTTTTAGGCACTAGATTACCCTGGAAAGTGAAATTCAAACTTAAGTATAATTATATCTTCTCCATTAAAGAGTTCCGAAAGCTTGTATTCTTTTTACTGCAATAAATTATACCTTTTTGTCACGAGCTATTTCAGCCCAGCAGTCATCTGGCAAAGAAGAAATAACAGTTCGGCTCAGCTTCTTGTTCCCACAGTGCTAAAGGAAAGTAAACATTCATAATAAAAGATAGACTATAAGACGTATGCCACATACCTATATTAACATAGGTATATCCAAGCTTTGAAAGACCAGTGGAGATCAGAGCATCAGCTGTCAAACCAGGGAAGCAATTGTTGTTATAAATCAACCTCACCCACTTTAAAAGAAGCATTTCACTGTTGTACAACTTCAAATCTGACAGAACTTCTTAAAAAATGAGATAGGAGAGAGAACTGAATTCCTCACCAGATGATGAAAATAAAAAGTAAACACTGAAGATGGAGAAAAGGGGTTCACGGTTAAAAGTTACAGGAGTCCGTAGAATTTGAGTAGAAAATTTACCTGTTTCTCTGATCATTTTCTCATCTATACTGCAGCCAAAGTGATTCCAACTGTTCCACCTTCACAAAAAGAAAACATATTAATCCCATATTTTTATTTGTTAAGCCTTTTATTTTGGCTTGTTCACCTAAACAAAGAGAGAGATCATAAATTGATTTTAACAATTACATGTTAATGCAAAAAGAGATCAAATGTGATCATAAGAGAACTGCAAATCTGGACAATCTTGTCCTGGTGAACTGTTTATTTTAATACAACAATACACCAATAGAAATTCAGATTTCAATTCTTATGATGCTACATGTAGATAGATAAGGACCGCAAAGGTTAATTAATCAGTGGCTGATTTGATCGCATCAGTACGTCCATAACAGATGGCCTTGATCTAATTAGAAATATGTGGGTTGAGTATACACCAGTTGGGTGCTTCTGGATACTAACAACCCCACATACTCAGCTCTACTATGCAGAAAGAGATGTGGATCTGATCTGATCAGCTTTGTCACATTTCCATTCATCTGTCACACCAAGCAATAGGAGCTAACGAAGAAATTACAGCAATCAAAGTAAGAGAAAGGAAAGACAGAGAGAAGCTTATATATATGTGATGCTGCAGTACCCCATGGGAGGAGTCAAGCCAAGTCCATTGGCAAGCATGCTCCGCCTGAGCTTCTCCTCGTAGTACTCGTACTTCCTATTCTTAGCCACCGACAGCCTTGCCGTCGTTTTAGAAAACGAGCATAACATCAACACCAACATCGAAGCAACCAAGACCACTCCCCTTCTCTCCATTCTCATTGCTTCTCTACGCTTCACCAACTATCTCTCTGCCACTCAACTAAACAAGCAGCAATGTTGGACGCATATACAGAACTAGCTCTAAAGGATAAAGCCTACTGACTCTGGCTTCTTGGGAGACCGGACTCACAGTGCCGATTTATAGTCAGAGACACTCTCTTGCTTGGTGTGATACCCAATTTACCCTTTTGCTTTCTCCGAAGTCGAGAACTTTGAGGCGTATGTTGGTCATCTGGTTTGGTCTTATTCTAATCCTTCACGAGGATCATGAACTATTATTAGATAAAGTAGAGCCGGGGGGATGAATGTACTGAAAACCCGATATGCAGGTGTAAAAAATCATTAACGTCTAGTAATGATGGATACGACTGTTAAGGTATAAAGATAGTAACAAGAGGCATTAGGATAACTACGATGTGAGCTGGTGGATAAGGCCTCCTGATAGGCGATCTATATGATCATCTGCATGTGTGATTGCCATATTCATTGTAGAAGGCCATTATTATGGGTAATCTGTACAAGGATTCAATTAATGACATGAAAAATACTTGAATTTTGGACGTAGACTTTAGCAGTGAACCTCTTTATGACAAACAGATTCGTTTTGCAAGTTCATTATTTAAAAAGGTTCGAGTTAATGACATTTACAACACTCGATTTCTTGATGTATATCTTATGTAGTTGTTCTTATCCTTTATTGACAACAAGATTCCTCGTGTAGGTAATCTGTCACTTTTCAGAACTATCATCCTCTCTGATAGTTCTTTCTTGTACTTCCAGGCAGTTCGATTGCGACAAGCTATAAGCTTAGGGAAAACACCGGTTGAAGCAGGGCGCTCGCGTACTCCAGAAACTGGATGAGATTGATTAATGTGATACTGACCTACCCAGATTAATTTATGTGGAAATTGATGTTCTAATTGGGTCCATAACTCTATTATACAAGCTCAATCCAGGCGAACCTGCATCCACAAAGAAGATGATGGCAGGCCGACCTGCATCCATTACAGTAGATGGAATGCTAGTATTGGAAACAATAATGTAGCTTTTCAGAGTAGGTACGTTCTGCAAATTAAGGGCGGTGAGAAAGGACCGTGACTGAAAGGCAGAGTTCAACTCGTCAATCCAACCATTTTTCTTTATAGGGACCAATAGGGACTACTCTTGTCATCTATTTCACTACTTTTTCTTAGACCCCAGAGTATAAAATTCGCAATGTATGGTTGTGAACAGAAGACTCCACGAACTTGACTTGGGTTCAGCTGAGTGATTCCGTCGATATGCGCATGGCATGGAGGAAGATTCCCAGTTACGTCTCGAAAACGAAAAGCAAAAGATAAACACAATAATTAATTTAGATTTGGGCAAGGCCAGAAAGAAAATGAAAGATTTCTCGACTGTTCCATCCACAAATCCAGACTTTTTTGGCGTTTCGTGTATTGCGAGTTATGTCGATTCAGAGAGAATTAATTCCGTTGAAAATAAGAGGAAGTTTGCCCATTTTGACTGGAGTATTAAGTGTTGAATGGCGAACGAGGAAGATTATTCAAAGATAATGTCTGACTAAATAAAAATGAAAATCGAAGACTTGTGGGCTGTTTCGTGGATTTCTGTTTGCTCTCTTGTCGCCTGTGTCGGTCCGCCTCGGTGATGCCCGATGAAGCCAATGATGGTCGGGCATGGAGAATCCCGGGGAAAAATAAACAAGGACGGCATGATTGAGACTGGAAGAATATGCCAAGGATAAAAGGGGTGAACCTTTTGACTCATGGTTGGATTAGGGAATGCTGGGCTAACCCCCTCATTCCTCTTTCATGCGAGAGCCATTCTCACTTGCTGACAACCTTCTCTTCCATCACCCCTCGTTGAGACTCTGACCTTTGTCCTGGAACCTACCTAATCAATCCCGTCCACGTCCTAACTCGCCCAACCTAACCTTCAACCAAGCGATGGGCTACGCTTCAGCCATTAGCAACTTCCATCACTTAAAACCGTCGTGAGGGTTGAGTCCTTGCCTAATGCTAGGATGCTTGTAGCTCAGTTGACGGGTCCAAACTCCCATCATTGATGTGTCAAATTTCCTTTGGATCGGGCTTTGGCAGGGGAAATTCTAAGAGACCCAATCTCATTACTCCTGAATTTCCTTTGTATCTTATGACGCAGGGGAAACATCAGACTGGCTATCGAGAAAAACTGATACCAGACTTGTTAAACACTTTCGATTATAGAGAGCTTTGGTGGCAGACCTAAATGTGATAATGTCACGTATGACAATAGGAAGTAAGTTATTTCTAGACGCATTTATCCATTTGCGACCAACACTATATATAGTACTTATGAGTGCCCATGACCAAGTTGGAAAATGATGAGTTCCCATGTAGCGGGAGATTCCAAAACGGGAACAGAGGAATAGCAGCATTAGATCTGCCTTAAATAATGCCGCTTATCTTAGGTTCTCCATATAAAGCCAATCATGCACTTGATTATGAAGTAAACTTTCTTTTCCGGGGAAAACAAAAGGCATGAAAAACTATCTTATGACGCAGGGAAAACAACAGCGAAATTATCTATTATATATAAAAGGCATGAAGAAAAACAAAACAGTTGAAAAACTAAAGGGTACAGGAACCCTGCAACATCACATTGAAAACTGGAATGAAAAATGGGATCCAATGTTACAAACATCATACTTAAGTCATCACATGCCGACATGTTAAAGGAAAGCCCCGACTCTTATTTCTACCAGGCCAGTTGCATAACATTAGCCGACCGTAAAAATAAAGCAATAAAAGGCTAGAGGTACCCTCCAACATAGCTCAAGAAAGAGGTGAATATGGCGCAAGCATAGATGAGAAAAAAGTGAAAAATACGTCGACTAGATGCCACACATAATCTGCATACCATATTACTTCACGATGCAGATCTTAATCACTGAAGCCACTCCAATACGATGGAGTGCCACCACCGCATCACCGGGATTGCACAATCCCTTCTGTGTTGCCGACTTCAGTGCAGCTTCCAAAATCTCCTCGGTGGATTCTGCATCAGTGGCCTTGGCAGATCCTTCGGCCAGTAGAGGAATCAAACCCCGGTATATCAGGCTATGCCTTGCCGGTGTCTCATCACTGCAGGTCCAATCAAATGAGTCTGTCGTCAAAACTGGAACAACTACTGACAGGATTGGAACAGCTGGGCGGTACTTGGCAACCAACTTGGCCGTGCTTCCTCCTCGTGTCAGCACAACAATGAGTTTCGCTCTGGCCTTGTTAGCAGTCCGAACAGCAGAAGATGCAAGACTCTCCAACGGGCTCATTGGAAGTGGAGTTGACCTAATCATCTCCTTAAAGACAGCCCCATAGTCAAGGGAAGACTCTGACTCGATGCAAATTCGAGCCATAATCTTCACGGCCAGTTCTGGGTAAGCCCCAGCTGCACTCTCCCCACTGAGCATGACACAGTCAGTTCCATCAAGGACAGCATTAGCCACATCAGTGGCTTCAGCACGAGTTGGTCTGGGAGACTTGATCATTGATTCAAGCATCTGAGTAGCAGTGACTACAGGCTTGCCCACAAGATTACACTTATATATCATCATTTTCTGAGCCAAGAAGATTTTCTCCACTGGAATCTCCATTCCGAGATCACCACGGGCAACCATGAAAGAGTCTGTCTCACGCAAGATCTCATCGAAGTTGATGACTCCCTCCTGGTTCTCAACCTGGAAAGAACCACGGCAGTCAAACAATCACGAACCAACCAACTAAAAGAAATGTGCTATATCAACTTGTAAAACTTGACCAGCTAAACAGAAAAATTAAGGTAACAACACTCAAACAAGCATAATAGTGGCGGCCACCATGTGTCTAAGCAAATTAGAAGTTTTCCAAAATCACATGCATATTGAAAGAATAGCTAGGATCACACACATAAACACCAAGGATCCAAGCATGAGTCTCCAAATGAGATGCCACATCAGCAAAGAATAGCTCGCTTCTTCCAAAAAATAAAAAACAGTAAGCATTTAATTTAAACATCAAGGATGTTATTTATGGGAATGATAGGGCAACTGGACATTGTGAGGGATAACAAACATACCTTCGACATCAATTGTATATTCTTGGAATGGGGCCCAAGAACCTTTCGGACATTAACGAGATCTGAACCTTTGCGTACAAATGACAGAGCAATCATATCAATTTTGTTGGGAACACCCCATTGCAGAATATCTTCCTTGTCTTTGTCCGTCAAAGTGGGAAGATCCACTACAATACCAGGGAGATTAACATTTTTCCTCTCACCGAGCATGGCAGTGTTCTCACAGCGGCATCTCACAGTCCCAGCACCTGGATCACAAGACAAGACAGTGAGGGTAATGGTTCCATCTGCACACAAGATGGTGTTTCCAGGCTTCAAGTCCACAGCAAGTTTTTTGTAGCTCATGCAGATCATATTCTCATCGCCCTTGATGGTGTAATCAGTGGATATGGTGATTTCCTGGCCTTCTTTAAGTTGAACAGGTTTTCCATCCTTAAGAAAACCAGTTCGAATCTCTGGTCCCTGCATTAACAAAGTGGAATGGAAACAGTCCGGTTATTGCTCAACAACAAGTTGAGAAAGTGTGAGAAAGCTACACTTATAAGTAGCAACACCAAATGAGAAATTAGGGTAGATACGTATGGAATTTTTACCAAATCTAAGACAACATCCAGTGTAGAAACAGAATAAGATGAGAGTTACAAACCTGGCAAGCCAGAAACATAAAAGCCAAGCATTCACAACCAGGATTGATCCAAAATGACACAAAGGACAAATGTATGATTGCTTTCATATCTACAAATCGAAATTTTGAAAACATTTTTAATTTTTAGTTCCATGTAAGATGCATAAAATGGAGCTGATTACAACCCAGCAACGGTATCAATGAGTCTTAGAATAATGATGAAGTTTTGATCGGAAATTCAAAAAACCGTCTGGCACATACCATGTTTTCAAACCTCATTACATATAGGAGGTATAGGACTTGCCACTGAACCATAGGTCAAATGGAACCTCCTCTTCTGCGGAGAGAAGAGTGGACATTGAAATTGCGGGTTTAGTACATGTGTGCAACTTATAAATGAAAAAGGAGAGAGAAATCACAGAAAGTGAGGGTCTTCCGTTCGCATTGAAGTCTTTCTCAAACAGTCCTGCAATTTTTCCTGTTAGAAAAGCGTTAACCAATTATAACTCCAAAGGTAGCTCTGTTTTCTAACCACTAATTCACAACATGACCGCATTATCACATTATCTCTAGATGGTGTGGACGGCCATATACGTGCATAAAGCAAGCATCAAATAGCTAAACTACCTATTGTCAGTTTTTCCTTTACGCGTTGGGGAGACTGCTTTCAAACCAATAATTTTTACCTCTTCATTAGCTTGGAATGAAGAGCATGGGGTTCGAAAGCTCTAAAGTTCATCAATTGCTTAACGAACAGCATAAAAAAGCACACAATCTTCAAAATCAATCGTTTAATCGAACACATGTAGAAAAAGCAGTATGAACACAAAGAGTTTCACATGCGGTTCTATCGATGTTTTGTGTCCTGGACTAACTCATAATTTTCTTTGGCAGAAGGAAATACTCTGTCCCTCAGAACTCTTAAGTCAACACACGATAACCATTGCAAATCATAATTTTGATAGTTTCACTCTATTTAAATAATCACAGTAACGGTAAATTTATGCTCCTCAGCAGCAGCTTCTTCCCCTCTCTTCCCGTTTCTTTAGTTTTTGGATAACTGCTTTTGATCTGTTGGCCGGAAATTGGAGAGTAAAGCATAAATATTTCATCAAGTATGATCTTTTCACGACACTTTGTAAAGTCTTGATAGGATTTGAGTGTCCCTAAATCTAAAAGCACGGTTTCAAACTTATGAAAGGTAAATAAGGAAACTCTTATACTTGTTATGTTAAGCTCAACGGGATATATTTAAACTGTTTGTCGCGTAATTCCTAGTCTTATTAGACTGTTTGACCTTTTTAAATTGACAAACAGACGATCTCAAGAAGGTATGATGGTATATGGTAATCCACATACATGGTACCATACCTTTACCAGGCAATTTGAGCATTATTGTGAGACAAACCGCTGAAGCTCAACCACATATCCTCCCAGAAAACGAGAACCCGAGAGATCAATCGATCAGTCAAAATTTAGAGCCCCAGCATCGCAAAGAAACACAAAGAGAGAAGAATAAGGTGAGAAAACAGAAGGCAAAGAGGAAGGGGGAAAACAAAGGACCTTGGTATCAAGCATGAGGGCGCAGAGAATCTGAGTGTTGTGCATGGCAACCCTAAGATTGTTGAGCGTCTCCTGATGGTACTCGTGAGTGCCATGCGAGAAATTGAAGCGGGCAACGTTCATCCCAGCCCTGAGAAGCTTCTCGAGCATGGACACTGACCTTGACGCCGGACCCAGCGTGCACACGATCTTCGTCTTCGGCACACGGCCATCGTTCGGAAGCTCCTTCAAGATCCCCTCTATGTCGATGTTCGCCATTTCTCAGTCAAAACCTTTCAGTACAAACTAGGAATTATGTTCCAGGAGAACGGAAATGGAAGAATATAAAGAGAAAGACGAGAGCAGGCGTCCAATGCTGGACTGTTACTTACCCCGCAGTCCCGGTACGCGCGTGCTTGTTACAGAAACCAACACAGATACACCTTTCCTTCTCGCGCAGCTGCCACCTACCTCGCACCAGATCTCTGTCTCCGAATATACATATACAAAATACCACAAGCCTGCGAGATCCCCCTTATAAGAGAGCGAGTAAAGCAGATGAAGTTAAAGCTGTGGGCACCGCTTCAGTTAACGGAAAAGCCGAGGAAGAAATGGAATATTACCGCATCATTCTTGTACTGCCTGCTTTTACCAATTGACTGCGAGGGAAGGAGAAAATTACCGATTATTAATAATTCGGAGAGGTATTAGTTGGGGAGTAGGAAGTAATTTAATATCCTCGGGGAAACGTCGGCCGTCGTCGTTTCGACTTCTCGATTCATGCCTTCCTTCTGTGTGCGCCCCCTCGTCGGATCTGTGGGTCGTTCTGCTGACTCTAACTCGTCTTTTTTTTTTTTCACTTTTTTGGTTGAAATTCTTTTCCCCCATCTTTCCTCCACATCCATTCATAAAAGTAGTATCTTAATCTGGGTTGGTTAAGAGTGGTCACGTCTCTATTAATTGATTTGAACATCATTAATGATCTTATAAATAATTCAGAGTTGAGCATCCACCTTTATTTTATAGTTTTATTCTTTTCTTTAATTATAATAATTGATGACGTAACGTATTTTATTCGTCCAAAGTCTATTGCGACCATATAATAGACACCAATGGGCAAAAACCTCGAGCTTGTCTAAACAAAGGGAATAACAGATAGTCATCTAGCTATGTTGCTCAATTGCCTGGGACCAGATGCAATGTTGGAGTGCTTGCTGCTGCTATGGATGCCGTGAACATAAATAAGCAAATGATTGGAGGATTTACACAAATGTTAAGAATGTCTTTTAAAGGAACATTGCTTTTCGATCATGTAAATGAAATTTCAACATCTTCCGTTAGAGCAGGGAGCTATGCCGTTGCTCTCACAGGCCCTGTGTCTCAGGTTGAGCCTACCTAAGCCCCATATTCGGATGCTACGATCATCGCTGGCAGAGGCCAGCATGTGGAGATTTCTGGGATTCCAACTCACGCAATTAACGGCGCCAGAATGTCCAGGCAGTGCCAGAAGGAGCTCCTCAGAATCTCTGTGCCATACATACACCTGCCACAAGAAGAACGTATCAGGTCACTTGATACATGGAGAGAATATGAAAGGGAACAAGCACTGATTAAAGATGCATGTCTAAGAAAGTTGAAAGAGATTTTGGCACAGACAGACGTGGCACAGCCAGATCATAACCGTGTTCATCAGATCAATGATTTCTGTTTCGTCTCTTTATGAAGAACGAGAAAAGTTTCAGCCTTCTCTATCCATAAAAATTTCAGGCTTCTTCTTTATATGATGATGATAGGACATTGAGATGCTTTGATGGAATCCTGTTTAAACAATATGTAGATAAACAAACAAATGATGAAAATCTACCCTAGCTGCATCCTTGAAGGTGTGGCAGTCTAGCACTTCCTTTATATATATATATATATATATATGATATAAATTGATGCGACTAAGACATCGTCCTTAGATCATGTATTTTCTTAGAATTATGATTCTACAATAATCTCGGTGAACAGAAAAATAAGCTCGGTCTCCACTCAAAGCTTACTTCCTAAAATGAACAAGTTAATGAAACAGAAATGCATAAGACGAAGCTGAGGTAAATTTAAAAAAAAAAAAAAAAGTCATCCAGTAACAACCTGTACCCTCATCAAATAACTTAAGATTACCTGTGAATCCTCACTGCCGCTGGCAATAAAAGTTTCCTCAAATCCACCTAAACAAGATCTAATGACAAATCGGGCACGCTTGTGACCTTTGTACTTAGCCATGATCTTCAGATCACCCTCAATACTCCAAAGATGAATTTCTTGGTTTATAAGATTGACAAGCAGGAATTTATTGTCCTTTGACAATGAGAAGGAAGTAATTACTTCATCTTCTTCAATCAGTCTCTCAAATTTTGCCTCCCTGTCAAGTAATAATATTGTGGTTTCCTTGCAAATGCTTATGATCCTTTTTCCATCGTCCGTTACAGCCATGTCTGATATCCTGAGTGTTCGCTGCCCTTTCCAGCATTCCACCTCTGTTCCATCCAAATCCCACAGGCAGATACTCTTGTCAGTCACACCAGAGAATATGCCTCTACCATCGGGAAACCATCCGCATGAAATAAGGCCAAAACCAGTTTTCTCATAAACATGGAGACATTCTCCAGAAGTGACATCCCAGCGTCTGATGACCTCCTCCACTCCACAGGAGAGGAGTTCTTGGTCATCTGGGCTCCATGAAACCATTAAAACAGGCTTCCTGTGACCAGTTAGTTTATGCTTCAAAACAACTTGATCGTCCTCCTTAACCTAAAAGGACGAAATTTCTCAATGCTTGAAAGGAGAATATTCTGAAATATGATATGCAATTTGTTGTACAACTTGGAAGATGATAATAGAGAATCTGAAATAAGAAGAATAGTTGGATAAAGATGTCTCTATAATATGTTCAAACATAGGCAGAATGATTGATACGTTCAACAGTAAGATGTCTCTACAAATCCTCCTTGTTGTCATTTCCATAGAACATCCGGCTGGCACAAAACATTATATTGAGAGAGAGAGAGAGAGAGAGAGAGAGAGAGAGAGATTGAACTTTCCAGAGCTCCCAAAGATTAAAAACTTAGGCTCCTTCCCCTACTAAGAACTTACAGTAATCACTTCAAAGAACAACTGCTGCCAAAATTGCAGCTCAATATCTAAAATGCATTGAGAGAGGAAGGAGGTTCTGTTTTCTGCCAGAGACTAAAAGCCAATGACCATTAAAAAAATATAAAATTACCTCCCATATAATTGCTGATTGATCTTTTGATGATGATGCCAAATACTTCCCATTGTGTGAAAATTCCAAAAACCAAACTTCATCAGTATGCGCTTGGAGTATCTGTAAGATTCAATAAGCAAAATTTTCAAATTGATGCTTCCAAGTAATGGTTGGTAAAGTTAAAACAGCAAATTTGCAGTTTATTTGAGACACACAAGACATTATACATCATAAACAAATTGCATAGACAGCCTAAATTCAATAAGTCACATAAAACTTCACCAATAAGGATAATGACTCATGATAACTGCTGTGATGGTAACAAATAGGTAATGATGATTTACTTGGCATCTTGTTAACTGACTCAGTGCAAGTTCAGATGCACTTGAAATTGAAACAACCATGCAAGATCAATGAAAAAATTGCTCTTATCAAGGTAAAGGTATACAAAACAGAAATAGAAGTTATACTACTATGTTATACAAACTTATACAAACAATTAAAAGCAAGAACCTTAAGCACACTCACCAGAAACATCTTGTAGAGACTAGGACTTCATTATCCATTACAGTAAAATTCCAACTGGCCTTTGTAAAATAGAGAATAAAAAGAAAAAGGAAAAAAGATACTCTTGGATTACAAAAGGTAATAAAACGGGTGAATAGCAATAGCAAGAAACTATAAAGTGCAATTTCATAATATCCCCATACAATCTCCACCGTCCTCAACAATATTTGGGTACTTAAAATGAGAATCTATATGGACCTTCAGTACTGAAATTCGAAGTCATTACTTTACCTATTCTCATGGGAAGAATTAGACTATGAACCTAAAAAGTAAATACTTGAAAATATAAACAATCGATGCTAATATCGTCAACTAAAGTTTCATCTTCATTTAGGTCATGTTGCACGGCAAAGGTATGGATGTCACTATCCACCATGCTTCTATGGATGTCCTTTCTCTATCATTGGCATTCTGTCAGACATGTACATCTCTACTTAAGCTCCATAATAATGCAAATAGAAGCCAACAGAAAGGTACAATTCTCCTACATGTGTAGTAACATAAGAGCACGCTGACACATATTGGCACACTGGCAGGAAAATAGAGTATCTCCACAGATACCAAACAAGATCAGAAGGAAAAAGCTCGGAAATTTCAACAAGTAAACCATCTCAACAAAGTCATCAACTGCGTTATCTTCACATCACAAACTATGCGATTGCTGTTTGATGCTCGATGAAGCAACTGGAGAAAAGCAGAAACAAAAAAGGGCAAAGAACCATAGACCCAGAAGATATTGTAACCTGAATTGTTTGAGAAGGAATCTGGCTTCTGCCGCATTGATGATCTGAGTACAAGGACAAATCACTATCCAAAGTGTTGTGAAATACACAAGTCTCTCGTTGAACATCAAGAGCCTGTTCAACGAGATGTTCTAATCTATTTTCAGGTGTCATGACTGCTGCAGGAAGCAACTTCTGTAGTTTCTCTAAAATCTTGGATCGTGATTTTGCAATCTCAGCATTTTGACTGGAAAGCCCAAGTAAGGCAAACTGCGAAGGAGAGATGATGCAGGCAGCAAGCTCATGAACTCGACCTGAGTTGATGCGAAGAGGGACAATCTCATTCCTCAGAGTTTCTAAAGCATCAGAAACTTTTTCCATTTTCAGAAGCTCAAGGAACTTCTGCTCCAACATCAGAAAGGAAGCTGACTTCAAAGTTCTTTCATCCAAAACAGCAATCGTTTGCAACGTGGCTATACCCTCATTCCACTTTCCGTCCTTCACCTGCTGAGTAAGTAAACTAACCACTGATGACTGCAATGGTATACCTGACTCTTCCTCTAAGAGAGCCCCACTCTTATCATATCCAAGTGAATACAATGCCCTCGTTATA
Organism: Casuarina equisetifolia; assembly: GCA_028551475.1. Taxonomy (NCBI): domain Eukaryota; kingdom Viridiplantae; phylum Streptophyta; class Magnoliopsida; order Fagales; family Casuarinaceae; genus Casuarina; species Casuarina equisetifolia. The sequence continues at coordinate 23,494,684 of CM052356.1, forward strand.
ATTTTGATGAATTCTGATCTTTTAATGACTCCTTTTGTGCCAATAGTTTCTTTATCCCCTTGGCAGGGTAGAGGCCTAGCCATCGAGTCTCCCAAGGAGCAAGCTACAAGCTGTGTAAGAGATGAATCTTCTGACAAGCTCTTTGATTCTCCCAATGGAACCTTTGCACGTTTCAGTGGGGGTTCATTGTCCTCAATACCTCCCATGAAATGCGAACTTAAGCCATATACATTCTACAAGTCATAGAGGAACAAACTTCAGAGGGAGGAAAATCTGAACTAATAAGAGATCTAATAAAAAAGGTTTAACAAAGCACAAGCAGACTAAAACCTTACACCATGATCGAAGAATAACGAAAACAAAGAAAAAAAATTTGCTGACACAACAAAATAAGATCAGAAAAATGATAAGCAATATTCTTTCCCTTACAACTAACTGCAATCAAATGCACAAAGCAGAAAATATCCTTATAAAGGAATTTTTTTTTGTAAACTTCAAACCCAGGTTCTTCTTTCACGAAATTGCAAGTCTCTACTGCAACGAGATATGGGCTTAGTCGGCTAATTATGGAATTCTATAAATAAAACTTTCACCATTTCAGTCATCATGACAAACGAGAAAAACAATGGCAATGGCGTTTGAACGCAGTTTCAAAACATGAATGCACTTATAATCAAAAAATAGGAACTGAAAATAACACCAATTAAAATTCCTATTACACAAAAAAGCACCCCAATCCCCAGCTGCCATATCCAACCAATGCTTAGGTGGATAGTGCTATACAAAAGTAACAAAAAATAACCAGAATTTGGCACCCTTTTCTGGCATGAATAAGAAAGACACAATTACGAAAGATCACGAAGTAGATAAGCAAATCCAAATAGCATAAAAGAAAATCTTAAAGGGGACAGTCTTAACATCGAAAAAGAGCTGTTCAAAATTGCAACAACTGCAGCAAGAATCAAACTAAAAAGCATCGGGAACAATTACGTTTACGACCAAACTAAAAGCAGCACAGACATGAACCCAAACCCAGGAACGAGGTAGAGGATTTCTCACCAGAAAGCATTACCCAGATAATACTTTCTTGATAATAACTATCTCAGTCCAGAGATTCCCCTAAAAGGACAAAGCCCCACAAAGCAAATTACGGGAGAAATCTAAGAAAAAAAGGATTTTCTACGGAGAGAATGCGTACAAAGAAAGAGAAGGAACAGCTTCAAGGAGACCAAAAGTTACCACCGAAAGTCATGTTATGTAGAAGAGTGATATGGATGGGTAGGCTATTCATATATTTAAATCTTATTTTAATTCTACTTTTGGCAGTTGGCAGCGAGGTGAAAGGAGGTTTCAAATACCAACACAACCCATGTGATGACTATGCAATGCAATTGTCTTTACGAGGTTGGATTACTTTGGGTTGAAGACGCTGAGTTCGCGCCTGTGTTTTCCCAAAACCCAATATTGCATTTAACAATTCTGCTAATCCAGGAGGCCCTCTTATCTTGCCGTGCAGGAAACCATCTCAGAAACCCAAACTGGAATAACCGAATATGCAATACATTTGTACAGAATCTATGGCGTTTTCTTGACCCCTTAAAACTCGTAGATGGCTTCCGTTACTTGGGCTCCTTCGTGTTGATTGACTTTTTTTTTTTTTTTCAATAAAGCATTTTTATCCCTGATATATTTTGCAGCAAATTTCAAACTTGGTCTTTGTGAGAAATTAGTTGGAGCACAAGCTCATGGTAGGTCGGTGACCTATGTGGGATTTCCACACGAGAGATCGAATCTCTCTTTCTTCTTGATAGATCTCACTAAAAACAATCTTTAAAAATAATAATAATAATAAATCACAATGAACTTATGAAAAACAATAAAGAAAAAAAATAAGAAATCATAATGAATTTAATAGACCTCACTAAAAATAATGTCAAGTAATAGATAGTTAAAATTCTACTTTTATATTTTAAGGTTTTTTTTTACAATTTATCTTCTATCTTTCAGAGTTATTCTATAATTTTTTTTTTTAAAAAAAGTTCTATCTTATCTTAAACTTTTTAGAAATTTTATTAAATAATAAAAAATATTTAATTAAGTGGTGTTCTTTAAACCAAACCTTGATTAGTAGTCCTACCAGTTATGGATCCAAATCCTCTCCTCCTTCTTTGGTGTGTTAAAAAAAATTAAATATTTATCTAATCTTTATTTTTGAAATTCTTATTTTATTTGCTTTTTCTAGACTTCATATCTTATAAATGGATTGATCATGATAAAATTTTGATAGAATTATACCAAAAGATTATTGGTTGTGTTCATGTAATAAATCTATTTGTCACATAAGCAACTGAACTAATGCTTCGCACAAATATTTTTTACAATTATTAATGAAATCTACGTATAAGAGTAATGAAACTACAACAATAGATAGAATACACTATTGGAAACTCTTTTTGGCCTTTCTTTATTTGGATATGCGGTTGTAGATTCAAATCATCTAACAACTTCTCATGAAAATCTATTGATTCAATCAACATACTAAGAATGCTGAACCAAAAAGCCAATAAAATCATCATTTGTTTTAGTCTGTGTCTTCTGCATCCAACCATCTTATTCAAATCTCGTATACACAATTATTTTTCCTTAGGTTTGAATCCACATATATTAACTTGAACTGAACTCAATAATTGTTAAAAAGGCTTGATGTGATTGAGACTCTAACCGTATCCTAATTCAAATAATTTTAAGACCCAAGTCGAGGGCTACCATAGATGTCAAACATACATAATCGAACCTTAAATGCAGACAATATATGCAGGGGGGCCACAGCGGTGCTGCAATGTCCATTGGGGGTCCATTCCAGTCCACCTTCAAGAACTCAAGGTCCTAGTCTTGCGTTACGGCTGTTCTGCTACTGAGAGATTCACTCACTACTACAGAATTAGGCCTGTTTCGAACTTGGAAACAAGTTCGGATTTTCCTGGGATTTTTTTTGTATAGATTGAACTGGCACATCAGGGAAGTAGTGCAATGGCATTCCATCAGCTGAACTACAGACCGAGATCAAACAAAGGTTTCCATGTCACATACTAGCCCATAGCTTTAACCCAATAACTTCCATTTCCGAGCATCTTGACATCTGAATAGCTAATACATATTCCTCATGATATTAGAAAAAGAGAAAGAAACCATCTCTGTTGTGAAACAAATGCAAATCAGCTTTATTCTTTTTGAAGCTGAAGCATTCCATAGATCGACGCATACTCCTGATTGACAGGTATAGGACATTCCTAAACAAACAAATTCACACATCGCTAAAACAATCCACATATCACAGAACTCATGTGCTCACCAAAACTTTCAAGTTCACAAACCCAGCAAAAACATAGCCGAAACATGAAACTAAGATTCCCTTAAGCTCATCCCAGTAGTGAAAACCCCTCATAGTCCTTTCTTAAAAGCTTCTACACTAAGTCGTCTCTGTATATTGAGGATATCGATTAAGAATCATGAGATGATTCCTCACTGGAATCTTCCAAATCTGAACTGTCAACCATCTTCTCGAGGGAATCCATATCCCCGGCTTCAGAGATTGTGTGTATCCTTAGTTTGTTAGCATCATCGCTGAGAGTAAAAGCGAATATTATCAGCACAACTAACAATGAGTTTGCAGTTTTAACTTAATCACAGAAAGGAAAGAGGCATACTCTGTAACCCCAAAAATTTCCTTGACAACCAAGGAGCTATCTCTCGAACAGAACTCCGGCAGCTGTCCCAGAGAGTCAAACAGAAGAACAATTAATTTAAGGCATTATATGCAGGGCGAGTCACAGATTAATATTTAAGTAACTTGGCAACCCTCCCCCACCCAGAAAAATAACCAAACAAAAAAGGAATAAAAGCTACAGATAAGAAATCAGAATTCATATCAAAGATATCTTGGTGATTCTCATTTTATTATACTCAAAGAGATGGTGTTAACCATGACAGTCATAGACAAAGTCTAGTGAATAAAACTATCCCATGAATTCTTCCATGCATGTCAGACATGCATTTTGCTTCATAAGGAACTAAATCCGGCATCTTTGAGATTAGCACCAAAATTGACACATATGTCATTCCTTGTACAGAAATCCAAACCATCTCTGATTAAGAAAGTTTTGAGGAGACGAATCAGACAGTTTAGCAGGCAGGCCTGCTTTCGAAGCCAAAACATGCAGAACTTACTTCTCTGCTTCACCATTTCAAGCAATACAAGAGCTTGAGGCAGGTTCAACAACTGGGATCTTGTTTGAAAACTTAAAGAGGAACAAAGACCAAAATCGTTTCAAGTGGGTTCTAGATGCTGCTCAACTAATTACAGGTATAAAATTTCATCGCATAACTTTAAAAAAAAAAATTGAAAGAAACAATACGAAGAGGAAAAGAATGTTACGATACTAACAAGCAGGAATTGTGCACTCATGACAACAAGCACTATAGCAGTCTGTAAAAGGTCTCAGCAACTCACCTCAGACAGATAGAAAACCTTTCCAAATAGGGCCTGAACAGCTAGCTTTCTCTTGAAACCTTTTTCTGAATAACCTGACATATCCATGACAACCGGACCTGAAAAATCATGGACAAGCCATAAGCATTGATATCATAGCATCAAAAGTGACGTGTTTCTCACTAAATTCTTATAATTGGAATATTCCTTTAGAAGGATAATTTAGCGAATTCAATTCACATCAAGTACACAGGGTGAATTAAAAAATAAAATAAAAATAAGAGTCCAGACACCTCTACACTAACAAGAGAGTGAGAGGACAGAAGAATAAACGAAGAATAACAATGAAAGGGAAGGAGCCTCAGTTTTCTGTAAAACAAAGGCATCCTTCCCTTGCGTTGCTGATTTACTAAAGCATTTCTATGGTCAGTGTGCTAACCGATGAAACCAGAAAAAAAGTCCACTAATAAAAAAGAAAATAAATAAAGGATTAATAAATCCAAACTTAGGACCTAGAGAAAGAATCTTATGAAAACGCAGAATAAGGTCTCCCAGCTGCATCATTGTCTCCTAACAAAATGGTTATATACTGTGAGGCAAAGAATGCTTACGAAGAAGGAAGAGGTCCTCTACCATAATATACACCAATTATTATAGTTGTTGCCCTGCAAATTATATTATATACGACTGTATGTCTCTGTGAATGCATGCGTAGAATATAACCAAATCTACCAGCTAAGGGAGGTTGGATATAGATGGGCCACTGAGAGAGGACCAGAAATAAAGAGGAAGTCATGACTGATCCAAGTCACAGAAGAAGCACATGCTGCCTCCGGATTGCGCACAGGGTAAGAATACCACCATAAAGCTCTCCAAAGAAACACTATTGCTATTTTATTTTATTTTATTCCTTCAAGATTCTATATTGGAAGTCCACGGCAGATCAGAAGCCCAAACGGCATGAGGACACTTCATTTTTCTTGGGGTGGCTTCTCAAGCCAAGATTGTTTACGCGGACATCAGAAAAAAGATATAATACAATCAATAACAGCGGCATCGCATGTGATCTAAAGGAAAAGGTTTCAGACTCTCCATTCCAGCAACTATGAGAGGAGGATAAAAGTTATAGCAGTACTCTTGAATCTAAAATGGGGCTAAAAAGTTTAACCTTCGGAGAGCATAACTTGTTCAGAAGCATCTCTTACTAACTTACTCTCCTACAGACAAGTAGAACTGAAAATAAGCCTCCACAGTAAATGGAAACTTAGGCACAATGAAGGCCGAGAGAGAAGGGGACGATCCCAGCCGAATCCTACATTTGATAATCCCGATCCTCACCCTTCATATACCCCTCAAACACGAAATGATATCTAGCCTTTTGCAATATGGGGTCTAAAAGATTTACCTTTATCTCTCACAATCCGTCTGGAAATTTCATTTAAAATCTCTGCAACCTGGGAGTCAGCCAACATAGAAGCTTTCCTAAGTTCAATCAAATTGACAACCAAGTCGGGGTTGAAGGGCTTCTCATTCAAAGCATACCGAATGTACTTCCGCAGAATTTCCTCCATCCCAAAACCAGTCTGGAAACGAATAGGGTAGTTGTAATAAAAAACCATACAGCTTTGAAGCATATGCAAATACAATATCTAGGAATGGAGAAAGGACATCATCAACCGGTGAATTCCACTTACCTTTTTTGCAAGCCCCTGAAGAGCATCGTCAAGTTTGAAGTTTTCTCTTCCCTCCTGAAAGAAGTCGTCAATTGATTTGCAAAGGATAGCATTTTTAGTGACCTGAAGGAAAACAACAAAACCCCATAATCAGGAACCCAGTGTACGATTGAGAAAAAATAAAAAGAAGAAGCATGTAACGAACACGAGAAATACGGACGGACTGACCAGTCTCCTGCGTTTTTCTTTAGGGGAAGTAAACTTCTTGACGGTCTTAACGAAAGCGATAACGAAGGTAAGGCCGGCATAGGCCAGAGGAAGAGCAAGAATCCAGGGCAAGGAGCTGGAGCCGACTCTAGGCCCAGGAATGGCTTGAGTGACGGAGCCAGTGAACTCGACCAGGTCCAACGCTTTCTCCTGAATCCAAGGCAATTCCTCTTCCTCCTCTATCACTTCTTCTCCTTCCTGCTGATCCGCTTTCCCCTGAACCGCCGGAACTGCACTCGAATCTTTATTTTTCGCCGCCCCCGTGCGAATTAAAGAGTAGCTTTTGAGTTGTGTGCGCAAACCAAGGATTGCAATTCCACATGAAGCAGAAGAGGAGTAAGAAAAAGATGATGATGATAAAGAAGAAGAGGAAGGGAAGGCCAATGTGGAAGACTTAGGGCGGGGAAGCAGTTGAAAAGCATAAGGAAGAGTACAAGAAGCAGAAGCAGCCGCCATAACCATGGCTATGGTTCTCGCTGCCCTGGCCGACGGCAGACAGCTTGTGAATCCTCAATTCCGGGGTATGCTAAGTTTACTCATTCGTATTCGTGGTACCACATCATAAATTTATTATCACGGTAAGTAAGGATATAATTACAATAAAATATTATAATTAGGGATTTTATGAAATTATAAAAGCATTATTTTCTTATTATAATGAGTTTTCATAGTAGTTCCTAATTAAGATTTTCATTTTCTCCTTTGTTGTTGTAGACATTTTTAATAGTATTTAACTAAGATTATTATGGTGTTAGTTTATAAATAAATGAAGTATCGAGAAGCTTAATAAATGAGTAAAAGGGTCCCATTAGGGACTAATTGTTAGAAAGAGTCCCTAGTTGATGAAAAAAATATCTATTAGACCCTTGTTTGATGAAAAAAAAAATATAAGAAAATTTAATTAAAAGTGACTCTAAATAATATAAAACGTTATATTGGTCCAAACCTCTTAACTTTGTTGTATTTATATATATGTTTACTTATGATTGTATGCTCAATACATATATAGATAATACAATCTTGTTGAAATTTTACAAGAAGTGTCAAAAGTGCCACTTGAAACCTTAATAGTTATAACATATTTTATAGAACAATAGAATAACACATCCCTTTGACAATGCTTCCTTAAAGTGTCATTAGTTGTTAGGACATCTATAGGGGAAGGCTATAAATAATCCACCATATTGGTATGTTTACTTGCTTTATATTTCTCAAGGAATAAGTCATGAATGCATTAGTTTTTTTGGAGTTACCATTCTTACTAGAAATTTGTCATCTCTTTTGACTCGTTGATGGTAGATCTTGAATGAAAAAAAGGCTTATGACTTCTTAACTGTATGGTATGTTAGTTTTGCTTATTCATATTTGTGGTACACATTGGAAATTTGTTGTCATGATTTCACTTGAATTTTACAAGGACAATGTTGCAGCTATAACATCTTTAATAAACTAACAATGAAGCAATGTGCTTGGTTTTTTAGTCTATTCCTTATAAAAAGATATGATCCCTATAAGGGGAAGTAGCGTTGATTATCGACTTTCATTTTTAATATAATTTTTAGTATGGATGTTCCCATTTGAGCCTCACTTATCTTTCTATTTGTTTAGGTGTTCCCATTTAAGCCTCATTCTTCCATTCATAAGAGTTTTTTCTATCATTTCTCACAAATCATGTTTCAAAATTCCTAATAGGATAACAAATATGTTAGGTCATTGACTAGATCCATGGAGTTATATTTACAAGGAAACTAAGGAGATGATATTAATTGGCAACAATTGGTATTTTGATAACTAATGAGTTGTTAGATGAATTCCATAAGGCACAATACTTTTCCAAGTTAGATCTACGGTCAGGTTACCATCAAGTATGGATAAGAAAGAAGGATACCGAGAAAATAGCTTTTAGGATACATCATGGCCATTATGAGTTTTTGTTTATGCCTTTTGACTTCATTAATGGACTAGCAAATATTTCAGTTAATAATGAATGTGGTGTTCTTGGATTACTTGAGAAAGATAATATTGGTGTTTTTTATGATATTCTAATTTATAGTTAGAGTTAAAATGATCATCTGTAGCATGTTTGATTATTTTTGAATATTTTAAAGAAGCACCAATTATACATAAAGTCCAAATGTACATAATTGAGGTTTTTAGGGTACATTGTGAGCTTTAATGGGATAGTAGTAGGCAATGACTAATTCCAAAATTTGTTAAAGCCCTTAAAGGATTCTTAGGAATAGTAAAATAATACCAAAGGTTCATCAATGGGTTTTGTAAGATTTTTGAACCTTTAACTAATCTTCTTAAAAAAGATGCTTTTGTGTGGTTTATGGATGCATAACGGGCCTTTGATCATTTGAAACAAGTCATGACAACTGTACCAATCTTGGCATTACCAATTTTTTCCCAACTTTTTATGCTAGAGTGTGATGCATTAGAAATTGGAATGGGTGTTGTATAGTCACAAGGAAGGCATCTAATAGCTTATTTCAAAAGGCTCTTACATGACAATCATCTAAAGCTTTCTACTTATGAAAAGGAAATGCTTGCTATCATAATGGTAATACAAAAGTGGAGGCATTACTTATTGGGAAGTGGGTTTGTCATTGAAACTTATTATAATAGCCTTAAACACATCTAAGATTAGCATATTGTGACTTTGACGTAGCAAAAATGGTTACCTAAGTTGATGGGTTAGACTCTGTAGTAGAATATAAAAAAAGAGTAGCTAAAGTGGTGGTAAAGGGATTGTTTAGAAGATTTAGGGAAGTGAAGCCTGAAAGTGAAGACAACAGTTGTATAATTATATCCAAGCTTGTTCCCTTATGGTTAGATGTGATACAAAAGGAGTTAAAGGAGCATCTTGAGCTACAAGAGCTACAAGAGCTAATTCGACAATCTTTTCAAGAGGGAATCGTCCAATTGAAAGGGCATATTTATTTGCCTTTAAAATCTTCCCTTATTCCTACCATTGTCATTAAAATGCACAACAACATGCACAAAGGGATGGAAAAAATGTTAAAAAGATTTAAGTAGTTTTTTATTGGAAAGATATGAAGCAAGTGATTGATAGAATAATTTGTGAATGTATAATATGTCAACAGAATATAGGGAAAAACATGAAGCAAAGGGGGATGTCCTTAAGTTGTATGGCATGTCAAGGACCATTGTGAGTGATGTTTATGGTGATGGATTGGTTGTTTATATTTGCACACATTATTCCCTTGATGCACCATTTTATTGCTATTTTCACAACTCAAGCATTATTTGATAATGTTTTTAAGTTGTATGGCATGCCTAAGACCATTGGATGTGATCAAGACCTTTTATTCACTAGTGGCTTCTAGAAAGAATTGTTTTGACTACAAGGCACAAGTTTTAATTTCTCTTCTTCCTATCATCCACAAATTGATAAACATACAAAAATAGTTGATAGAACTTTAGAGATGTACCAACAGTGCTTTGTAAAATAACAACCTAAAGATTGGAGTAAGTGGATTACTTGGGCTTAATATAGTTACAATACCAACTAGCATAGTTTTACGTTGTATACTCCATATGAGGTAGTTTATGGGCCATGGGTGCCTACCCTACTATCTTATGTGAAGGGAGAAGCCAAGGTAGCATCAATGGAGAATATATTAAAAGAAATGGACATGTTTTTGTAGCAAATCAAGAGAATCTAAAGGTGGCCTAGGATAGAATGAAAAAACAACATGATAGGAAGAGAAGAGAACTTCAATTTGATGTAAGTGGTTAACTTTGGGTAAGGGTACCACTTTATCGACAAATTTTAGTTTCTCATAAAAAGGGATAGCAAGTTGAAGCTAAGATTCCGAGGGCCTTACAAAATTTTTAAAAGGATTAACACCATGGTTTACGAATTAGACTTGTTTGCAAGATCCAAAATACATCATGTGTTTCATATCTATAAGCAGTGCTGGAGACAAGAAGGAAAGTAGAAAAAAAGGAGCTACTAGTGCATTGGGCTAGAAAAGCACATGTTGATGCAACTTAGGAAGAAGTGGAAGCATTCAAGGTTAGATTTCCAGAATTTCCTTTAGATTGAATTTTGTGATTTGGCAATTTTACTTTTTTTTTATTACTATTTAATTTTTTGTTGGACTACCTTGAGGATAAGGCTTTCATTAAGGGCGAGGGGATGTTTTGGGTTTGGGCCCATGGGTTAAGCCTAAAGTTTATTAAGTTGAGTTAGTCTAGGGTTTCTTAATCTCTTCCTTATAAAAAGATATGATCCCCACGAGGGGAAGCAAAGTTGATTGTCGGCTTTGGTTTTTAATATAGTTTCTAATTTGAGTGTTTTAAAACCTCCAACAAAATAACAAATATGTTGGGCCATTGACTAGATTCATGGCGTCACGTTTATGAGGAAACCAGACGATACCAACCAGCAACACTCTTTTACTTTTTCAATTCTTGATTCTTTCTAATTGCAACTCCACCAAAACCTTTTAAATCCAAGTTGTAACCTTTCAATCTCTCTTCAAAAGGGCAAAAAGAACAACCGAGCAACACAAAAAAAGCCTCTAGCAGCCAAAAGATTTCCTATTATAAGATAAGATGTTGGTATGAGACCTCTACATCAGAAAAAGTGCAGGTGCATCTTCTATCTGGAAAAAGGATTTGTACATAATTTGTCACCTCTCTTAAGATTGGAAGCTTATTTAGCCTTGTGGAAATGCATACTCCATCAGAAGGAATATCACAGCCATATCTTCCCCATCACTTTGATCTTTCTCGGTATGCTTATTTAGATCTCCATGTGGGAAAATTCACATTCGGATGTGAAAATTGAACACAAAAAGATGTGTATATAATGTGTACATAATGTGTAGATAATGTGTAGATAATGTGTAGATAATGTGTTTATAATGTGTATATAATGCGTATATAATGATTATGGCATCTTTTTTCTCAAGAAAATTGAACACAACAAGAAAAAAAAATTATCGTCTTTGTTTTTGACAATGAGAAGTCTTTTGTGTTCACGAAGAAGATTCAAACAAATCTAATTTTTATCTCAAATATCAGGTGTCGTAAAGGGAAGGGAAAGACAAATTGGTGCTCTTAGAGCTTGAATTTCCAACCTGTGGACCACACGGGGGGAATGATTTTGTACTACGGGGTTGGTTCTTCCTCTTTCTGGACTTCGTCCTCTCCTAAATTGTCCTTAGAAAAGGCATTGGGGTTAGCTTTGATACAATTTTGCAACGCCACAAACGGGTGTACACAGTCAGAGCCCTTCAAAAGAAGAAAACTTCCACAGATTAATCCTATTTCAGTACTATCAGAATTGCCAACAAACCACAGACATATTAGCAATACAATCCAAGACGGTGCCATTCCTGGATTGGAAAGGAAGCAAGTGAAAATCCAAGAAAGAAGGACCTCATAGCCTAGTGGAATTACTGAACAAACCCCGAGTACAGATACTATCGGCTTAATACCTACCATTTTTTGCTATCTCTTCATAACCGCACTATTTCCCATATAAAAGAACCTAGATTGTGAAATGCCTACTTCAACTTCCATGCAACATGTTCAGGTGTCATCCTTTCTAAGGGGAATCTTTTTTCACACATCGAAGTGCCTCAGCTAGTTGTATGTCAATAAACAAGCAAAACAAGAATATTGGAAGAAAACTCTCGTCCAATAACTAGTTTATAGTTAGGAAGAGAATCCATATTCATATATTACTTAAAAACTACATCTATCTCATATGAGACTTTTAGCTTTAACATTCCGCTATGCATAGAGTATACGTAATAAATTCAAGTTAAATGAGAATTACACAAATTAACATTAGTTCTAATATTATGTTAGAAATTCCATTTTTATCTAAAATCAAGTTGTGCAGAAAAATCTTTTCTCCATATTTAGAGAATTTCTAAGTATAATGAAGCAATGTGGATTTTGTCACACTATTTTGACACTCCTCTCATCTCAAATATAAAAAACATACACTTCCATGAAATCTTTAAACAAAGGAGTATACACTTGAAGTTACACTCTAATACCATGTTATAAAATTTAAAATCTAGCCCAAAAGCTAACTCACCATAAGAAAAAAAAATAAATATAAGTTTAAACATTACTTAAAATTCGCATCTTTGGATGTAAAACAAATATGATTGCGATATACAGAAATGTTCACGAAAAAGCAATGCCCCACCGCTCTACTAAGTTGAATCACCTGGATTAAGTTATACGTACCTTTTCCTCCGCGGAACTCTTGAAGAAACAAAGGAAAGACTCCACGAATTGGACACCACATGGACCACTACGCAGGTCGGCCATGCAAGGGCATTCTAATGCTTTCCGAGCCTTCGCATCAAGAGACTGAAAAAATGGAAAATCTTAAGCATTTTGCATTCACTTTGGCGGTGGAAAATGAAGAAAAATCTTAAAAACAGACCAACCTCATTCTCATCGTCCCCGTAGGTAGCAGCTTCTGCAACGCGAAACAATTCAGGAACGTTAGCTATTGCATAGATTTATGCTACATCCAATTTCTAAAATCCGACCATGATAAATCCCCATGGCAGCTTATACTTGAGAACGTTTCGCAAATCACCACAAAGGTTTGCACACGTATATAGCTAGAGAGGCAGACAAAAGGCAGACGGAGAAAGTGACGTACCGGCAACAAGGGACTCCATGGATGAGGAGTAGGTAGCTCGAGGATCGGCTGTTGCCACAGAGGATGAGTGCTCCGCTTGCCCAACTGCTGGTGCTACCGGTGCTTCCATGAACTATTTGGAAAAAGGAATTGTATTTCTGTACTGAAACTTAAGGACGTTAGATCTATTTATACTATAAAAATATATATTCATAAAAGGAAAAGATTTCCTATAAACCTATTTTCCAAAGGATTAGGAGTTCTTATAAACCTATTTCCCAAAGGATTACGATTTCTTATAAAACTACTTTCTAAGTATAAAGATTCCCGCTATATATGAAAATAATTATTAAAAAAACAAAAATTGAGGAAAAAAATTGTATTTTTGTATGTAGACCTAACGATATTAACTTTATTTATAATACAAAGATGTATATTGGTAAAAGAAAAATACTTCTTATAAATATATATTTTTTAAAAATTAAATTTCTTATAAACCTATTTTTTAAAATATAAGAATTCTCAATATGTATAAAAATAATTATAATTACACTATATTTTTAACAAAGGCCTTTCATGTTTGATTTGCAAGCGTAGCAACACGTGACAAGCTATGGAGGGATCCATTAGATGGACTTGGCCGCAGCGAGCCTAACTAATACTTGTGTGTCACATATGACATCAGACACTGTTGAATAACGAAAGAGAAATAGAAAACAAGGATTAGGTTTTGCTGGAAAAGTTGCCCGGCTACTTTGAGCACTTGATTCTTACTACCATCATTGTTTATTTACACTCAAATTTAAAAGAAAAAACTAATGGGCTTGTCATTTAATTAACGGACTAATAAAACACAATACTATCATACATTTTAACACTCCTTCTCAAGTTGGAGATTTGTATAAAACGATTAAGAAAGACATGGTCTAATATAGGATAACGGCTATTTGACCCTATGGAGGTGGTCAAACATATATAGTTGGTGGTCTAAATGGGAAGATGTGTAAGTTGTGATAATTGCCAAATAACTAGTGATGGTTGTACTGGAAAAGGTTCCATAAGTGGTTCAAAGGGTTGACTTGATGTTATAGGTTTATGAGGATCAATAGGTTGAGAATGTGTACCTAAATGTGGTGTGTTCACCTTTGGAGAGGGCTTCAAGGGCATTTCTTGAGGTAGGGTTTGTGACGTATCTGGAGGGGGCTCTGGTGGAGTAAGCATCAGATCACATGACTGGGTGATGTCTGGGTGATGTCTGGGACCAAAGCAACTTGACCCAAGGGTGAATCACGAGAAGATTCTATAGACTGACTCGAAGAGAATGGAAAATCATATTTATAAAAAATGACATCACGACTTACAAACAATTTTCCATTAGCTGGATCATAAACTTTGTAACCCTTTTGCATAGAAGGGTAACTAAGAAACACATATGGTATGACCCTTAGCGAGAATTTATCTGTAGGGCATAAATTTGTAGCATAACATTTGCATCCAAAGACTCACATATGATCTAATGAAGGGACTCTCCCATGCAATATCTCAAAAGGAGATCGATTCCCAAGCATGGCACTAGGTAATTGATTGATAATATGGGTAGCTGTTAAAATTGCAATCTCCTAAAAAATGTGCAAGGATGTGAACTTGAAACTTCAAAGCTTGTGCAACATCCAATAAGTGATGATGCTTGCATTCTATTATCTCATTTTTTTTTGGGAGTATACATGTAAGAACTCTCATGGTATATTCCATGAGACATAAAAAAAAAGAACACGCAGTGGAAAATTTTTTCGTACCATTATCAAAACAAATGTGTTTGACTAAGGCACCATGTTGGGTTTGAACCATAACAATAAAAGATTGAATAATGGAAAATACTTGATCTTTAAAATGTAAAGAAAAGGTCTAAGTCATGCATGAGAAATCATCAACAATGATAAAAAAATAGCATGACTTATTGTGATTAGGTTCCCTATAGGGTCCCTACAAATCCATATGCACAAGGTAAAAAACAACATTGCTAAATGTTTGATGTTGTGGGTAAACAGATCAAGTTTGTTTTGCCAATGGACATGTAGAACAAGAAAAAACTTCAGGACATTCTATACACTTCCCATGTGTGTAATAACATTTTTAAGAGTTATGTCTTAAACATCTATGCCATAGAATATAACTAGCATTAATGTTGTCATTAGATGAACTATTCACATTCACACAAGACAAAAGTGAATGAATAGTATGCAAGATGTTTGTAATGCAAAAAGATAGTTCATGAAGAGTAGATTGTAAAAAATAAAGCCTTTTCACTGCTTTACCCAGTCCAATTACCTGCCCAGTCGTATGATTCTAAAAAATACAAAAATTGTCCAAGAATATAACAATGCAATTGCAATTAGAGATAATTCTTTTAACTGAAAATAGGTTAAATTTCAAACGAGGTATAAAAAGGACAAAAGTTAAATGTATTAATTTTATGGGTTGTGCGTGTCCAATTTGAATGGCATAAACAAAAGTATCATAAGGCAACTTAATAGGTAATGATTGTGGTGCACATGGATAATGAGAATGTAAAGATTTTAAATTGCATGTGACATGGTCACTTGCACTTGAATCTATGATCCAAGGATGATTGTAATGTGATTAAAGCATCATACCTTTATAATTTCTCAATGATTAGGATGCTAAGCTACTTTGGAGTTGATTGAGGTTAAGTGAAGCACCTAGAAATTATGGCCTTGCCATATGGAGTGAACTATGTGGAACTAGAATGGGCTCACTTGCTCTTGAGTAATAGATTAAAGGAACTTGTGGGCTAAAAAACTATTGGATTGGTGGCTGGTAAGGAAAGTCTGGGCCCAGTTGTTGTTGCACATTAAAGCCCATAAAAGGCCCCACACTTGGAAGAATAGGTTGTTGTTCCATGTCCAAAAAGAAATGATGCCCGCTCATATAATCCATGCCCATAACAGTAGAACACATTTTGCAATTCATGCAACCAACAAAACAAGTTAAGTGCCCGAAAAAGAAAACAAGTTGCTTGCCCGAAAAGAGATGCAACCAATAAAGGAAGTGGTTGCCCAAGGAGAGAGCAAGTTTAGACTTTTGGAAAAGTCCAAAAACAAAGTCTTCTTTTCAGCGTTGCGGGAAATTTATGGGTGATGCCAAAAATCACCACAGATAATGTCAGAAAAAATTCTACAGTACATCCGCCAAAGAAATGATAGGCAAGTTTATTAGAACAACAAATATGTTGGTAATACTACTAAAGGCAACCTAAAAAAAAGGGGTGATAGCCGAAGGCAACATAGTCGAACAAAGGTCTGTTAGTAACAGCTAAAGACAGCTAGAAAGGGGAAAAGAAACAAATACAACGGTTGACGGCAACAAAGTTAAATAAGATGATTTCAGCCCAGGAAATGGAAAAAACAACTTATCCCATAACTTGTTTTGCAATACCATGTTGAATAACGAAAAAGAAATAGAAAACAAGGATTAGGTTTTGCTGGGAAAGTTGCCGGCTACTCTGTGCACTTGACTTTTACTACCATCATTATTTCTTTACACTCATATTTAAAGGAAAAAACTAATGGGCCTGTCATTTAATTAACAGACTAATAAAACACAAAATAATTATACAAAGAAATGGCCCATAACACTATCATATATTTTAACAGACACCTTGGAGTCCAACCCAGCCTTTATCATCCATGGCTAAAAATAACAGTAGTGGTCCAAATTCCAGCACAGCTAAACCTTTACATGTGAAGAACAGATCATCACCCTCAGTCATATTAAAATCAATTGATCATCGATTACTTTACCCCCACATTATGATGGACCTCTGTAGGTTGTTAAGAAGCTTTTACCCTCTAATTTCTTATTCAATAAGGGTAAAGTGAAGAATTGTGATACTTGTCATGTTTGGAGGAAAAATTAATATCCTGCAAAGTTAAGTAACAATTAAGGACAAAAGGCATGCCTTTGCTTTGGATTTTAGGATTGAAAGAAACCCTTTTATTTTTTGTTTAATTTGAATGAGTTCAGTCACGCCCACATCATGAAGCTTCTAAATGCATATTTTTGTATCAAAATACATAGAGTGGGCCATGGTAGAAAATATGATCTCACATAAAGTTTGCAAGATGAATGTGATATGCTAACCAAGAAAAAGAAATAAATGGGAAATGAGAAAAAGAAACATTGCACAAGGAAAAGAAAGAAAGAAAAGGTAACCATTAAAGTAAGATTCAAATACATATAGGCATAATAGAAGAAAATGAAAAACACAAAGAGAGAAAATGGAAATGGCCTCATTAAGCTCTGCTTCTACTTTGTATTCGAGTGTATGAATCTTACAAACATGATTAAGATCACTTATATAGAGTCACATAGGGATAGATCAGTCACAAATAATATGAAAATAGAAAATTGTTACAGTGGCTAGCGCCATTTGTAGAATAGAAAACCAGTCAAGAGGTTGAAGATGATGACATTGATTGGTTTGAATATCCTAATGGCTGATGTGAGACAAAGTGTTGTAGGCTTTTTTGTAGACCTCCAAACTTGACATTTTGCTAGCCCTCAAGCAAAAGTAAGAGATAATATATGTTTTGGACAAAACCCCTACTTGAAATTCACTCAAAATTGCTCAACTTAACAATTCAAGGAAAAATATAGCTTTCATCCAAACACCATAATTATTTCATAAGGTAAAATAGACTCTTATTTATGTTGACCATGTATGTGTATGAGTCATTATCTTTTCAACTATATGTACTCCAAATAGATCTATATTAATATGTAATCTCTCAAAATCTTTAACCAAACCTCATAGGTTTGCTTTTTATTCATCTTTCCACTAATGTAGGCTAATCATCTAACCAAGAATCAATAGGACTTTTATAAGCTTGTAATGTAAGTCTGGGCTAGGGGTAAGATGAAAGTCATTTAGGCTTAATTCATCCATGAACACATTGCTTTCTAAGATCTAATTTAAGCTTTTGTCACTTTCTATTTTTTTTTTTTTTAGCGCTCCTTGCAAATGATCTTTCTATCACCACTTTTCGCATTCCTTTCTTCTCAAAAATGCTTGATTTCACTTAGATTTTGACACTCACAAAAGAAACAATCATGCTTGCAATAATAAAGAAAGTAGTAGAACTGGAAATGTAATCATTACAATCTTATCTTGCTGATGATATCCAACTACTATGCTTAAGCCAATTTTTGAACCTTAAGTGGCTTGAATTTGACAATGAATGATAAAAGAATTCCATTCCTGGGAAATTGTTGCATTTCCTCTTCTTTTTTTTCACTACAAATATTAGATATTGTGCTCTATACAATTATTACAATCAATTTCTTCTCATGCTCCACCTTCCCCTTAACTTCTCTTCACTCAAATAAACTTATATCCTAAAAATCAACATATTAAAAGGTGTGGGATGAAAAGATAATTTGTCAAAAGCTCAAGAGTATATATATGTGGGTGTCAAATAAAAAAAAATGGATATGAATCAATGTTCAGCGGTGTGACTGGTGATAAATAAATAGGATTGGCTTAAAAGGTTCAAACAATCCAAAAATGGCCTAAATCATTTTCTTCGTTAGATGCAGCCTAGGATTTCGCCTCAAAAGGAAATCAAACAAATTCTAAGATTTGGGTGAGATCTAAGAAAATCACACATTTCACATGAATGTTCTCTAGAGATACACAATTTCAAAAACTTTCAAACTTTTTGTGCTCAATAGGTGAATCAACATAATCAAAATCATACTTTTTCTCACATCACAATTGCAGGTTTGAACAAAATCTATATCTTTCAAAAAATCACTAAAAAATTTAAAAATCAAATTTAGCACAAATTTTTTTTCCCTATCCCCAAACTTGAATGAAGCATTGTCCTCAATGCAAAAAGAAAAGATAGCAATAATAAAGAAGGAATAAGGAAACTCTCCTGATTGTAGGTTATGTCAATGTAGAGCTGTGAGGAAAATGTGATAACAAACTTTCACCAAAAGGCTAAAATGAAAATGCTTAGGTTGCCTCCCAAGAAGCGCTTGCTTTATAGTTTTCAACCAAACTATCCAAGATGTTATTGCTTAATGAGGATGAAATTCTAACAATTTAGGAGATAGCTTGTGTTGTAGAATGGTTGAACACTCTTTAGCTAACCTCACTGTCTCATATACTTCTAGCTTCCTTTTGTTTTCTAGTATCTCTTTCAAAAATTCTGCACAACTAAGTATTTGAATTGGAACATTTGTAAAAGAAATGTTAATGTGCAATTTTGAAGATATATCAAGAAATTCCAAAAATTTCTTATCTCTTTCATGTTGCTGGAATTTCTAGGGAGATGGAGTTGGAAGTATAAAGGATTCAAGATTGTCAAGAAATAGTTTGCTCCTAGATACCTCCTCGGGTTGTATGCTGACATTCTTATTTGTTTCATTGAAAATGTCCTTGTCAGCATCATCTTCTCCCACTTGGTTGCCACTTGTTAAGATTACTGCCTCTACGGTATTTGTAGGGCTTTTCTCCATATTGCTAGGCAAAGGACCTTCCTTTTTCTTTGAGATCATATTGATCAATTGACTCATCTACACCTCTAAATTTCTAATTAAAGCTTCTTGTCTCTGGAATTTTAATGGCTATCCCATCCTGGATTAGACATGTTAGAGTAAGGATCATTTTATGACCTATTTAGAATCCCAACAAAATTAGTATATTCATTATATTGAGCATAAGGGTTACCTACTGTACATTCCATGCTCGTATATCCTTCATCATAAAATTCACATTCTTTGCTTTGAATTCTCACAATTGGAGGACTTAAGTTGTCTATCTTTTTATTGAGCACTTCTAATTGTGAGCACATTGTAGTGAAGATATCTACTTCATGGACTTCACTTTCTTGATGCATTGGTAGCCTCTCAGTAGACCATTGATAGCTATTGGCTGACATTTCCTCTAAAAGGTTATATGCCTCTTTTGCTATTTTACTATGCAAAGCCCCTCCTACAGCTACATCCACTATAAAACGGAGATTTGTATTAGACTCATCATAAAAAGTTTGTACCTGTAACCATATGGATAGTCCATGACGTGGACATCTCCTCAGAAGTTTCTTGAATCTTTCCCAAGCTTCATACAATGATTCATTATCCATCTGCACAAAAGTGAAACTATCGTTACGCATTTTTGTAGATTTCATAAAAGGAAAGAATTTACCAAGAAATTTCTAAGCCAAACTATCCCATGTAGTAATTGATCCTGCAGGAAGAGAAGAGAGCCAATTTTTAGCTTTATCTCTAAAACAAAATGGAAATGGCTTTAACCTAATAGCATTATTTGTGACTCCATCATATCTAATCATATTACAAAATCTAAGGAAGGCTTCAATGTGAGCATTTGGATCCTCGTTTGGTAGACCACTAAATTGCATGAAGTTTTGAAGCAAATGGATAAGAACTAGTTTGATCTCAAAGTGGTTTGCCGAATTTGCAGGCCTAATGCTTGATGTGGCATTCCAAAATGTTGGTGTAACATAGTCTTTTACAAGTCTACATATACCATTATATCTCTCCATCCTTATTGCTTAATCTTTCTATAATAGCAACTTAACAAAGATATTTTTTTCTTTTTTTTTCAAGAAAAAATAAAGTAAAATAAAAATAAAACAAAAAAATGATTTTTTTTGTTTCAACAACTAAAAAAAATATGATTTTTTTCAAGAATTAAAAGAAATGATTTTTTTAAGAATTAATAAAATGATTTTTTAAAAGAAAATAAAAGCTAGATTAAACCTAGAAATCATTCGGTATTAATATTAATCAGCAGTAAAACAACTAATCCTCGGCAATAGCACCAAAAACTTGTTTAGTGAATTCTAGATGTAAGTGAACATGTCGAATAAGTAATATAATGATAAGAAAAGTATCGTCCCACAGAGATTGGTGAATACTAAACTAATTAAGTACTAACAATGAATTAATCCTAAAATTTATCTAGCAATTCAAAATATTGTTGATGATGAATTAAAATTTAAAACTTCTAAAATGAAAACTTAAGACTAAATGAAATTGAATCCAAGTAAGAAAAACCAATATGAGAAACATGTTAGAGCATATGATTTCACCATAACTACTATATATGAATTTCCATAGTTTATGCTTACAAGAATGATAATATCTATGTGATGGCAAAATTTCTGAATTTATTTACTATCCTATGTCTAGGTATAGTAAACTTATTTAGTTCATTAATTCACTATATCTCTATATGTGAATTGAAACAAATTAAATGCATTAGGATTTGTGAATATTCCTAGTTTACAATAAATCTTTCAATCATCTTATCACCAAAAGCCATACAAATAACATGGTATATGTCTATCTACATTTAATTCATGATTATATATTATAAGAAACAATTGCATATTATTACCTCTCAATCTCAAACATGCACATTAAATCATTCAAGTGGTGGCCAATCACTTAAAAGCATTAAACATAATAATATATAACTCAGATAAATAAAATATCTTGCAAAGGATAAAAACTTATAAAATTCACATCATTATAGTTAGGCTATATCGTCGATGTAACAAAAGAAAATTAGAACATAATGAAATAACAAACCATAATAATGATAGAAATTAAGCAAAACATTTTAAATAAAAGAAAAACGTGAAAGTTGCCACCACACTATCTTTTATTTAAGAATTCTTTGTAAAAATTCTACAAATCAAACCAACATCAAGAATGGCATGAAGTATAGGTAAGTTGTCATGCCTCTTGTTTCTTTTCTTTTTCATCTCTTGGTCTTGGTTCCGGCGGCCTTTTTTTTCTCTCCTTTCTCTCTCCTTTTTTTCTCTTGTGCAGCACCTCCTCTCACAATTCACGTTCCTCTTTTTATCTCTTCTTGGCAGTGTGCCCTAAGATTCTCCCTTGACAATTCACTTTTTGCTTTTTTCCTTTATTTCCTTTCTTGTCCTTTTTGTCCTTTTCCTTCTCTTTTTGCCTTTACACGTTGCCTTCTCTTCTTTTCTTTTCTTTTCTTTTTTTCCTTTTTTTTTCTTTTATTCCTCATGTGCCTTGCTTCTTTTCTTCATGTTTCCTTTGCTTTTCATCTCTTTTGGGGTTTGCTACATAAACAATAAAGATTTGAATAAATATATGAAAAATTAAATATTATCTCACAAAATTGTATTATTTATATCCTAAAATAATCAAAATAACTCTATAAAAATAGAGTTATCAATAGCAGTACGACACCATTATGATAAAGTCAAGACTGACTTCTCTACTAGACATTGTTAATCTTTAGTCCCTTTCAAACTTGGAATATGAACTCGTCTAAATTTGTTACAGAATGATAGAAAACTCGGGTTTGACAACAGCTTAGTGAGGATGTCAGCAACCTATCTTGACATTAGAACATATGTTGTAGCGAGTAGTTTTAAGGCAACCTTCTCTTTATAAAGTGGAAGTCTATTTCCACATGCTTGGTACTACTATGAAAAGTTGGTTTAATGGTTAGTTTAAAAGCAACTAAAATGTCACAATATAGAACTATTGCATAAGGTTGTGCCACACAAAGGTCTTTGAGAAGAGAAGAGAGCCAAAGTGAATTCTACTGTAGCGAAGGCTACAGCATGAAATTTTACTTCTACCAAAGACCATGCTACTAATAGAAAAAAGATTTCCTTACCCAAGACATTCACTGGACAGTTTCAACTCTGAACAAGAGGAACAAAGAGTTCTCTTTTCTATGGTTTCAATCTAAATGAGTGCAAAACTATAGGAATATCAAAGCAAAGAGGAACAATGGAAGAATCTTAATCTTGATTTTAACATAACAACATTTGATACACCAAGATTAAAAAAAAAAAAAAGAGTAGACTGGTCCCAAACCCATACATACAAAAACTAAAGAACACCCATACTCATACTAATTTAAAAAAAAAATTTGATAATAATGACCTTACATAATTCTTATCTTCTAGAGTCGACAATTTCCTTAAGCTCTTCAAGATTTCTGCCATCTCATCATTCAAGCTTTTGCTCACCTCTAGCTTCATAGAGTAGATGATTCTTTACTGGAAAGGGAAAAGGAAAGCCAACACATTTACTTTTCCTCACCTACTTTTGCAATCTTATTAAGATGACTCCACGTGGCAACCATCAAGCACACTATTGACATTTTTGGACATATCGCAATGCCCTTCCTCAATAGTGTTAATAATGACTCCTATCTTTCTCTTAACTTCTTATGTTGTTGTCTTCCTAGTGCCTTGGTAAGTAGATTAACAAGTTGTTTTTCACTTTTACAATGCTCCAGCTTTATCTCTCTTTGTTCGACAACTTCCCTTATAAAGTGAACCTTGATTGCTATGTGCTTTGTCCGAAAATAATAAACAAGATTCTTCCCTATTCTTATTGATGACTTGTTGCCAATCATAATTTTAGTTTCATTTTCTTAAGGAATACCAAGCTCTCCAAGCATTCTTCTTATCCAAACAGACTCACTAGTTGTTGCAGAAGTGGCAACATACTGAGATTCTACTATTGAAAGAGCCATTGAGTCTTGTTTTTTACTTGTCTAGGAAAATGTAGTATAACCTAAAGAAAATACATAACTAGTAGTGCTTTTTACATCCTTTGAACAACCTCCCAAATCACTATTTAAGTAACCAATTAATTGAACGTCTTAGTTAGGCTTATACAATAATCCAAAATTTAACGTTCCTTGAACATACCTCAACATTCTTTTTCCTTTGTTGTAATGGATTTGAGTGGGATTCTGCATGTACCGGGACATTAAGATTACTCCAAACAAAATATCTAATCTTGTAGTGGTTAGATACATAAACCTTCCAATCATACTTATAAAAAGCCTTCCATTTTCTAGTGTAGATTCATCAATCATTTTTACCTTGAAATAAGGTACAAGAGGAGTACTAACCAGTTTACATAAGAGCATATTGAACCTTCTCAGCAAAAATTTTGTGAACTTGCCTTATGATAGAAAAATTCCATAAGAACTTTGTTGTACTTCTATTCCAAGAAAATAGTGCATCTCACCCATGTCATTCATCTTAAAAGCCTTCATTGTGTCTTCTTTAAACCTCAACAAATCAACTTCACAGCACTAGTAAATAACAAATCATCCACATATAAAGAAACAATCAAAAATGAATTACCTTTACCTTTGGTAAATAATGTAGGCTCACTAAGCCTTCTGTTAAACCCTTGTTGAGTGAAATATTAATTGATTCTGATATACCAAGCTTGTGGGGCTTGCTTTAACCCATATAGTACTTTCTTCATCCTTAACACCTTGTCTTTCTTTCCAACTTTTTCAAACCCTTTAAGTCGTTCAATGTAGATATCTTCTTTTATTTCTCCATTGAGAAAGGATGACTTTACATCTAATTGAAAGATCCTACATTGATGTTATGCAACAATAGCAATAATCAACTTTATTGTTTCCATCCAAGCAATAAGTGAAAATGTTTTTTAATAGTCCACTTTAATCTTTTGAGAATATCCCTTCGCAACCAATCTAGCTTTATACTTTATAAGAATCCTAGCAGCATCAATCTTTACTTTGTAAACCCACTTGACTCTCAATACTTCTTTATTCTTTGGTAATTCTGCTAGTTCCCAAGTGTTACTTTTTCTAATAATGTCAATCTTTTCCTTTATTGCCTCCCTCCATTCTTCAACCAATATTGCATCTTCAAATTGAGTAAGTTTAGATGTTATGAAATGGCAACATTCATACAAGTCTTCTAGGGACCTCATCTTTATAGAAATGCTCATCTGTTGGTCATATTATGGTGAGACCTTTAACGATTCTTCTTCTATTGCTTTTTTACTTGTTGGTTTGACCAAGTTTGGAGATTCTATAGTAGCTAGGGGAACGTTTTCTTCTAGCATGGAAGACATGTATGATCTTTTAGCATCATTCATTTCTTCACCTTCTTCCTACACAAGTACACTAGAATTCTGGCACATAATTTTATTTTCTTCCTAATCCCAAGTAGCTTTCTAAAAAAAAACAACATCTTTACGAATCACCAACTTCTGCTGTTCTAGATTAAAAAAGTTTATACCCTTTAGATAGTGCATTATATCCCAACAATACACCTTTTTTAGCCTTTTTCTCAAGCTTACTTCTTAAATGATCTGGTACATGAATGTAACAAATTAATCCAAATACCCTAAAATGCTCTACTAAAGGTTTGTCTTTTCCAATCCAAGCTTCATAAGGAGTCTTACCATTTAATGATTTCGTTGGGCTTCTATTCAGCATATGAACTACAATGTACACTACTTCCCTCTAGAATTTGTTTGGCATTTTCTTTTCTTCTATCATGCACCTAGCCATCTCCATGATTGTCCTATTTCTTCTCTCACTAACACCATTTTTTTCAAGATTGAAACTAATAGAAAACTATTGTATTATCCCTTTCTGAGCATATAAACTCTCCCATTCCTTGGATGAATACTCACCTCCTTGATCACTTCTGAATACTTTTATACTTTTCCCTGATTCTTTTTCCATTAATGCTTTAAATCTTCTAAAAATACCAAATACCCTAGATTGTTCTCTCAAGAAAAAGACCCATTCCATCCTAGTACAATCATCAATGAATGTCAAAAAATATTTTTTTTCCTTCACAAGTTTCAATCCTTATAAGACCACATACACCATAATGCACTAGGTCTAAAAAGGTTTGGACTATTTCTACCATTACCAATAGGAAATGACTTTTTATGACTTTTTCCTAACACAACCACCACATACAGTTTTTGTAATTTTTACTGTTGGCAATCCAACTACCATTTTCTTTTCATGCAAATCCTTCAAAGCTTTAAAATTTAAATACCCAAACCGCTTGTGCTAAAGCCAAGTGCTATCTTTTGCCACCTTCAATGTTCTTAGAGAATCAAGCTGCAATCTAAGAGGAAAAGTTCTATGACTTACCATCTCAATTTTTACTAACCCATTTTTGTAGTTACTTTAATCAAAGATATGGCAACTCCTATTCTTAAATAGTAAAATATATCCATTCTCCATCATTTGCCTTACATTTAACAAACTTAATGTAAGACTAGGAACCAGCAACATATCCTTTAAGATCTTTGGACCTACCTTTGTTTGTATGGTAATATCACATTTTCTCTTAACCTTTAGTAGCTCATCATTGGCCAACTTGACATGAGACTTTACAGACCTATCCAACCTACTAAACATTCTAGCATCTCTACCCATATAATTGCGACACCCATTATCAACATACCAAACATCTAAATAATTCCTTACAGCAGAATAGCAAACATAAATAGTGTATCCCCAACCTCTTTCTTATCAAAATAATTAACTATCGGACTTTGCCTAAACCTGCACTCATTTTGTACATGTCCAAACTTGAAACAATTTTTGCACTGCAGCTTATCCTTCTGCCAACAATATTTTTCAAGATGATTTATTTTTTTACAAATCTTGTATGGTGGATACTTTGCCTTTTCTCCCTTTCCCTAGGTTTTAAAGGTTTTATGGCTAGCCTAGTTTTGAAGGTTGTCTCTAAAGATCCTTTTTCTTTTCTCCTGGTAGTTCTCTTTTCAAATGCTTTTAAGGACCCCATTAACTCAATTGTTGTTATATTGATAAAATCTTTAGTCTTTTTTAGGGTTATAACAGTGGAATCAAACTTCTCATTCAAACTTATCAATAGCTTTTCCATAACACACCTTTTAGGAAAATCCTCCCCAAGACTTCTCATTTAACTAACAACATGACTAACACAAGCATTATAGTCTACTACAGACTCATTATCACCCATTTTCAACAATTCTAACTATTTTTTCAAGGTTTAAATCTTAACTTGTTATACATTTGGAATACCTAAGTATTCATTCTTCAAGGACGTCCATGCCTCATGTGTAGTTGTAGCATAAGCAATCTTCTTAAACATTATGTCTACCATAGCTAACTACATGACTAGCAATGCCTTTAACTCCTTTTATTGGTTCTTTTTATGTTTCTTTTTCTCGGTAAAGGAGAGCTCCTCATCATTTGTCACCTTTGTCACACCATCTTTTGCTACTTCCTAGAGAGCTTGCCATTTAAAGTTTGTAGTCATTTTTATTGAGCAAAAGCAATAATTATCACCATCAAATGGTGGTAAAGGCAACTGAGAACCAAGGATTGAAGAAACCTATAAAGAACTCGAAGACCCATATTACAAAGCCATCGTTCTACAAAACCTAAGTTAACCCAAATATGATCAAGAACCTTGCTCTTTGATACCACTGATAGAAAAAAAAAAATTCCCTAGCTGAGACACTCAATAGACAATTCCAACTCTCAACAAGAGGAACAAAACATCCTCTTTTCTATGATTTCAATCTAAATAAGTGTAAATTGTAAGAATATCATAGCAAAAAAGGACAATGGAACAATCTCAATCTTGATTTTAATAGAACAACATCTGATACACCAAGATTAAAAACAAAACAAAGTAGAGTACTCCTAAACTCATACATACAAAAACTAAATAACACCCATACTTATACTAATTTCAAAAACAGTTGATAATAATGACCTTACATAATTCTTATTTTCTAGAGTTAACAATTTTCTTAAGCTCTTTAAGATTTCTGCCATCTCATCATTCAAGCTTTTGCCCACCACTAGCTTCATAGAGTAATGGATTCTTTACAAGAAAAGGAAAGGGAAAGCTAGCACATTTACTTTTCCTCACCAACTTTTGTAGTCTCACTAAGATGACTCCACGTGGCATCCATCAAGCACATTGTTAACACTATTGGACATATCGTAAGACATGCAACAATTGATTGATGCTTAGATTTCCAAGAGACAAGGTTATTGCCCAAGAAAAAGCAATGACCAAACATGGAGCAACAAGTGGACTAGCACCTTGCCTAGTCTGAGTCACTATAACTAGAGAGATGGAGAGAGCTTTGGGAATGTAAGTAGAAACCAAAGTTGTAAAAACCTTGCAAGTAACATAATAGGCAATTGAGCTAATGAAAGTCCAGGAAGGTGGGAGAATGCATGGACTAACACAAGGGTTAGAAAAGAAAAAAATAAATGGTCGTGCAATGGTTAAGAAATGTAATGCATCAAGAATATTGTAGAATAAGGAAGGAGTAGGACAAGATGAGGAAGGATTCCAAAGGGACAAAGATTAATTTAGTGGTAGGAGAAGTTGATGGTTAGAATCAAGAATGTAGAGTGTTAGAGCCAAGTGTCTTCAATGGAAATGATGGAATGTCAACATAAGGATTTGGATCTAAAGGTAACGTTGGCAAAGTAGATGGAGTAGTTGTTTGTTCTAAAGAATAGTTGGGAACTACCAATAATGGAGGAGGATGAAGAGTTGTAGTGATTTTAGGTTGGTATGGTAGGACAGTTGGATTGGACAATAATGGTGACGCAGTTGTATGCTTCTGCAATGAATTTCAAAAAAAGAGGTACTTGGAACAACCTTCGATGGGTTCTTAATGGGTTCTAAAGGTACTTGTATATATCTAGACATGTCCTATTTGATGAAGGCAATAAGACAGTTGGATTAGATAATAATGGTGATGCAATTGTATGCCTTTGCAATGAATTTCAAAAAAAGAGGTACTTGGAACAACCTTTGATGGGTTCTTAATGTAAGAATTCATGGTTTTTGTTTGAAGAAAGGAAACTTGCCTTCGTCAAATAAGACATGTCTAGATATATACAAGTGACTTGTTGAAGGATGAAAGTTATGATATCCTTTATGATATCGATGTATCCCAAAAAAATGCATGGTAGTGAACAATTAATCAGTTTGTTAGAAGCATAGTCTTGTAAGTATGGGAAGCAATTGCACTTGAAAACCCAAAGGTGTGAGTAATTTGGCTTTTGATAAAACAATAATGCTAATGATGAACTTTGGTTTAAGTATGGTGTTGGTAGTCAATTGATCAAATAGGTAAAGGTAGAGAATTTTGGGCATGTAAGAGTAAAACATCATGGTGAGCTCCACAACATGTCTGTGCTTTTTTCTTAACCACATAGTTTTGCTTAAGTATGTGCGAGCAAGAGAAAAGATATTGGATATAGTGATCAGTGAGATAATGTTATAGGTTACTGCTTACAAATCCACCACCTCCATTGGTTTGGAAAGCTTTTATTAAGAGATCAAATTATTTTTTCATAAAAGTTCAAAATTGCAAAAAAACATCAAGCACATCAGCTTTTCATTTCAATGGAAAAATCCATGTAAACTTGTTGAAGTCATTTACAAAGAGAATATAGAATTGAAACCACTAATGAGATGAAACAAGAAATGGTCCCTAAAGGTCACTGTGGATCTTCTCAAGCGGCCGTGATGTTTTATTCTAAAAAATTGGAAAAGACAATTTGCAACTCTTGCTTAAGTGACAAGAATTGCATAAGGTAGAAAGTTTTGAAGTAATGACGATCTTATTCTATTCCTAAAGAGTTTGAAGTACTGCTTCACCTAAATGACCCAATTAATGATGACATATTGGAAGATTTACTTTCAGTTGTCATTGGAAAAGAGAATTTAACAATAATTACCAAGAAGCAAGTAAAGTCTATATGATGTGGATGCACTTAAGGCCTAAAATTACAAGTTCCAACATTGAAGAGTTGAAAGTCCACAACCTAATCAAGTGAATCTAAGAAGAGCGAGATTAAAGAGCATTTCATAAGTATTCTTTAAATCCTCTGCAGTTTTTGTCATTAATGTTAGGGGTTTCCAAAATAATTGTTAAGCCCTTGATTTTCTAGGTTTTCTTTATTGTCTAAAATTATTTTCTTTTGTTTGGTTTTCCTTAATTGTTTGGTTTTTTATTTATCTAAGATTTCCATACTTGTCATATCCCTAACTTGTCTAAAATTCTTTAATTTATCATAATCTTGATTTAAAATGAACATTATTTCAATTGTAAAGAGATTTGTTTTTTCATAGAGAATATAAACCCTAAATTGTGTAATTCAACTTTTGCATTATTTATCTAATTTTTACCAAAAATTGGTGGTGAGGCATCTCTTCGACCAGTAGCACTACTTTTATGTCTTGGAGTAGGTGCTTGGCATTTATTTTTTTATTTATTTCATCTTATTTCGTTTTTTTTCCTTCCTCTTGCCCAAACATTAACTTTTCTCACAACAAACCTGAAGAAAAAAAAAAACGATTTTTATATATCTTCCTTAGCCCGAGCTTGCTCAAGCCCACCATTGGATCCGCATCACTGTGACTTCTCTCCAACAAGGTAAAAAGAACAACCGTGCAACACCAAAACAACCTCCAACAGCCCAAAGATCTATTATTGCAAGATAAGATGCTGGTATGAGACCATTGCATCAGAAGAATTGCAACCGGGTGCATCTTTTATTTGGAGAGTTCGTACATAATTGGTCACCTCTCTTAAGATTGGAAGCTTATTTAGTCCTGTAGAAATGCATAATACTCCATCAGAAGGCATATTACAGCCATATCTTCCCCACCACTTAGATCTTTTTCGGTATGCTTATTTAGATCTCCATTTAGGAAAATTCACATTCGGATGTGAAATCACAATGTGTATACAATGATTGTAGCATCTTTTTTCTTAGGAAATTAAACATAAAAAGAAAAAAAAAATTATTGTCTTTGTTTTTGACCGTGAGAAGTCTTGTATTCGCAAAGAAGATTCAATCATTTCTGATTTCTATCTCAAACATCAGGTGTTGTAAAGGGAAGGTAAAGATAAATTGGTGCTCTTAGAGCTTGGACTTCCGACCTTCGGACCACACAGGGGGGATGATTTTGTACTCTGGTGTCGGCTCTTCCTCTTTTTGGACTTCATCATCTTCTAAAATGTCCTTAGAAAAGGCATTGGGGTTAGCTTTGATACAGTTCTGCAACGCCACAAACGGGTGTACACAGTCCGAGCCCTTCAAAAGAAGAAAACTTCCACAGGTTAGTCCCACTTCAATACCATCAGAATTGCCAACAAACCACAGAGGCATTAGCACTACAATCCAACATGGTGCCATTACTAGATTGGAAAGGAAGCAAGTGAAAATCCAAGAAACAAGGACCTTGTAGCCTAGTGGATTACTGAACAAACACCGAGTACAGATATTATCAACTTAATACCTAACATTTATTGTTATCTCTTCAGAACCGCACTATTTCCCATATAAAAGAACCTAGGTTGTGAAATGCCAGCATCAATTTCCATGCAACATGTTCAGGTGTCATCCTCTCTAAGGGGAATTTTTTTTCACACATCGGAAATGCCTCAGCTAGTTGTATGTCAACAAACATACAAAACAAGAATATTGTAAGAAAACTCTCGTCCAATAGCTAGTTCATAGTGAGGCAGAGAATCAACTTGCATATATTACTTAAAACCTACATCTATCTCGTATGGGGCTTTTATCTTCAGCATTCCGCCATTATTTAAAAGTATATGCAAAGAATTCAAGTTAAATCAGAGTTAGAATAGATCAACCTTGGTTCTAATATTATGTTAGAAAATCCATTTTTATCTAAAATCGAGTTCAAGTGCAGAAAAACCTTTCATCCATATTTAGAGAATTTCCAAGTATAGTGAAGTAATGCACATTTAGCAAATTTCGAAGTATAATGATGCGATGTAGATTTTGTCACAATGTTTTTAACACATTCTCTCATCTAAAATATATTTTTTTTAAAAAATCACTTTCAAGAGAATCTTCATAAACAAGGGGTACACACTTGAAGTTAGACACTAATACCATTATTATAAAATTTAAAATCCAACCAAAAAACTAACTCGCTACAAGAAAAAATAAATATAAATTTAAACATTACTTAAAATTCGCATCTTTGGATGTAAAACTTTAACATTAAACTTTCACCCTCGACAAATATGATGGCGATAAAAAAAAATGTCCACAAAAAAGCGATGCCCCACTGTTCTACTAAGTTGAATCACCTGGATTAAGTTATAAGTACCTTTTCCTCAGCGGAACTCTTGAGGAAGCAAAGGAAAGCCTCCGAGAATTGGCCACCACATGGACCACTACGCAGGTCGGCTATGCAAGGGCATTCTAATGCTTTCTGAGCCTTCGCATCAGGAGACTGAGAAATGGAAAATCGCATCAGGAGACTGAGAAATGGAAAATCACAAACATTTTGCACTCACTTTGGCGGTGGAAAATGAAGAAAAAATCCTAAAAAAAGACCGACCTCATTTTCATCGTCCCCATAGGCAGCAGCTTCTGCAACGCGAAACAATTCAGAAACGTTAGCAATTGCATAGATTTATGCTACATCCAATTTCCAAAATCTGACCAAGAGACGTCCCCATGGCAGCTTATACTATGAGAACGTTTCGCAAATCACAAAAAAGGTTTGTACACGTGTATAGCTAGAGAGACAGACAGAAGGCAGGCAGAGAAAGAGCTGTACCGGCAAGAAGGGACTCCATGGATGAGGAGGAAGAGGTGGCTCGAGGATCGGCTGTTGCCGCAGAGGATGAGTGCTCTCCTTGACCAACTGCTGCTGCTTCTGCTTCCTCGCTCTGAACTTGACCCATCGTAGCCGGTCCCCTACCAGTGCTAATTCCCCCGACGTTTGATTTTGCGGAGCAGGAACACGTGACGAGCTATAGAGGTGTATATCAGATGTACT
The DNA here is from genome assembly GCA_028551475.1 of Casuarina equisetifolia. Lineage (NCBI taxonomy): Eukaryota > Viridiplantae > Streptophyta > Magnoliopsida > Fagales > Casuarinaceae > Casuarina > Casuarina equisetifolia. Next base: position 23,527,453 of record CM052356.1, read on the forward strand.
GGGCCAACCCAGCCTTGATCATCAACAGTTATAAACAACAGTAGTGGGCCGTATTCCAGCACAGCCGGACACTCGGTCATTTTCGCAGAGACCCAAAGCTCATTCTAAAATCAGTAGATCATCGATTGCTTTACCGGGTTGTGAAGCTGCTTTACCCTCTAATTTCTTATTAAATAAGGGTCAAGTGAAGGAATGTGATGCTCATCGTCTTTGAAGGGCAGATTAATACCCCTGAAAGTTAAGTAGCAACTTAAGGATCCGATGTCTTGGAAAAGCAAACATCCTAAAGGGGCAAACACGTGGGCAACACCTGAACAGTAGTATCTGGTTTGTTCATAAAATGAATGTTCGAGGGCAACCTTAATGACATATTCAGCGCAAGCGCTTCCATTTAAAACACCCAGCAACAGTTGGGTTCATCATACATGACCTCCACCACCAAATAAGCACTCTTGTTTTTGCATCCCTTGCGTATTAATTCAGCAATGAATTAACACGTGTTATTCAGACACGCACACGTGTTATCGCCAATGGTAAACAGGAGACGAAAAATCGTTTCCATCTTTTGGCGGGTATAAAGGTTCAAAATCATCCAAAATACAATCATCATTCTATAGCCATGCAAGATCGAGTCAAGCTATCGCCTCATGGGAGGTCAGGAATCATATTTAGAGCCTTCATTATGAAAGTATACGTGAATGCATCCTCCTGAAGCTTCTCAAATCTGCACGCAACAAAATAATAACACAGTGATTAAGGACAGGAAGCATGCCTTTGCTTTGGATTTCAGGATTGAAAGAAACCCCTTTATTTTTTGTCTAATTTGAATGAGTTAAGGCAAGCCCACATCACAATGCAGATTTTTGTATCAATATACATGAGTGGGCCGTGGCAGAAAACATGACCTCACATAAAGTTTGCAGGATGAATGTGAGATAGGCATAATAACCGGAAAAAAGTAATAGAAGGAAAAAAGAGAGAAAGAAAAATTGCACGAGGAAAAGAAAGAAAGAAAGAGAAGGTAACCTCCAAAATTAGATTCAGATACATATAAGCATAATAACCGGAAAAAGATCTTACCTTCCTGACTTGGAGGAATGCCCAGCACCAAATTCACACTTAAACAATAGTTGGTTGTCATCAGTTTTCAGATCCCTCAGTTTCGCCACAAACTTAGCAGGTTCTGAATACATAACGCGTGGATCTGATATAATAAACGAGGGTTCAGAATAAATGCTGTGGGGAAGAAATCCATCCTTCCTCTCAATTTTATATGTGGGCCACATTGGTGAATTGACAATGACAAAACAATGTGCCCCACAATTAATAACCATCCAAACAAACATTAATGCGCCCAAATTGTACCAATTAAGAAAGCATGTCATCAAGCTGAAGTGGGCTACCTTGTTTGGATACTCAAACCAGCGTGGATCAATTATTATCTTCGACATCCAATTAACACTTTTCAGTATAGATTAGACCTTAAGCGATTTGAATTTTTTCACGTGCTACCATGGTGGTTTGCCATGAATTCCAAAGATATGAAAAAAGTTATAATAGTCATGGTCAAACCATGTGTACTTGTGATGAAGAAATTAGAATCTACATAGAAAAAGGTTAAACCTTTACGCTTACCATTTAAACCAGCTGTCACAAGAATGTCAGGATAATTTTGTGCCTTAACCTGTGAAAATACGTGTAGAGATCAGAGCAGAAACAAAACATTTAAGTATCTACAAAAAAAAGTAACTCTGATATCAGTTCAAAAGGTTAAAGAAGTAGTTTCATGGACCAGAGAATACTGGTCAATTCTGAACAAGGGAAACTCAAAGGGTAGTATGGTTCTCACATTATCAACGGGGGAATATGACTTCATGTAGAAGTAAAACTCCTCCTTTCGGGGGTCACCCCATTCCTGCCGTAAGAAAAGGAAATCAGCTACAACAAAATTGTCGCTCGTGTAGTCTAGCTGCTCATATACAGGATTACTTAATGGCATACACATGTGAATATATATGACTTAGAGAAGTTGAGAAAAGTAGATTCATATCACCATGAACAAGTATAAGTACCAGCATGGCAAGAGCCATTCCCGTTTCTATAGCGTACATAAGAAAATGCAGAAGCTCAAATTTGGGTGAATTCCATATTGGTGATAAAATCTGTATTAGACAATAATATGATCCACAAAACCAGAGATTTGTCTATTGTATAGCATGGCCGCCGCTTGAAGTCTCATCAAATGGATACATGGTTCTACACAAGCATATTTTACATCACACCTACATGTATGTATGCAAGTCTTACATAAGGAAGAGTTGACGACCTAATTAACTAATCAATATCTGTGTATGATACCAGAAATGCAAACATTTCAAATGTAAATAAAGAAATAAAATCAGAATTTCACAAGCGACCAGAACACACCTCCCACTCAGCGGTCGTAAGAGGGATAGTTGGATCCAGCATTGTGGTCAAAACATCTACAAAAGGTACTCCAGCAACAGCAGCCTTGAACAAATCAGGCCTCATATTCAGAACAGCACCAATAAGCAAACCTCCTGCACTTCTCCCGTAAATGCTCAATTTTTCCTTTGAACAGTACTTGTTTTCTATTAAATACTCAGCACAAGCAATAAAATCAGTGAAAGTGTTTTTTTTCTTCAACAACTTCCCATTCTCATACCACTGCCTCCCCATTTCACCACCTCCACGAATGTGAGCTATTGCATAAACAAAACCGTGATCTAACAAAGAAAGCCTTGCTGCCTTGAAAGCAGGATCTATGCATATCTGTTCAGCATAAGAAATTCTGATTGTAGAGTGAATTCAAATAATATAATTGAGTGTAAGTGAAAAACACAAAGGAACTGAATTCACGAACAGATGACACTGAATCAAGACCAATTTGCACAAGCATAACAAAAATGATTGGTCCAATTGATCAATAATATGTCATCTAAGAAATGAAAAAATGGTAGTTAACTGAGATATCTTAGCAACGTAGCAATTGACCACTTAACTACTTCACATGGTAGGGTGACCAGAACAGTAACACCTAGAGAAACATCCACTAATTAGGATGTTTAAGCTTCTGAGGAGATGATGCAAGAAATGAATTGATAAACCACTAACTTAAACTTCAACAAGTTGCACAACAATATCATTAAGGCAAGAGGACAGGAGCTGGGCTGCCAGAGCTTCATAGGTCTACCTATAGACTGGATATTGCAGAAGAAAGACACATAATGCATCAGAAATGTGCAAGAAGATTTAATCTTCAAAAATCATCACATTGATATGATGCAAAAGAAGCAGTAGCCTTTTCCCATTATCAACATGGCACCAAAAGCACATAAGTTCCTGCGTGTACGACCATCTACAACTTAGTGAAGGAAATTATCTATTACCTCATAAGAACCATAGCCATAAAGAAGTGAGGGATCTGTCCCGTCAAGTTTCACAAGATCCTTGCGGTAAACAATTGACAAAGGAATCTCAATGCCATCTGGAGCACTAGCCCATTTTCTTTCAGTGACATAATTCGAAGCATCAAAACCCCCCAACACCTGAGTAAGACAGAAAATGAAATCAATGATGTATTAGATAAGCAAGCTGAATAAAAAGTGTAAAGTAGGATATGGGCGCAGGAGTTTCCCTCTTTTTACTCTATTGCCCTGGAGGAAAACAACTGCATCATTATATGCATGTCAACCTAGCCCATTACTACTGAGATATCAATGGGAAAACCTTTCCTTGATATCAGTAATTGTTTCACACTAAAGGAATTACACACAAAGAAATATAAGCCCAACATAGATATCTAAAATCTTGAATGCAGTAACACTTGATCTCCACTGCATCATACTCATGAAGTCCACATTTCTTTGATCTTTTAAGGTTTAGTATCACTGTTCTGTGAACTTTTTCAAGAACTACCTCAAAGATTTAATAGTTCTCTTCTACTATTCTTTTCTTCTCTGAGAGTTCTATGTTTTCTTAATATTCAAGCAAGTAAACGAAAGATCCATGAAGTTGGTAACATGGAGCAAGCATGGAGCATTAAGGCAAATATAATGCTAAAAGTATATAAAAATGACCAATAAGTGAATCAATGTACGATTAATTCAAATTTCTTTGGCATATCATGATTAGCTCCAAATTTAACAGAAGCAGCAACCTCATTAATTTTGCAACACAGGAAAATGAAGGTACTTATGTGATCATTTACAAAAACCATAATCATAGAAAGATAAGATAATACAACTACTCACCTATCGTCCTAAGCATCTAACTAGAAGTCTATGCAGAACACAACAACTTGAAAAGGATTTGTTTAAATAACTTACTGTTTCAATCTTCTTCAAAACAAGAACACCTGTCTTCATATCATAATCATAAACCGAGGGAGGAGTCCTCATTGAGCTATATTCATATCGCAAAATGCTGGAAGTAAACTGTGACTCCGATGGTTCCACTGAGTATATAGGATCAATAAAATCAACAGTACGACCACCTTGAAGACTCTCAAGTGGCTCTCCAGCATCAGGGAGGCCATAAATAGTAACTTTTTGTAGACCTTTTTCACGTTCATATACAACAAGATGATCCTTAAAGAGCTGTATATCCTGAATTTTTACACTGGAAAAAATTCAAACCTATTAAGCTTTCGTTCCATGGAAGTACATGCCTCCTGGAATACAGAGGAATAATAACTACCCAAGACACAATTCGTTCTGATTAAAAATTGAATGCAATCACAAGATGCCAAAAGCGCACACAAATCTATGTAAGTTGCTGCACCATTATACTCTATTCTAACACAACATGAAAGTACATAAGAAGGATAAGTGATCAGAGAAAATACAATTGAGTGGCTACAGCTGGACAGAGAAGTCTCGCCACAGAATCATGAGTCCCTTTCATCAAGTTTACATACTAAAGACAAAATAGAAAGCATATAACTCTGAACATATCCCTAATGTATCTGATATCGGTGGAAGATCAAACTTTAAACAAAAGTCTCAGATTTTAAGTAGGTAGAACACAGTCAATTCCGCGCTTTTTAACCAGTATTAAGCTACTAACAGCAGTATTTACATGGAACAGCAGAAGCAGGTCCGAATATTTGAACTAAAAAGGGGTAAGGGCTAGGGTGAGAAGCCGAAGGTAGTAGGCAACCACAAAATTAATGTCTCGGCAATGTCAATGCACATATTTATAATCACCTTTCTCTGTGGGGAAGAAGAACCGTAGTTGCAGATATATTATCAAGAGGACAAGCTACTATCTCGGAATTGAAGCACTCGTCGCTTCTCCTCTTAATAAAGAAATGATTTCCACGATGGCTGACTGACGTATCAATACCATCTAGACGAGGTGTAAGAACTTTAAGCCCATCTTCAGGCTTTGAAACATCAAGATAAAGGTTGAACCTCGTATTTTTACTTCCAGAAGCAACGAATAAAAATTTCCTGCTCTCAGATGCATGGAGATCAAGAGAAAAGGTCTCATCTTTTTCGTGATAAAGACAGGTATCACTCGATTGTTGCGTTCCCAGTTTATGAAACCACGCCTGCTTGCCAGAAACAAAGACCATTGCCATCACAATTGCTAAAAATTTAGGTTTATTTTCATAGAAAAATGAACTAGAAGAACCTTGTCAGGACGGAGAATTTCATCCATGGTGACATAAACTAGAGAGTCGTCACCAGCCCATTCGAGATAGTCAGTGAGACCCCGAAGAGGATCGCCCACGGGAGCCCCAGTTTGAATGTCAATGACGTAGACAGTATAAATCTCATCTCCTTTGGTGTCCTCCGCATAAGCGACCAGCTTGTTATTGGGACTAACCTTGAAAGCTGAAACGACATAGTAATCATGACCTTCAGCCCTGACATTCTCATCCAGAATAACAAGCACCTCGGGGGCATCGGGGCCCGTGGGCATGGTATCGTACACGGAAGGTGGCGCCTCCACCGCATTGGGTATAGAACGCCGGCAATGCTGAACGTACTCCTTCCCCTGCAAAGTCCTCTCGTAGTAGAAGTACGCTTCTTTGCGCACAGGAGCGGATATATCATCTTCCTTCACCCGCCCTCTTATTTCCGCGAACAGTTGATCTTCAAACCTCTTGCTACCTTACAAAGAAATGAAGGCGTTTTTTTCTTTTCTTTTTTTAATTTCCAAAAAAAAAAAAAAATGACGAACAGGTGCAGGTTCTCTCTCACCGGACATGACGGAATCGGCGTAAGAATTCTCTTGTTGGAGGTAAGAGAGGACCTCGGAATTGGTGCGGGAGTCATCGCGTAGCCAATAGTAGTTGTCGACCCTAACGTCCCCGAACAACTCCATGGCGTGCTCCACCTTCTTCGCCACCGGAGGCTGAGGCTTGGGCTGCGTTGCCATTGTCGCCGTTGACAGCGGGATCAACAAACGAAAGTTGCTCTTGTTTGGATGAAGGAGCGAGGCTGTATTGACAGGAACCAATCGGAGAGGGTATAGGAGACTGCCCAGACCGAGACGATGATGCAGATGCATCATTTCGTGGCGGATTCACTTTATAAAGCCCCATTTGTAACTTCTTTAGCAATATCTTCTTTTTAATCTCTATCAAGGTTAGGACGAATCCTTCGAACAGAGACGTAAACGTCCAATTGCTCGTTGAAGTCTAAAATCCCAATTAAGACCGATCTTCCATTTAACTGTAAAGCGCAGTAGGAAAGCTCCTCACCGATTACGAAATCAATACTAATAAAATTCAGGCTTCAGATGTCCCCCCGATAGTGACCTAAACTACGCATGGTGAATCTCGAGCCTAAGGCATCACTCGAACTGGAAAAAAATAAACGAACAATGCATGAAAACGATTCGCCACAGGACAGAGTAGATGTTTGGAAAACTCTCCTTCCCTTTCCCTCATGCGCGTTTTGTCCTGATAATTTTCCCACCCATAAAGAAAAACTTCATCATATGTGGAAAAAGGTTATGAACAAAAGTCATTCTGATGTCCAAAAGCGTGATTAAATACAGTGGCATAAAAAGACGCTACTTGAGAGATTAAGAATGCAATAACAGCAGACCAATACAAAGCAAAAAAATCCAAGAGCAGCTTAATAAGCTTCCTAAATAATAAATAATGTTGTTAACTGTTAGCGACCCAATACACAGCTCAAAAATACTAAAACGGCCTAGACCCTAGATGGACGATTTCCAGCCATCGCGCGAGAGATACCTATCTGCAAACACCAACGTGTTGAGGGCGTAAAGCACCAACGTATTTGGGGCGTCCTAGGTAAGGATCTCAACATCAAATAACAGTTCCTCAATAATCTTACACGTAAAACGCAAATGACTTCCACGATCACAAGAAATATGGGACGCCTGTCCTGGGGCCTCTCATCTGGTTGTTCTCCTCTGTTTCGGTGAAAAACTTGACTTCTCTCTCCTGTTGCAAATGGCAAAAAATTAATATCAATCACATGATCAAGGCAAGAAAATTTCTCAGAGCATGAGTTATCACGTAGGAAATCCACGGTTTAGAATCCTGGCAAAAACCCGCCGCAGCTGTAAGTATTTCCCATAGGTACAAAATTTTGCTTGGGAACAGCTCGTGTCATATGCAAGCATGAGCACACGAGTTGCTCCCCAACTGTACAGCAATTAGTAAAAGTAGAACATTAGAATCTTAATGTGTCCTACAATTGTCCACACTGCTGACCAGCAACAGCCGAAGCAGCAGCAACACAAATCAATATCCAACACCACCGCCAACAAAAGAAACACGGGATATCAGATGCTGGAAACAGGAAATTCTCCAAAGAATTTGAAATTTTTCCAAATTCTTCAGCGCAATAAACTCTCTTTTCAAGAGTACTTTTTGTTTTTCCTTCTTTTATTAGGAGCAAGAGAAACATTATACAAAAAAAGATTATCTTGAACAACTACCGGTCAAATTTGAAGCCAAATTACAAAGTAAGTTGATGTATAACCAACATAAAAAACCTCCAAAACCAGAATCGTCTCTTATGGCCAGCTACCAAGCTAGCTACTATCAAATAGATGAGACAGAGTGAGAGTAACCACTTTGTGATGACAATAACAAGCACAATGTTGACAAACAAAGAAACAAAATATGAAATTCACTTGAAAAGATAACGCATGCACAAAATGATTCAGGTATAAATTATAAAATAGTAACACAAAATTAAAATAAACAAATGCATGAATCACAGAAATCCGCAGGTTTCTGGTCCGAATAAAATTATGAGAGGGGTCCTAGATACCAAGGCGTATAAATATGAACCTAAACATTCATCAATCTAGGCAAATAATACCAGCAAAAAAGAAAGTTCATAATATCTCACCATATTCTCATTGAAGCTCAATATAGATGCGACATTCCCACATCGGTAACAGTAATTTGGTGCAGACCACACCTGCAAAGATCCAGGAACAATCTATTCAGTAACCTATAAAATAATTAACCAGTAAAACTAGGGTAAGAAGTACAGAGTCTCACAGTTACTAAGCCTTTATCTTGAAACATGTACTTAAGGCCTTCCTGTACAAGTTGGTGCGCTCGACAAACCAGATCCAGATTGTTTATGTGATTAAACTACAGAAACGAAAGTACTCATAAGTTCAGCAGAATAATATCCTATTAAAGTCAACCGCAAGCCATTTTACCTCGGAAGTAACCCTGGACCCAAAGAGCCAACCTGCTCCACGGGGACTAACTGCCCATGTTTCAATATCCTCAGGATCACTCCACATAAGATCACAAAATGGCCCCTCGTGTGGAATTTCACAATTTCGTTCTATGACCCTTATCTGCAAATGAAGAAGTTTTAATAGTATTCCGCACAAAACTTTTTCTCAGTAATGTTGCAAAAGTGTAAAAGTTACATGTACGGAAACTGCAAACCTAAAAATTAAGAGAAAGAGAAAGGCAAAAACGAGCACTTCCTACTTAATAAAGCACTAAGATAATAGGAAGAAAATCTAGCATGACACACAAGGTAATTTAACATTTTTGTTAACTATTAACACTCTCATTTAACAAAATCACAAAACCGTGGAATGACCACTGTCTTGACCATTGAAATATATAACTTGCCAGAACTACAAGAATTTGTAGGAAAAAGAGAAACCATAAATGAAGTAACATAGTGGTAAAACATGCAGAATTATTGTGAGATCATATTCACTACATACATACGAGAGAGAGAGAGAGGTCTGAACATACCCAACGAGGAAAGTGAAAAACCTGCCTCAATTCTCCACCCCAGCTTCTCCCCCCCCCCCCCCCCCCCCGCAAAAAAAAAAGACTCAAGCATGACCTAATGATTTCTATGATTTAACAATTATAAAATAAAGTAGGCAAATTAATAATTATATGATTTCTATGATTTAATTAGAAGAAATAAGGCAAAATAAAATAAACCTCTAGCGTTCTCCCTTGCTCTCTGGCCTATTTTCAACTTTTTAACTAAAAGAAACGATGTACATGTTATATACTTTCTCTTAAATATTGAGCGGGACTTTATTTCAGGTGTCAGTACCACATCTCAGCAATTATTGATTCGCAACAATTCTAGTGGAGAACTAAGGCTTTTAAAACCTTGTAACCGTACGGAAAGAAATTTTTACCTAAAATGCCACGATGTTAGACCTTACCAAGAAATAATAATCATGGGTAGTTGGAGAGGGGGTTTGGTAACAGGTGTGGAAACAAAATCCTTTGTGTTAGACCATCCAGTCATTTCTATCAGCCGTTGATTATATAATTGATTACAAGAAAGTGATAAAGCTCTGATTTATATGTAATAAAAACATCATTGATAATTTAAATAGCAAAAAAGAAAAAAGAAATTAGCCTCATAGACTTTTCTATTTTACATACTCAGAAGATTCAATTAACAGTTTTACTGATGACTAACTGCAGTGGAGATATATATATATATAGAGAGAGAGAGAGAGAGAGAAAGAGAGAATACCTGATCAACAGTTCGAATATCAGGAGAAAGACCACCATGGACACAAAGCACCTGGTATAAGAAAAGCAAATAACCATGAGTTAACCATGCATGGATACAGACTTCAAAAACAATATTCATTTTAGGGATCCTAACATATCTTGACATATGTTTTTACATTTATCAATATAAGACAGACACAAATGCAAAGAGAGAAAGAGGGAGATTGATTTACAGTTCCATCAATAATTGCCGAGAGTGTTAGATAGTCAAAAACATCTGTACAATAGCGCCATGCATTAGCATTTCCATACTTCCTTTGGCACTCATCGTAGAAACCATATACCTAGCAAAGTTCACAAATTTAACATCACATATATTAGACCAACAATATCCTCATAAATATAATCCAAAAGTCTTACCATGAGAAATGCAAAATGCCATTCCTATAATGAGAAATTCTTGAGATGGGATCGAAAGAACTCATTAGCCAATTACCCATTTAGTTGGTGAAGCTCTTAACACCAGTGTTTTGATTATCCAAATGAAAACAGCACACTCACCATGTTTGAAGCAATCGATAAATATCCACTAACTAGGACTAGATTGATTATAAATCGCCAAAAAAAAAAAAAAACAAACAAACAGCAACAAATACCCAGAAAACCAATTACTTTGATGCCAAAACTGGAAGAGGGAGAAAAAGAAATTGCTTATGCATTAAACTCTTGTGTATCAATTTGACTAATGTTGCATGGGACAATAGCAAATGCGTCAATGAGATTGGGAGATACCTTGAGAAGAATCTTAAGTTGTACCATCTTCCAAAAAGATTTATCAAGCATAAACTTCATAATGAATGAGAAGAAAACATCTGTGTATTTACTCTATAAACTATCAGAAATCCAATCATAAGAATTAAAAGTTAGCACTTATTTTACATATTTCCCAAGCTTATAATTCCTCTTGACTACAATCATTTATTATGAAAGAAAAACCAACACATTTACTCAACATAAATCAATAACATCAACAAAATACATCACAAAATCAAAATCAAACCACCAGAAGGGATAAAAATAAATTTAAAACATACACCAAATAAGGTCTTAAGTAATTGACGGTTCATTCACTTCAGCAGCACAACTATCAGAAAAGAGATTAAATGTAGCCAGTCCAAAGCACACCTGTGTTAGCTGCCGGCTTTCATGGTTTCCACGCAAAAGGGTAATATTTGCTGGGTATCTGTGAGCAAAAAGAAGCACCAAATTGATTAAAGGACAAATCATATTATTTCAAGAAGGCATTGATATCAAAAAGAAGCTAGGGTACAGACAAAAAGAAAGAGTCCAGTCCTTTCCAATTAAGAAAGAATCAACGTGAGATATCAACCCAAAAAAGATCACTACTCCATAAGCAAACGGTTAGGCAGCCAATATCCCCTCTGATAAAGGCTAATAGTTTCAGATATTATGGAGATCTTTAAGCCCCAGAGGCAGAAATGTCAAGACATTACCAATCAAAAACATAAAAAAATACCCAAAGTGCTACCCATCTCTCTCACAACAGTTTGATAGGTGCAGCAATCCCTTAGAAATAAGTCATTGGAGCTGAGGCTAAGCATATATTTAACACAAATGCATAAATAGATAACATACCTAGCTTTAAGAAGCAAAAGGATGGTGAAAACTTCAAGACTATTGTAACCCCGATCAACAAAATCCCCCTGCCAAGAATTTAGAAACCTACCTTTAGTACCCCATATGAGCAAACGACATCAGATGGTACAGTAACATGTCAGACCAATTTCCAAAAAAAAAAGTCAAATCATACCATGAATATGTAATTTGTCTCTGGCACATGACCCCCTGTCTGGAAAAGTTTCATTAGATCATGAAACTGGCCATGAATATCACCGCATACAGTGACAGGACTATTGACAGGCTGTACATTGGACTCCTCAATGAGGATCTCTTTAACCTGTGAAACATTACCACAATGGATAAGAATGTTACTCACAATGAACGTCTTTCAGAGTTGGCAACCTCCGGAATAACTTGGGAAAGAGAAAACACGCCTTCTTATTGCTTGACCATTAGCATTTCATTAGATAACATTATTATGGCTAGGAAAACCTACACAATTAGATGAATTTTAGTGTTTGGTACCTTAAACCATAAAAAATGTTCTAATAATATGGAAAGGTGGTGCCTGCTTGGTTCATTAAATTTACTGCAAGTCCATGCATGCTTATGCACATAGTCGCAGTCTCGTGCACATGTGAACAGACTGACATACTGTATGGCTAATATTTAAACAGGTATAACCACAAACTAACATGACCAGAAAACTATAAATATAGACATGACCAATTTTCTGGACAAATGCTTCGCAGCTTTGAGAAAATACAAAACAATGCATTACGCATAGAGACTTCAGAGTTGAAAATGTCATTGCTCTATCCTATCACTGAAACCTCACGTCATCCAAAAAATTATATGATTCAAAATAAAGTCCATTCCAAAAATTGTGAAAGCAATCAAAATTACTATAAGAGGTCAAGCAGGTCTCTTGCTGAAAAAAATGCACTTCCATACCCTTTTAAGGCAAGGCAACAGACGTCACTTATTAGGGAGATTTATTTTCTGCCCCGAGGGTTTACCATGAAGCCACTTTATCTTTCTTTTTTCAACCCACATATCTCAAATTGCTCAGGATTTTGGTGTTGAATAACATACGAAACAGCAATTCCCCAAGGGAATAAATAACCAGACAGAGATTAAGGAGATAATCTTACATCTATAGCATAAGACGTGGCCAGATATTACGGTGGACGGTCAATACGTCAACAATTCAAAAAACAGAATCAGTGCGATTCTACAATCCAGTCACCACAAAGCATATTCCCGTGATGGTATGTTTGAATTTGGACTGCAAGAGTCAAGTATTTCTGGCCAATTTTCAAAAAAAAATTCGAGGGCACTGCACAGAGGAATGCTGCTGGAAGCTTCACGCAAGGCTAACAACATGATTTGCAAAATTACCTTCTTAAAAATCGTGAAAAAAACAGAAACGAAAAATAAATCAAACATCCATTCCCCTTTTTCTCCATGAAACTATTTCTCAGCAACCAAAGATGTCGTGAGGATTTCAATTCACAACCTCGGAATAGAATACGAGCAAATAGAGGAGAAAGACCGAGTCCTTTCCAGCCCGAAGTGAGGCAAGAGGGAACATAAACCCTAGTAAGATGTCAAAATACTGACAGAACGCGCGCAAATACTCGAGGAAGAGAGATCGATGTATCTAGAAAACGAAACCCTAGATTTCGTGGAGGAAATACGCACGTATTCGCAGAGGAGTTGAAGCTCATCTTCCAACAGATGCTGACCCTCCTTCACCTTCGAGATCCACTGATCTAAATCCATATCCAATGCTCCCCTCTCCCCCTTCCTCCTCTTCTTTTACTGTTCCTCTCTCCCTCTCTCCCTCTCTTCCTTCAGCAAAGCAGCAAAAGCGATGGAAGGCGACAGCGAGAGAAGAGCCCAAGAGAAACTGAGGAAATCTCAAAGGACGAAAAACGAACACACTGTCTATATTTGCGGCCTCCTTTTTCTTTTTCTTTTTTTTTTCCCAAACAAAGACAATAAATAAATCGTCAAACGCTCAAATTGCATTTCTCAATCATCAGCCGCTATAATTTACTGTCCCCGGTCCATTGAGGCCACGTCTCAATTTATTTGGACTTACTTTAGGTTTTCAAAATTTACTCTCAATCAAAAAATTCACCCTTAATGATCAAAGTGTACATAATTTGAGCAAGAAGTATTTTTTTACAATGTTTGTTCTAATAAAGATCTTTGATTTTTTTTAATGAGGGTTGAGGTGGGAAATATCAAAGCAGTAATCTCCCTAAGTGTCATTAAATGAACTATTTGTTATTTTTTTGATAAAAACTATTTTCTTGCTGATAAAAAAATGTTTTCAGGAACCATCTAACCTTTCCTTGCTTTCTTGAGACTTCAAAAATAATATGCCAAAAACATTTGATTAGTGAAACACTTGGCCAAAGTCGAATTCAATTAGTTAGGTATAGAGAGTTTCTGTTTGACATTTACAAACTGATACAGAGGAGATCAGTAAAACCCGTATCGTTGTTAACCTCTACATCAGTATCGACACAAAGAGTGAGTAGCGGAATTGGTGTCCACTTTGCCGTTTACAAGCAATCATCATTTCCTTTTCTTTTTGTCGTCGACTTTGATGAGCTGCACGGGAGCTACTGGTATTCTAACCCACCATTCTTTAACCCGCCTTACCCACCTGTTACTGCTTTCTTTCCTGTATGGCATTTCCCTCGTGAAAGCCTCTAGGAACACTAGTAGAATAATGTACCTTACGGGAACGAATGCAAAGGCTGCAGCAACGACAACCAGCAAAAGGGCGACTTTGTCCGTAGCCTGAAAAGAGACAACACAAGACAAACACAAGTTTCAGACATAAATTTATATACATCTAAGTTGCTTTAAAGAAATACATGGTCATTAATGCTTTCCCCAATGACTTGATTTCAGTCTAGAGAAATTAATCTAAGTTGAAATGTCTGGATGAACATTTTGGTGTTTATTAAGGTCATGTTTCATGCAGATTACTTCTGGTAGTAACACTACCAACAGACAACCAAGCTTTATGCCTCATCGCATCCATACAGAATAGTGAGATTATGCCTGACAAGAGCATTCTCAAAGAGGGAGTTTCAAGAGCAACTTCTTATGTTAAAAGCCACGTGGGCACAACATATGGAAGTTGGAATATAAAGTCTTCACTCATGCACATGCCAATATGTAAATATTTATAAGTTAAGGCTGAAAAGCAAAACGGAAAGATCATAGATATGAAGAATACAGATATGGATTTTCTTCTCTCCACTTTAAGGAAAAGAAAAAGAGAAGAAAGGCTAAGCTGGATGCAACTTTTCCTCTCATCTATAGGAATCTCTATTGCTGCAAAGAGGAAGACTATGCAATATACATACCTGTGGAAGTATACCAAATAAGAGAGCTCTTAGCTTCAGGAGAATAATATTGCCAGCTTGAATTAGTGATTCAACTTGAGTTATGGCTTCTTGCAGTGTCAGAAGCTGCTCTACAGCATTCCTATTGGGGGGAAGTGTTACTCTGAAGGTTTCTAATGGCTTCCCTTTGCCAAAATGCCTGTGCCAGAGCATATAAATTGCGCTTAACAGAAAAATGGCTGGCAACAGATAGCTGATCCAACCCCTGCATTTCACATACAAACACTTTTTTACACCGCTTTCTTTGCATAATTTATTGCTTAGGCTTCTAAATTTGAGAAATCAGGAAGCAAAAAGTTACTAGTTTACACGAAATTGACAGTCTAATTTGATGGAACGCAAATCTGCTGGCAAGGAAAAATATCAGTATGGAAACCAAATACGCAAAGTTAAGGGACAAGCTACCTCACAGTAGTGTAGATAATCACCACAAGGAAAATTGTTGATTTATAAGGGTCTTCCCAGGAGACCAGAATTTGAAGACGGCTGGTCAATTCAATTACTGGAAATAGTAGTTCCTAAAAAAACAACAGAAACAATCGTGTCAATGATTAAAAGATGGAACCTTCATGTTCTAAGCACTACAAATAGTCTCTCTAAGGAACCAGAGTCTTCAAGGAAATTAAAACCATAAGTGTATAATGGGATGCATGTTTTGTGCACTGTAAGTTTTCTTTACGAGTTATATTACATTCATGCAATATTCTCCACCCAAAGAGTGATGATAACATGAACAGTGCTCCCAGGACCTGTGGTACAGGCAAGACAGTTTTGATTGTTTTGGTTGAGTGGAAGTGCCAAAAGACTTATTGCCTAAGCAAATCGAATTTATCAGAACTAACCTTATATCTCTCTTGCTTCATATTTTTGAGAAGGATAAGGAGATAAGAGTTACATTGGGGAAAGCCTAATTGAATATAAACACAACTAACCTTCATCACTGCCATATTTGTGCCAAGTCCTTCCACCTTCACTTGATCAACAGTTGCCTGAGCAGCTTCAGCCTTCCCAGTGTCTGATATTGATTGTTTAACTGCCAATTCCAAGGGATTTGTCTCACCAACAAAAACTTCTCCAACTATTATCACTTCCCCATCTAGATTTGCCTCTTTTAGTAATACAAAACCAAGTTGACTGAGAGTCAGAAGTGAAACTGGGGACAATGTTAGCGGCTTCTTTCCTGGTGATAGTGTTGACTGCATTTTCGCATATGCAATCCCATCATCATCATGTTGGGTGGCACCAACGTCCAGTAGTGCCAAGCGACTTGACAAAGTCTCGAGAATTGCATCTCCCCTTGGTAGACTTTCAGCCAGGTTGAAAGCGAGTAAGCTTTTGTAATGGGATGAGAAGAAATGGAAAGCTTCTCTAACTGCATGGTATCGGAATATGCCAAGAATAGCCTTTGCTAGTACTTCTGACTTCTGAATCTCTTCAAGGTTGCGTTTCCTACTAAACCTGTGTGCACGCAGGATCTCAAGACATATATCCAACCAATAGTCACGGCGGGAATTGCCCTTAAATTCAGGAAACTCCAAATAAACAGGCTCTGTTCTGTAATAGATTTGTTAAAGGAAAACAAAGAGTCAAAAAAAGTGCAGTTCAGAACAAGCTACTAATTTACAAGTTGCACAGTATGTCTAAAATAACGTACACAGATGTCGACTTATACATCACAGCTTTATCAAAAAGACGAGCACCCAACGGTCCAGTCATTTCAGGTTTTATGACCTGCTTCATATCTGTAGCCAGATCATACCTAACTGCTTTATCATATGTACCAACTCCCAATGGCTCAAAGTACAGAGCATAGTTGGTCAGTGTCAATCGCCCTGCACAAAGAGAAAATTAATGGATAGAACTGTTCAGAGATGAAAAATATTTATCATTTTTTCAGCTAAGTTCATGACCTGTACCCGTCCGTGGCAGCATAGGGCAGACACAAAAATGTATTCAATATCAGCATTAAATTTTCAATAACTACACAATTTAAGACAATGGGGCCAAGTAATCCAAGGTTTCATGACTACGAGGTGCTTTTAGAAAGTCTTTGAGGACAACCTGGATAGCTAATTTTAAGACAAGATCACTTTGTATTGGTTCTCTAAGCACAGGATTTTATCACTGCTGATATACCTAGGATATAGCCCAAGGGAGGTCTCTGCTGCATCATAATGTGGTATCTTCTGCTTTCTAAGAAGTTTTGTTCTACAAATCTCTACCTAGGCTATGGCCAACTTTTTTCTTGTTTTTCAATCAAAAAATATAATTTAAAAATAAAAATAAAAGATAAAAGAAGGAAGAAAGACAAAAAGGCTATTCTTTTTTTGAGTGAGGAGAAGACCCACTACGAGCCTAAGCCACCAGAATTGTTGCTTAACACCTATGATGAGAGTGCTATTTAAGAACTCTTGTTTCTGCCCTAGTTGAGGAGGTCTAAATCCTCTAAAGAGGAGATTCTGATGTCTCTCTACAAGAAGTCAACATTTTGAATATGTTTTATGTCCCATTAGCAACCGCATGCATGTGTATTGACTGCACATGCCCCCATGCCGATTAATGCACCATTGACACAAGTGAGTTGGCCCGTCCATGCTTTCAAATTCAAGGCAAAGGGCGCATCTCTCTTATTTTCATTCTTCTTCTCCCCCAACAAGTATATTATCTCTCAATTTATTTGATGAGATGCCTCTTGGGACTAACCAAGAACACTAAATTGTTGGTGAAAAATCCTATTTATGTCTATGGCTTATGGTTCTGGATCAACATTGGAAGGCTAAGTTGATTCCAACCTCAGGAATATAATGACTCACCAGGCCACGCAGAGATTCCAATATGCTGCAGAACTGGCTGGGTGGGAACTGCCCCATCAACATCAATGACAATCTCCCCCTCAAGAAGCTGCAGATTTCGAATTGCAGGGGTCGCCGCACTTTTTGCAGCCTTAATGATTCTGCAGGAGTTTTGTGATATACAATTCCAAACAGTATGTGAAGTCAACAAATTAAATGAAACACAAAAATGGAAGAAGAAACTGTCAATGACATTCAATATCCCCTATTTCTCTATCATTTCCATGGGTTATACAAGACCTACCTTCCATCTATAAGGGAGAAACAATTATCTCACATCATAAAAGAATCTAGTCATTTACCCATTTTGCCTACTTTTGCTATTTCTTCTGGAAATTAAATAGCTTCTCATCCTACCACATGCATAGATGGCACCTCGATATACATAGGTCATGAAAATTGGAAAGAAAGAAAATTCTATCTCAATGCGATTGCTATGGGACTCTCACAACGAGAAGTTTCTGGAAATTTTGAAGACACATTGGCCATATCTGGCATACTAAAAAAGTTGAAGAACAGTCTAGATAACATCGGGAACTTGATTTCACCATTTAATGGCTTAATATTACTCAAGAAGCAGAGCATACTTCTCAAGGCTTCGAATGTATTTGTCATATACAAGGAAATGTAGCCGATCGCCTGAAGATCTTGTTAGTGCGTCAAAAAGATTGTGGACTGTAATAATATCTGCAACAGCAGCACAAACAGGAGCAATTCGAGCAAAAGCCTTTCGACCAACAGTTTTCTTGTTGTCAACCTGACGTAGAGAACAAAAGAATGTGGAAAACCACACACGTCATTGCATGAAATCTAGAAACATTCAGAGAGAGCAACAAGGACATTGATGAAGGGAAAAACCTGAACCGCCATAGTTGTTGAACTCAAATAGAATAGAGACCATCCATCCTCATGCTCGATTCCATGGTTACTGTCGGAAGCAGCTTCCTACAGCAGAATAAAAGTTTAGGCAGGATTGTCAAGCTCCTATGAGCAGAAAATTTATCCCTCTTCTACAAGTTTTGCCACTAAAAATTAGGAAAAGGCACCTCTGAATAAAAACATTTGTATCTTACAAATATCAATAGATAACAACTATGAGCTATCTCACTTTATCTAGTGTTTCACTCTCAACACTCGGAGCTTCCCATGCAAGCATCATGTCAAACGTCAAACGACGGAATTCCTTCTCACTCAAAAAATCGGGACGTCTAATCAACCGATGAAGTGCTTGATAAGAGCAAAATTCCAAAAGATTCCTAGCATAAGTCAAAAGTTCCTTAGCGCTCTCAGGTAGCTCTGTCTCGAAACAATGCTGCAATTCTTCAGTGGGGACTTGAAGGATCCTACAACATAGTTAAATATATCCAAGGACAAGAAATTGCCGTGAGAAGAATTAGCTATAGAAGTTCTGGAGAACTGTATCATTTATTAAACCCACTTTATTTATTTGATTATGTATTTATTTCCATTTTGGGCGTCCATGGCTTTCACTGAGGCATTTTAAGATAAAATCCACTATAATAGGAAGACAAAAAAATAAAGGGAAACCCTATCCATGTCTGCTTAAGAGAGCTTCTCCGGGAATGTGATCACTCTCTCTTGTTACGTTCTTTATCAATCAACCTTAAGACTAACCAGAAAGATATGGTTAATGTAACAAACATACGAATCTGAATTCTTAACACAGCATCAAGCAACAAAAACATTCAAGAAAACACACAAAATCGGTTGATCAACTTTGGATTCAAGAAAGAATCAAGTGTCATAGAGCTTTCAATGCATAGCCCAAACTTTCGACTTTGATGAGTCCGGACCTCCGGAGAATAATCATTTTAATGCTATTTTAATGGAAAATATAATGCAAAATCGAGAGATAGTGTGTGTAGTACTCGGAACAGCGAGAGACGACGGAATTGGCGAGAGGAGAAAGCTGAGGAATGGGCTTAGGAGAAGCGGCAGAAGACGAAGATGAAGACGATGACAATGATCCCGACGGTTTGCGATTGAATAGGGATTTCAGCGACCTCTGACGGTTTCTCGTGAAACTCTCCAACAATCCCACCTTCACATTCTCCATTCTCATCCGTCCAACTTTCGCCCGCCCCGAAATCGTATAAAACCGTCCGCCACTCTTAGGTTTTCTTCACACCTGCTACACAAAACCCAGCATACCCCTTTCGCTACACTCCCCGCTTTGATTTCTCATCAAGTTGATCTGCTTACAAATGGCGAACATGCCTTCCCAATGCAAACTTGAAATTTTGAATTTGGTTGGTCGCACCTCTACTGAGTCGTTTGTCAATCTGCACAAGGAATGCACCGATCTGCATTTTAATATAAATACCATGGCGTAAAATATTCCCAAGAAAATGACAAAAGAAAGGAATTTACGTTTTCTAAGCGAAACTTCAGAAGCAATCCATCGTCGACGTAACCTTCCGTGGTTGCGGTGCGTCCCAATCTTGGGGGAACAGGAAATGCGAAATGTTAAGAGGCGGGAATTGATAATAGCCGGTTGATGGACAAACCAGTAGTTATGGGAGATTGTTCCCGTCAAATGTTCAAGTTATTGAGTCAATTTAAATTTGAGAATTGTCTATAAATAGGGGTTAAGAGATCACAAAAAGAATTTTTTTTTAATTGTAAAATATTTATCATTGAGATTCTTATTGAAGCTTTCGCAATCAATTCTGCCTTCAATCTCATTTTTTGAGTTTTTTTACATGGTATTAGGACAGATTCATTTCTAGGTTTTATGAGTACTCTTCTTTAGTATCGAAGGTCTATCCTCGTTCCTTCAATACTTTTTTATTGTTGTATTTTTTCAAGTCAAAATAAGATCTTTGCTCTCACTCATTTCTAATTCCTGTTTCCATTTGTCCAAAAGTAGTTTTCATATTATTCCACAACATTTTGAGTAAAAAAATGTACGTTCTTTTTTTTTAAAATATATATGGGTTATAGGTAATGTGTAGATACAAAAAATAAAAATAAAAAGATTCAAACTAGTTGCAAACAAGTATGTAAGGTGAAACTTCTTGGGTCTTAGGGGATGGTGTCCTCTTAGCTTAATAGTAAGCTAAAAGGTCCCTAACCTACAACTCCAATAGGTTAGGGTTTGACACCTTCTCCCTTCCTATGTGCAGGCATTTAAGAAAAAAAAAAAGTGTATAAGGTAAAGAACGGAATAGATGAAATGATGAAATGATAAAATGTATAATTGGTCTAAGAAGGACAATTACATGGATGTAATAGATTTATACTTTTTCTCATATGATAGAAATTGTGACAATATGTATTTGCACTTGCTTCGATCAAAGGCTAGAATTTTTATCAAATGAGCAATAATAGTCATTTAAGTAAGGAAGTGTGTCTATATACATATTCCTCCAATATATGTGAATCATTGCCCAAGAAAGGCATGTAAACTAGAGAAAATTCTTTATACTACTTGAAATAGGAATTGAGACAATGAAATGACCTCTTGAGTTTTGATTTAACGCAACCTTCATCAATTAAAGCATGATTACTAATTATTCACAAAGGAATTTAGAAATATATATATATATATATGGCACTCTTTTTGACTCATATAAACAATATCTTAATTATTATAAAGGACAAGAACACAATTGAAGAACTATAGAACTTTAATCGAAATTCTACATGAATGATTGAGAAGAATCAAAGCTGTTATTGATGACAGAAAAATCATTCACATAATGGAATATATTTAAATCAACAAAAATATGCCCTGGAATTAGCATCAAACGTTGAACTTTCGAGGTCAAAATTGCAAATTATTCCCTTGAAGCATGATTTGGAATTTAAAGGCGACGGAAGGTAATAAATAGAAAGGATATAGAAGATAAGCTATTGGATTGTACAACACGTTATCAAAGACTCGGTAATAGAAGCTTAATATGTGGGATTCTTGAGGACTTAAAGTTGAATAAAATCGAAGTTGACACAAACAACATTCAGAAAGGGATTGTCTTGGAGGCAAAAAGCAGATTAAAAGAAAATCAAACAGAGCACATCTTCACTAAAGAACAGACAACGTGTATTCTTACAAGGACATTATGTAAGTTGGTGTAAGTTATAACATGATTATTTCTTAAGCAAGTTTGGTGTACTTGACATGTATAAACAATATATTGGAAAAAGACTAATAGAGTTAAATTGTTTTTCACTAACCAACGAAAACATATTGTTTAGAGTGAAACGGTGTTCTTTGTCACATGGAACGCATTCAACCCCGTTCTATTTGGCTGGTTAGAAATAGGAGGAAAACTTGTCAAAATTGTTGCAATGACACACGAATTGATCAAAGTAGATTGATAAGCAAAGCAAGAACTATCGGAGATCATTTCCATTAAACATTTGAGTTGTGGTATTAACTTAAATTTGAGAAGTATTTGTAAACAGGGATAGCATTCGTGTGAAGATATCACAGAATCACCGAGAACTTCTTTTTCAAGTGCAAAACATTATGTAATGGGATGTTTTTGTATGTTTCGTGTAGTTGTAAGAGTAGGCTTCAGGGAGGCATGAGCCTTAGGTGTTCCCAGGTTGGGCAATGTTTTGTGGGCTGATGTTATTTTGTTGTTTAAGACAAGTCTAGTAAACTGTGTTTATTTCTTGATTGATATTTTCTTTGTTTATGTGGTGAAATTTTAAAGAATTCCATTTTCTTTACACTTGTTTTGTAGATTCACCCAAATTTGCGGTCCTGTTTTTCAATGCATTGTGAAGAGACTGTCGTAACTTGATTGGCCTTTTGTATTTGCCGTTATGATTCCTCGGATTGTTCCTGGTTCTCAGGCTCTACTTTTCTCGCCTTGACCTCGTCTGAGATTTTGACACTCTTAGAGCCCGCCGCATGCCTTGTGCTATTTGGCTTCGACTGTTGCCGTAGACAATTTTGTTTCTGCTGATTGCTTTTTCTTACCGCACCGGTTGGCCCCAAAAAAGTCGAGTTTTTACTCTCGTTCCCCTGTTGAACATCATCAGAAAGATAGAAAAATAGAAAGAGCATACACGCTGCAGTTTGAGTTAACTAGTCTCTAAAATTATATCCTGTGGCACAAGTTGATATTGATTGGTATTTTCTTGGGTTGTTGCCATTGCGGGTCATTAAAAATCAATAGGATGCCCAGTTTGATGGAAACTTGGTTTAACTGTTAGAGAATTCAATCACCAAAAAGTTGTTTCCTACTTTTCTCTTTTCCCCGGGTGAATTCATTCGCACAAGCAAACAATTCTTGGCGTTGTCGATGAATAAAAGTCCAAGTAGCAAACGCAATGACAGAGGAAGACCACTTTTTTTTTTGGAGTTTTGCGATCCCCTTTTGGAACCTGCTTTGTGCTGAGTCACACCTGACTGGCTCCAAAACACTTCTTCTCCAGGAGTAAGCAAAATCTGGCACGTTTCCTCCTACATACCCCGCGCACTTCGAGCACATCGTCTTTATTGTTGGTTCTCTTCGTCGGAGCTTTCGACATCTGCAATTCCCAGGTACCATTCAATTTGGTCACACAAACACACTCACTATGCCTTCTTCGACGCCATCGACGGAAGCCCGCGACTACCTCCAAACCCTCCTCGGCTCAACCCGCCCCTTCCTGCGCGGTGAGCTCGAATCAATCGACAAGAATTTGCCTTCGCTTGTTGCTGTGCTGCGCTCCGTTGGAGGCGGGGAGTGCTGGCACAAGCATGGCAGCTTCCTTGAGCATTTGGTCGACATATACCGCATCCTCAAGATTTGGAAGGCACCGGACTCTGTCTGTCTTTGTGGCCTCTTTCATTCCGCCTACTCCAATTCCTACGTTAACCTCGCCATATTCGATCCATCAACGGGACGCGACGTGGTTCGCAGCCATGTCGGGGAGGAGGCGGAGAGTTTAATCCACTTGTTCTGTATCGTGCCACGACAGCCTCTTATACATGATGATCTTTTGTTCCATTATTCTGACTCCGAACTCGTCGACCACCAAAAGCTTTCAGAGGTATCGCTGAGGAACGCCAAGGAGAAAGGTTTGTTCAATGAAGAAGAGGGTTGGAGGAAGAAGCTGCAGTCTCTTCTTCCCGCTGATGGGATCACTGTGAAGCACATCAAGACCGGTGAAGACGTCCTTGTTTCCAGAAGGGTGGTCGCTATTTTCGTTATGATGACGATGGCTGATTTCAGTGATCAACTTTTTGGCTTTCAAGATGTGCTGTTCGAAAACTCCGATGGTCGCCTCGGTTTTCCAGGCAACAATTATGCGGCTTTGTGGCCCGGCGATGGCAAGCCAGGGTTATGGATGAATTCCATCTCGAGGATGGGAGCGCTTTACAGTTTGATAGTGAGGGAGGAAGAGATTTTGAAGGAAGCAAACAAAAGGAGTGGTGATGTTGGGGTTGATACTATTAGACATGAACATATTGAGCTTGTGATTCCACCAGTTTTTGAGAACTGTAAAAAGGTTTTGGATGCAGGGGAGCAAATAATTGCAAGGGACCTGTATTGGGAAGTTGTTTGTGATACGTCTGAGGGTGGTTTGGAGAGATCTGAGGAGCTGTTGGTGAGGTGTGTTGAGAAGAACCCTTTTGTTGGGGAGCCACATGTGTTGTTGGCTCAGGTTTATTTGAACAAAGGGAGGTTTGAGGAGGCTGAGAGAGAAGCCGAGAGAGGAGTGACCCTTCTGTTGGAGTGGGGGAGTCCATGGGATAAGAGGACATCTTGGGAGGGATGGATTGCTTGGGGTAGAGTTCTGTTGATGAAGGCCAAGGAGAAGTCATGGCCACAGACCTCTTGGGGCATTCTCAACCTGGGTCTTGTCAGGTAAATCGCATCTGGTTACTTGGTCAGGAAGTTCTACTGAACTAGGGATTTTTCCTGTCAATAAATACGCTGTTCTGTGGCCTTGGCTAAGCTTGTGACTTTTGCTGTTGTGGATGTAATAAGATATGTTTTTTTGCAATTTGGCTTCTTGGTTCTGTTTTTCCCTTGTTTTATGTTAAACTTGATCTTCTTGAATTTAGTTGAGACCCTGTCCCAGGAAAACGAACTTTTCCAGAGTAAAAGAAAATTCATCAAAGGGCAAAAATGTGCGGGGAAAGGTAGGATTAGAATTTGAAATAAGGTATCTCTTCAGAAAAAAAAAATGATTACTATCCATATTCATTATATCAAAAGGTGCAAACTTGTTGACTAACTATGAATCATTTTATTTGAATATTATTTACAACTTAGGTTCTTATAAGTCTTCATGAGTCTTCATAAATCCATAACAAAATACTTCTATAAGGAAGAAAGAAAGCTTAATAGAAGTGATTAATATGCTATTATAAAATAATCATGGGAGAGTGGAACTAACACTGTCATGACACCTTGGTCCATCCCAACCCAGATTCAAGCCTTTTAGCCTTGATTTTTGTGAACAGTATTATCACTATCAATATTGGACTGGAGAGCAATTAGACCAATATTGGAGCCTCAACTAGAGGTAGCGTTGGTGATGCAAGGAATTGGCCTGAAAATGGTTTATGTTTTGAACAAACTCTAAGCAATTTTTTACTTCTCAACAGTTTTCAATTGCGCTAAGTAGAAGAAAAAACATTGATACCAAGAAATTTCTTCTAATGTCTCATAATAATTGTTGCGAAATGTATTAGGTAATAATACATCAGCCCCAGATGATTGGATAACCGGTCTTATCAATGACAGGAGGTGTCCCACTTCGAGACGAGTGTTTTGAGTGTTAGGGCCTCGACTTTAATATGTATCAAAGCTTTAGTTTAATGTCTAGACTGGACCTTCATGCTGCCTCACCTATTAGGTAATAAACCCTCAACATCGGTTCGGATGGTGGATAATCAGCCTTATTAATGACTTTGAGTGTTGGGGCCTCGTCTTTAACAATAATTAAATCACACATATCAAAGCTCATTTTTCTTAGTTCTCGAGGGTAAAGGCAAGTACCCCTCTTCAGCTTCTCCAAATTACGAAACAAGAAGCCTTTTCCAAGCGCAGACACGTCTTAGTCAGCAATGCGGTTACGAAAACAACGTGACTCCTTATCTCGCTTCATGGACGCCAGCCAACGTGTCTCTTCTTAGGAACACCACCCAGATTTAGTTTATCTTCTTCCTCTGTTCCTATTCTTTTCATAACCTTTTTGCTGAGGAAGATTAAGCCGAACGAATCATGCCATCGTCACCATCTCCTTCACAAAGCCAAACCCCTTACTACCAAACCCTACTAGGCTCCGCGCGCCCTTTCCTCCGCGGCGAGCTCGAATCTATTGACAAGAATTTGCCTTCGCTTGTTGCCGTGTTGCGCTCCGTTGGAGCCGGAGAGTGCTGGCACAAGCATGGCAGCTTCCTTGACCACCTGGTCGACATATATCGCATCCTCAAGATTTGGAAGGTACCGGACTCCGTCTGCCTCTGTGGCCTCTTTCATTCCGCCTACTCCAATTCCTACGTCAATCTCGCCATATTCGATCCATCAACGGGACGTGACGTTGTTCGCAGCCATGTCGGGGAGGAGGCGGAGAGTTTAATCCACTTGTTCTGTATCGTGCCAAGACAGCCTCTTATTCATGATGATCTTTTGTTCCATTATTCTGACTCCGAACTCGTCGACCACCTAAAGCTTTCAGAGATATCGCTGAGGAACGCCAAGGAGAAGGGTTTGTTGAATGAAGAAGAGGGTTGGAGGAAGAAACTGCAGTCTCTTCTTCCCGCTGATGGGATCACTGCGACGCACATCAAGACCGGTGAAGATGTCCATGTTTCCAGAAGGGTGGTCGCAATTTTCCTTATGATGACGATGGCAGATTTCAGTGATCAACTTTTTGGCTTTCAAGATGTGCTGTTCGATAACTCCGATGGTCGCCTCAGTTTTTCAGGCAACAATTACTCGGCTTTGTGGCCCGGCAACGGCAAGCCAGGGTTATGGATGAATTCCATCTCAAAGATGGGAGCACTTTACAGTTTGATAGTGAGGGAGGAAGAGATTTTGAAGGAAGCAAAGAAACGGGCTGGTGATGTTGGGGTTGATACTGCTAGAGATGAACATATTGAGCTTGTGATTCCACCAGTTTTTGAGAACTGTAAAAAGGTTTTGGATGCAGGGGAGCAAATAATTGCAAGGGACCTGTATTGGGAAGTTGTTTGTGATACGTCTGAGGGTGGTTTGTACAGAGCTGAGGAGATGTTGGTGAGGTGTGTTGAGAAGAACCCTTTTGTTGGGGAGCCACATGTGTTGTTGGCTCAGGTTTATTTGAACAAAGGGAGGTTTGAGGAGGCTGAGAGAGAAGCCGAGAGAGGAGTGACCCTTCTGTTGGAGTGGGGGAGTCCATGGGATAAGAGAACATCTTGGGAGGGATGGATTGCTTGGGGTAGAGTTCTGTTGATGAAGGCCAAGGAGAAGTCATGGCCAGAGACTTCTTGGGGCATTCTCAACCTGGGTCTTGTCAGGTAAAACATGTCTTAATTACTTCGTCAGGTTGATCTACTGCACTATGGATTTTCCTGTCAATAAATGCACGGTCCTGTGGCCTTGGCTAATCTTGTGCCCGTGCCGCTTGGATGTAATAAGATACGTTTCCATGGAACTTGTATTTTCGGTTCTATTTTCCTCTCGTCTTATCTTAAACTTGATCTTCTTGAATCCGTTGAAATCTGAGTTAAGTCTCATCTCTGTCCCCCAAAAAAACCTCTTCAGGGTAAAAGAGAATTAATCAGAGAGCAAAAATGTGCCGGGAAAGGTAGGATTGAGATGTAGAACAAAGTAACCCTCTACAGGATGGCTTCGGAAAAAAAAAAAAATTCCCCCGGAGGAAAGAAATCTACCAAGCAGGAGATTAGTATGCGGTTGCAAAATATTCACAGCAGAGTGGAACTGATACTGATATGAAAGGTTAGTGCATCTCGACTAAAAGTTAAAATCTTTTGAGTATCAGCAATCTTGATATCATTCAAGAAGCTTGATGCAAATAAACGAATTTTTACTTCACGTCTCCAAGCTATATATCTTCGTTTAATTCTAGTCATTGAATAAATGAAACTTTGTTGAATAATTAAATGATTTCCTTTCTTTCAGTCATTCATTTTTTCCTTTCTAGTTTTTTCATAACAAAACAGATCCTTCCAATGTATAAACTAAAAACTCTAATGGCATTTGCTATTGTAACCTTTCCTACCACTGTATTTTCTTTTTGTTAGGCATTTCACTTCGAAATAAGAAATTGTATTGCTAGTGATACTATATATTAAAAAAATATTTAAATAAAAACAAAAAGTATTAAATCTAAATGGATAAAAAATAGTGGGTTCCATTATTTTTATGGTTACTTTTAAAATAGCAAGGTCTCTTTATACTCCAAGTCCCTTCTTTCATTTAAATTGAATTACTAAGACTATATTAACAGAAAACAAATAGGCTTTGAAAAAGAAATGATTCTATCATATTAAGTAAAATTTCTATTCTCACAAAAGATCATTTGGTTTACTTATCATAACCAATAACATTTGAGATTATACATAACTATACACGAAAGATCCTTTTTTGGCCCTCTCTTTGGCCTTGTGTCTCTTGTCCTTAGGAGGTCTTCCTCCACTAGCAGATCTTTTCGGAAAACTTTGAAATAACCTGTTTGATTGGACAGCAGCTAGACCAATATTGGAACACCAAGTGCAGGTAGTGCTGGTGAGCAAAGAATGGCCTGAAAAATGGTTTATGTTTTGAGCAAAATCTGAGCTGCACCAAATACAAGATAAACATTGATACAAAGAAATAGCTGCTGAATCTTATGAAACCCGTTTCAAGCTCCACCCAAAGATCAAGCAGTGAGGACTTGCTTTAGTCAGCCAAAAAGGGTACAAGGCAAGCACCTTTTTTTCTCTATATCCTCCCGAAGTTACAAACAATAGATCTTTTCTAACAAACAATAGTTAGAAATGCTACTACGAAACAACGTTACTCCTTATCTCTCTTCATTGCCCACCACCAATATTTTTTCTGATAACCCACACTCACTTTTAGCTTTGTCTTCTTCCTGTTCTCCATTTCATCTGATAAACCTTCAGTGAAGCAGGTTAAGCTGAAACAATCATGTCATCTTCATCATCTCCTTCACAAATTGAAACCCCTTACCTCCAGGCCCTACTAGACACCGCCCGTCCCTTTCTCCGCGGCGAGCTCGAATCTATCGACAAGAATTTGCCTTCACTTGTTGCTGTCTTGCGCTCCGTCGGTGCCGGTGAGTGCTTCCACAAGCACAACAGCTTTCTTGAACTCCTTCTCGACGTATACCGTATTCTCAAGATTTGGAAAGCGCCCGGCTCCGTCTGCCTTTGCGGCCTCTTCCACTCGGCTTACTCCAATTCTTACGTCAACCTCGCGATATTCGATCCATCAACAGGGCGTGACGTAGTTCGCAGCTACGTTGGCGAAGTTGCAGAGAGGTTAATTCACTTGTTTTGCGTTGTCCCGCGACACACTCTCCTTCATGATGATCTTTTATTCCATTACACAGATTCCGAACTGGTCGAACACCTTGAGCTTTCTGAGATATCGTTGAGGAATGCCAAGGAGAAGGGTTTGTTCAGAGAAGAAGAGGGATGGAGAAAGAAACTGCAGGCTCTTCTTCCTGCTAACTGGATTACTGTGACGCATATCAAGACCGGTGAAGATGTCCCCCTTTCTAGAAGGGTAGTCGCAGTGTTCCTTTTGATGTCGTTGGCAGATTTCAGCGATCAATACTTCGGTTATCAGGATGCCTTATTGGATAACTTAGACGGCCGCCTAAGGTTCTCGGACAACAACTATACAACTTTATGGCCTGGCAATGGCAAACCAGGGCTATGGATGAACTCGATATCGAGGATGGCAGCGTTATGCTCTTTGATAGTGAGAGAGGAAGAGATTCTGGAAGAAGATAAAAAAAGGGTTGGTCGTACTGAGGTTGAAATTGACAGAGATGAGCAAATTGAGCTTGTGGTGCCACCCGTTTTCGAGCACTGTAAGAAGGTTTTGGATGCAGGGGAGCAAATAATTGCAAGGGACTTGTATTGGGAAGCTGTCTGTGATACGTCTAAGAGTGGAGTGGAGAGAGCTGAGGAGTTGCTGTTGGGGTGCATTGAGAAGAACCCATTTGTAGGAGAGCCACATGTGGTGCTGGGTCAGGTATACTTGACCAAAGGGAGGTTTGAGGAGGCTGAGGGAGAAGCTCAGAGAGGTCTGACCCTTCTGTTGGAGTGGGGGAGTCCATGGGACAAGAGGATGTCTTGGGAAGGATGGATTTCTTGGGCTCGAGCTCTGTTAATGAAGGCGAAGGATAGGTCATGGCCTCAGAATTCTTGGGGCATCGTCTACTTGGGTCTAGTCAGGTAATTGCCTCAGTTTCTTTCTTTATTAATCCGTAGTAGCATCCAACTTCCAGCCCAGTGAAATTTGGCTCACCTTGGACCCAAAGGTAAGTGGCTCGGCTTCCCCATGAAAATTACACGTTTGCTTGCGTCGGAAGTAAACGCAAAGTTCTCATCCAATAACTAATCTATTCCTTTTTCTGTTTTCCCTGTTGATTTCTTCGTGCTTAAATCATCCAAGTTGTGCTGATAACAATGCCAATGGCCCCCTTATCCCCAAATATGTAGGAAGTGGACCAGAACAACCCATATTTTCTGTACTGTTAAAGTTTTTCCCTGTTAGACCCTATCAAATGAGCAATCCATGGCGGTCAAGATGGAGAAATGCTCGCCCACGACCTACCAAGTTTCCCCTTTAATAGGAAGCAGATCTTTTGTACTAGGCTGGCACAGAAGCATTCAATATTAAGCATGGTAGGGCACAGGAAGTACTCATTTTGTGGCCCTACCTAGCTCATAATTTCATAGGCTAGAACCCTTAGGTTTGCTATCTTATAATTTGCCTTGACCCATATTTCAGGTATGATTATATTTGCGTACGGATAAACAAGACATAAGTCTCACACGCTGGTGCTATAATTTATCAAAATTTTAGTTATTTCACATTTTTGTGTCAGAAAGTTTTAATTCGGAAATTAGTTTATAAGTATATAAAAAAAGCATATCAATATTTAACTATTATTCAATGATTGCATCTTTTTAATATAGGTGACAGAAAACATCTGGATGGACTTTCGCTTTAGTTGGGCTTGTTCTGTGCAATAGACTTTGCTCAAAAATTGAAGTTTACTCAACCGATGCCACGAATCTGAACTTCATGGGGAGTTAGTATTTTCGGGAAAGGATCCCAGAAAGGGTATTCGAGCACCGTGGTTGATTAAAGCATATGCTTGTCGTTGCTCTCGAATTCAAAAGAAAAATGCTTATAATCTTGTTAGAAAAGTTCATGGATAGTGAACAACGTTAAGACAGCTGTTGCTATAACTAATACATAATAAGCTAGTTCTTCTTAGAAAATATTAAACTAATATGATAATAATTACTAATTATTGGAGTACATTTCATCACCCTAAACATGGAGAAACACGAGCCTTGATCGCTTAATGGCATCTGCGAGGATTTTCACACGAGTTTTTGAGTAGGAGCCTCCCCTCCCTACCCCAATTCATCTTTCTTTGGATCAGAAAAATTGGTGTCAAATGGTTTGAATCATTTCATAGTTTCCTTACATAAGCATGCAGTTGGAATCTTCAGCCACACCCACCCTTTTTCCCGGAAAAGGGAAGGGAAAAGAGAAACCCACCAGCTGCTTTTTAGGCACTGCACAGCGTGAGTAGGTTCTAAGCAGGTTCATGACTCTCATAATGGACATATTTGTGCAGCATTTCACATGATATGGCGAAGAACCTTTGAACATGAGTAACAATGATTGCTCCTTGGTTCTTAATAAGCGTAGGACCCTCCCGTGGTGGGGGTCTCAACTGCCGTTTTGGACAATTATCCTAGCTTTAAGCACCGGGGACCATGCCTTAAAATCTTGAACCTGAAGAGTGAAGCGTCCAAATCTCTAGACGTGTGAAAATAAGTCTGGTCAAGATTGTCGATCCATCTCCGGTGCGCAATCAGCGCAACCAAACCTAATCCATTCACATAATCTTGAACAACGGCCAACCTTGACAAATAGAAGACATCTCATCATAGTCATATCAGCAAAAGGAGACGAGTACAGTCATATCCCACTAAGACTTGATGGCTCCATGCAACTCTGCGCGGTGATTTTCAATCACACTGTACAAACACGAAGTATCAGTGTTTGGAACTGTTTCCTACCCCAAAAGGAAAAGTTCGAATCATGGTGATCTGGTTGGCCGGACCCCCATCTTCCTTCACGAAACTTCTTACTTTGTTTTTTCTTCCTGCTTACTCTTTATGTTTCTCTAATTTCTTCCCATAAAACTGCTTTGATATGGCGATCGATATCATTGTCCCTTAAATCGCAAAATTCGATTCATTCACGGCCGACTATAATTTGGTTTTGATGGGTATATATGAAAATGGCCGAATTCGACACTAAAAGTATAGGGTTTGTTGACTCCAAGTGGGTTTTTGAGTGTTATTTCAATGTTCAATAATTTAAATAAAAATAAAAAAAGGTTATAGTTTTGCTGCCGACAGTTAAAAATTTTCATGCTATTCGACACATTCACTTTTTGCTTTCTTTTTCCTGAATTTGAAAGGTACCCAACATGACTGCAAGACGATGTCGCCTCCAGCTCATCAAAACACAAAGCACAAAAACCCAGATATCAGGACCGTTAGATCTTTTTCCAATCGTTAAACAACGGGCATGTATCATCTGGTCCCACAGTACCGCCACCGCTCGGGGGCCATGGCACTAAGCAGGCCAGCCCCAAATCGTTCATTGTCTTAATCAATTGATGGGTAAAGTTGAATGGGATTAAACAAAGAAGGCCAATCGTTTATTGTGATTAACCAGTCATTATCTAAAGATGGAAAGGGGCAAGTTGCTCTATAATTCGTGCTACAATTGCTCAAATGCTCGCCTGTCAGCACCTTCAAAGAAAAAAAGCTGCCGAAAAACAAAAGAGACTGCAACCTTTATCAGTTTGCTACTTCAACCAACAGACAAGGACAAACCAATGGGATGGAAACGACAAAGCATTTGATTCTTGCTCTCTCATTGGGATTGAATAAGAATCAATTTTGTTTCCTGTTGTCTTGATTTTTACCGTTATCCTTACCTCTTTCATCAAAGTTAAAATTCAAAAAGCTATTCTACCTTTTTGGCAACTAAATTAGCGAGATGTTTTGTGTTTTTTTATTATTTAAATAAAAATGTTAATATTTTTATATAATAATAATAAGTTATAAGTAATATAATATCAAGATAAAACTTACAAATTATAGTAAATTTTATTTGTCTAAAATAATGTTTTGTTAAAGTTGATTAGTAAGAACAGTACATTCATATATAAATTTAGTTGGTGATAGATAACATGAGCCATTTCAATAAGTTTCCTATGTATGCAGTTCCTAGGGTACTTTTTGGATAGTTTCCACTAACCAATGGTACTTAAGGATAGAAGAGTTCTACTTTCTAGCAAGGAGGATAGAAGACTACTCGTTTCAGCAATATGGTAATCTGAAAATGCTTTCATGGCAGCCATTTTCCATGAATCTCCAAAACCAAACTCAAGTCAACATTCAAGAATTATTGTTTGACAAATTTCCCCCAAAAAAATTCAACAATTTTGACTAACGGAGTACGCCCCCAAAAAGAGCTGTCTTGAAAGGCGAGAGAGTCAGAGAGAGAAGACAACGACCTTGTCTTCCAACGAGCCAGAACACTGCAATTATCTAAAACCAAAACCGGAACCATGTCCAGATCAATGTTTTGCGGCTAAAACCATAGTCTCGAGGGAGTAACAGTCTCCATAATTAGACAAAAGCAAGCTACCTTCCAAATCTGTAAACATGCTCAGACAATTTCGGTTCCATCTCCTTTAGACAGAACAGGCTGTGGTGGTTGCACCAGCTTGCTCTGTTTTACCGCAGATTAATGCGAACAATTCTCTTTTGTCGTTCACGCTTCGCACAGTCTTAGCTACGGAAAGCTGACAAGAAGAGTAGACAGAACCAATTGTTGAACAGGGTACTGTTGGTTAATGTTATTGCCACAGCCCTTTTTCTTTCTTTCTTTTTTCTTTTCGGCGCTCAGGTTGGGCCTCCGCCAGACCTTTATGGTACAGCGATCGCCCCCATGAACGTATTGCCTCCTGCTCCATACAAAACCGGGAGAAATGATTATGGAAGCATGAAACTTGTGGAGGGGCAAAGTGAGGTTCATTTCGAAAAGGAAGAAGAATTTGAATCCAGTCCGCTCCAACGTTCAAAACGTAATTAGGACCCTCGTGAGCCCATCCAACGGGTCGCAAATGTCCATGTGAATGTTTTAAATTGATTTAGCACCCTCATTAAAAAAATGGTTTTCCCTTTCGTAAAAAGCTTTTCTTTTTGTTGCTATAAATAAGAGGGACATTTGTTCAGAGTTTTGGCAGGCCTTCCAGCAAATTATAATTGTCAGTCACACTTTTCTCTGGTTTTCTTTTTCATCATTATACCTTCCTTTATACGGGAAGAGATAGAATAAACTGAGAGTCTCCTTCGGAACTTTTGCAACTTTTTTTTACAATAGAATATAAATTTTTCCTATTCAGTGTCTCCCTGTCGGATCTCGAGTTCGCTGGAGAACTTCCATATATTTTCGGCAGATTTCCCTGATCAAATCAAGACCCACCCTCCAAAATGCAAAGCCTGAAATGGGTTCTCAGTATCTTGCTGATATTTTCATGCTTGGGTATGTTCTCGGAGTCCTTGTCGCAGAAAGCCATAGAAACACCAGTTTGCGCAGAAGCAGACAGAGCTGCACTTCTCAACTTCAAAGCCAGAATCTTGCAGGACACCACTGACATTCTCTCCTCGTGGACGGCAAGCGACTGCTGTGATGGTAGCTGGGAGGGCGTACAATGTAATCCAGCTACCGGGAGGGTTACTATCTTGCAGTTGCAGAGCCCAGATAAGGACAGTGGCAGTTACATGAAGGGCACTCTGTCTTCTTCTCTGGGCAGTTTGCGCTTCCTGGAGGTAATGGTCATAAGTGGGATGAAACATATCAAAGGTTCGATTCCTGAGAGCTTCGCAAATCTGTCCCATCTCACCCAGCTGATTCTAGAAGATAATTCCCTCCAAGGTAACATTCCTTTATGTTTAGGTCAGTTGTCTTTACTCCAAAGTCTCTCACTTAATGGAAACCGTTTGAGGGGGCAGATTCCTCCAAGCCTTGGGAATCTCAGGAATCTTCAAATTATAAGTTTAGCGAGAAATTTTCTAACTGGTCCAATCCCAGCCACTTTCAAAAACTTCCACCTTCTTCAGTCTTTAGACCTTAGCTTCAATCTCTTATCTGGGCCTATCCCGAATTCCATTGGCCAATCCGGAAACCTGACCTTAATCGATCTCTCCAATAACCAACTATCTGGGCAGTTGCCCATTTCCTTGTTCAACCTGGTCAGTCTGTTGGACTTGTCTTTGAGCCATAACCAGCTCACAGGAAAAATCCCAGACCAGATAGCGGAGCTAAATTCCCTTGCGACTCTTCAATTGAGTGAAAATCGGTTCACAGGCCAAATTCCAGTATCCATTTCAAGATTACGGAACCTTTGGAGCCTTAATTTATCTCGAAATGGATTCTCTGATCCTCTGCCGGATACTCTAGGCAGAGGCCTGCCTTCTCTGTTGTCTTTAGACCTGTCTTACAACAACCTCAGTTTAGGAACAGTTCCTGGATGGATCAGAAGCAGGAAACTTCGAGATGTCCATCTAGCTGGCTGTAAACTGAGAGGAAACCTTCCAACTTTCGCAAAACCTGATACCCTGAGCTCTATTGACCTGTCTGATAACTATTTCACGGATGGTTTTTCTAATCTCTTTGCAAATCTGTCGGCTTTGGAAAAGGTGAAACTCTCAAACAACCAATTGAAGTCGGACCTTTCAGAAATCAGATTGCCCGACGGGCTCTCTTCTATCGATCTTCACTCAAATCAACTCAGTGGGTCTCTCTCAACGATCTTAAATACCAAAACAAGCACGTTTCTGGAGGTTATAGATGTATCGGGCAATCAGATTACAGGCGCCATTCCTGAATTTAGTGAAGACCTGAACTTGAAAGTGCTCAATGTAGCAAGCAACAGGATTGCGGGCCAAATCCCCAGTTCAATTTCAAACCTGATTGAACTTGAAAGGTTGGATATTTCCAGGAACCAAATTTCAGGCACCATTCCAACAGGTTTAGGCCTGTTGGTAAAAATTCAGTGGCTTGATCTGTCCATCAATAGGCTAACAGGAAGAATCCCAAATAGCTTGTTGGGGATTCAAGGTCTTAAGCATGCCAACTTCAGAGCAAACAGCCTCTGTGGAGAGATTCCACAAGGGAGGCCCTATAACATCTTCCCTGCAGCCGCTTATGCCCACAATCTTTGCTTGTGCGGCAAGCCCCTGCCACCTTGCAGGGTAAAGAAACAAGTGAATATGGGCCAGTAAGCCGCTGACTCGGTTGTTCGTTGAGCCACGCTCGGAACATAAAAGGGAAGAGGAAATAGGTTCTGCTCTCTGCAGTAGTTAGTCCATTTTATTCTAGCATTCATCTTCTTACAGTTCATTATCCCTATTACCTAATAGAAACAATGATTTATCCCTCTGTTTTAGTATCTTCGATTTCCTAAACTTGTTCTACGGAGCAAATTATACGAGGCTTTCCTTTCCCATTTCAAGTTAAAACAATCCCACAATCCCCTGGAATGCCAACACTCAGAAATGAAAACGCTTCAAAATGCAATGACCTTGAGCAACATGCTTTAGCAAGTTAACCAGATCCAAAACCACTAGACTGAATCGGATCCAAAATTTACAAGAGACAAGAAGCTGTACACTTTCATAACAAAACAAACAGAAATCCTATAAGAAGCAAAAGAAACTACAAATCAGAAGGAGACAAGTAACCTCACTAGATCTAGTAACGATGGCTTACATCATCTTCAGCATTGTTTCTGTGCAGGCGTCATCGTACCCTAGCTTAAAGCTTGGAAGCTTTGATTACAGACCTTTTTTACTAAAACCAAGGCCGAAGGGTTAGAATGACACAGCCCATCTTCCCCAAAGGTCAACTTTGATGGAACAACGACAATAATTCAAAACTCACTTCGTCCCTCTCGGATTTGCACTTATTACCACACTGCCTTAGTACGTTTCATGGTCCAGCGCGAATTAGAAAACGAACCCAACGTCTAATCGACCCAACATAAATAAAAAGAATACAACAACTAGCCCTTTTTTTGTTCCACGTTTTCACGTATAATTATGGCGAAATTTTACTTGACGGGGTTAAAAACCGTGTGACAAGTACTACACTAGATTTGGGATTTTCATGGTGATTGATTGGCTGAAACGAGAGCTGTTCTAAATGGGATTTAAGTGATACTGTAATTAACATTCTTAAAGAACAAGAGACATAATAAACCCTGAAATAAAACCTTTTTGCTCCATAACATGGATACTGAATTGTCTATGAGGATTCAAGATACATGAACATATATAGAGTAAGAGAGTAAAACCTAATATAAGATGGCTAAGGCATTAGGCTAAGGCCATACATACACAAGGCCTTGGCCTAATAGGTAATAACAATATATAGTGGAGTAACACCATTTCTCAACATCCCCCTCAAGCTAATGCTTTATGTAAGTTAAACATTCTTAACTTGTCAAGATAAAAATGATAATGTTGAAGGTACAAAGCTTTAGTCAAGAGGTCTATAGGTTGCTACTTGGTAAAACCATGAGCTATTCTAATGTTACCTCATGTGATTTTTTCTCATATGAAGTGACAATCAACTTCAACATGTTTAATATTTTTATTCACAACAAAATTAGTAGCAATCTTCATGGTTGATTCATTATTAAAAAAAAAAAAAAAAGAACAACCAGTTTCTAAGACTTATAAGTCATCCAAAAATCCTAATAGTCAAATAATCTCACATGAAGTAAAAGCTATTATTTGGTACTTTACTTTAGAGGAAGATCTAGAGACAATGTTTTGTTTTTTGTACTTTTAGAAAATTAAGGACTCTTTTAATTTAATGCAAAAACTTATAATAAATCTTTTGTTCATCTTGCATATTGCATAGTTAGAATCACAAAATACATATAAATTAAGTTTGTTATTTTTCTTCACCTTTAGACCCAAATTATAAGAGTTTTTGATGTACCTAACATCATAAAGAATAGCTTCTTGATGACATTACTTAGAAGCATGCATAAATTGGCTTAAGACTTGGATAGCATAGGCAATGTCAAGTTTGGTCATTGTGAACTATATTAGTCTCCCAATTAATTGCTTGAATCTCGTAACATCTATTAGTAAAGGGTCATCTTTCTTTTTGGTCTTGTCAAAGGCCACATCATAATCCTTAGAAGTATGATTTAGGCTTTGTTTCATGAGAGTTTTTACAGGTTTACAATAAGAAAGTCCACACTCTAAGATGAGTTTCAAGGTGTACTTTCTTTTATTTAAGACAATACCATATTTTGACATAGCAAACTCAATGCCAAGAAAATACTTCACCAGATTAAGATCTTTGATTTAAAATTTGGAGTGTAGATATTTCTTGAACTTGAGAATGAATGGCACATGTCCTCTTGTGATGATAATATCATCGACATAAATGAGTACAATAAAAATATCTTTATCAATCTGTATAATAAATAAAGAGGTGTCATGATAAAGCTAATGAAAACTAGTGTCAATGAGAACCTCTAAGAACTTATGGATTTCCTTAAGTGAAAAATTTTATTGTCCTTTTTGTGATGGATCTCCTTAAGAATCTTCATGTAAACTTATTTATGAAGATGAAGAAAAGTATTATGTATATCTATGTGGTGTAATGCCCAATGAAGAATGCAAGCATGGGTTACCAAGATATGCATAGTGACCATCTTCTCCACTATGGTGAAGGTCTTCAAGTAATTAATCATTTCTTTTAATTTTACCCTTTTGCTACTAATCATGTTTTATATCTCTACATGCTCCCATTAGCTCGATACTTGATTTTGTAAACACATTTGTAGCTAATGGATCTTCTCTTTACATGTAAAATAACTAGATCCTATGTATGGTTGGACTCTAAAGCCTTAAACTCCTTGGTCATGGCATCACACAATTTAGGATCATGCATTGCCTCATAATATGTAAGGGCTCACTAATAGTAGAGATGGATGTAATGAAATGATAGTGTATAATAAATAGGCAATGATATAATAAGACACGGGAAACATAATTTGTGTAGTGTGTTGGTATGACATACATAGTCAATTACCTAAATGGGAGGTTTATGAGTTTGGCTTGGGTGGCAAAAGGATTGAGTGGGATCAATAAGATATGATGAGGATCCCAAACTAGTATAGGGAACAATGGTAATGGATAAATCTAAAGGAGGCTCGACCAAATTAGATATAGGTGTAACAACAAGAGGTAGATTTGGAAAAAGGTTGACCAAGTCAAACATGTGTAATAACAAGAGACTTATGTTCCATGACTGTAATGGGAACTAGTGATAATGGACTTAGGATGGAAACTAAAGGATTTACATGACGAAGGGGAAGCTTCATCCATCATAGGTGCAACAGATATAATGGTTGGTCTTTAGGGCTTAGGATAAGGTTTGAAGAATTATGCACAAGAAAAAACATTCTTATAAAAACATGTTCCTTTTCTAGTAAAGAAATGTCCTACCTTAACATGATATAGGCAATACCCTTTCTAGGTAAGGGAATATCTCCTATGTATGTATATGATTACCCTATGCATGAACTTATCATGTTGTGTAAGATTAATGGCATAATATAAGTACCCAAATACATACAAGTGATTAAGAGAATGTATTTTTCAAAGGACACCAAATTCATTTTTCACTTCTCTTCAAACTTAACAAATGCATTGAGTACTTGATTTTTTTTTTTAAAATATACTTCGATGAATCTAGAAAAATCATCAATAAATGTCATAGCATGTTGCTTTTCACCAATTAATTTTTTCTTTACTTGTCTAAATAAATTAGATTGAATGAGCTCTAGCAATTCTTAAGCTTGAAATTTTGATTTATTAAGTGGTGGCTAATAGGTCTTTCCAAATTAACAACCAACACAAATGGAGTTTGTTATTACTTCAAACTTGGTTATTCATTTTATCATTACTCTATCCATGATTGTTTTCAACTTCTACCTTGTATGACTTAAACATGCATGCATATATTTGTTGTTACATTTCTTTAAGTCTTGTTAACTAATGCTTCTTTAATGAATAATACATACATAGACTCCAATTTTTGTTCTTTCATTGTAAGATTTCCTTATACCATTAAATGCTTATAACCTTTTAAAGTATTTGAATAAAATAAAATATAATTTCCCAATCCATCTAATTGAGTCATAGACAATAGATTCTTTTTCATACAAGAGACATGACATACATCATTGAATTTCAATTCTCATGAGTTAATTTGTGACTTATATATGGCTTGACTAACATTAAGAATTGAAAGTTTGGCATTGTTGCCTATCACCTTAATATTGTATACTGACTTGGTGACCAGTCAAATGATTGACTTAATGTTCAATCATGTTATTAAATCATCGTTTGATAGACTTGATAGAGCAAACTCATTTGCACCCTCCTAATTGTATCACTATTTTCTACTATGCAACATAAGCTATCTCTTTTACATCCTAATTTTCTTCACTTTTAGGTTCTTCTTAACGACTTGATGATGTGATTGAATTACTAGTCTAACTAGTTGATTCAAATTTGAATTATTTTGTTGTTGAGTACTAGAAGTAATATAATTCCCTTAAGCTGATCTCCTTTTCTATGCCAACCATTTTCTTGAAAAATGGCCTAACTTACTACAAATATAATATTCTCAATTAGGTCATTCGTTTGAAAGCCATCGAGTTTTAATTCCACCTTTTGATGCTCCCTTTAAAGGTGAATTTCCTTTTCTTTGTGAATTGCTACTTGGGTTTCAATTCTCTTCTTCCTTGTTTATTTCTTTGAGTAAATAACATCTCATCAATATTATTAATTGAAACATTAATCAATTGATATCCCAATACTTATTGGTTAGCAAAAAAAATTTCTAGTTCAATTAAGTTTGGTTGCACATGCCGTACTCTTGATGATGTTGCTATTCGAGTAAATTATGGCTGTATCTCACAATGAATGAGCTGTCTTACTCAATCTTCACTACTTATATGCTCGAGATTAGTTTGACCAATCTCATTACACAAAGCTTTTGACTTTGGTAAATAATGATTGATAGTCATTATTTGATGGACAACTCTAAATTCATTTTCTAATATTTGCAAACTTACTTCATTTCTACTTCAAGAACAAAGATTTCAATATATTCCTAACTTTTTTAGTTAAACAATCATTCTCTAAAAATTCTTCAATGGAAACTTTTAATACATAGAATGTCTTGCTTGCCTTTATCCTCATTTCTTTAGTGTAGTCTCTTGAGTTAGTGACATGATTTCACTTTCAATTGTTATTCCCTATATTGTTATCTTGCAAATAGGTTTCAATATAGAAACACGAATTATAATTATTTTTGTTCAATTTTCATGCAAAAAGTTAGCCACCTACATCAACCATTTTATTTTTGTTTAAATCTCTCTCTTTCTCTCTCTTCAACTTGTCAGCCAAAAATTCACAGATCGGACCCTCTTCCGTTGGCATTTGTAAACGTATCTAACCTTCTTTCTTCATTCTTTAGCAACGGTCCACAAATTCGGCTGATCGACAAATCCACACTTGTCGTCCATCGTTCACCAAACGAACCAAACACTCTTATCAGCTGATCAGAGGAAATTCCCAATAGAACGAATAGAACAATAATAAAATCTTTTAGCAAAATAAGCATATATTTATATATTACCAAAATCATGAAATAAATGTGGAAAAGCAAAACTTACAACGGATAACGTTTTGATAAAAACTACAAATTATTAACTTGCAGATCTAGTCTTCAAGACAAGACAACCAAACACACTCTCTTGCATAACTTACGGCCATGCTTCTAAGAACACTAGTCAAACGCGTCCAAAACATAAAACATTTGGTTTTCTACATATAGTTGGGTCAAGACACCTAATGGGTTGGGCCCTCATTTTGAGTGTTTCATCTTAGGCTTTTCTTTATTCTTCAGGGAAGGTGATCCGTAATAAGGCGATAATGGGGGGCATAAATCGTCATTCCGTACACATAGGATTAACTTGGTGTCCGGTAGAAAAAAACATTGCGTACGATGTTTAATGGATTATTGTAGACCGAAAAGTTTGTCTTTCCTCCTACTTTTTAGGAAGGTAATTAATTCTGTAACAAGATTTGGATATTCATATTCATAAAAGATTTGAAATTTCGGTGGATAATGGATTTTTTTTTTAAAAAAAACCGTTTTATATATATATTAGGATGAAAAGAAATTCTAGACCTTACGCATTTATTGCTGGACAATCAGATGATTGATTTGAAAATCAGTTAACTTTGCGAAAAAGTACTTCCAAGGGATCCGAGACTCGGCTCGGTACACCAGTAATGGCTAAGCCCTCAAAGTCTTTCTTTTCCCACAGCGCGCCGCACGGACGCAAGCCTTGGCGTAGAACTTGGGTCTGGATCTAAACTGCAGTTCCCACATTGTCTACTGGTTTGGGCATGTGACTTTCGTCCGTTGTTTAGCTCGATCTGAACAAGGCCTTTTTTCCTCGGCAAAGTGTCCGACCAAGTTTAGCAGAAGTAGCTAACAATACAGTAACTGATGTTTCTGTTCTGTTAGTTTTCATATTAAGAATTTTGATTCTGTAGGCATTTTTTCAAACAAAGGACGGTTTTTGAAATTTACTAGACAAGGCATTTTACCATTACTCTCTAAATGTTTATTTATTTTTATTTATTTCCCGATTAAGAAAAGACCGGAAATAGTTTTCTGGGATACGTTTTGACCAAAAACGTTGTCCCTTGGCTTCTGATGGAAACTAGAAAAAGGAAAAAGGTCGGTCTTTACTGAAAGCTCAAATAAATATGGTCCGAGCAAAAAAGAAGAAGAAAGAATTGGTTATTGTTCATAATTTATTCGAGATCTCCTTCCTTGAGCCAAACGCTACCGTTGGGTTTCTCTCTCTCTCCAAACCGGAGACTGCAAACCCTATGAACTGCCGAGAACGACAATGACGACTGCCAATTAAGCAGGTCTTGTTTCTTTTCCCCCCTCCGACTTCCTTCTCTTGTCAATTAACTGTTCGCATGGTGCTCTCTTAGTGCTGTTCAATGTCCGTTTCAAACTCCTAAATTTTATTTATTTATTATTTTTTTGCTGCCAAGTTGCGGTCTTCCTAAAGTCCTTGGTTGCTTCGTCTTTCGAATATCTTACCCCACGCCTTCTTTTGGGTTAATGGTGAAATTTGATGAGTAACTTTCTTCTTTTTTCTTTGTTGAGACGAGATAAAGACAGTGCTGCTTTTTTCAAATTTCCTCGCGAGTTTGCTTGTGATTATCTAGTTTGTTTGGTGGATTTGGTTGATAATCCAATTTTGTTTCGGTAGCTAGCAATTCGAATAAAATCCATATTAGTGAGAATGATTAAGTTGAGAGGATTTCCGGTGTTTGCTGGAGGATTTGATGAGAATGGTGCTCTAATTTTCTAGAGGAATTCTGGGTTTTTTTTTTTTTTTTTTGGTTGGTTTGGCGTTCTCGTTGACTGGATGATTTCTGTGCATGTCAACGGTGCAGACACGTGGCTTATTAATCTGATGACGATTTTGTAACGGGCAAGTTTGAGACTATGAGATTTTTAGTATCCCCTTTTTAACATTTACTCTTCCTCGTCTGGTGAGTTTGCAGGAGACGGTTATCCTTCTGCCTCTAAATCCTTAGCGTTTTTTCCCTTTGCAGTCCTCTTTTATTTTTTACCCTGTTTGCTCTAAAATTTTGAGTAATGTTACATGACATTGGGGAACATTTCTTGATGTAGCAACAAGCTCTCGTGTTTGTAAGACTTGTATAGCTTATCTTAAGTCCGGCTTGTTATGAGTTTGATTGATCATAAATGCTATTTCTTTTTGCAGAAAAGAAAGAAGAATTAAATTTTCTTTACAAACTTCACTTGCTGGATGATCAACTGGCAGCATAACTGAAATATTCCCTTCTAAGGCAGAATTTTGACGACCTTCCCTTGGTGAGTACAGGTTAAATTTGCTTATCCTCATTCTAACTTATATTTTGACTGCTTACTTTGTGGATGTTATCTGTGTGAAAAAAGATGAGGAGATGGTTGATCATCCCTTCCTCTTCCATTCCCCACTTCTCCCAGCTTTTCCCATCTTCCTATCAAGGATACTTTATGAAATGGGGTTGCCTTCACACCCCCCCCCCCCAATCTAATTTAGTGATTGATACAATTGTAAAAGAGATAGTTCCTTTTGGATGGAGATTTGCTATGGGAGTGTAAGGGACATTTGAAGAGCAGTCGCCACCCTTGTCTTGTATACTCCCGGTGAAGGAGAGTTTGGGCACAACTTTTAGAGGGGGAGTAACTTCTGATTTATGAGTTTAAGCACGAGTTCTTAAATACTAATTATAATTTAGTTTTTATTCCTAAATCATGTGTTAAGAATAAGAGTTGATTGAAGTTATTGATCATATATTTATTGTTAAGTAGTATTTTCGAAAATAAATAAATCATTGTTTCAATTAAGAGGTCATCTCTATTGAGATAAATGAGATGAAAAAATAACATAAATTACGTGGTGTTCTTGGTCTTGAGGTGTTTTCTCAACCTAATAGATTTTTAAAAAACTAAGGTGCTTTGAAACTGTGTTGATGCATTCCTTAGCTACACAGTTGGTTGAATAGGTTAATCGATGAATTTGTTTAT
Source organism: Casuarina equisetifolia (assembly GCA_028551475.1). Taxonomy (NCBI): domain Eukaryota; kingdom Viridiplantae; phylum Streptophyta; class Magnoliopsida; order Fagales; family Casuarinaceae; genus Casuarina; species Casuarina equisetifolia. The sequence goes on from CM052356.1 coordinate 23,572,340, forward strand.
TAATTGTCCAACTCATATTTTATGTTTCTTGCTCATTAGTATATATCAACTGAATGTCTTTTTGCTTATGCAGTAGCATATGTATTATATCTCTCCGTGTATTTTGTAATTCCCTTTTGATTTGAATACTATTCTTATAAACTGTATCCAAGAAGATTCTTTTTGATTTTTTCAAGCTTCCTTGTGTACCCTCTATTTTGCACCTTGAAATCTTGTAATTTGGATAGAATAAAGTTGAATTTCAAAAATGACATCTGAATCATGTAAAATTTGTGAATAGTTTTAATGAATTCTTTTTCTTCTTCCTGTCATCTATGTTCCTAAAGCTAACCTGCCCATGAATCTTCTATTTTTGAAGGAGTGGGTTTGAGACTCATCGTGGGTTGGGACTCATTAGATGCTTGACCATGCGGATCATCTTTGTGATTTCATTGATTCTGCTTGGAACCTAATTTCAAGACGTCGCAACGAGCTGGTGAGCAATATATTTGTTACTTCTCTGGTTATTTTGAAAAATCATGATACGTCAATCATGCTTCTGAATGCAGGTTGGCTCATCTTTTAATAATGTTCTGTCTAAACTGATTGAAGAAAAGAAAGTCACCATTCAAACCTTACGCCAATAATGGACTATATAGATATCAGTTCATCTGATGAAGAGTTGGAGAGTTTGGAAATAGATGGTCAGGGATCTGCCACTTCTAGGATTCTTCCTCCATGGGCTTCGACACATGGCACAAATTCAAGAACGATGGGTCAGACTGATTAAATGCATTCTGAACCTGGTTTTGAATTAGAATTTTTATGCATTAAAATTCATGTAGCCATTGTTTACATTTGCAGGTTTCGATGTGCAGTCTCAAAAGATTAACCCCCCTCAAAGAGCATATGTGACAAATGGAAGCTCTTCAAATGTTAATGCTTATTCACAAGTAAAGCATCCTGGTTCTAGTGACAATATTAGGACCCCAAATCAACAGATTGTCCAAGTGGAGGACTCTGATTATTATAAAGATAATGGGAATGTGAGTCATCCTGGGACTATTAATTACAGAATGGGTAGCCCTCCTGCTGAATATGAGAAAATTTCATCTCAACAGGCTCTGACTAGGACTCTTCCACTATCTCTACAATCTGCACAGATTTCTAAGTTAAACAGTTTGGTAGGGAATAAGGGCAGCAGTCAGGTTCGTGATGTTCATGACAATACTTACCATTCAGCAGGGACCAGTGCAACCGGCAGCATGGGTTATCTACCAGACCAGCTTAGCAGGAGCAAGAATGATGAAATTATTATGTATGAAAACAGTAGGAATAGGGTCCTACCTCCATCTTTGATGCATGGAAAGGCTACCTTCTCCAACCAATTTGCTAGTTCAAGTGACCCCTCATACCGTTCCATCATAGGAGATGAAAGGCATGCTGAAAATGATGAGAGACTGATTTATCAGGCAGCATTGGAGGTATTCTTGCTGCTAATTTATGTCATGAATTCAGTTTGAGCTTGATTGATATCTTTTCCTGTTCTTAACTGAGTGTAAATGTTAAATTGTTGTGTGAATTGACCTAAGTCCACTTCCTTAAGAGATCACATCATTAGGATGGATCAGTGTTTTAGACAGTACCCATTTGGCTTCATTTTTTCAATGTCATTGATTTTCCAAATTTAGTTATAACATTCGGAGATCCTCTTGGACACCCATTTTATGTCTTTTGTTCCCAGTGAGTTCACAAGTTATTGAAGAGATGATTAAAGAATTGGGTTTAGGAAGCCATTGCAAACACCTAAGATATTTATGCAATGAGGATTCTCTTTACGTTGATAATGGCTTATGCTGGCAATTGTGACTTAGTGTTGTTAATTAACACACCTTAAGAGTGACAAGTTCAATCCATTTGGATTCAAGAGTCACGAGATTGGGTTTCATTTAGGATCAATGGACAACAATGATAGACTGTGCAGTGTAGGAAATCAACTGAATGATGCTGACTTAAATAGTTTCCCTGTGGTATTGAAGTGCATTATAAAGTGCACTCCTGATAACTAAAATTAAAATATATTGTACCCTTGAATGGCTAGAGTAACTCGAGGGAAAATATCCTGCGACATAATGATCTATAGTTTGTAATAGGCAATCTTAGCTTCTTTAGAAGGCTCCAGTTGGATCTGCTGATTCACATTTTCAATTTGGTGTAGTAATTGAATCATTTTAATAATGACCTCTGGCACTGACTAAAATTGGCGAAATGTTTGACTCTATTATCAACAACACTGTCGGGATTGCAATTATGATTTCTATTTTCAAGATGCTTAATAAGGTCTTCTCTAAATCATTTTCCTTATAAATTGTTGTTTAATAATTTTCCCGGTAAATTGTTGTCTTTATATTTTTAATGGTGGTATGTCTTATTTTCCCAAATACCTTTTTTCTTTTCTTAATAAAGTGGTATACTATAAATCTTTGTGCAACTCATTTACATTTTGAGGCATTTTCTGTTTTCAATTCACATATATATTTGAGTTGTGCAGATTCAACTTAAGTGAGGTGTCGTTTAGTCTAATTGCTGGTTTGGCACTTTTTGTTTTGGAGTTTGATTAGTGTTATTGGTTAGAAGTTTAAATTAAAGGACTTCGGTTTCTGCAGGATCTAAACCAGCCAAAAATCGAAGCTAGTTTACCTGCTGGTCTTCTGTCTGTTTCTCTTCTACGACATCAGGTGTTACATTTTATTTCTTGTTATTTGTTCTCTTTTAGATGTGTATTGTCTAGTTTAGTGCTCAAGGCATCGCATTGTACAGAAAATTGCATTGGCATGGATGGTTCAAAAGGAGACAAGAAGTTTGCATTGTTTGGGTGGAATTTTGGCTGATGATCAGGTTAGTTATCAAGAGGATAGTTGACCTTTGTATCTGGCTTCTTTCATAACATAGGATTCTTTTCTCTACTTGGACTCATTGTTTTATATCTCACAGGGTCTTGGCAAGACCATTTCTATGATTGCCCTTATACAAATGCAGAGGGCTTTGCAGTCAAAACAAAAATCAGAGGATCTGTGCAATGAGAAAACTGAAGCATTTAATCTGGATGACGACGATGACAATGACAATGGCAGTGGTGATGTCAAGAAGTCTGAAGAATTTGTTGATTTAAAACCTATTCCACAAGTGAGTAGCTCTACACGGGCATTTCATAGGCGGAGGCCAGCTGCTGGTACATTAGTTGTGTGCCCGGCAAGTGTTCTTCGACAGTGGGCTAGGGAATTGGATGAAAAAGTTGCAGTTGAAGCTAAGCTTTCTGTGCTAATCTATCATGGTGGCAATAGGACAAAGGATCCTGTCGAACTGGCAACATATGATGTAGTTCTCACAACATATTCTATTGTAACTAATGAAGTTCCAAAACAAGCTTTAGTGGACGAGGATGATGCTGATGAAAAAAATGGGGAGATGTATGGGTTATCCTCAGAATTTCCCACTAAAAAGAGGAAAAAGGTCCTTAACATTAGTAAAAGGGGAAAAAAGGGTAGGAGGGGGACTGATAGTTCTGCTATTGATTGTGGTTGTGGTGCACTAGCAAGAGTAGGTTGGTTTAGGGTGATACTAGATGAAGCTCAAACAATAAAAAACCATCGAACTCAAGTAGCTAGAGCATGCTGCAGCCTTCGAGCCAAAAGAAGGTGGTGCTTATCTGGAACACCTATTCAAAATGCAATTGATGACTTGTACAGTTACTTCAGGTTCCTAAAATATGATCCATATGCTGTATACAAATCATTTTGTAATACCATAAAGGTCCCTATATCCAGAAATTCAGTACATGGGTACAAGAAGCTTCAAGCTGTTTTGAGGGCTATAATGCTGCGTCGTACAAAAGGTGATTTTTTCCTCTTATATTGTTAGGTGTTGGACTTTTTTGTTTTTTGCATGTAGTAACTAAATTGCAATGGATATGCTAAACATCATCCATGGTGATGTATAGATTGTTCTCTTTTTCGGCTTGTTTTAATGAATACACCTCTGTTTAATCTTATTTCTTGTACAACCTAGAGAGGCCTATCAAGAATTCAATATTCATGTTAATTCATCGCATATGAATGTTTTAATTCATTGTAGATGAGGACATCTTAGTTAGAAATATTGAGTTCTTTTGGCCAAATCATTTGTTTTATTATTATTTATTATTATTATTATCGTTATTTTTTTTTATCTATTTTCTTTTGTTTCTGGTGGGTGCTGGACAAGTCAATTTGGATTCAGGACAGTGTTAGAAAATTTGCCTTCTTGCACTAGTACATTAAGGTAGAAAGCATTCTTCCCTCCTGCAAGCAGTCCCCCTCTCCACTGCGGAAAGGAAAAATCCCATTAAAAATAAGCTGAAATATGTTAGAGCATGATGCTATGGCAGTGAAGAAGAATAGCATTTTTCAGTTGAGAATTTGTAACAGTATAACATGTTAGCTATATTATCTTGTAATGATTGGTTTTATGAAAAATATAGTAGAAAATGGTTCCAGTTTTCCTTGACTTGTAGGGACATTGAATATGCTAGGCATGATTATCATGATAAAAGGCACACTATAAGTGCAGGCATGTATGAATGCACCACCCCTCTCCCACAGAGGGGGAGAAAGTAAGAGAGTAGAGAACTGAATTAGTTGTCGTCCCCTTGGAAGGATCAAAAGTGACTATCTTTCTCAATTTTTACCATCGGACTATCTAAATGACCAAGATGGTTACCTCAGTATGTGTGATAGAGGTTTGTGTGGATTTGTAGAACCAAATTAGTCTTCAACCTTTTGTTAAGGATAACCACTGGGTATGTTTCTCAATGTTTATGATAAGGATTTCCAGGTACTAACATAGTTATGTTGGTATCTGTGTGGTGGTTGACAAGGTTGGTTCATTCATTTGCAAACTTTTGTGCTCAATCATGTTAGCTTCAGATGAACCCAATGCACCTCGTCCTCTTTAGTTATTTCTCCAACATTCAGTCTTCCCACAACATCAACACAAAAGAAGAAAAAGATGGTTCATAGTTGAAAGAGTTGGTAGTCTTTCTCTACAACCCCTGCAAAGATGTACCTATATGAACCTATTCTAGAGCATGAAATTAGAAGCTAAAGTAGAAACACTGAGTGATGATCTTTAAATTTATCTAATCACAAGAAAAATTAAGTTGCATAATTTTTTTTTAATATAGAAATTGGAAAATAAGCTTTTGATGATTGGAGACGATCTAATAAAATAGTTATTTTCTATAAAGCTATTGTTTGGAATCATGAGGAAAGTGGGTGAATAATCTTGACCATCTTGTTACTGTTGCGGTCATCTGTCTTATTTGGAGCTCTGGGAGGGTTAATCATGGGTCTTTCTTGGATGAATCTGTTACTTGATTTAGCATTGTGCCTGAGCAGGCCAGAGAGTATAGATGCTTTGATAGTTGTTATAAAGGATGTACCACTAGAAGATTCAGCAGCTACGGCTGCCCCTGCTGCCCCTGCTTTCTCAGGCAGAACTCTGTCTCGTTAACTGAGGCTGAGTATTTTTGAGGGCTTAGACTCACTTTCCCTGTATTCTTAGTTTGGCTACTTTTAAATGCTAGTTCCTGGGCCAAGAAAGGAGCCTTGACTTTTGGAATTCCTTTGTTGTTTTCATCCCTAAATTCTTTTGAAAATTTTTATAACAGTTCTGCTATGTAGGTATCCTAGATTTATAGGTGTCCATACTTCATCTTGAGTTCTTTAAATGCTTTTTTCTCATTCTCACGTTCATAGTATCTTGTTTATTCTACTCAATAAAACTATCTTATTGTATTTTTCTGCTGAGCCAAATCTATACTTGAGGTTATCTGTGTTTCTTTTGGTGTCTATATACCCACATTACTTTATCCCCATTAAATAATTCAAGCAGGCCAACATTTCCACCACTCTACTGTACCTATTTTGTAGATACTGTAAGGGATGAATAAGAGGAAAAAGGGTGGAATGGTGTTATTGAGAAGGGTGGGGTGAGTCTACTATATGGGATGGTATCCCCTATCCTTATCCAAACATAAATAACTATTTCTGTTTAATCTAAAATGGTCAAGGATTTCCATTCGATGAATGTGACTATTTGGATTTTGCCTTAAGTTCGCTGTTATAGATACTCTACATGTCTTGTTGCTGGTATGGCATATGCAATTTGAGCTTTGAACAATGTGTGATGTTATTGTGCTGATTCCCCTTAGTTTTTATTATTTAGGAACATTGCTCGATGGGGAGCCTATAATTAAGTTGCCTCCAAAAAAAATAAATTTGACTAAGGTGGAATTCTCAACTGAGGAGCGGGACTTCTACACCAAGCTAGAAGCTGACTCACGTTCCCAATTCAAGGTTCTAATCAATCCATTTCTTTCCTACCTTGGAGATTGGACTATGTGTGCTGGATTAGTTTCTTTTTATTTAACTTTGGATATATTGCAACTAGCAAGCATGCTATTTTTCATAAAGGCAAGCCTAGTATATGGTGCTTTGTTTGCTTGTGGATATGAGTTAAAATTGTTACGTGTTAATGCACTAGATGTATGTCAACTTGGAATTTTTCAGGAAGTTTGCAGCATTACGTTTGTACCATTCCTTTGTTTCATTTGGTATTTTTACACTTATTGGGTAAAATTTTGGATTTTTGAGATTGAGCTCTTGGTCCAACGTGAGAAAGGAATCAGGCTTGGATTAACTATAGACAATTACCATGTGTTCTGCAAGTAATGAAGTCATCAGTGTAATGTTGTGATATTTATTGCATTGTTCTTCAAATGACAATTTCAATCCTAAAGTCCTAAAGAAATATATGGTAATAGAATTAGACTAGCTAACAATATAAATTCAGAGACAAGGCTATTTGACTTTCAACTTTCTTTGGCATTCTTCATTTGCTGATTATGTAAAGACTGAGTTCTGGTTTATTTGATGTTCTTTGCTGAATTTTCATGTGACTTTAAATAATGAGTTTTGTGTGTTTTAGGCCTACGCTGCTGCTGGTACAGTGAAACAGAATTATGCAAATATACTTTTGATGCTTTTGCGCCTTCGTCAGGCTTGTGACCATCCATTTCTTGTCAAAGATTTTAATTCCGACTCTGTTGGAAAAATTTCTCTTGAAATGGCAAAAAAATTACCAAGGGATATGCTGGTTAATCTACTGAATTGCTTGGAAACTTCCTTTGCCATCTGTCGAGTATGCAATGTGAGTTTTCTGAATATGCAATATTTTGCATTTTCTCTCTTTTTTGATTAGTGGAATGTGGCTTCTAAGAGCTTTAGATATAACAGTTCACATCTACTGGATAATGCATGGTCTGGATGTTACTGTTGTTGCTATGGTTAATAAAAGCTTTTTGTCCTTTTATGTTGCCTATTTCCAAGTGCTATAAAATATCCCCAAATACATCTGGCTTTGTAAATTTTTGGATTGAAGGCTCAGTTGTTTTCATCATAGAAGTTTGTTAAGGGACCATCTAAGGACTATTCACTATTAGCCACCTTTGGTCAAAGGAAGTGCTTCAAGAAATGTATGTGATGCAGGAACAACAGAGAAGATGAAGAAGCTTAATTAGTTCTTGACTAGACGCAATTACAATTTCTAGTTTCAATGGCATTTTGGAAACTTAGTTAAATCTAGAAACAAACTTAGTAGTGGCCTTTTATTACCGTGGATGTTTTGCCCATTTAACTCATTTAATATATGGTTTTAAGTAGGTCCATCATAACTTGGTGACCAAGCATTGATGATCACTATAAATAATTTGATATGGGTGTAAGAATATTAATGGTAGTTTCCTAGTTGATATCTTTGAGTTTGAACTCGCTTATTTTCTTGATTATGTTTCTAAACAAACCTTGAAGACCAGGGTTTCTTCTTCTCTCTTGCTTGCATATCTTTTGGGCACTTGATTTAGATGAAATGAAGGCAGCATTCTGTATTCTATATGTATGTATATTCGTAATCTACTTTATCATTTCATGACTAAGCAATTGTTTCCTCTCTTGTATTATTTATTACCTATGCACTTGGTGATTGTTGTCATTCTTCTTTTGTCTTCTAGAATAAAGCAATATTAACTGCGTAGAAAGAATTTGATTTTGCATGACCTTCCGATCTAATTCTCTTCTGATACCTGGCTTTTACAGGATCCACCTGAGAACCCTGTTGTTACAATGTGTGGCCATGTTTTCTGCTATCAGTGTGTGTCAGAATATTTGACAGGTGATGACAATACATGCCCAGCACCTGAATGCAAAGAACAACTTCGCTCTGATGTGGTTTTTCCCAAAGCTACTCTGAGCAGTTGTCTTTCTGATGATGTTAATGGCAGTCCCACGAGTTCTCAAATAATTGAGAGTCCAGTAGTTATGCAGAATGAGTACAGTTCATCTAAAATCAGAGCTGTTCTTGAGATTTTGCAGACACGGTGTAATATGAATAGTTCCAATAATTGCAATGGAAATTCCTCATATTCTGAAAAGACGTACGTTGAAAGTTGCCATTTAGGTGATAGTGATACAGAGAACTCAATGGCTCATTCAAAGCCACCAGTTGAAAGACCTGTAAAAGCGATTGTTTTTTCCCAGTGGACTAGCATGTTGGACTTGGTGGAGAATTCACTGAACCAGTCTTGCATACAATACAGGAGGCTTGATGGCACAATGACTCTGAGTGCTAGGGATAGGGCTGTTAGAGACTTCAACACTGATCCAGAGGTTTGGTCCCCTCCCACCTTGTGGAACTTTGAAAACCGCCATGGAATGTCTTTAGAATTTTTTTTTTCCTTTAATATCTCTATTTCTACTTTTCTGATAAGGTGGTAATACAAACAAAGCTATTGGTAAGTGATAGTAGTGTTAGCTAAAAAAATGCTGTAAGATAGGAGGTCACTGCAATATCACCTGGCTTTATGTGCTTTGTTATAGTTTGGTAGTATCACAAATGTTGGTATCATGCATGATTGTTTCCCATTCTGTTTCTTTTAAAAACTGTTTCTTATTGCCTTAACCTAGGTTCCATTTTGAGTATCTGAACGTGAAATATGTCACAGGTGACTGTCATGCTGATGTCATTGAAAGCAGGAAACCTTGGGTTAAACATGGTTGCTGCATGTCATGTTATTCTTTTGGATCTTTGGTGGAATCCAAGTACTGAAGATCAGGCTGTTGATCGAGCACACCGGATTGGACAGACTCGTCCTGTTACTGTAACACGGATCACTATCAAAGACACTGTGGAAGACAGGATATTAGCTCTCCAGGTATTGTTGATATTAGCTCATTTGATTCTGGAGTAATTATTGGAAGTGTTTCAAGGCCTAAAAATGGGAATTTCTCTTCTTCCTTTAGTGGTACATACTTGTTTCACATCATTGTTCATCTTCTTGTTACATTGATCCATCTTACATTTGTATATGTTGGCTCTCACAAAAAGGCACATGTCCGTAGTTTTCACCCTTCTGTTGTATCTATGATGTGCTGTTAAAATTTTAGGCTAGATTCTATAGGCCCAACCTAAATCTCGTTATTGGTGGTCTCACTGGAATGAAGCAAGAATGCAATTTAAAGGCTTATATTGTTACTGACCTATATTTTTTCAAGTTCCTTACAACCTAACTCACTAGAACTCATCAAATGTTAACAGGGTAGTTCTATTGTTTTTGTAAGTTTATATGTGAGCTTGGTATGTGTTACTGGTTTGCTTCCTAATTATGGAAGTTCCTGGAACTAGTTTTTTTCCCTTCTAAAAGTTACTTAAGCTTTCATTTAATCCCATTATCTTCATTGTTTTTTAATTATCAATATTTGAATTTGGCTTTTTTCATTGTTGAATGTGTGTTATGTTGAAAGCTAATTCTGCAGCATCAACAAATTCAATGCCATAAATTAATTTGCCCTGACATGGGGACATGTAAGCTACTTCCAGTTAATGTTTTGTACTGCTGCATTGTGTTTTAGAATGTTTTGTTGTGCTTATTCATGTTTTAGTTATAGTGGAAATCACTTAAGTTTCTTGCAAAAGTGTTGAATGATCTTTGAATTAAGAAGGGAGTAGGAGGTCTCTCTGCTGCTCTAAATAAGCCACAAAAATTCTGTGCACAAGAGATAGATATAGGTTGATTTGGCGTATGTTATACCATACCAGTCCTGCTGCATCATGTTAACCACGACTTTGTGGAATAAGGAAACTCTGGGAAGTGTGTAAGATCAAAACATTGTAAATTTTCTAATCTTATAGTCCGTGGTTAGGTTTATAGTCTTGAAACGTGTACTAGAAATACAAGCAGAGAGATGAAATTTATGTCCTCTTATGTTGTGTTTCTCTCTGACCTTGTTTTGCAGGAAGAGAAGAGAAAAATGGTTGCATCTGCTTTTGGAGAAGACCAAACCGGTGGTTCTGCTACTCGCCTGACTGTGGATGACCTGAAATATCTGTTTATGGTCTAAATACCACACCCCATTTACTTCATGTGCCGGAATTTTGAAGTTTTGCTCGCTTGGTAGTTGTCTGGAAAAAGAAGGTGAAAGTGAGTTACATTTGAATATTGATCGATGAAGGTGACTGCTAGATAATGCTTAGCTGCACTTCTCGAGATAATGCTTAGCTGCACTTCTCGTACCTACTGCCCGTGGTTCAACCTGGTAATGAGCGGTAACTTTTGTGAGTTTTGAGGCCCAATGTAGGCATTTTTGGTCGCATCAATGACAAGCCACCTGTAAATATTCTAACTAATTCAGTTAATACCTCAAGATCTAGATTTTGTTGTTGAGATTTCTGACTTATTGTTAATAGTGTATAATCTTCAAGCAAAAATCTAGATTTTGTTAAGCCCTTTCTATTCATTTGTTGTCGAAAAGAACTATAGATTTGCATCACAGTCTGAATCGCATGACAAAAAGGAGGGACTAGAAAGAAAAAAGAGGGAGGGATGGATGTGTCCAGTGCTCCTTCAATTAAAGGTACATATTTCGTTTCATAACTTTCCAGTTGCCTTTGAAGATTACTGGATATATGTATCTTTGTAGGAAAGGAGGGAGGGGATAAATTTATGGTGCTGGCACTTCCTGCTTATGAACAGAGTGATATTCTGACCAGATCAGCCCCAGGCATAAAGTTTTCTCAACTCATTCTTCTCATTGACTCTATGAGCCTCTAGGGTACAATTTACACCGTTTCTATATCATATATCATGACCCAAAAAGTTCTTAAGAGGAAGGGAGGCACTTGAGCTAAGAAGAATGGGTGTCTATTTTTGGGATCATGTGAACGCTGTTGTTTTTGAAATTTCTTATTGATGTTGGTGAAAGCCGACAAGTGGTTTTCATTTTTTCTTTAATAAAAAATGCTTTAATGAAATTTCTTATTGTTAGAAAATTTCGTCTCAAATAAAACTCTTTTACAGGATTTACGCTTTGATCATGGAGAAATAATGAATTTAATATACATAACATAAATAGATCAGAAGACATACTGTATTTTTTCATTTGCGTCGTCATTTTGGACTAAGTTTTTCACTTTATTCTCTCCAAATACTGGCTCGATGAAATAGCCAAAAGTTACTGCGTGAAAAGGTTAGGGAGAAAGCGATAACAATGATTGCGTAAAAGTTCTTTTTTTCATTTACCCGTGTGAATAAGCGGTTTCTCGATGTGTATGAGTTGTGGGTTATTAGTGAGTTGTGTGCTTAGTGTTTTACAGGAGAGAGGGGCATATGGATGAGGTGGCGAAACTGCCCTGAGGGGTAGTTTCCCACGACTAAACGCAATAAAACATGTTTTATTGTTATCTCTAAAATATCTCCCTTTAGCAATATTAAATATATTAAATATATATATAAACGGAGAGTTAGAGGGGGGACTTAGCCAATTAATAAAATGTCAATACAAATAGCCTTACTCATCAAAGTCTATTAAATGGACAACGGCCCACACCAGCCAATGCCATATATGCAAAAGGGGAATATATATACAATATTTGTACAATTAAATGGACCAATAAAATCACATTGCATTGCCACGATAGGGAATGATCGTTTATTCATCATTGATATAAGTCCACATTATATAGACTCATACAATGAGCCAACAATCTCCCACTTAGGCTATAACAATGATCATAAAAACAAATAATACTACTAGTAGATTTTATATATATGAAAATAGTTTTAAAAACATTTTATGATGGTCTAGAAAATTCAGAAACATCCCTTATTGCCGATCTTGTCACATAAAGTTTCAAACTCAAAGATAATAGTGGTTATTATGTCATTTAGAGACAACTCCCAAGATAGTCACAATAGTTCTCCACTTTATGAACATAGATCTTATATGGTAGTGTGGTGGATAAGTAACACCACAAAAGAAATGTAGTGTTACCTTCCTATCAGTCTCATTCTCCTAATGACCAGTGTCACCGACAAAACCGTTATAGGGGAATATCACTTCAAATGACAAATGTCATTGACAAACCGTCCTAGAAGGACATCCCCAAGGTGACAAGACGTCATCGACAAACCGTCCAAAGAGAATATAAAATGTCTTGTGTAAGATACTCGAGTACATAAATATTTATGTGTGCTACAAGACATTATAATATGGTCACAATAATGTACCCTGGCCAAATGCTTAAGGTCGCACCTCCCTTAAGACTTTATAACATGTCTTAAACAAACACATATGTGTTTCACAAGTTTATGAAAATTAAACAATAGACAGATATCTAAGATATACATGCATCAATCAAAGTTTTATAACAATAAACAAACAAATGCTGTAATGATACATAACAATGAAGTAGGCATCAGCTCCCACTGAACAAAAGTGTTCAACAAATATCAATAGCTCCCACTGAGCAAAAGCATTAAAATAAAGAGCATAAGCTCCCACTAAACAAAGGCATCAAATGAAGAATAAAGACCCATGCGATCAGCGTGCTTTTGCAATACAGAAGGACTTAACCCTTTAGTAAGTGGGTCAACTACCATGACATTTGTTCCAATGTGCTCCATTGCAACTTCACCGTTCTTTACCCTCTCCTTAATTGTCAAAAATTTGATCTCTATGTGCTTGGCCCCTTTGATATTTCTATTGTCGTTGATGAATGACACAACAACAGAATTATCACAATATAATTGAACGGGCCTTTCAAGAAAATCAAGGGCAGTCAACAACTTTATAAGATTTTTCAACCAAATGGCTTGAACAGTTGCACCATAACAAGCCACAAACTCTGCATGCATGGTGGAGGATGTAATCAATGTCTGTTTAATGCTTTTCCATGACACTGCTCCACCTGCCATAATGAAAACATAACTTGATGTGGATTTCAAATCATCCTTATCGCCTATAAAATCTGCATCTGAATACCCAACAAGCTCCAAATCATCCACATGTCTATAAGTTAACATATAATTCCTTGTTCCTTTCAAGTATCTCATAACCTTCTTGGCAACAACCCAATGATCATGACCAGGGTTAGATTGAAATCTACCAAGAACTCCAGTGGCAAAAGCAATATTAGGTCTGGTACAAACCTGTGCATACATGAAGCTACCTACTGCACTGACATATGGTATTTTCTTCATAGTTTCCTTATCAACTTCACTTTGAGGGCATTGTAATTTATTCAACTTGTCACTTCTAAGTATTGGTGCACTTCCAGGTTTACAATCTTGCATGTTAAACCTTGCTAATACTCGATCAATATATGCCCTCTGAGAAAGACCTAACAATCGACGTGAACGATCTCTATGGATCTCAATCCTGAGAACAAAAGAAGCTTCACTAAGGTCTTTTATATCAAACTGAGAAGACAATAATGTCTTAGTTTCTCGAAATAACTTCATATCTTTGCATGCTAATAATATGTCATCGACATAAAGAATTAACAAAATTGGGGTACTCCCACTGAACTTGGTATATACGCAACTTTCATAGTCAACAACTGCATAGTAACCATAGAAATCTTAACTGGATCAAACTTCAAGAAATGGTTGGCTGATCTTCGCTTCGCTTTGTGGATTTCTGATCTACATTCAGTCCTCAGTACTGAAAAGCCAAAGGACCCTACTGAGGCTAGCATAGAAGAGTATAAGAATAAGTGTGCTACCTGGGCTAGAAAGAATGAGTTTTGTATATTAACAATGCAAAGGACAATTGAGGATCACCTTTAGGCGGATTTACCCACCGATGGCACTGCTAAGGAATTTCTTGAGGCAGTGGAGAAACAATATACACCGCCCATTAATGCTCTAGCTGGAGAGCTTCTGCAAAAGTTATTTGATCTTAAGTATGATGGGTTCATGCCTGTAAGGAATTATATCATGAAGGTGATTGATTATAAGGCCAAACTCAAGAAGGCAGATGTTCTCCTTTCTGATGCAATCATCATTCATAAGGTTTTGAATAGTCTCCCTGCTAACTTTGCTGTTCTTAAGACAACTTATCATATGCGGCATGAGCAGTGGACAACCAATGAGCTGTTAGCTCAAGTGATGGTTGAAGAGAAGCAATTAAGAGCTAATAAAAGTCGAGTTGCCTTATATACTCAGGGAGCTAGTTCTAGTAGAAACAGGAGATTCAAGCCTCAACGTAATAGAGACCCTAAAAGGTCTCGCCCAGCTTTCCGTGAAGTAGCCCCTCAGGGCAGTGTTATTGGGACAAGGAGGTCTCAAATGGCTGCTGGGGTCAAGCCAAATGAGATGGTATGTTTTTATTGCAGGGCTAAGGGGCATAAGAAACCTGATTGTCCCAGGCTTAGGAAGAGCAAGGGAAAGCGCCCAGATGGAGGTAATTGCTCTTTACCTTATGTTTGTGAGTCTCATATGGTAGAAACAACCTCTAGTTTTTGGTGGTTAGATACAAGTGTCACTAACCATGTAACATTTACCATTCAGGGATTCGTAAATCAGAGGAGGCCAAGTCAGGATGAGAAGTATCTCTTTGTAGGGAACAACGTGAAGGTTGATGTGGAGTTCATTGGAAATGTCACCTTTCTTTTAGAGACTAGTTTTAGGATGACTTTATATAACACCTTTTATGTACGGTCCTTTAGACAGAATCTAGTTTCAGTTTCTTTGTTAGACAAATTAGGGTATTCTTTTGAAGTTAAGAACTTCATTATTAATGTATGTTTTGATTTGAACCTTGTTGGTTGTTGCACTTTGAATCATGGTTTATATAAGATTTTTTTATCCCCACATGAGATCTATGTTACAATAAATGATGAATGTAATGTTCCTAAGAGGGTGATGTCTAAAGAACAATCATATACATTATGGCATAAGAGACTCTGCCACATTTCAAAAGAGAGAATACAAAGGTTGATAAAAGTAGGAATTTTGCCCACTCTTAATGAGGATTTGGAAACTTGTGTGGATTGTTGTAAAGGTAAGTTAACTAAAACAAAGAAGAAGACTGCAGTTCACTGTTCTGATTTGTTAGGTGTGGTACACACTGATATAAGTGGTCCATATAGACTAACACTACAAGGTGATGTTTATTTCATTACCTTTATAGATGATTTCTGATAACTCTATTTTTATAGAGTTATTTTACCTATTTTAGGCAATAAATAACTTTAATAATTGTGAGAAAACATTTGAACTTCTCTTTATTTACCTAAATTTATCTTGTTTATGTAGAACAAGAAGCCAAGGAGAAAAGAGATGAACATGGAGAGCCTGATGCTTATTATGTGGCAAAATCATAATATCAAGATCAAGAGAGTCAAGATGGGCTTGGGCTTTGAATGGTTGTTATTAAATTTTATTGTTATTGGGTTTTCTAAATAATTAAAAAACCTAATCATATTAGGAGTTCAAAGCCTAATTAAATTAGGAGTTCAAAACCTAATTAAATTAAGAGTTCAAAACCCAATTGTTTTAGATCTTTAGGACCCAATTTTACTAGGATAAGAGTATGTCTAAACCTAAACCTTATTTAAGAGAAGAGAAGAGGCAAAAGAAAGGAGGAGGAGGAAATTGAGCACAACTCAAGAAAGAAGCCAAGAATTCAAGGTTTTCTTGAAGAGAAGACAAAAAGGGTGACAGACTTCTTGTTCTTGGATTCAAGATGCTTTCTTTATTTCTTATTACCATTTTTCCTCATTATTTCTTTATGTTTTAGTTTATTTTTGTTAGAGCTACGATGTAACCTAATTATGATGGTATGAATCTTATGATTATTATGTTTTGCAAGATATTTTATTTATGTGAAGTTACATATTACGGAGTTTAATGCTTTTAGGTGATTAGCTACCACTTAGATGACTTGATTTGCATGTTAAAGACCGACAGGAAATAGCATGCAGTTGCTTCTTGTAATATGTAATCATAAATTAAATATGGATAGACATATACCATATTGTTTGTGTGGCTTTTGGTGTAAACTGGGAATATTCATAGATCCTAATGCATTTGATTTATTTCAATTCACATATAGAGATATAGTGAATTAATAAACTAAGTAGGTTTGCTATACCTAGACATAGGATAGTAAATAAATTAGGAAATTCCGCCATCACATAGATATTATCTCTCTTGCAAACATAAATAATCAATATTAGTACCTAGTAATTATGGTGAAGTCATATGCTATAATATATTTCTTTTATTAAGTTTTCTTAGACTTAGTTAGTTAATCTATCATCCATCAATTTGGTTTGCTAGATAAATTCTAGGAGTTATTCACCGTTAGTAATTAGTTGGTCTAGTAATCACCAATCTCTGTGGGACGATATCTTTCTTATCATTATATTACTTGTTCGACATGTTCACTTGCATTTAGATTTCACCGAACAAGTTTTTGGCGCCGTTGCCGGGGATTGGTTGTTTTACTGCTAATTAATATTAATACCGAATAATTTCTAGGTTTAATATAGCTTTTATTTTCTTTTAAGAAAAAAATCGTTTTTTTTATTCTTGAAAAAAAAATCATTTCTTTTAATTCTTGAAAAACAAAAAGATCGTTTCTTTTAATTCTTGAAAAAAAAATCGTTTTTCTTAAGTTGTCAAAAAAAAAAAAGGAAAATAAATCATTTTTGTTTTATTTTTATTTTGCTTCATTATTTTTATTTTGAAAAAAAAAAAGTTCCTTGTTAAGTTGTTATTGTTGAAAGATTAAGAAACAAGGATGGAGAAAAATAATGGTATACACAGACTTTTAAAAGACTACGGTGCACCAACATTTTGGAATGCTACATCAAGCATTAAAAGGCCTGAAATTCAGGCAAGTAACTTTGAGATCAAGCCAGCACTCATCCAGATGCTTCAAAACTCCATGCAATATAGTGGGCTACCAAATGAAGATCCAAAAGCTCACATTGAAGCATTCCTTGAATCTCCTATTTCTACTAGAACTAGCTCCCTGAGTATATAAGGCAACTTGACTTTTATTAGCTCTTAATTACTTCTCTTCAACCATCACTTGAGCTAACAGCTCATTGATTGTCCACTGCTCATGCCACATATGATAAGTTGTCTTAAGAACAGCAAAGTTAGCAGGGAGGCTATTCAAAACCTTATGAATGATGATTGCATCAGAAAGGGGAACATCTGCCTTCTTGAGTTTGGCCTTATAATCAATCACCTTCATGATATAATTCCTTACAGGCATGGATCCATCATACTTAAGATCAAATAACTCTTGCAGAAACTCTCCAGCTAGAGCATTAATGGGCGGTGTATATTGTTTCTCCACTGCCTCAAGAAATTCCTTAGCAGTGTCATCGGTGGGTAAATCTGCCTGAAGGTGATCCTCAATTGTCCTTTGCATTGTTAATATACAAAACTCATTCTTTCTAGCCCAAGTAGCATACTTATTCCTATACTCTTTTATGCTAGCCTCAGTAGGGTCCTTTGGCTTTTTAGTAGTGAGGACTGAATGTAAATCAGAAATCCATGAAGTGAAGCGGAGATCAGCCAACCATTTCTTGAAGTTTGATCTAGTCAAGATTTTTATGGTTACCGTGCAGTTATTAACTGTGAAAGTTGCTGTAATTCATAATACATAACAGGAGCACATTGTGAGTAGATAAGAAGAGAGTTTCACAAGCATTATCATATAAACACCTGCGGACAGTCGACATGACATGCCATCCAGAAACTCTCCACACAACAGCTGTCATAAGGAAGAACCAATTATTACAATCCACCACATGTGGGTGTATAGACTGTAAAGACTGACCCAAATCCAGGCATGCTAGTTGTGCAACATCCAATTCCTAACACATAATCACCTCCTGTGGGAGAATGAAACGTACTAGGATTAAACTCATCCACAGTACAAGAACAAGGTCTTATAATTTAATTAAATTACGCCACTGTGGTGGTCACAATCCAATTGAATCACATGACTCCCGCGTACTTGAAAAAATCCCTCAAATACACAAAACACAAACCCACCACCTAACCAAGGTGTGCATTTAATATCAAGTCTTTACGGTGAGTTTTCGCACTTCTCTTAGGCATCAGATCCTGTGACATGAACCACATGACAATGAACAGGTTATGTTCATCTTATGGCATTACCTCAATCAGCAAAACAGTAAAGTGCGTAAGACAAAAAAAAAAAAAAACCCATCTAAAAGCTGCGCAATGCAATAGATGTGATATGAAAGTAAGCAATTTCAATATTTTAGCACTAGGAAGTTTGTGACATGAACAAGTACAACAGCTTATTCTCCCTCCAGTAAAGACTAAAGTACTTCTCCTATCTGACCTCCAGTTTTGATTCTGAAAGTCCATGACGGAGTAAAATTTATAAACTCTTTACCTCATGGAGAAGAAAGCACAGGAAACAAAAACCATGAATCTTGTTTCCTCATTGAGATGGTTTCTTCATTCAGTCCTGCATCATTCAACCAGGCCAGCTACCTTCACATATATTTTTACGCTCTTCTCACACTCTCTTCTGGAAGCCTTCTCACCCGAAAAAGACCGACAGCGATTGAGTTGGAGAACTAAACAACCCCTTCTCTTATCCGTGTTCAGCGCTTGGGAATTGAAACGTCCAGGCTGTTTTCCATTCACTTTTTCTTTCTCGAGATGGGAATATCGACTTCAGAAAATGGCAGCGGCCAGTACTTCACCCACCCAGGTGTCCTTTCCTGCATCTCTAGTGCATCAGCTTAAATTTCGTATCAAGAAAAGAAGAAAGAGAAAAGAAAGAATAGACCGACCATTGAAGCTTCGACGAAATTTCTCTCTTTTCGTTTAGTAATGTTACTCTGATTGATTCCCACAGCAATGGTTCCATTTTAAGAATTAAAGACACTCATAACCTTGGAAAGCAAGTTGGGTACTCATACACGGATGCAGCAAAGAGTTCATCATCTAACTGCTTTGAGTTGGATTCGTTTCATAATGTTGGTCAGTAGGTAAACTTACCAAATCATTCCACAAAACTATTCAATAGTTCTACGCAATTCCTACTCCCATTTTTGTTTTGGAGAGAAGAAGGCATCTGTTTCGCTAATCTTTCTGATATCGGGAGCATCAACTTCATGTAAACAAAGAGTGAAAGTGAAGGAAAGTCTTCCCTATGGATGGCTTTGCTTCAAGTATTAGCTATGAGTTTCATTGTAGGGTAATACATCTCCTTTCATATATAGTAGTGTCTCTTTCTAAATTTTAATTTGATACCATATTAAAGAAACTTATCAGATTGTCCTTATCATTTTTTACAAGTTAGTTGTCATGATTCCCTACTAACTTATCAAGAGGCTTAGTCTTGCTAAAGATCAATCTATTTGGACCATGACAATTCCACCATGCTTCGTATCTGCGACTCCTTGGCAGCCACCTATGGAGGCCCACTCTTGATACTAAATTTGTCATGATTCGCAACCATCTTACCAAATGGCATAAACTTATTGACTAATCAAGAATCTATCTATTTGGACCGTGACATTATTTACTTTGGCCTTTCACCCTTATGTGCACTTTCCATTTATATGTATGTCGAGCTACGCTTTAAAACAGTTGTGCAGATCACTTTACAATCATAATCAAACTCTATATAATAGTGAGTAAAAGGGTGAAGTTATTATGAACAAGCAAATAAAACTTTAGTCCTCACCAATTCCCTTGGTGAATTACACCAATTACAGGGTGATGGAGAAGAAAAACTCCCTCAGAACAGCTTTCTTTGTTCTCTTGCTGTTGATAGGTTGTATCTCTCTCTCATGATCATTTCTCTTACGAGTTATACACCGCTCGCTAATGAAATACGCATATTTCTGGTTTATAACTCGTAAGAGAAATGATCACTCCCAAGGATACCACGCGTTGAAGCTTGTGTTCGAGATATTGAATGCCGTTTTCAGACTGAATGTTTCGGCGGCTTTACGTTTTGTATCGACGGGAAATGCTTCTGCTTGGGAGGTCGAAACCCACCTCTCAAATTTCAGGAAAGCATGTAGAAATGTTGTTTATGGACCTGCCTCCTTGCTTGAAGTGTGGATGTTCTAGGATTTTCTTGGCATCTTCTCATATGAAAGTAAATAAAATTGTCATAGTTTCACTTCCACTGCTTCCAACAAATATGTGACCCAATTCTTAAACCCATTCTTCTACAATTGGAAAGAGTCTCTTGATCTCTTTCTTTGATGACTTTTGCGTTTGCCCAAGTCATAATCCCCAATTTTCTGTGCAAACAATGGTTTAGGTTTTGATTGGTAGTTAGCAAGAGATGAAGGAACGTAGTGCTCTTTTTAGCTCTAGTAATAGGGATATTTAAAACCACTGGATTTAATTCGACCTTCATGGTTACTGATAGGGAACATGAGAGACGGCTTCTAAAATAAAAGGTTTTGACACATACTATACTGTCACTTGGAAAAAGGAAAAAGAGGGAGATCTAAGATTACAGAAGAACAAGGACTACAGTAAATGAAGAGGCTGCTGCATCCAAAATTAATATACAGCACCATAATCTCGTACAAAGAAAAACGAAAAACCCAAAAAATACAAAACCTCTGAAAGGGACTTAAGGGCTTCCAATATTTGGAAATACAACAGTTTTAAAAGATTTATGTCTGGAGTTTTCCATCAGAGTTTAAACAAATTACAGGCACAACAGTTTTGACCGATACAACCAGCCACTGATCTGTTCAAAAATGGCGGCACCAGGAACAGATTGTTGAACTAAGACAAAAGGATGACCCGATATACCAACTCATCCGTTTGACTAAAATACAATCTCAAGAGCAAACAAAATCCACAATGTTAAAGCACGAACTGGTTAAACATCACAGCTTCCTAAAATGGTTAAAATGGTCCTCCTACACCTACACTCTAATGAGCTGTCTTCTTATCACCTCTGTCAGAATCAAATTAGTCAAAGTTCATGTGTCCACAGTCTCACCCTCCGAGTCCCGTTTTGTGAGGAAAAAAAGCTCCCTGTGAAATGCAGGCAAGACATCTTCACATTTTCTTGTGCAGAGTTAGATCCAAGATGTCCGACCAGGACAAAAACAAAGAAAGTCCTTGAGAGTATCACCGCATTACCGACTCTTTGACGAAGGCTCGGCCGCCCGAACTGCAAGAGCAAAGATCATTGATAAGACATCTTATGTGTTGACCATGGATGAGAGTCAAACAGCTTTACAAAAAAATATGCTATCACTCACGCATATTCAAGGTGAATATTCATAAATCGAGCATTTTCTCTGCTTTGTGATAGTGTCACAGAGCCTTCAATAACTTGATCTTGCTCTACCTCAATTGGGTCATAGAAGTATATCAATGTCTGCAAAATTCATTTGTTAGTGGAATTTTTCATATCTGAATCCATAGTATAACACAAACTAACCTCTATGCAATAAATTTCGGGAACGACATAAGACCAGACTGAAGGATTTTTTATTTCCTGAAATAATGTTTATCTATCGGAAATCTTTGAAATTTTGACACGAAAAGTCAGCTTTCCTAGTTGTTAGCCTCTGATATTCTGAAAACATTGGCAGCACGAACAATGTATTAAAAATACAAGTGTCGTCTCACACAAACTTTTCCATGTTAATAATGAAAAAGAATCGCTTCTTATTCCTTCTGCCTCTCATAATTTAGTCCATCTACATGTATAGAATCATACAATCAACATGCGTTCTGGCCACATATTCAATGTTAACCACCCTGATAATTCAAATATTTAACTTTGCGAGAGTTCTATGGCAACACGGACAAATTGTTAACCAACAGAACGATTTAACTGCATAAAAGGGGACAAGCTAGGGCTTTGGAGTTGAAAAGATGCTTAGATGCATCATTCAACAAAAAAAAAAAAAAGAGACCTACACAGGTTAAAACAGCAATCCGTACCTGTTGCCAATGTGTTGGAGGGTCCTCAGGTGCAGTGGACAGCACCAATGCTTCATTAGGATTTGCCCGTTTCTTCCTCTGACTAGCATCTATGGGTTTATTGTCAAGTAGTGATGGCGCAAAATTAACGATGGGAGATACAGCAGGTCCACTGAATTCAACGTCGAACCAAAATGCAAATCCATGCAGTGGAGCTGGAAGTCAAACAAAACTCAGAAAGTAAAGAAATAAATCCAGGAGTGGCAACAAAAATCCACTAGATGAATTAAAGACATCTGGAACAAAAGCATTAAGGAAAAACTCCAGAGAAGATATGTATGGTAGGAAAAGTCTAGAACATGTGTTTGGCAGGGATGGTGACATTGGACTCAAAATTTCTAATTATACAAACACACTAAAAATCGTCAGGAGCAGTAAAATCCATTACAGATAAAATATATGAAGCTGATCAGAAAGAAATCTTTCAAGCCCAGGTTAAAGAAAAATCTATTGGAACAGAGACAAAAGAATAGGAAATAAAAACAAATAAATACGTGTGCACACAGAGAGAGAGAGAGAGAGAGAGTACCTCTCATCATTGACTTGAAACTATACCTAGCAGTAACAGATTCTAGCTCTTGAAGTGTAACTGTATAGCAGTCAACATGCTTTACCTGTACAGTTACTTAGGGATTAAAATCTCCAAACATATACAAATCTAGAATAGAGATAATCTCGTGTGACTGTGAAAAATCAGAACTCAAAGTATAAAATAATTGCTCCACTGAAGGTCTGAAGACTATTTTTAGGCCAAATTACCAACACAGACAAAAAGGAAAGGAGCATGAAATCTTAAAGTTCTTCTAACGACCAAAACTCCATTTCCCACACCCCCCCCCCCCCCCACCTGCACTTTCCCCCACACCAAACACAACAAAAAGCTAAAAATAAAAAATAAAGAGAAAGGACCGGAGACCATAAATCTCTTGTCAACATACAATCTCAAAAGAGATGGTCAACTATTCAAACACTGGTTTTATATATGCATCACAAACTCGAATATTTATCTTGTCCTTCTTAGTTAATCAATTGTCAAAACTAGTTTCAAAGTCTAGATACTCTTTCAAAAACTCTACTCCAGCATACCCTTAAGAAGCTTACAAATGAGATTGAAAACCAAACTTTCAGCGCAAGACTCCACCTGTAGTTTCTCCTCTTTTAAAAGGTTAACCAAAATACAAATGGAAGTGCCTTCAGAATCTTAAAACGAAATATCTAATGGTTAAAAAGTAGCATCTCAAAGACCTCTTATATTGTCTATGACGAAAACCAATATAAATTTGTCATTCTCCTTCCATCAGAATTTACTAAGACACAAACTGGTTGCTCTGGAATGACTAATTGTATTTCCCATGACTACTAATTTATGCTTTAGTCACTTCCGCATTTGAGTCATGGTAAAATTGGCATATGATCACATAGGATAGGCAAGAAGACCACATATATGAATTTCATACATAAGCAAACATAAGTAAATTTCAAAATAACTTCAGCACATCCTTTACTCATGTTGACAATACCGAAACCTAACATAGAACATCAGTACATAGATTGAAAAGTATACAACAGAATGAGTCCAATCAGGAAAGAATATAAGAAAACTCACCACATGTGGCCAGGTCAAAACATTCTCACCCATTATCGTCTCCACACATGGCTCCTCAAATGCACACTGCTTTGCTAATGGCAACATGGCAGACACTGCATCCAAATGTGGAACATTACAATTGCTAAATCACAATTAACTAAACAAACTCACTGACGATAAATAAACAGTCTTGAACCTCACTATAATCTCAAGAGAAAAGTTTAAAACGAACAATCTCAGTTACATATCCAATATCCTAATTTAACTCCTATTTTGCACATTGCATATCAGACCCAACACCTTGACTTCGACCTTCAAGCATCAAGGCTCCCCACCACATGAGCTGTTGAATTGGAGACCTCCACTTTCATACATATGTAAGAGCATAGTCTGCTTAAGGAGGTCCCATGTGAAAACCCCAAATACACTACCAGTTAACAATGGTTAAAATCCAGATTATTTAACAAGAATAATTTCACGGTAAAAGCTGAAACTAAAATTAAGATATGGATTAAATACAATGTTTGATCATGTTCTACAACAGGCAAACGTTTAGTTCACAAAAATGATCCACAGATACTGGCAAGGCATTCAACTCTAACAAACTATACAAGTATTCATTGACAAGGCATACACTGAACATATTTTACTTCATAATCTCATGAAATTACAAACACAGAAAATGTAATGTGAAATTGCAGAGTGCTTTTTGCAAGATTTGATCAGTATGGGCTACAAACACCCCAACCTGAAATGACAAAGAATAAAAAATCCGCCACTATTAGCATCTAAAGCCTACATCTATAGGTAAAATCATAGTCTAAATACGTCTTCCTATTACAATGACTGAAGATATCATGCCAGTTAGCAGATGTGTACTTACTGTCAATTCCATAGACATTACGCCAGAAGTCAATGCTTTCACCGTATCTGTCAGTGTGTGTAACGGGTGCCATGTACAGCTGCAAGCAATCAAATTAATATCAGAATCAAAAATATAAATGTAGTTTCCCAGAGAGGAAATCTAACTAAGTTGAGCTCATTAATCATGTTACCGTTGCATTAGAAGGAAGTATAAGACCTCCCCGCTTTAGCCAGCGGTCTCTGGCAGTAATCACACTTCCAAGCATACTCTGCAATAATATGCAAGGCCTGATAACATTAGAGATAAGATAATAGTAAACATTGTCAAAACACGAGAAACTAGCAGATAAACTCTGGTATTGATGTGGTCCAGGTAGAATTCTTAATTCGTCCTACACTGTTTTGATATAAAATCCAGCAAGTAAAATTTTGATAATCACCTCATAGAGCAGCATGTAGCCCATCCACTCAGAAATTATAACATCAACCTCCTCATCTATTTCAACATCCTGCAGGAGATCATAAAATGAACTTAAATAAAGCATAAATCAAATTCATTGGCTGAAAATGGTGGATTAGTATGGGCAGGTAGGAAAGGAGATACATCACTTCATTGTGTGGAAAGGAAAAGTCCCGCAAACCAAAAGAGAAATTTAAAACCACAACCCGGTACCACATTTTAGTTACCCATACTTTTCAAGAATTCCTTCAAGGATCTATCTAGAATGCAAGCCTTCCTAGGAAATATTGATGGGTTTAGGACCCCTAGCAAAAATTCAAAAATTTAAAAGTATCTCCACCATTTCAAATAAAGAATAGAGAAGAAATAATTGCCTATATTATGTAATGGTGCATGAGTAATAAGTACCAATCAATAAAAGTTTGACCGCCATCCTTTCCTAACTTATATACAGATGGCAGTGATCAACCGCAGGTCATTGCCATAATGCTCAGTCTAGGTCTCTGGTTCAGTTCAGGTGCGGGTGAGGCATTTGAGTTTGAGTGGCTTTGGTACCAGACAAAGGAAAGAGTAGAATTTGATTACATTATTCCAATCTTGATATTCTAATTGCAAAGGTCAAGTTCAAAATGACTTGATCTTTTAGAAAGGAGGAATGAATCTGATAGGTAGGAGTTAACAATTTAATAAAAGCGAACCAGAGTGGAAAAATCAGAATTAAAATCATTGAATAGGAAAAGTTAAAACAAAAGTAAACCCTTTTCAAAGAATAGGTAAACAATAGTGCCTTCAAAAATCCTACCTCAACCCGGCCATGCAACACAATGATGGTCTCAGATAAATTATTTGCTTTCACAACCTCGTTTGCCTGCTCAAAAAAGAAAGAGATCAATCTATCCAAACCTCAGACCCATTTTCTGTAATTTTCATAGTTCCACAAATAAAAACTGATTTATACTACCAAAACGCAAACATGAAAAGACATTTTAGACACTTTTGCTAATAAAAGTGACAATAAGAACAAACATGTCTACTCCCCAATTCCAAGGAGAGAGCAGAGAGGAAAAATGTATTATTTGTCAAGAGACAACAATTTCTTAACGTAGATGGATCCAATGAAGTATCTGATATCCCTCTAGGAGGTTGGAAAATCAATTATCTTTATACCAACAATGCACCTAGCTTCAAGGTAGTGATTAAACTCGACTAAACATCAATCCAATTAAATTGAGTTGAGCTCTATGCAATAATAAACTCTGCACTTAAGTTACAAATTTTGCAAAATTTCTGAGTAACGGTTATTAGATACCAACTCCATATAAGAGGAGACAATGACTCACAACCAACTTTAGTGTAAGATGAGATTATGGACTTAAGATGCAGTAACTATAACATTAAACAATAAACTGGACAAAGCCAATATGATTTCTCTTCTTGAGAATCCAATGAGTAAATCAACTCAGAATCATCATTCGACATGCCCCTCTTCTCCTGACGTAGTCAACACTATCTACTAAGAAAATACAACAGAGATGGCATCAAAACCATAAACCCTCTACTGTAACCCACAATTGCAGATAATATGTACTGAAATCCGTAAAATATAAGAGAAAAGCTCAACACAAAAACCACTGAAAAAAATCAAATGAGATGGAGAACATTTAGGGACAAACTTTCAAGAACATTAGATTAAGACAATATAAGCTTTAACACCACAATATACCTGCACTGCAATGTCACTTGCGTCAACCGCATATACCTAGGAACAGAAAAAGCAATTGAAACATGTCATGCCTGCAACGTTTATGTTTTCCAAGTGTACGGAAACTGAAGAGTGTAGAACTGACAAAAGATAAAAATGAAGAGCTTCACTCAGGTCCTTACAAAACGAGGAACAAACATAAAGTATCCTTGTGGTCAAGTGAAAAACTCAATGTTTTCTCTTTCACAAGCAATCAAACCTTTAAATTATTTACTTTTATTGGGTATTAGAAAATATAGTTCAAGAAATGGCAAAAATTAAAAACAAAAGTAAGGAGAGAAACCATACTATGGTAAAAGAAAATTAATCTATAAGTGAAATAAAAAAGAAAATTTTATTTTCTTCTCTTTTTGGGTTTTTTTCCCAACCCGGCCACCAGCATGCCTATTTTGGGTGGGAGGGTTGGGTTTGTAGAAGAACAACCATTGGTCATCTACAATTGAGAAATATCAAGAGTCAGTATGCCAGCAATAGTCGACAATAATATAGTTGCCACAACCTTTATAAATGAATTAGTACAACTATACACAAAACTATGTTGAATGTTACAAAGTTAAAATTCAAAACAGCATTACCACCTCCAACAACATAGGTCTCCAGTCACAATATTTGAAGAACACCACAAAGCATCATTTCTGAATAATAATCTAGATCACCAGATTTTCCATTTATCAACAATCAACAGTATTTCCGAATCAACAAGTCTGGCAAACCTCCAGTAGCCACTAAAGGGAAGTGACTAGATATAAATTTATATTATCAAGGACAACACACTCAAATTTTAATTCAAAGTATTGGCTAGTAGAGAACATGTTGGAACAATGAATATAACAGACATGAAGCTTCTACTCATCAGGATTCAAGTTCTAGTCAAATTTCAGTAATTATCAAACATAACAAAAGGCTTATCTTGCAAGACTTCTTCCAAACATCAAATACATGCTTGCTGAATCTTACCACATCCACATCTTAGCGTATCAACTCCAAAAGACTTACCCGTTTTGCACCAGCCTGAGCACAGAATATAGAGAGAATACCAGTGCCGCAGCCAACGTCCACCACAACCTGTAAGCATTATTGCACTCAGAAAACTATACATGCTCCCCTTGTTTGAACTCCTCAAGCCATGCAGAGTACCACAAAGACACATGTAACATGCAGATGTCAAATCAAGTACTGATCTAAATGTACTATGTCAAGCGTGTTAGTCCTCATACAGATACATAAAAGTTCATCTCCATGAAAACATATCAAGCAAGAACATATTTTCTTTCTCTCATTTAATACTTAGTTTCATAACTGAGATTAGAAGAACTTTATTACTTTGCCTGCAATAGAACCCTGGTGCTGCATGATTGCGGCCCGATAAGTTTCAGTCCGTACGCAGTCCTGCATTTCTCAAAGAAAAAAGAGATACTACCATATCAGATGATAGCAGATCATGATAATGAAGCGATAGCTAGCAGCTTAATTCCCCATAGTAGAAGGCGTAATATCCTTTCTTCTATGGATATACTCCATTCAATGAACCGGACATTTGAAGAAATGATAAAATGCCCCAAGGAAACAATACAAATGCATTCAGAAGAAACCCCACAAGAGAAAGAACACGGCAGCAAAAGCTATACCCCAAGTAATGGAAAAGGGTCCCACTTTAAAAAAACATTAAGGCCAGTCATTCTACATACCATGAAGCTCATTTCGCATTTATTATACCCATCAAACACTTCAAATGCAGTTTGATTTTCTCAAACTTGCTTCTAGAAAGCTGGACGCACATCTCCAATACGTTTAAAATACGCATTTGTTCATTCAAACAATTATAGAGGTGACTAGGAGAGACAGCAAAAAGAGAGATTGGTAAAGAGAATATGGACCTGCATGAAGAGATAACACACCATTCTATTCCAAATTAGAGACAATGGAGTAGTACACCTTAGCTCTGCATCATATACATAAATATCAAAAGGATGCTCCATGCATAAGGGTATTCTAAATGGCAACTGCAACATGCAAACTCCCATCTGTTCTCACAGTCTAAGGACTTAGCTCTTAACTACTCGAGCACAAGCAGAACAGCATCCATTGATCCACAACTCCATTAACCTAAGCCAAATTCATAATTTAATCGGTATTGAAGTACATGGATTTTCATCAACTAACTGGGCTCAACAAAGTTTTATTTTATGTCATCCTATCCAAAATAATGCTCGCTTTGCCTCAATTAGTGATGCATCTTTCTTTGCTACTTCCACCCAAATCCTAGGCATCCCCTGCCTCTTCTCAACTTGTTGGTATTAAGTCATTCTTTCTCTCTGGGACAAAATCAAGTCTCCGTCAGACCAATGTTTCTTTTATTCTCACAGCTTTTAAATATATAAATACAAAAGTCTGCGGTTATATCCTCTTGTCACTGCCGCGCCTTAAACTTCAAGAAGGAATCACTTCTTTTATTAACAGTAGAATCGTTAGTCTTCGTTAAAAATTGACCAAGGAAGGGACTGAACCATCTTAGTCGACCTTTCTAGCTGCAGCCCAGACCATAATAATTGGCAAAACAGCTTTAATGACTATCGCGCACATGCAGATATCCGGCAGTCATTTGGCTTAATCACCCTCGTTTCGTCGAATTTACTATTCTCACATACTCATTGATAATAGCAGAATGATAGAAACAAGAAGCTAAAATAGAATATTCTACCAGTTAGTCATCAAGATCCAGAAAGACCTAACATAGAATAGTTAACAGAGCAAAAATTAAAAGTGAGAATCCAAGAACAAACCTTAAGCAAAAATTATAATGCTAAAATCAAGATCAATCAGACTGAACCCCATGGCGGATATGACGAAGCACACAAACAAAGACTTTTTAAAACACCGAAATTTCGCAAGATGTCTATACATATGTCTATAAAGAAAAGAAAAGAAAAGAAAAGAAAAGAAAAGAAACCTTGATCATTTCTTCGTGGATGCCAACGTGAGCGTAAGAGTGGAAGTAAGCCATGTCGAAGTCAGTAGGAGGCCTCTGCTGCTGCTCAGAAACCCTAACCCCACCAACACCTGCACCATGGCCATGGCCATCCCTCAGGTCACGTGACCTACTACCACGACTTCCCCTGCGGACTCGCTCTCTGTGAGTCGCTCCGAAGCGTTTCTCACCATATTGCTTTTGCTGCTGATGGTGGTAGCCGTTACTGTATCCTGAACTCGAATTCATTCTTGCCTCCACTCGCTCTTCCAGAAACCGATTTTGAGAGAGACGGCTAGGCTTCCCACGTACGGTGGCGTTTTGTGCTGGGTCCCTCTATTTTCTCTCTCTTTCTCTTTCTTGTCTTTCTCTGTCCTCCCGACAAGCTTGAGCCCAATTGAAGACAGGCACTATTGATAATGGGCTAAAAAGAAGGCCCAGCCCAAAATACAAACCGACCTTCGAGAGCCTGACCATTTTATTTTAGAACGAAGGACAAAGCTTTCTCTTCGATTCAGCCCCCCTTTTCCCTCCAGCCATATCTGAAAACCCTAGTTTCCAGTCTCTCGACTGATACTTCCATTTCTTGTCCATCTGGCCTCGCCATGGACCCGGAGATTGCGAAGACCCAGGAAGAGCGCAGGCGCATGGAGCAGCAGCTTGCGTCCATGACCTCGCTCACCTTCGATACCGACCTCTACGGCGGCACCGATCGCGACGCCTATGTAACGTCCATCCCCGTAAACGAGGACGAAGACAACCTCGACGCCATGGACAACGAGGTTGCCCGCAAGCTCGCTTCCTACACCGCTCCCAAATCCCTTCTCAAGGAAATGCCTCGGGGAGGAGCAGACGACGACCACGACGATCTTCTGGGCTTCAAGAAGCCCCAGCGTATCATCGACCGGGAGGACGACTACCGTAAGAGAAGACTTAACCGCATCATCTCGCCCGACAGGCACGATGCCTTCGCCGCTGGGGAGAAGACGCCGGACCCCTCAGTCAGGACATATGCCGACGTCATGAGGGAGGAGGCGCTCAAGAGGGAGAAGGAGGAGACTCTCAAGAGGATTGCCAAGAAGAAAGAGGAGGAAGAAGCTGCGGCCAAGGAGAACAAGGCTGCAGATGATAAGGCTCCCAAGAGGAGGAATCGTTGGGACCAGTCCCAGGAAGAGGGGGCCGCGGCGGCCAAGAAGCCCAAGACGACATCCGACTGGGACTTGCCGGAAGAGACGACCCCAGGGCGGTGGGATGCGACCCCGACTCCTGGAAGACTGGGCGACGCAACACCATCTGCGTCAGTGGGAAGAAGGAATCGCTGGGACGAGACACCAACTCCTGGGAGGTTGACAGACGCCACCCCAGCCGGGGCGGTTACTCCTGGAGCAACACCGGCTGGTATGACGTGGGACGCGACGCCCAAGCTTTCAGGTATGGCCACGCCAACTCCGAAACGGCAGAGGTCTAGGTGGGACGAGACGCCCGCTACAATGGGCAGCGCGACCCCAATGGCGGGGGCAACGCCGTCGTCTGCGGCAGCGGCGTCGTTCACTCCTGGGATTACTCCTGTTGGCGGTGTGGATCTCGCGACCCCAACGCCGGGGGCAATCAACTTGCGTGGCGCCATGACTCCGGAGCAGTACAATTTACTGAGATGGGAGAAGGATATCGAAGAGAGGAACCGGCCACTGACTGATGAGGAGCTGGACGCCATGTTTCCGCAAGAGGGTTACAAGATTTTGGAACCTCCACCGTCATATGTACCCATTAGGACTCCGGCTAGGAAGCTTCTTGCGACCCCTACTCCGCTGGGGACGCCTTTGTATTCGATTCCAGAAGAGAACCGCGGGCAACAGTTTGATGTGCCCAAGGAGGCGCCTGGCGGGTTGCCGTTCATGAAGCCTGAGGATTACCAGTACTTTGGTGCGTTGTTAAATGAGGAGGATGAGGAGGAGTTGTCCCCTGAAGAGCAGAAGGAGCGGAAGATTATGAAGCTTCTTCTTAAAGTCAAGAACGGGACTCCACCGCAGAGAAAAACGGCTCTTCGGCAGCTTACGGATAAGGCGAGAGAGTTTGGCGCCGGCCCCTTGTTCAATCGGATTCTACCGTTGCTTATGCAACCCACTCTGGAGGACCAAGAGAGGCATCTCTTGGTGAAGGTAATTGATAGGGTGCTATATAAGTTGGATGAGCTGGTTCGTCCTTATGTGCACAAGATTCTTGTGGTGATTGAGCCGCTATTGATTGATGAGGATTACTATGCGCGCGTTGAAGGGCGAGAGATTATTTCCAATCTTAGTAAAGCTGCTGGCTTGGCTACCATGATTGCTGCTATGCGTCCAGATATTGACAACATTGATGAATATGTGAGAAACACGACCGCCAGGGCTTTCAGTGTTGTTGCTTCTGCTCTGGGAATTCCGGCTCTCTTGCCATTCCTGAAGGCCGTGTGTCAGAGTAAGAAATCATGGCAGGCACGGCACACTGGGATTAAGATTGTTCAGCAGATTGCTATTTTGATTGGTTGTGCTGTGCTTCCGCATCTACGGTCTCTTGTGGAGATTATAGAGCATGGTCTGCTTGATGAGAATCAGAAGGTGAGGACAATCACCGCATTGTCTCTGGCTGCTCTTGCTGAGGCTGCTGCTCCCTACGGTATCGAGAGCTTCGACTCGGTGTTGAAGCCTTTGTGGAAGGGTATCAGGTCACACCGTGGGAAAGTCTTGGCTGCATTTTTGAAGGCTATCGGGTTTATCATCCCACTTATGGATGCGCTGTATGCCAGTTACTACACGAAGGAAGTTATGGTTATTCTGATTCGTGAGTTTCAGTCACCAGATGAGGAAATGAAGAAGATTGTTCTGAAGGTTGTGAAGCAGTGTGTGAGTACTGAGGGTGTGGAGGCAGAATACATTCGGAATGATATTCTTCCTGAATTCTTTAGGAACTTCTGGGTCAGGAGGATGGCTTTGGATAGGAGAAACTATAGGCAACTTGTGGACACAACGGTGGAGATAGCAAACAAAGTTGGTGTGGCGGATATTGTTGGGAGAATTGTTGAGGATCTGAAAGATGAGAGTGAACCGTACAGGCGAATGGTCATGGAAACCATTGAGAAGGTAGTTGCCAACTTGGGTGCATCAGATATTGATCCCCGATTGGAGGAGCTTCTTATTGATGGAATCCTTTATGCCTTCCAAGAGCAGACTAGCGATGATGCCAATGTTATGCTTAATGGGTTTGGCGCAGTTGTTAATGCACTTGGGCAGAGAGTGAAACCGTACCTTCCCCAGATTTGTGGTACCATAAAATGGCGATTGAATAACAAGAGCGCAAAGGTGAGACAGCAAGCAGCTGATCTCATATCAAGGATTGCCGTTGTCATGAAGCAGTGCCAGGAGGAACAACTGATGGGTCACCTTGGAGTTGTCCTGTATGAGTATCTGGGAGAGGAGTATCCGGAGGTTCTGGGATCGATTTTGGGAGCTCTCAAGGCAATTGTCAATGTTATCGGTATGACTAAGATGACTCCTCCCATAAAGGATTTGCTTCCGAGGTTGACACCAATTCTGAAGAATAGGCATGAGAAAGTCCAGGAGAACTGCATAGACCTTGTTGGACGAATTGCTGACCGTGGGGCTGAGTTTGTTCCAGCTAGGGAGTGGATGAGGATTTGCTTCGAGCTTCTTGAGATGCTTAAAGCCCACAAGAAAGGTATACGGAGAGCTACAGTGAACACGTTTGGGTATATTGCAAAAGCCATTGGACCACAAGACGTCCTGGCTACCCTGTTGAATAATCTCAAAGTGCAGGAGCGGCAAAACCGTGTCTGCACAACCGTGGCCATTGCTATAGTGGCAGAAACGTGTTCTCCCTTTACAGTTCTGCCAGCATTAATGAATGAGTATCGTGTCCCTGAGCTTAATGTGCAGAATGGTGTCTTAAAATCCCTTTCTTTTCTGTTCGAATATATTGGTGAGATGGGAAAGGACTACATCTATGCTGTGACCCCATTGCTTGAAGATGCACTTATGGATAGGGATTTGGTTCACAGGCAGACTGCGGCTTCTGCTGTCAAGCACATGGCCCTTGGGGTTGCGGGTTTGGGCTGTGAGGATGCTTTAGTCCACTTGCTAAATTATGTGTGGCCAAACATTTTCGAGACTTCCCCGCATGTGATAAATGCTGTCATGGAAGCAATTGAGGGAATGAGGGTGGCCTTAGGTGCTGCTATTGTGCTAAACTACTGTCTTCAGGGGCTCTTCCATCCTGCTCGTAAGGTAAGGGAGGTTTACTGGAAGATCTATAACTCACTGTATATTGGAGCACAAGATGCGCTTGTGGCTGCTTACCCTGTGCTGGAAGACGAGCAGAGCAACGTATTCAGTAGGCCTGAGTTAATGATGTTCGTCTAAAATGCAGTTTCATTGTACGTAAGATGGCATAAAATTGGAATCTGTTCCAAACCAAATACTTATGCCATGGTTCCTTACTTCTTAATTTTGATATTTTTAGATACTTTTCAGACCTATTGCCTATACTGACTGATGTTATGATGTTACGCAGTCACCTCTTTCGGATGCTCTAGTTTGTTTAAATCAGTATGTTCATTAGAGACTGTATTGGATCTCTATTATGTGTATGGGTACTCCCACCTTGTTTACTTGAAATAATCTTATTCATATGAGTATCGCAACCAATCAAATTTGAAGCACCAATCTTTATCTGCATCCTTGAGTGAAGCTGTGGCAGAGTCTTGTGCCATGGACGGTAAAGTTGTGTTGCAAATTTTTGAGGATTATGCGCTTCCACAAAATTTGAGGCAGCGTTTGGGTACCAGAAAAGAAAAGTCCTTGGATTCACTGAGGCAATGTTTGGATCCCAAAAAGAAAGGAGAAAGGTTTCTTTTCCCTACGTCCCATTCGAATGGACCTATCTCTGAATCCTCTGAATTAATCCCACCCGTCAAATTTCCTCTATTTTCATTGTAGTCTTCACCTCGAGGCGGTATACTTCCATAGATTTACATGGATGAATCATTAATTCGCTTAAAAAACAAGTTTTGCCTACACAGAAACACATCATTACTGCAAAGCTGATTCCAAATCTTATTGTGGGCATATGAACAAGCTCCTAATGAGTAATCAAGAAACCCGTTGCTTCTTTCAAGGAAAAAGAAGGCAGTATATTCGCTTTTCTATTTGGGCGAATAAAACAAAGTTAAATCCCACAAGACACCTGGACGGTTAGGATCTGATGATCAAGGGAGGCTGCATTGAAGGTACAGCGAAGCCGTCCGAGGAGCCTCCCATTAAACCCTCCCTTAAACCCCGTAAGCAGCAAATCACAGGCCCCCCAAATTCCTCTCCTTCTCACTCTGTAAGCCTCTCTCTTCAATCGAAAAAGCGAAGAAGCAACAATGGCGAGTGTGGTGCCTCCAGATACGTCCGCGCAAAGCGAGGTTCCGAAGTCCACCAAGAAAGAGAAAGTGGATTATAGGAATCTTCCCTGCCCGATACCCTACGAAGAAATTCACCGCGAAACTTTCAGTTTGTACTCTGCACCATCAAGATTTTCCCTTTTTCAGTAATTCTATACTGGTCTTTTATTTATTTATTCTGTCTTTTCTCTTGTGTCCGTTTGTCTTCTCTTTTCTTCTGAACGTTTTCTTTTCTGCTTAGTTAGTCATTCTTTCAGGTTTTCTCGTTGTATTGCGTGTATATGAGTGTTTTAACATCTTTCTTCATGATGAAGCTAGTGACAAAGTAGATTTTGAGAATTTGGTTCAGTGTCGAAATTTTTTTGACCCCAAACGTACTCCGAAACACTTACAGTTACTTATTCTTCGAACTTGATGGCGTATATTCAGTTGTGTAGGATTCAGAGAGTTTTCCTTGTTTCAGAAACTTCTCTATTCAACTGCATCTTAAACCCTAAGCTTAACAGGAACTCTCCTTAGTGGGAGTGAAACCGCGAAATCTATTACTATTTTTAATAAGATATGTCTGTACGGTTATCTCATTCTTGTTCTAGCTCAAGAATCTATCCAGTTCCTCTAGATCTTTTCTTACTTGCGCCATAGTTTTTATTGGCGCTTGACAGTCACTCAATACATTGCTTGTATTTATGCACTTTGGTGAATACAGTGTGGTATCTGCTACCACCAAACAATAGAGTTTACCTAAAGCGTGTTATGGAAGATTAGTCATTGGAGGACAGGCTTGGGGTTTTTGTTTTACTGGAATTAGGATTTTGAGTTCTGTGAATATATTTGGCAGTGTCCTTAAAACCAGAACTTTTTGAGGGGATGCGGTTTGATTTTACCAAACTACTCAGTCCGAAGTTCGCTCTCAGTCACAGGTAGGTTTGATTGCTCTTTCATTTTAACTTCTCCGTGTATGGTTTTCTTTGCTTCTTCTTGTCGTTATACTGTTTGATTTTGACAACAATTTCAACTACGAATCAGTGTGTGCATGGGACCTGCCACCGTTCCTTCCCAATCTTCTGAGATCATTAAAATCCCTACTGCTCAGTACGAGTTTGGTGCTAACTTTCTAGACCCCAAGGTAGGGTGTTATCATTACATTCACTTCTCCTGACTTCTATTAATAACGGTGAGTTTTTGGTATTTTTTACTTTGTAACTCCAATCAAACATGGACAAATATATGGTTTTTCACAGTTGATGCTCGTTGGGAGGATATTGACTGATGGGAGACTAACTGCTAGAGCGAAATGCGATTTAACTGACAATCTCAGTCTAAAGGTTAATGCCCAGGTACATAATTTATATCAATATTAATTGTTTACAAAGATTTCTTGCTCTGTCGCAGTTCTGGGGTGAAAACTGCTCCTAAAAGTTTAAGCTAATTTAATGATTTTTGTCTTCTTTTCCAGCTCACAGATGAGCCACATATGTCTCATGGTATCTTGAACTTTGATTACACAGTTAAGCATCTTTATTACTACTTCCATTCCCCTCTCTTTTGAGTGGCATATTTTGCTTTATAAATGATATTTCTGTAGGCAGCAATTCAGCTATGTTTTCCCATTATTTCAATATTTTCATTACACGGTTATTGAACTGACATTGTATTTAAGATACTTTCATTAAGAAAAGAAATTACTCTCAGTGGCTGTTCTATCCATTATTTACTTAATTAAGGACTCAAGGACCTAAGATGTCATACTTTGTCTTAAAGGTAGTTCATCATATGGTTCTTAACAGATATTTAAAGGTAGTATTATATGAGTTTTTGGCATTTTTTATTCAAAAGAAATTGAAAGGGTTGGGGGATTATTCTTATCATACAATTTGTATTTCAATGACAGGACAATAAGCCCTCAGAAGTTTTCATTAATAAGACATTCTTTTGGGGGGATAGTTCTAATAAATGGAAAATATACAAGAAAGATAGAAATGAGTAATACTAACAACAGTGCTAAGATCTAGAATTACTGAGATCTTAATTATCCACAAAGGACAAAGAAAATAACAGCCCATTTCTCTCAGTGACTAATGTGTTTGTTAAGAATGCCTCAGTATTTACCCTCTGATTGGAATTGAGGCAACCATTGCTCCTTGTTCAAATTTTGTTTTTCTTCAGGTTGCAGAAGCATGTG
This sequence comes from Casuarina equisetifolia, assembly GCA_028551475.1. Taxonomy (NCBI): domain Eukaryota; kingdom Viridiplantae; phylum Streptophyta; class Magnoliopsida; order Fagales; family Casuarinaceae; genus Casuarina; species Casuarina equisetifolia. The sequence continues at coordinate 23,609,988 of CM052356.1, forward strand.
TTTACTGTTGTTAGAAAGCACATTTTAATGCTCCATAGTGACTATTTACTTTTCTTGTTTTCATTTTCACTGTACAGGGCAAAGATTTCAGGACCCAGTTTCAGGTGGGCAATGGTGGCTTATTTGGAGCCAATTACATCCAGGTAAATTCTCTGCTTGCTTATTGCCCTAGCTGTTGAAGCCATTGTTTGATCATGCGGAAATTTGTTTCAAAGAATTTGGGTAATAATCATGTGAAAAAAAACAAAAGCCTTACCTTTCCTTTCTTTTCCTTTTTTTTTTGTATTTTTTCCCCCTCTTCTCTACTCAAAGGGTAAAATAGTCTCAGAGCTAATATGTTTCTGTTATAAACTATGTCAAAATAATGACCAACTCTAGATAATGTTAGAGAATGATCCTTACAGAAAATCCCACAGGAAGGAGTTGTAAACAGATTGTGGTAATATTTAATGGAACATGGCTAAGTCAACCCTCCTTATCCTTTAATTTCATGAAGCTAACAATGGTGGTAATGCGGTATGTTGGTCTGAACGGTTGGTATGATTTGGTTAATCTTATCGGATTAAAGCTATCCCAGGGATGAATTTTTATTCAGTTTATGCATTACACTTTCTTTTCCTATAAATTCTGTATACTGAGGTCATAATCGATTAAAAGCAGCATATGCATATAATGTTTTTATCTGAACGGCGATCAATTTTTGAAGTCTGGAAATTTGGCCACTGCAGATGACTGAAATGACCTTTCTTCTTCCGTTTGCTCTCTCTCTCTCTCTCTCTCTCTCTCTCTCTCTCTCACACTCAAACTGAGTCTGCATCTCTTCCTGCAGAGTGTGACCCCACATTTGTCTTTGGGTGGTGAAGTTTTTTGGGCTGGTCAGCATCGAAAGTCAGGTGTCAGTTATGGTGGTCGTTATGAGAATGACAAGATGGTAATGTGGTTTGCTTTTCACCTTTTATCACATGTTTGACTCTGCCAGATAATCTCCTCCAATACATCCTTTGAATAGTGCCAATTTTGGAATAGAAGTATTGAAATGATAAGTAAAACTGCTTGCCTTTTGTTTCTCATATTTCTGCTAAACATGTGAACCAAAAATAATACGTGTATATTCGAATCCCAGCTCTGGTTTTGACAGACATAAATCTGAGGCTGTGGACCCGCAAAATTGCATTTTGAACAATTTCTCAATATTGTGGTTGCAGGTTGCAGCAGGTCAAGTCGCTAGCACCGGATCTGTTGCTCTCAGCTATGTTCAGAAAGTTAGTGAGAAGGTAAGAAGTTTAGTTGCTGGAAAATTTCTGTCACAACCTACAGCAATATTTACCATGCTATTTCACCTTAATAGGTCTCTCTAGCAGCAGAGTTAATGTACAACTACCTGTCAAGAGATGTCACATCATGTTTTGGCTATGATTATATCCTCAGACAGGTAAATGCTGTTTCTGAAGATGTTCTATTATGTATGGGATATGACCACTTGCATGGTTCTTTTGTTTATCTATTAACATTTCCTTGGATCAATAATCATGCCCGTTTTCTAGCAATCATGCAAAAGTGGGTTTTCCACTTGCATAGCACCATCATTGCTGCTTTCTGCCAACCAGTAGCAATCAACAGTTAAAAGTTTGTTGTGCTAGTGATTAATTTGATACAGAAAATTGGTAGAATAAGTGCCTTTCTTTTTGGTCAATGGAAAGTCTCTAGAATGGTTTTTATGATTCCCTTTTACATATGAGGATAGTCTGGATACGCATTGTGGGAAATGTGGATCTTGTGTTAGATGATGGATAATAATGGTCCATTATAATAGTATAATTTCTTGTGATTGTTACAGTGTCGTCTTAGAGGGAAGATTGACTCCAATGGTTGCATATCTACTTTCCTTGAAGAACGATTAAATATGGGTCTTAAGTTTGTTCTCTCGGCAGAGGTAAGCCATCTATTTGCTCACACTGATCCATTTTCTTGTGCACCTCTGCCTTGGTTTAAACAGTTTGGTCTATTATTCGAAATTAGTTTGTAATTGAGAAGAGGAACCTCGGGAAGGAGATTATTTTCTTGTTTACAAGGATGGAGTTTTATAAATTTCCGTGGTGGTGCATAGATATGTGCCTACTCATATCTGGAATATGAGTTGGTTTTGGATATCAAACTCTGAGTTTCTGCACCAGCATGATTTGAACATCAACGCGAAAGAGAAATTAGTTAAACTTATTTAGTCCATATCCTCATTGTACTTTTTTCTAGTTTATCTTTTATTCACTTTTTCTTTTATTGCTAGAGTTATATTGCTTTAGTTATTAAAACTCCCTTTTTGCAGATAGAACACGGCAAGAAAGACTACAAATTTGGGTTTGGGCTAAATGTTGGAGAATAGAATTGACAGCTCCAATGCTGTGTGTGCTCAGTCTCTATAAGCTCATAATTGGGGGCAAGCCGGCGAATTTTGTCTTCTAACCTTTGGTTGGAAGACGAAAAGAATCGGTTTCTACTCTTTTGATTGGCATTTTTCCTGTTCTTCAATGATTTTAGCAGATGTAGCTAGTGAATTGGCATTTGAATTTCCCATGGCATTACTTTTGAATAAATACTATTCATAAGACGGGGGAAAGTTTATTTGAATATCATATCCAATTTGATTGCAACATCATGTGTCTGAATAGTGGGCGCCGTCTCATAGCTGGAAAAAAAAAAAAAAAAAGAGGATGCTTTCACGAACCTTGAGTCAAAGCAATTAGGTTCCATTTTTTCTAAATCAATTCACAAAAGCCAGACTTCATTCCCGCTTGGTCCATTTAGGGTTGGATTAAGTGGTGAAGTATATATCAATAAAGAAATAGTTTACCAAAACAATGAGAAAGAGTGGGCTACAAATAAGGTATGAAATAGCCCATTCGCCCTGTTTTTAAAGGGTGAGAGGCTTGCGTTACATGGAGAGGAAGATGGAGCGGAATAAAAAGAAGGCGGAGAAGGATGAGGTAGAAGAGCTGCTCCAAGCAGCCCAGGACGAGTTGCTACTCCAGCTCTCCCTTAATTCCCACACTGCCCACGCGCCTCCCGACGGCCTTCCCTCCGATCTCGACCGCCGCTTCCAGGCCCTCAAATCCCGACCCTCCGTCCCCAACTCTTCATCTCCCCCATCGCAACCACAAAAATCCGAGAAATCAACGACGTCCAGTGCGGAACACGAGCTCTCCGCCAGATTCGCTGCTCTCCGGGGCTCCTATGAACGGGATGATGATGACCCAGAAGATGAAGTCGAGAAGTTGATCCGGTGGGCCAAGGATGCTGCTCGTCTCGACCCCTCTCCACCGTCCGACGACGAAGACGGCGATGACGATAACGAAGCCGATGAACATCCACCCAAATAGTGGGTCTGTTCTATGTCTACCGTATAGGCACTTGTTTAGTATTTATATAAATGAAAATAACCTTTGATGCTGTCGTGCAAAATGTTTTCATATCGCTTTACGTCCGTATATTGTTCTCATCAACGAACCAGAGACAAGAAACAAACTCGTTTTCGCATGATAAATATGTTTCGTATTGTACATTCAAATATATCCCTGGCTGATCAAACATCGCGTGTAATGGAGCCTTAAGAAAATCAATAAAACCTAACAACCCTGTACCTTAACATCAAACTATCGATGAAGTATATAAGATCACCCTCCACAGTGGGCCGACCAAAAGCAATGACACTGAAAACCTGCCGATTCTAATACAGGGCGAGCCAAAACACGATTAATTATGAGACATCATACAGGCCACCCATGTCAAACTTTTTTCTTACTGATCCTATTTAGCCGAAAGAATGTTGAATCCGACCAAAGTGTTCCACGTATCCTGCAGTACGGTGTTAAAATCAGTATCATTTATGAAACCAGTAGGACATGAACAAGGACGAGGATGAATGGAAAGGTTTTCCCTCACCTAGCTTGAATTTTTAACGGAATTCATCATGGAACTCTTCATCGTCGCCATCATCACTAAATATAGCGCTATAAAATACGTAGGGGTTATCAATCATCTCTTGCAAGCTTAGACGTCCATCCTTATCAGCATCCGCCTGAAACAAAGAGAAACACACACTTTTAGATCACGAGATAAGCAATCTGACATTTTATTGTCACCATTAGTGATGCGTCTGAATTTCATCCACACTGTAATGTTTCACAACTAAATCAAGCAACTTGCCATGTTTCATCAGGAATTCGACTTTGACAATAAAATTCTGGGGGTTGGACATTCTCAGACAGAAGTGTTTGATCAGACGCAACATAATAACAGTTATGAGAAGCCACTTTTGCAAACTTGATTGATATTACGCAGCATGCCACAACAGACACTGAGTAGTTCAAACTGTGAATTCTCCCAAACCACAGAAGGAAGGAAAAGGCCCCAGATTTAAAATATATATGAGACTGGAAACGAAATTGTGACATTTTTGTCTTCTGTGAGACATAAAAGTCAGTTGCTTCCTGGTTAAGTTCAAGATGTGCTTCCAATATGTCATTTATTCATGTCTAAACTTTACATAGACTTAACAATTCTGGAAAACATTTTTTCTTGCTGAACAAAAGAAGAGGTCTTGAAGAGGAAGATTTTCAGAGGAACAGATCAAATAAGTCAAAGCCTAACGGTACCAAACATATAATCATAAGTAAAATGCTCTTGAGTTTTTGACAACAACGCTACACTAAGGTTCTTAGCTGAGAAAAGAGAGAAAAAAAAAAGGGGGGGGGGGGGGGGGGAGAAGGAATGCAAAATTAAAAACCCCATGCCACATAAAACCAGCATACAGAGATGAAATTACATCCAGGTGCACATAAAGAGAAAGATTTAAAAAGGAAGCCCTTGCATATGCACACACAGAAAGGAAGTACAGACATACACATAGAAAGAGCACTTATATCACTTTGGATCCAATTTAATTTTTTGAATATGCAGCCCACTTCAGTCACTTAAATCATCTGCTCTCTAATGTCATCTTGACGATATTAAATACAAATGATCCTATTAAAGAAACCAAGTTCCATAGAATAGAAACTAAATCTGCAAGCCAACCTTACATATTTATGTTTGATAAGCTACCTTTCACCAACAGATTGGCCATCTACAGAGCATCTCTTCTGAAATTTCTACCTAAGAAATTGCAACCTCCAGGTTGGTGCGTTGCTTGATGCATGGCAGCAATTATGAAAGTTGACCATGCATAATATGAAATAGAAAATAATAATCTATTTGAATGAAGAAACCTTCTCTTCTTTAAAAACCAGGGATATTGACAAGGACTTTTGAAAAGTAAGCTTTACTTAATTCAGGAAATATAATTTACGTGATATGATAGAACCCTATCAAAGACAACTAAAGATGCAAAACAAGTCTCCTCATATCTCACACCATGTTTAATCGCTTATCATTAAACAGGCTCCTTACCACCAAGGATTTAATCATGCTAATGCATGGTAAAGATCTACATTCCAAATAAGTGACTGCAAATTATATTTAGAGCTTAGATTATTCATATCTGCATAGAAATGATATAACAAGTATGAATAAACGAATTTCTCATAAATTACATAAGAATTAAGTCTTCAGCCAAATGAATACCTGTGATATGATGTAATCTGCTTGCTGTTTAGCATAGTATCGCTCTGATGGGTGAAGCTTTCCAATGACAGGCAGTAGTTCTACATCTGACAAGTATCTGTAAAAGAAAAGTCCAGTCCAAGTGATTAAAAGTATACATCATTCACATGTCAACGTTCACATGAGAAGTATATTTTTTGATACATACCCATCACCATCTTTATCAAGCTCAGCAAACAATTTTTTAGCTGGCACCTCCAACAAATCATCATGGTGTGAAGCATTGTGAACTTCATCGTAGTTTCTCACCATGTCAAAGAGCCCATGAAAAAATTCTTTGAAATTAACCTTCCCATCTTTGTCAGTATCTCTTTCCCTAAGGATACAAAAAGGAAAAGTGAACAAATCGCCAACCAAAACCCATTGACTTACTACAAAATCAAAGCCTAATCAAAGATGATATAAATGAAGTGAAGCACTAAAGTAAGAGGATAAATTTAACAGAAAAAATTTATCATCAACAAGATAAAAGAATCGCCAGTGTTAACCAGCAACTAAATATAAATGGGCAACATATAACATCAAAAACAATTAGAGACCACAAAATTCATGCATACGTAATCTGAAACTACAATGTCAAGTCCCAACAATCAAAGCATTCCCACCTTAGATACCTACATGGACTAAGTCACAATTCATAGATTGAATTTCTAGCCAAAGAGAGGGAAAGAGAAAAAAATCAACCAAGTTAGTCAAACATTTACATCAAAGTTGATGGGATTCAAATGCCAAGGCCCTTTTAGGGCATTAGTTGGCCTGCCATTATAAAGTAATCCAGAAACTCAAAAGATCAAGATTAAAAATTGGAGTATTTAGAATATGATGTAAGAAGTAGAATCTCAGTCCAGAGGAGTAGATTGGCGCCTACTAATTGAATTGACAATCTAGTTTTTCCACAATAAGAAATCTGTTTCAAGGTTTGGATTGACCAAAATAGGTTAATCAATGCTTTGTAAGCTGTCCATTACATGGCAGGAATGTAAAACTAAAAACTTGAAAGAAATGTATGAGCCACATGGTTTTATCTAATACAAGGTATTGAAAAGGAGGAAACAATTTGTTATTGCCAGAGAACAGAACTTGATGAAGTTCATCTCACCTAATTTCCTCTTTGCACAACCAATGAAGTAGCTTTGGGTTTTTGGTATCAGCTGGATGCAGAAAGCTAGAAAAATGAGAAGAGAAAAGTTTAGGAAAAGCATTAGATTCAACGGGAAAAACATAAAGAAGCCTTTCCACAATAAAGGAAACTTGCTAGGTAGAAGCTCACTCGTTGAATTCAGTTATATTTAAGAGACCATCTCCATCTCCATCTGATGCATTAAAATGCCCCTCTTTCCACCAGCCCATATCATAGGCAAACGACGTATTTTCTGGTAAATGAAGGAGAAATCACAGTTCTGAGACAACAAAGAAATAATGAGGCCATGATAGCCTTGAAAAGACAAGATGTGGCCGTAAAAGAACAAACTAAAGCAACATTTCACTGTAGATAACCGTACGGTAAGGAAGGCCTTTATGTGGGTCATCCCCAAGAACTTGAAAACTCGACATCTAGCAAAAGCATAGATACATGGTTTGGAGAACTAAAGAGACACATTAGATCACAAAATGGAGTTAAGAGGAAGCATTAAAAATTTGCTTCCTGCTTCCTGCTTATACAAGAAGTATCATCAATTTAATAATGTGCACCAAAACATAAACAAGAAACAATCAAACTAAATCGGAACTAACCAAGACATGATCAAGATGCCAACTTCTAATGTTCATAATCTTATAATACAATTTAGGAATCAAATTAAGACAAAAATTAAAATTTTATGAATTTTCTGTAAAGTCAAGTAAATCTAACCTCAAGTAAACCATGAAAAATTAACCAGATAGTTGAACTTCCGAAAAAGATAGTCAAAAGGGGAAAAACAACATGGTAGACACTTTCTCGCTGGAAATAATGTCTGTCACTTCAAGAGACCACAATTATATTGACAAATCAATAATAGTAAAAATAAAAAAAAAAAGAAACACATCCGATACCACCGAGAAATCCCACATTAGAAAACCGAGGAAAAGAATTCAATCGAAAATTCCACAACTTAGACTTGGATCCAGCATTTTTAAATACTACCAACTCAGAACAGAAATTCTAAGAGTTTCATAAACCAATACTTATTCAAACATCTATCAAACCAAAGAACAGAAAGAAAAATCTACCAAACGAAAATGAATTCACTGACCCGTATTATGAACCCAACTTGGGGGTTCATACTCGGCAAAAGAAATAAACCCATCATTGTTCTTATCATGAACGTCCATCTCCCTCTGCGTCCTATGGAACACTTCCCTTGCGGCCTGCTGCAACGTCCACTCGGTTAGCTCGTGCTCGGTCACAAACCCATCAGTCGGGTCAACATCAATACTCGGAAAGAGCACGACCAGCCGGTTGGTCACATTGAACTTCTCCTCATCGTTCAAGTAATCCTCGGCGTCCATGAAGTCCTCCCACTCGGGCTGCGACTCATGGCCGGGGGCCGAGTCCTGATGGACAAGCTCGGGGTGTGAGTGCTCGATGTACTGCTTCTCCCACTGGCGGTCCTCGCGGCGGAGCTCGATGTCGGCGACAATGGGGTCGAAAGGGATGGGCTCGTGGTGGACATTTTGCGTGCGGGGAGAGAAGGTGAAGTTGGAGCGGAGCTTGAGTCGGCGGTGACGGTTGTTCGGGGGCTTCTTTGGAGAGTGAGAAACAAGAAGAAGAAGAAGGACTGCCATTGTTATGTATATAAAAACGGAAACTTTCCCCATTCTCTATATCCCTCCCAAACCAATACAAATGCACGGGTATATATGATTCACAATGAATCAAGATTTTGGGTGATTCGAGGTAGATGTAGAGAATTCAAGATTTGGGCGGGTTAGAGGGAAGAGAGAGAGGGGATCTAGCGGCTGGCAAACCGAAAAAGAGAGAGAGAGAGAGAGAGGAACCAGGAAACTTTACCGGGGACGAAAGCGATGTGGGATTGAAGTGGGAGTTTCGACGCGTAAAACATAAATGCAGAGGTTCTTGGGATCTGCTGTGAAACGAACGCCCATTCTGGATTCTGTGTGTTGTTTTTTCGCTTCTTTCGCTAAGCTATCCAAGCTGTCGCCGCCACATGATTCAACATATATTAATCTAAACTATGTAAATTCCTTAGGAAATTACGGAATATATCACTCTGGACCTTTATTATTTCATCTTTTCTCCTACAACTTTCGATACCACGTTCGGTTTGAAGGAATCATAATATCTTAATTCAGGTTGACCGATTTGTCTTCATTAAACATAATTATTATCATAATTTTAGCCTGAGTTGTGCAAGTTTGTGTTAATTAGCATATTTAATTTTTTTAACCCAAAACCTTATCAAACTTTAATTGAAGGAATTCAAATTTAAAATACTTAATGCATCGATATTGTTGAGGATTAATAAATGAAACAAGGAGCAATAAGGACAAAAAATTAGATTTTACCGAAGTATACACCTGTAAAGACCGATTATAACCAAGAGGCGCTGGAAAAGAGAGTTGCGATGGTCCTGCCTTTTCCCATCTTCAGCAGCCACCTTTTGTCTCGTTGTAAAAAACCATACGAGTTATAAAATATTCAAATTTGCTATACTCTACCCATAGGTAGGACTAAATTATTATATCAATAGCTTGAAACAAAAGAAACACATCTATTTTATAAGCAATAAATGTTATCTTAACAATGCTTTTTCTCTTTAAGTATGTTCAAAGGGGTAGAGTAGAGAAAGTCTAAACAGCTTTAAATAATCCAACAAGATTACTACTTGGCAAGATGATAAAGAATCATTATCTTCACAAATTTGACATATAAAATAAGTTAAAACTTCTAATATTTTATTTAAGTAGTCTTTCTTCCTTTTAGAAAGTTAAGTAATTTTTAGTTTTATGATACATGTATAAATTAGCCTGTATTTGTGGGTGTGTCAATTAATCAATTTTTTGAGTTAGCTTGTATCTAAACACTAGTCAAAATTGTTTGAGTTACAAATTAAAAGGAAATGAAAAAAAAAAAAAAAGAGATAAACCCATCCATGGATTGCCTCATACCCTAAACTGGACAATGGCCCAAGGAATGGGCTTAACATGTAGCAAACCCAAAAAATGAGAGAGGCCTACAATAAATCACATTACTTTAAGTCGATGATTTGTATAAATTAAAAAAATAAAGCTTGCGAGGAAAATAATCATGTTTCCGGTTAGGTAAAGCTTTAAACAATAGATTTCTAAGTTACCGGTGAGTTTTGATTTGACGAGTTTTGATTAATTCTCGCATTGTCGTTGTTGAATATATTTTAATATTGATCCATGTATAATTTGAAAAGGTATATGGACATTACTTTAAAAAATACATATATTCTTATGGTTTAGTACTGCATACAACAAATAATCAGGCTTGATGATTATTTTGAAATACATAAGTACTTAAATATTCACTTAAAATTTTCAAATCAAATCTATTTTTCTGTATTAGGAATTTTATGATTAGATTTGAACAACAATTTTGTTTCTATAAAAGGTTAAGTTCAAACCCATATATTGTAAATTATTATTGTTTTGGATTTCAAAAATTGGAATTAAGTTTTACTATAAATGGTAAAAGAATCTAATGAATGTGTCGGTGAAAACATTCAAGAAAGGCAGAAATAAAAATGGAGATATCCTTAAATTGAAACACGGTCGTTTCTGGACCAAAAACATAGTTACGTGATACTGAAAAAAACGTAATCTTTTTATGAAGCTGCATGCGCAGATAAGAGGCAACCGAAACTCACCGGTTTCTGTTTCCTGTCTCGATTTTATTGACCAAATCGGGTTGTTTTGGAAAGGATTTCAAAACAAAATCAAAACTGATTTTAGCTTGTTTATTTTCGTAATTATTGTGCTGATTGATTTAGAAAATTAAAACTTTGACTGCAGATTGGGGCTTTTCTTTGAATAATAAAATTTTATGTCATACTAATTTGTTCCTGCGGCTTCTAGAGATACTTAATAAAGTTTCAAGCTGGAATTAAATTTTTGTAAGGTTGGAGTTTGTTGTAAGGTTGTGTATGGCTTATGAAACAATGAAGAATCCTAAATGGGTCATCGGAAAATTCAAAAGCAGAGTACAAAAGCATGTCTATAAGCTTGGAGCAGAGTACAAAAGCATGCATAAGAGAAGCATTTGGCAAAGATGTTAATAGGTTGGTCTATAATAAAAATGAACTAGAGATGGAGTTAACTTCAGGCAAAATAGTCTAATACAAAGTGGAAGTTAATTTCAATATGATTGGTGCAACTATGAAATACTAGATTAACCATCAAATAGAGAGCTAATAGGTCGTGGGTGATAGTCATAACAAGGAAACTTTACTTTGTGAAAAACTATTATGACTAAATCAATGATTACGTGAGTTATTGTAACTAAATTTACAATACAATGGAGGAAGCTAAATATATTTATGGAATACGCACACATACAAGCAGCTTTACCTAAGAAAAGTAAATAAAAAAAAATATATAGTTCTAAAAACTTTAAGAGGATGATTTTAAACACCACAAAAGTAGTTTGGCAAAGAAGATTTATGATCAAACAAAAGAACTGTTAGAAGTTAGAAAATCTTTTGTAGATTTGGTTAAGAAGACCATTCTCAAGGAAGGACCAATAAAACCAAGAAAATAAATAATATTCTTGCCATTGAAGATACTTTAAAACCAAAGAAAATAATATGGAGATATATTTTTATAAAAGTAAAATGATTAATAATTTAGATAAATTATTTAGTAATCTTATTTAGTAGTAAGTTAGTAGAAATTCTAACTACGTAATGTATGGTCAATACTTTGTGTATATAAATTGAGAATGTGTGTTGTAATATTAATTTTTTATTTTTTTAAAAGTAACTTGGATGGTCCACAAAGGTTTGTAATATTACATAAAAAGCACTACACCTTTTTGAATAACAAGTTCAGCAGGATGAAACGTATGATTTCTTCGAATCTTACCAAATTTGGAAACTAAAAGTCACCAAGGAGTAAGAACTCGAAAGATCTTGTTTGAGCAATAAGTTAGACGAGCCCGAAATATTAGATAATACTAATTATTAGGTAGAAAGTGTTCTTATACTTTTGAATAGAACAAATAAGATTAAAGATTTAAAAAAAAGAAAAAAAATCCCGAACCTAGACAAGGTTTGCCTCGTCTTCTAAAATGAAAAAGTGGCCCAATGATTAGACTTAACATCTAAACGGCCGAATAAATGATAAAGGTCCGCAATAAATTACGTATCTGAATAGCCGTCTCTTCAGAGCGTGGCATCTTGCGCGGATATTTCAATGTTTGGTTGTTGACTATATCCGAAAAGGAATATGAGAAAAGCAGTGAATGAATGAATGGTTACGGAAGCAAATCGTGGCCAGAAGGACAAGCTTTTCAAGTTTTCAGCAAAAGATCTTCAGAGAGCAAAAACCACGAGCGGGCCGAATTTGGATTCAGAATAGTATAACATATCCAAGAAGGAGAAAAAAATCTAGAATTGGTGGCTAGCTCTGTGCTGAAACTTGGAATATTATATATATATGGATGGCCTTTTGACCCTTTTGCTGCTACAGTCTCAGAACTGAAACAACGGCGGTAGCGGGAAAAAGATCACACTTTTGCATGATTTCCTCTCTCCCGCAGGGAAAGGTAATGACTTGCGTACAACCATGATGCGCTTTGCTTTTTCTTTCTCTTTTTTATCTGTCACTGCACAAAGTTGCCTCAGCTCCTGACGTCTAATTGAAATCGGTTTGTTTGTTTGCTTGAATATAAGGAAAATTAAAGAAAAGGAAAAGAATTCTAGATTGCTCTATTTGTCTTGCTTCCTCTCTCTCTCTCTCTCGGCGCGTTATCTGTCAGATATTAATGAGTGTGCAGATTCCACTGGGTTTTGCAACTTAGTGTTGAGGCCATTTTCAGTCCCAGCTGTCCTATTTGTAGCAAAGCAGTTGGTGGGGATGGGACCAATTGACCCATCATTCGTACCTCCGTTGTGGATATTTCAGGATAACCCGTCAACATCACCTATAATTTCTGCGTCCGCCCCCTGTAAATTTTTACCCCATCTTGGTTCCTTTTTGTTTTATTTTGGATTCATATGGATTCTGGATGCTCTTAATTTGTTCTTGTTAGGCTCCAAAATCTGCTTTTTTTTTTTCCCCGTATTTTCCGTGTTTGAACTTTTTAGACTAACATGCGACTAGAGAACTTCCTGAATTACGGGTTGTCTTTTAGTTTTGGTTAAATTTTTAACAAAGAGGGAACGGAGGGAGTAAAGTCTAGGGTACTCAAGATTAGGTTTTTTCTTTCCTGTCAATACAATCCGTTTGGCAAAATATGGAAGAAAACTTTTGATCGTTAGTTAAACTGTCAGATTGTAGATAGTGCGTAGTACTTTGAATTTTTGGAAATTCTGTTCTTTTCCTCCCAACGGTGTTCTGTATGGTGGCTGGGATCCACTGTTTTCAAGGTTAAACTTTTGAAAGGGAACTGTCAGATGTGGGTTTCCAAATGAAGGGTTAAAATCTCGGGAATCCCGACTAGGGTATTTTCGAAACTTCGTCTTAAAACCCCAGAATTTTTTGGTGGGTTTTACTGTGCTGGATTCTCTTGACTGAAAAATGGGTGGGCATTTGAGGTGGGTTTTCCTCAATATAGTTAGGGATTTCCTCAGGACTTACGATTTTTACAAAACAGCATCCTCTTTACTCTGAAAATTCAGTTTTTCCATTTTTTTATTTTCCCTTCTTGCAGTATAAATTTGGACCTGGATAAAGTAAAGTGGTTTCTGCATTCTTATACTCTTCTGAGTTGAGAGAGTTTGAATTTTCAAATCTTCTCTTTTTAGCAATTCTGGAAGGCGTAGGCTGCTTATGCTGTTTACTCTTCAAGGGTTCTGCGGACAGGGATAAAAATTTGTGGGCCCTGAGCCGTCAAAGCTGTTCTTGTCACTAGGGCTGGGTTAACTGGGTTTTTCGTTTTGTTAGAATTGGAAATAGCAATTGGAGTGCTCTTTCTCTCATCAATTATAGACTTTGGGGTATTCTTCTTTGTTTGGTTTCTTCTGGGTCTCTTTCATATTTCACCATCCAAAACCTTTTTTACCAATCTATGAATTCACCGTTGCATTAAATTTCTATTCTTCCCACCCTGTTTAAGACTGCCATTCATTGCATCTTTGATTTTATGGTTTTCAGATATTTCTCATGGTCTAACTGAACTTCGTTGCCTTTCTATCGTCAATCCTCAAGAGTCCAAATTTTGAATTGTGGAGCAAACCACCATTAAAATCTTCACGTACCCCAGTTAGCGTAGTGATTTTTATTGGAGGTGATCCCTGCTTTGGTTTCATTGGCGTTTTCTGAGTCAGATTGTTTCTCTTCTTGATTACCTCTGTAGTCTGACATCTCAGTTTCCCATAATTTAGCCTACCATCGAACTTGCTGGAATCCCACTATAAAATTAATTCTGATCCGAGTTTCAAGAGCAAGTCCTGAAAGCTCAAAGCTTTGCTGCTGGCCTTAGCCTAGACCTGAGGGCAGTGCGACAGGTTTGTGTGGTTAATATTCTGTACAGTGGATTCGGAATAAGCTAGATGACTGTGGATGAAGCGGGTAGTAGCTCCGTATGGAGTAGAGAGCAAGATAAAGCATTTGAGAATGCCTTGGCAACTCATCCTGAAGATGCTTCAGATCGGTGGGAGAAAATTGCGGCTGATGTACCAGGGAAAACCCTAGAAGAGATTAAATGTCACTACAAGCTCTTGGTCGAAGATATTAACCAGATTGAGGCTGGCTGTGTGCCACTGCCATCCTATAATTCATCTCAAGAGGGTTCAACAAGCCATGCCGGTGATGAAGGAACTGGTAAGAAGAGTGGCCATCTGGGGCATTATGACAATGAATCTAATCATGGAAGTAAAGCTTCAAGGTCAGATCAGGAACGCCGTAAGGGGATTGCTTGGACAGAAGATGAGCACAGGTCAGATTTGTCATTTCTGATATATTTATCCTATGGTGCGTTTTGGTTTAATTGTGGTTCCTGCAAATGAATCCAATATGGTTGGCACATCTAGACCTAGCTACTTGTGATTAAGATGGGTTACTGTTGCATTTCTATAGTGATTACCCTGTCTATATGCCTTTATTCTATTATAGTTTGCTCTCAAGATGGGCTCGTTTCTGCCTTTATTGTATTCTTTACATGGTACTGCATTAACATGGCTAGTTGTTTCCGGAGAACTATTAGGAAACATATCTCTCTCTGACAGTTAAGGGACAGTTTGGTTCTAGTAAGCTTTGAGTTTTGCAAAACTTTCTTAATTGAAGTTTTCATTGTATGATGTTTGATGTCAATTTTGCAGCACATGCCTCTAGCTAACAATCATTCGTTGATTCCATTAGTATGAAGGTGTAGTATACCCTGAAATCTAAGAATTTAGGTGGATTAGCATGTCCTGAGATGATGATTTATGCAAAGGAAAAGGTGGTTCTCAGTTCTATGCACTTGTTCCAGTTAGGTCTCTTCTATATTCATTTTGAACATCTTAGTTGTATTAATCTGATTTGGTTTTAATGTGGTTTTTTTCAGAGTATTGCTGTCACTTAACAATAGTGCATAACCAATATCTATTTACTCATCATGAAAGATTGAAAAAGTTGTTAACTTTTCATATCAATAAAGTTTCTAATCATTTTCAATGCATCCTGACACTGTTTGTCTTAGTGGTGAATATCTATTTTACCTGGCCGTGACTGCAATCCTAGATGAGTGGTTTAGTGAGTCCCTGTTCACCTGGTAGGTTTCGGTCACATAGCAGGCCTTTTGTTTGACCAGTGAGATTGCAAAAGAGTATCATGAGAGTTGACTACGAAGCAACAAATTAGAAGTGAGATTGAACCATCTTTTACACTGCAAAAAGTAATAGCAAAAACACTTGAATCCCACAACAATTGATGGGTTTTACATCTGCAAGGAGTTCCATAACTGCATATACAAGAATATTTTGTGTGTGTAATTGTCACAATCATGGATGCTCTCATGGCCTTGTCTTGGTGCCTTTTGAGGATTTAATTTTTTGACGCATTGCCTAGAACAAACTTTAGAGCTTCAAAAGGTTGATGCTACACCAACTCTGTTAAATGTTCATAGGTATCCACTGCTTGGTGTACTTCTTGCTTGTCTGAAGTTAGGCTACTAGTAAGCAAGGTGGCATTCTGCTACTTGGATTGAGGAACCAACTCAACAAAAAATGGACAGGAGAGAAACTAATTGTAAATGGGAGGACTTGGGAGAGTTTCATGAATGAGATGTGCTTCACTGGCTATTTGCATGATTCCAAGTTGGAAATGCCTTAGCAATAGCGTAGCTCACCTTTGTCCATTTGCCACATGTTCAATTTTGTTACATTACTCGATCGGTAAATGGCACCATTTTTATGGTGTTCAACTGCGCCCTGATTGTCCCTAGCAAGTATGTTGTCTAAGCTAATTGTTAAATGGATCTTATGATTTTTGTCAATCTTTTAGAGAACCCTCCTTACCACTGTTTGAAAGTATGTGGGGTCTAACCTTGTCTTGTAAAACCACCTAGCATGTGTAGGTGCTGCTTCCAGTAGAATGCATGACTTATGTGAAATTACACTGACTAAAAGTTAAAATGCTTCTTACTAGATAATTGTCCCAGGGAAAACACATTGCGGTTTGAATTTTGTTTGTCCAGCTTGGGGATTTTGCTAAACACAAATAGTGAACAACTTAGCCATTTAGCGTATTTAGTGAATTCTGCAGGCTTTTGTTTTTCATCAATCATAAAATGCTTTATCCTTAAGTTTCAGTGTGCTTTGTTCCAACAAGTTTTAATGTGATATAGTACTGTATTAACTTTCCTTTGGATTTAAAACTTGGATAAAGATAGAGAGATTAATTATTCTACTTTCATTTGGCAACAAGCGGGTGTGGCCAATAAAAGATTATCCTGTCTTGAGAAATATTTATTTTATTTTGTAATACATATCATAATAAGGTTTCCCTCAATAAGTCTGAGAGTAGGTACCCACTTTATGAAGAGTGACTTCTGAAGGTTGTGAGGCATACAGGAAGCCTAACTGGGGCAAAGAAACTAGTGCTTTCTTTGGAAAAAAGTTGGATGATGAAAAAATTAAAAAAAAAGGGAGAAAAAAATAATTTTTCAAATTTAAAGACTTGGTATTAACACTAAGCCATGCTAACTGAAAAGTTGGGGTGCGATTGTTCATGGGGAACTCTCATGACTCTTGTATATTGAAGTGAGCATTCCGTATTACAGAACTAAATGTTTGATGACAGGCACGATCTATTCATCAATCAATATGTTTATCTCAGTTGTTTCCTATTGTGGCTTTTGTTAAATAAAAATTTTGTCTGATTGGCCTCATGGAAATAAGAATCACTTCAACAACGTAGAAAATTCAGGTTACTGGAAATAAAGCTTTTCATCATGTGGATGAAAAATTATAAACCGCACTCTTTGGCTGTTTTTACAAGATTTGTAGTTCCATAGATTTTGTCATCAATTTACTGTATCAAATTATACGATTAACTTGTTGATTTGCTGAAGACATGCTAAATCCGTTCTACGTTAGGCTCAAGTTTTAGAATACTAGTTTTCGATTTCCAAACCTGGCCTGTATGGGACAGGATTTTTCTACCTATCCATTTCTAAGTTGAAGGTTTTTCATGTTTTTTATGGTTAAATTTGGTCCCTTTTGCCATAATTGTTTTCTTTTAAATATACTTTCTGATTCCATGTGCCATGCGATGGAGGCTTCAGGTTGCACTTCTCTTTTATCAACTTGCCACTCTATAAAAAGCATTTTTTCTTGTTAGTTCCCCCCATTTTTCAGTTACGTAGCCTCATAAGTTTAGGTTTAGATGGTCTAATTTTTGAGGTAAAAATGACTCAAGCACAAGTTTAGGTTCTCTTTGGGCCCAGCTTTGCGATTTGGGAAACCACTTCTTGTGGATTGGATATAATTAACTGCCTACTTTGACCTGTGGTCATATTCAATGACTGGCTAGTAACTGTGGTCATATTTTGACCTGATGCAAGTGTAGGCACTTTTTAGTTCTCTGCTGCATATGTGGGAGTTTCAGAATGTTATGAAACTTGATGCTTCTTTTTGAGCCTAGTGCTTTAATTACCCAGGGCGGAAGCAGTACTTCCTGATCATGTAGTTTCTGTTAAATACCACATATTGAGGTGCTATGAAGTGTATATGATGTTCTGAGGAAGGAAAAATTAAAGTTGGATGAGTTTTTGTATTCCAAAGGATACAAAGTTCAGTTCTTTAGTGTAGTATTATTCTTTCTCAGTAAGCCTCACTTTTTACATCCCTTTGACTACCAGGTTATTTCTTCTCGGTCTGGACAAGTATGGGAAAGGAGACTGGCGAAGTATATCTCGAAACTTTGTAGTGACGCGAACACCTACGCAAGTGGCAAGCCATGCACAAAAGTACTTCATTCGTTTGAACTCAATGAACAAAGATAGGAGGCGATCAAGCATACATGACATCACCAGTGTTGGCAATGGAGACATTTCGGCACCCCAAGGGCCAATCACAGGTCAAACAAATGGTGGTTCTGCAGGAGGTTCCTCTGGCAAATCAACCAAACAAACTGCTCAGCCCCCAGCTGGGCCTGCAGGTGTTGGCATGTATGGAACTCCGACTATAGGGCAACCAGTAGGAGGATCCCTTGGCTCAGCAGTTGGTACCCCAGTGAGTCTTCCTCCAGGAGCCCATGTGGCATATGGTGTCAGAGCCCCTGTGCCTGGAGTTGTAGTTCCTGGTGCTCCAATGAATATGGGTCCAATGGCATATCCAATGCCGCATACATCTGCACATAGGTAATGTGCCATTTAGCTGCAGCACGTCCCAAGGGCAGGAGACTTGATGATTGTGCTCTTGTTGGGTTATTGGGATCCCTGCGATCGAAGCCTAAATATTTTTGCTTAAAGTGGCTCAAGTCGTTTGATGTTCAATGGTCATTTATCTATTTTTGCATCGGTTTGAAATAAGCCATATTGGTAGGATTACCTGAATCTGTATAGGCAACTCTGCAAGAGGTGGCAGCTTTTAAAAGTAGGAAAGCGTTCTTGTTTGTTTGTCTTGTAAACATTCTAAGAGCAATTATTAGTCTTCAGATGTAGTCAGTCTTCTAAGTTCTATGGCACAAGTTGTAAAGAACCCTTTCTATCTTCCTTCTTTACCTAGTCGAACCGTTAGTATCTTCTACTACTTTGAGTAGTCATATTGATTCATTTATTTGGCTACAATGGAGTTAGGCAGTTATTAAAGTGTATTAAGTCGAGTTTTCCTTGGTGGTTGTCCCGTGCAGTTGTTGAAAGAGTACAAGAAGTTGCCTCTATATGACTAATCAGATGGATATAAAGCTGCAGCTCTTGAAATGGCTAGCCACTAAGATTGAATTGCCCTTTGTCTAGGACTCGTTCTTGGTTAAGTATGCCATCCTGCCTGCTTTTGTGGCATATGACATTGAAATACCCGAGATTCTGTCCTTTTTTTTATGAAGGCCTGATGGGAATGTTAGGTTCGAGAGATTCGTCCGGCTGCCTAAGATCCTTGTACAAATGGTGTCTAAGTAGATGCCACTCTTTGTTGCATGTGCCGGGCATCTTTCCCACCGAATCTTTCTCCCCTAATCATTATTATTTCCGCGATTGTCGACCGTCGGGGGATGGGCAGCAGGTTACTCTAATGAGTTATGATCACCTTCTTGAATGTTAGTTCTGAAAAGCTATGTTATGTAAGTAGCAGGGGAAAGGACTGTGCAGAAGGGCAGCAGCTTTGGATGCCTTTACCGCGTACGCACTTGGTTTATGGGCCAAACTTGGGAGATCTTGACCCAAGTGTACATGGTTTCATGTGCTTTTTTTTTTTTAAATAAATATATTTTTATTTATACTTAGACATTAAATGTTGATTTAAGATCTCTTTATTTCAAGTCTTAGTAACTTACCATTGAAGAAGTAGATCATACTTAATAAGTTAAAGTTAGAACGATTGTAAAATTTTAAACAGCTTTTAACTTTAGGTTCTTAGGACTTAAAAAAGAAAGAAAAAAGAGAACATCAAAGACTTGACTTTTCTTCTCCCTGAGCTTCTGGGAAGGGTTCTGGGTTTTACATTGAACCCATGAATGCAACACGAAGCCCTTCCTCTCCTATTACACCTGGAGGAATCTTCAAATCCGCACAATTAACTTCACGACCTTGCCGCCTGCTCCCTTCCACCCAGAATGTTCCGAAGTCCGCAGATTCGTTTACCCGAAACGCCCACCATGATCCAGGAAGTTTACCCCTCTGGACTGCCACTGAGATAGCTGAAGCTGTAAATAGAAGAATAGTGAAATGGGGTCCTCCGGGAACCATTTCTTCGGACACCAGAACCCTTGAATCCAACCAATGGTTCTTTGCCATTGCCGGCGAAAACTACGATGCCCACGATTTCGTAACCCAGGAACTGTCCGGCAAAGGATGCGTGGGAGTTATTGGTAACCGGGTTTGAGGGAATTGGAATAAGGGTTTTATCGAAATCGGTGGTGATACTGTGAGTTCATTGGTGAAGATGGCGAGCTATGCAAGGCATAGATTCCATGGGTCATTGGTGGGGGTAACGGGTAGTGTGGGAAAAACCACTGCAAAGAGTATGATAGCTTTGGCTCTTGAAAGCCTGGGAAAGCGAGTTTATCAAAGTCCGGGAAATTGGAATAACAGGATTGGAGTTGCCTTGTCGTTGATTGGAATTCCGAGAAACGCAGAAAGTGTGATTTTGGAGATGGGGATGAGTGCAAATGGTGAGATTTTAGAGCTTGCAAGGATGGCTAGGCCGTCGGTAAGAGTGATCTTGAATGTTGGGCCTTCTCATTTGGAGAACTTTGCGAATTTGGGGGAGGTTGCTGAGGCAAAAGGGGAGATTCTAGCCGAAGTGACTCCCGGGGATGTGTGTGTTTTGAATGCTGACGATGCGTTAGTCATGAGCCTTCCTGTTCCATATGGCGTTAAAAAGGTGAGTGAGGCTTAGTCTCTGATGTGGTGGTGTTAATTTGATCTGACATTCTGTGAAATATCAGAATTTTTCGAGTAGTTTCAGATTATAGACATGTGGGAACTAACGTAGTTTGTTTTTGATATGGGAGTCTATAAACTTGCTTTGTTTGGGACTCAGTTTGGTGTCTTTGCGGATTTGTCTGATCAACTCTAGAGACAGTCTTTCAAGTGAGCTGTTGGTATTCTGGCACAATTCTTTGATTTTAAGTACTATTTAGAATGTCCTATAGTGTGGCATGATAAAATTCCAGCATGGATGACCTTTTAGTTTTATTCTTGATGAGCCAATTGCTTGGGAAGTTTTGAGATGAATGTTGGATGATCCGATGGTTCACCACAGTGGTGTTCATTTTTCTTGTTTTGTAAAGCTGCAATACTTTTTCCTACTTTGTTTATCAACTTAATGGAAGGAAACGGGGCTTGTGGAATGTCATCTTTGTTTACGTTGAATCAGTTAAAAGTAACCTTGGATGTTAGGTTACTTTTAACTCTCTCGTAAGTATTGCCTTGGCTTTATCAGGTGCTCTTTGGTCGGAGTGAGAGGTGTGACGTCCGGTTGATTGCAGCGGAAAGTGTTGATGGAGGTCTTGGAGTTCGAGTTGTCCTAGAGAAAAATAAAGAGAGGTACGATCATTACAAGATTTCAAAACCTTTTTTTCTTTCTTCTTTTTTTGATAATATGAGAGAAAGATTCTGTTTTTTCTTTGTGTCTTCTCTGCACATCTGAATGGAAGTCATGGCTTGCATTTTATGTCACCTCTTAATAACGACCAGGATGTAATCGTCCTCGTCTAGTGGCTTTTAACGTAATCCATTTTAAGCAGTGATGCTTACAGTGTTCATTTCAATGGTAGGGTGGATTTTCTAATTCCTAGTCCCGGTCTGCATCTGGCAATCAATGCATGTGCAGCAGCGGCAGTTGCAACTCAGTTGGGTGCTTCTCTTCCGCAAGTAGGTAATTTTTTGTCCAGATTTCACCCCGTTCAAATGAGGTCGCAGCTTGAAGTTGCTAAAAATGGCGTCAAAATTATAAATGATGTCTACAACGCTAATCCTGTTAGCAACATAGCTGCCATTGACCTACTAAAGAGCATTGATTGTTGTGCAAGAAGAGTTTCTATCCTTGGAGACATGTTAGAACTTGGTTCTACTGAGGTGGAGTCTCATCAAATGATTTTAAACCATTGTTGTGACCCTCGTATTCACTTAGTTGGCCTTGCTGGGAAGAGATATTATGCAGCAGCTGAGAGTTTGAATCTCTTTGGTAAGATAAATGCTGTACATGCCCCGGACGCAGCATCCCTTGCACTGGAAATTGTGAGGAGGATTGATTGTAATGATGTTGTTTTGGTGAAGGGTAGTCGTGCAATGAAAATGGAAAGAATAGTTGATGCAATTAAATCAATGAATATGCACAGTCCATTTCTATAGTGATGTTTAATTTCATGCTGATAAGTCTTCTGAATTTTACACGACAAGAGTGCTTCTCTTTCCTGTTTACTTTCCCTGCTATTTCATTTTTTCTTAAAGACCTGACGCAGAAGTGACCACTGGAATTTTGATCCAGGAAGGAACAGTTGATGATTTGCAGCTAAGATTAGAGGGCCTTAAGAAGAGATTGTAACTTGAACCCAACACAAGGAAAATTGGAAAATCTGTTCCAATGGGCTGTGACATTGTTGGAGATCATGGTTCCATCACCATAAATTCACATGATGATTACACTCATTCTAGAAAGGGCAAGCGGACATTCAACTTTTGGCCCCCTTGGGTTGATACTGAACTAGATGCCATTCAAGCAAACGGCATTTTATGCGCAATTCCTAGGAAGTAAGAGCAATTAGATGATGCATCAGATTAATGTCCATTGGTTGTAGAAATGATTTCGTCATATAAAGTAATCCCCAAACATGCCCGCAAACTCTGTCTAATTCTATGGGAGATGCCTAACGAAGAGTAGTTGACATTACTTGTAGATCACAGGAGTTTCCTGAAATTACGCGGGCTTCCATTCGGAGACTTAAAAGCTATAAAGATGATGCTCGAACAAGGTAAGACTGAGCATCTTTCGAGTTAGAAAAGATCTAGCAACGTTTACCTACTTCCATAGGTCTAATCAAACTTCTAAATGGAACAATCAACAAGGAATTTCGATCAGCCATCTTCGTGGGGCTGTTTATTTTGGTAGGTTGATCTTATTCCAGAATCACTAAATCATCGTAACTTTTAGCATGTATTTTGTGGGGGGGGGGGGGGGGGGGGTCTTTTTCCTCTTTTCTTATATCAGAATTAAAGAGGAATGGCATCAGAAAGTTAACATTCCAACTCACAACAGCTTCAGCTAATATTCTCGCCTTGTCTGTATGAGGAAAAGAGGAGCATATGATGCATCTCTGATTGCATAATTCAAAAGGGAGTTCCAACCGAACAGGAACCTTTTCCAATTGAATGGTTGGAAGATAAATCAGTAAATGGATAAAATGGACTTCTTTCCCCTTTTGCCTGCGAAACACCTCCCCTGGAACATTCTACACATAAAAATTAATTTAGCTGGTGTTAAGTAAAAACTTGGGTCATCTTCCCGTAACAACGACTAATTAATTCCCGACTCCAAAAACACAATCAGAACGATTATTCGTGTGACGTAGTTGAAGATCAAAAAGAAGGGTTCAGTTTCAGGGTGCGATGTGTTGGAGGATTAAAATATTCAGTTTTACATTAGGTAAGGCGACAGGAGAGCCTGACTTTATAAGCTTTCGCTAACAACCTACTATTGCACTTACCTAATGTGGGACTGGATATTTTAATCCTCCAACACTCCCCCGCAGTCTCACGTTGGGCGCGGTGAGAGGTGGGACTAGTCTAGAGGGACCACATCAAAGTAGGTAAGATACAGAGCCGGCTTTGATACCATATTAGAAATTGAAGGGCCCAACTAAAAACACAGAATTGTACTATAGTGGGTTGCTAGTGGAAGCTTATAAAGCCAGACTCTTCTGTTGCCTTACCCAATGTGGGACTGGATATTTTAATCTTCCAACAGGATGTACATGTTAAGAAAGAATCATCCCCCTAGACTTAATTCTAAAGCAAGTCCAATAGAAAAACTCTGAACTACCTCCATTTACTAGGGTCTGTTTGTTTAAACTAATTTATATCCTCTTTGGTGTAAATCTCTCGTGGCATTACAAAAGAAGGCTTGGCCATTCGACAAATCTTTTTCTAAAAGCAACTAAACACGTCATTTCCACAATATATAATTCTGGGCAGTTGTCTTTACAAGTCCATGCATGTGCCTTTCCTCTCATTGATGAGCAATAGAGGACTCATGCACAAAAAGTTGAGATTCCCACTACTTTTATCCCTTTAAATTCATAGGATCAACCTTGTTAAGCCTTACTTCCCTTGTTTTCTGGAAGAGCAGAACATTCTATAGTCCCACATCCACAGAAGCAGTTCAACTAGTGCAAGAAGTGAACTTACCACTGCTAATCAGTCATGGAAGCCTCCCTTCAGCAACATGTAATTGGAGTTCCAATTGGTTCTACAGCATTCCTAATTGAGAGGTCTCCCATGAGATACTTACCTGATCTTTCTGGCCAAGACGATCTTCCATGTTCCAAGGATGGGTCTCGTACATGCAAACAAAGTAACTCTCTATCTCTCATCTCACAATTTGACATTAAAATGTTGATAAATCTGCTTTTCACTATTGAGATTGTCTTAATTGTACAGGTGGAGTAGGTTCAATTCTGAGTAGGATGAACAAGCTTGGCAAGAAAGCAGACAGGTTTACGCATGGAGTCAGAGAGCATGGTAAGTAATTTTACTTTTCTCTTCTCGCTCAAGTTTTCCAAGCTATAAAGTAGTTTGAAGAGCTTAGTTTTCCTTCATTGCCGACTTGACGCCAAGCGGAATAATCCATGGATGTATCACATATGGTCTTCTGAAAAGTGTATTGATTGGAAACGTTATTCACTATAGTTCTTGTCAAACTGCAGTCAAGCTGGCACCCAAGATTACTGAAACTCTGAAGGGAAAGTTGAGTTTGGGGGCTAGAATTCTTCAAGTAGGTGGCGTGGAGAAAGTCTTCAAGCAGTTATTTGATGTCAGAGAAGGAGAGAAACTGTTTAAGGCTTCTCAATGTTACTTATCCACCACTGCCGGCCCTATAGCAGGTCTACTCTTCGTCTCCACAGACAAGGTTGCTTTTTGCAGCGAGAAAGCCATAAAAATCTCTTGCCCAGGTGGAGAATTCACTAGAGTACATTATAAGGTAACTCGCAGCAAGATATTTACTACATATCCCTGTTCTTTTCTTCTTCTCTTCTCTCTCTTTCTCTCCGCCTGCTGACATCTTTTCGCTATGTTATTTTGTGCAGGTCTTGATCCCACTAAGAAAGATAAAGATGGTCAACGAAAGTGAGAATATGAAGAAGCCTTCGCAGAAGTACATAAATTTAGTCACCGTCGACAACTTCGATTTTTGGTTTCTGGGTTTCATCGATTACCAGAGAGCTTTCAAATATCTTCGGCAAGCACTCACTCAATAGCAATTCGGTCACGCGTCTTCCCCCTGCTTCATCTGAATTATTAGTCATCTGAAGCGGGAAATGTACAGTTTTGGACACAGTATATTTAGTGATGAACAATGTCAAATGTTCCTCAATTTTAACCTCCAGATAGGTAGATTCTGAAGCAGTTACTGCGCCTGGAGGAAGGAATGAATCACTCGTCGCCGTCCTCTCTGAAACTGCTAGAGAACCAGAAAGTGCAAGACCAGTGATTCATCCAACTCTTGCTAGATTTACGCACATGTATTTACGTATCTCTGTGTGTAAATGACATGTAAAATATGCGTATATTCATGTGTGTATCTCCCAGAAAACCTGAAAATGAGTAATTCAGGCGATTCTGCTCTGCTTTTGAGTATTCAGTGCACGAAAAATTTCTGTTAACACCAGTGGAATAGATCGTGTCTTTCAAAATAAACCAGAGCAAACAACAGTGAAGGAAGCAAGCTTTTGTTCTCATCACAAATGGTCAATGCCTTAGTTTGAGACTAGAAGAAGGTCCCATGAGGTTAATCCAGATGCAATATCCCAGTTAATTGTAAATAGCAGGAAAAGGCTTATCTCACGATGGGGACCTCACTACCCATCAAACCTTTCATCCTCTTTAAGGATCTTCCATCTCCAACGTCCTTTTTTTCTCATAATAAGAAAAGAAAAATAAAAAGGAAAAGTTACAGCATCAGAGGTCTAATTAGAGCATAACTTCGTGATTTATCCTATGGTATATATCATGTGAGAAAAAACATGTAAATATTTTGTTGTCAACAAATATTGTTTGGCTTTATACATAGGTGACGAAGTTATCCTATTATCCATATACAAAGGTCAAGATAAAAGTAAAAAGATATACACAAATCTTATTCAAGTATTTTTAACATGATATGGTCACCTATGGCCGCCCATTTTAAACATTGTATGATTTACTATGTCCACAAGCCTCTTGACTTACATAGTGTAAGGTAAAACTAATTCTAATCATTCTTTAAAAGAAGGTATTACGATTCTTGATGTTAGCCTAAGTGGTTGTTAGTAAAATGCTTTATCCTAAATAGTTAGCCTTGCCATTTATAGTGAGTAAAAATTAAGTGGATTGTTAACTTGCTCAATTTCTAATTAAGTTTCTTGAAAGGAGATATGAGGATCACTTCAACAAAATCTTTACTTGAGGAGAAGTGATTTGATAACTTTGTTAAAATTAATAACCAAATTTCCTTTACTTTTTTGTCTTAACTTTTGAGTAGCATAGATTTTTTTGGAGAGGAACCTTGGATTTTGTATTTTTTGAAGAGGTTAACTTCTAGGATAGCTTGCTCTTGCTCTTTGTAAAGAATACAAACCATTTTTAACATGAAATTTAAGCATTCTCTCTTCTTCATAAAGAAAGAAAATTCCTCTTTGCATAATGATTAGTTGTTTACAAGAACTAATGTAAGCGTCTTGATCGTCTAGCAAATGAACCGACCGCTATACCTACACCACATTTTCTAATGTTGTGTAACACAAAGAATAATCATCTCAATTGTTGGAATCTCAGAACAATTGAGATGATTAGATGTTTATCGTTTTATATTACAATATCTTTTGCAGTATTTCTGTGGTTTTCTCAAGTAGAAACACAACAAGATCTTGGGGAGAGTTATACGCCACTATCTCAAAGCGACTTTTCTAAAGCTAGGATACATTTTTGCTGCCCAATCAACTTCATAGAACATTCTAGCCTTTACAGACGTCTTCACGTGGAGATAGAAGGGCCTATGCGGACAGGAGTGGCAATTCCCATTTCCGCAAGCAGAAAAGCATAGTTCACTCTATTGGGATTGTCTGCCCACAGTCTTTGGTTAGCCTCCCTTGATTCTTCATTGATGAATGCTGACAAGGCCCTTTTCTGCCCATTTGAGACGAAAGAAAGCCACAAAGATTGATCATACTTTCTACTCTAAAACTCTATGACGAGGTTCTTCTTTGTATCACTCAATCAGAGCATTAAAAGTAGAGGCAATTCCGGAGGACTCCAGCCATGAATTTTCACAAAGGATACAAGCTCATTCAACTTACCACCATTTGAAGGCAGTCGTTTTCCTTTTCTTTATCATATCTTATCTCGTCATGGCATTAAGTAGGCTGCCATCAGAAAGCCAAAATGACAGCTCGGAAAGCTTCAATAGCTTATCAGCAGAGGTCGGCCCAACAGCAAGTGGTCAGCATATGACGATTATGTGATTGGAAAGGTCTACCGACTAGCATGGACATTTGATTCCCTATGACCCCTTCTTATAGAATGAAGTTTTTTCCAAAAGATTGCCTTGGAAGAAACCTATCTCTATAAACTTCATCCGGCAGTCACTGACAACGACCAAAAGGTTTTGCATGGCTTTTATTCAAAAACAAAATAACTCATTTGACATTAACTTCATAGAAATTGTAGTTGCTAAATTCATCATATTGCTGGAAACTACAAAGAATGGTGACACTGAGAGATAGGAAAGCTATATTCTTTTACTTTTCTTTCCATCATTTTACTAAAAACATCCTACTAACTTTTAGACTTGGTTCTTGGACTGAATAAATCATGTTAAATTCTGATGTTTTTGCGTATGTGCTTGTGTTTGCACGGTGTTTTTTTATAATATTTTCTTCTAGTTTCATTGCATAACCATCCATCTTCTTCTGGTGTCCTGTTTCCTTAGCTCAGTCAACTTCCAAAATGTCTTTTCCAAAAAGCAACCGAAGACACATCATATGGCGAAAGGATAATCTTTAGGAGCGCATGGCTTCTGCTTTATTCTGCTGGATGAGCCCGAGCTGACTCATGCAAAAAAAAAGAAAAAAAAGAAAAAAAAAAGGTGGATTAACCTACTATTTGATCCCTTTAAATACCTGGGCATGGCCAGGTTTCATCAACTTAAGCAAGAATCTCTTACCAGTATTCCATGATTTGGAGAGCATTTTACATCCCTAGCTGCTGTCGACCAGCTGTTTCTACTAGGTTAGAGGTGCAATTTTCGCAACATGTTGAACCTGAGAACCTTAGTTCAGGATCTTGTTGTTGGAATTCCAATAAGATCAGAATTAAACCAAGTTCATAGATCACGAAAGAGATGTTTGACTCATCCTGCTTGCCAGTACAGCCTTCCATCACAACAAAGTTCGTCTCTGACATTAAACTACGGTAATAGTTCATCTCTTCTCTCTCTCAACCCCTCGATCAATTAGTGAGAGAACATTGTTTCACTAATGAGCACTCTTTTTGCTGCAGGTTGTGCAGATTCAGTGCTTCGTAGGAAGAAGAAGCCCGGCAAAAAAAGAGAGGGTTTTGCGCACGGAATCCGGGAGCATGGTAAGCAGCTTTTGCTTTATTTTCCTTCATTTTGTTGTCCTAACTCTTGCTTCTGTTGGGATCATCGGAGGTCCTAATTTCGTTCTTTATCCTTTTTTTTTTCTTAAGTTGGACAAACTGAGAAGTCAGAACAGTTTGCATGTATAATCCTTTGGAAAAGAAAGTCAAACCAAATCTGATTTCCTTTAACTCTCGTGAACCACAGTGAGACATGGACCCAACATCGCTGAAACTGTGAAGGGGAAGCTGAGCTTGGGAGCTAGAATCCTTAAATTAGGAGGCGTAGAGAAAGTCTTCAAGAGGTTATTCAATGTTAGAGAAGGAGAGAAACTACAGAAGGCTTGCCAATGCTATTTATCAACCACAGCGGGTCCTATTGCAGGCCTCCTGTTTATCTCCACGGACAATCTCGCTTTCTGTAGCGAGAGATCAATCAAAGTCCCTTCTCCAGATGGCGAGATGATAAGAATCCATTACAAGGTCAGTTACAAGAGATTTTATTATTATATTGTTTCTCTCAGAGCTGGCTCGATGGTTGTTAATGTTATAGGTAATATTCACGTGGTGCAGGTCTTGATACCACTGAGGAAGATAAAGAGAGTCGAGCAAAGTGACAATGTGAAGAAGCCTTCGCAAAAGTTCATTGAAATAGTTACCGTGGACAATTTTGACTTCTGGTTTATGGGTTTTTTTAATTATCAAAAAGCTTTCAAGCATCTTCAGGAGGTTATTGCGCAAGCTTAGAGGAATGCTAGTGGATCAAGAAGCAAAAATGTCAATTCCAATTTTCTTGTCAGATGTACAGTTAGGAACTCTCAGTACAATTTCAGGCATTGAACTTAGTAACGATGAAGTGCTCTTTGATTGTTCATGTACAATTTAACTATTCAGAAAGACAAATTTTTGCCAAAAGATCTCATTTCTTTTTAAGACTGACTTGCAAGAAGAGAACATATACTTAGATTTAAAGAAGATTTATAAGCAAGACTTAAAGAAAATTGAACAAACTCAAATTGTGTTTAACATGCCCTCTCCTAGTCAATGTGAGTTCTAAACATTGTCATGGGATAATATACCCTTCACAAGTACTTTGGGCCGAGGGCTTATTGCATGGTTGTGCCTTTTTGAACTTGAGTTTTAATATTATGTTAAGAAAATTTTTTTTTTTTCAGTAAAACTAACTTATAAGAAGGGAAAAGGGCTTGTATTTCTTCCCTTGGTTTTGTAAGAAGTTGTCTATCTTTTGCTCCGTTTTCTTTCTCCCTCAAATCATTATTCTTTCAGCTATTTTTGACTACCAGGCAATTGTGAGTAGGTTATTCTTATGTCTTATGACCACTGCTACATAACTGATTTTGAACTGCTATGTTGTGTAAGAAGCAAGAAACCAAATGCTCTATGCAAAAGTAAAGGAGATAAGGGTTTAGTTTAATTCCGGTAGAAATTAAATCAAGTGTGGCAGCCAAAGGAGAAAGCTTGGAACCGAAACCAACTCTAAATTTTTCATGACCATCTGCATTAAGATCCATGAATTTTAAATGAAAATCATTTAGACTTTCTAAATAGTTAACTTCCAGTCTCCTTTAAGATTCTTGATTTAAAAAAGAAAAAAAAAATTAAAAAGACTGAAATTTTCTTTTGCCTGAACATTATGTATCTTTGGATTGCATATTTGAAAAGGAGTTCCTACGAAGTAGGATACTTCATGTCGTCAACCCCTTTCCAAAATAAAACTTTGGAAGATAAACAAATAAATAGACAAAATGGACTTCTTTCCCCTTTTGCCTACAGAACACCTCCCGTGTACCACTCAACTCATAAGATTAACTTTGCTTGTGCTAAATACCAAGTTTGGTTATCTTCTAATAACTTACCAATAAATTCCCAACACAAAAACTTAATCAGAACGATTATTCATGTCTACTGCTCATCATTCTACCAAAATGTAAGATCCATTATTGTTTTCTATGGCATTCGAGAACATCACTCTTTTTTCCCCAGCTACGACATCATGACATAGAACGCAGACATTACAAGACAAAGTATTTACAATAAAAACAACGTTATGTGTTTGCAATGAGCGTGAGTTGTAGTTAAGGATGCAAGAAAAGGGTTCAGTTTCAGAGTGGGATTTACATATTAAGAAAGAAGCATCCCCCACCATACTTAAATCTTAAAGCAAGTCCAATAGAACAACTCTAACTACCACTATTTATAAGGTTATGTTTATTTAATTTCATTTGTACCCCTATTGGTGCAATCTCTCGTGGCAGTACAAAAGGAGACTCGGCCATTCTACAAAATCCTTTTCTACAAGCAAGGAAACACGCCATTTCCACAATATATAATTCTGGGCAAATTATCTTTACAAGTCCACGCATGTGCCTTTCCTGTCATTGATGAGCAATAGATGACTCATGCAACAGTTCTACAAAATCTCTTTCTAAAAGCAAAGAAACTTGTCATTTCCTCCATAGACAATTCTGAGCAGCTATCTTTACAAGTCCATGCATGTGCCTTTACTCTTATGATGAGCAATAAATGACTCACGCAACAAAAAGTTGAGATTCCCACTACTTTTATCCCTTCAAATTCATAGGATCAACCTTATTAAGCCTCACTTCCCTTGTTTTCTGGAAGAGGAGAATAGTCTGCGGAAGCACATCCACAGAAGCTGTTCAAACTAGTGCAAGAAGTGAACTTAGCACTGCTTATCAGATATGGAAGCCTCCCTTCGGCAACATGTAACTGGAGTCCCAATTGGTTCAACAGCTTTCCTAGTTGAGAGGTCTCAAATGAGATACTTAGCTTATCGTTCCGGCCAATACAATCTTCCAGGTTCTAAAGATGGGCCTCGCACTTACAAACAAAGTAAGACTTTTTCTATCTATCATCTCTCAATTTAACAATTAATGTTGATAGTCTGTTTTTCACTGATAAGATTGTCTTAACTGTGCAGGTGAAGTAGGTTCAATTCTGAGTAGGATGAACAAGCTTGAGAAAAAAGCAGACAGGTTTACGCATGGGGTCAGAGAGCATGGTAAGTAATTTTTACCTTTTCTCTGTTATATATTGTAATATATATATATAGGCTGGGACTTGTTGGTCATTTCACTAGTTGTTAAGTGAATGACCTTTACACGGTGGTGTGTGCTGATTACATTGTGTGGGTGAGAGTGAAACAGGAGAGAGAGTGAGCTGCTACCGTGAGTGGTGTTTGTAACAATGGCTTCATTGTAACTCAACCGGAGAAGAAAGAGCTGCCCCCAAAAGTGGAAGTAGGGTACCTTTTTAGGCCCGAACCACTCTACATACTCTTGCAAGTGTGTGTGCGTTGTGAATGATCCTTGGAACCATCCTAACAACTGGTATCGGGAGCTCAGGTTTGAGTTTCTGCTTCCAAGGAGAGATTTTTCAACCGGAACATTTTGGAGCTAAACGGGGCGTTTAAGGTGTGTATCTTTTTCTCTTTAACTAGTCTAAGTGTTTTTCGGTTTGATAGTGGCCATTGGTGGCCGGAGATCGCCGAAAAATTCACTTGAAGCTCACGGGTTACTGTTCACCCGCTTGGCCAAAGAGAGAAATTGGGTTACTGTTCTCTTGTTGGACGAATTTTGGTGGAAAATCCGGTGTCATTGGACTTGTGGTGGCTCGATCTATGTTTTGGTAGCTTTTGTGCCACCAGAAACGGCCGTGGAGTGGCTGAAATCGGCGAAAACCCGCTGGAGAGAGAACCGGGTCTGTTTCGACCCGTTTCTGTGAAGAAGACCCAACTGGTCAACGGGTCAAATGTTGACTATTTGACCGTTGACTAGTCAATCGTTGACCGTTGACCGGTCAACGTTGCCTGTTTGACTGAGTCTGACCCAGTTTGACCCGGAGATCTGACTTGACCCGGCCCAAGTTTGACCGACCCGACTTGACCCAAGACCTGACTGGTCAACGTTGACTTTTTCGGTTGACCATTGACCGCGCGTACAGTACATGCGCCAGACCCCCACGCGCAGCCACGCGCGCAACACTGTTTCACGCGTAAATCACACGCGCCGAAAGGTTTTTTCAATTCAGTTTTTTGGGGTATTTGTTCTGGTGTTTTTGGTGGACTTTCTGGAGGTTATTTTAGAATTTTTGGGGCAAGTACAGAGGGGTATTTTGGTCATTTTGCATATTGAAAAGGATTTTTTCAAGGGGAGCTTATTGAAATGGAGGCATTCCGAATTGAGAAGTTCAATGGCAATAATTTTGGACTGTGGAAGACTCATTTCATAGATTATCTATATCAAAAGGATAATATGATAATGGCCCTTGAAGGTAAAGAGAGTAAGCTAACAAGTATGTCGGATAAACATTGGGATTTGTTAGACAAAAAGACGCTTGGTGCAATTAGGTTGGCTTTGGATCCCTTAATTATGGTGAATGTCAGTCAAGAAACCACAGCAAAGGGTTGTATGGAGGCTCTGGAAAGAATGTATCAAACATCTTCCTCCACGAACAAGGTGTTCCTCACCAAGAGGCTCCATAAGATGGAGCATGATGATAGTCGTCCTATGCAAGAGCATGTAAATGAATTTAATTTGTTGGTTCATCAATTGAAAGCAATTAATGTTGAATATGATGATGATGTTAATGCAACGAATTTCTTGACCACTCTACCGAATAGTTGGGATCCGTTGGTTATGTCCATTACTGGATCAGCTAAGGGGAAGCTGAATTTTAATGATGTTATTGGAACAGTCATGTCAGAAGATTTGAGACGGAGATCTTCAGGAGAAGCTTCCAGTTCAAAGACTTCCGCTGCTTACTCAGCTAGTAGTAGCAACAGGGGTAAAGATGAGAGGAGACAGGATAGAAATGGGGGACAAAGAGGTAGAGATCGTGGTAGGTCAAGGCCTAGGGGGAGATCGCAAAGCAGAGAGTCAACCAAGGCAGAATGTTGGAATTGTGGTAAAACTGGACATTTCAAGAAGGATTGTCGTGCTCCCAGGAGACAGACTAATCAGCGACAGATTAATCATGCTTCAAAGGATACATCGGATGATAATTCAGCAAACTTTGTAGAGCTGATGGTACTATCTGCTACAGCTACAGCAGATGATTCATGGGTGATAGATTCAGGTGCCTCTTATCATGCTACTTCATGCAAAGAGCTCTTCACGAGCTACGCTTCAGGTGATTATGGAGGAGTGTTACTAGGAGATGACCATTTATGCAAGATTGCAGGTATTGGCAAAATTGTTTTAACTTTGTCAAATGGTTGTTTACTTACTTTGAACGATGTGAGGCATATTCTAGAGCTCAGGAGGAACTTGATCTCGACTACTACCCTTGACAATGAAGGGTATTGTACCCATCTGGGTGAAGGTGGCTACAAGATCACTAAAGGTGCATTGTTGGTGATAAAGGGTAAGAGAGATGGCACATTATGTTTACTGAAGAATGTGCGGTATAACTCTGTAAATGTTACAGCTTGTAATGATTCAAGACTTTGGCATTTGAGGCTTGGACACATGAGTGAGAAGGGTCTCGAGGTATTGTAATCAAAGGGAAAGTTTAAAGGCTTGAAAGATCTTGATTTGGAATTCTGTGAGGGTTGCACATTGGGAAAGATGAAAAGAGTTAGATTTCTTCGAGATGGGCCTGAGAGAAAAAAAAGGAAATTGGAGTTGGTTCACACAGATGTATGGGGGCTAGCCCAGGTTGCTTCGCTTGGAGGTTCGAGGTACTTTGTGACTTTCATTGATGATTGTACAAGAAAGTCCTGGATCTATATGATGAAGAACAAATCTGATGTGTTTGAGGTGTTCAAGAAGTGGAAGACTTTGATTGAGAATCAAACGAGTATGAGGATCAAGGTTCTTAAATCTGATAATGGGGGTGAATATTGTAGCAAAGAATTTGATGATTTCTGTTCGAGAGAGGGAATCAGGAGGATTAAGGTTACCCCAGGAACTCCTCAAGAAAATGGAGTTGCAGAGCGATTGAACCGCACTATTCTAGAGAGAGGGAGAGCTATGATTCATTATGCAGGACTTCTACAGTACTGTTGGGGCGATGCTTTTAATACAACGGTATTCTTGTTGAATAAAAGCCCTTCTACAGTGTTGAATTTTGATGTTCCCGAAGAGAGATGGACGGGAAAGCAAATAGATTACTCATATCTCAAGGTATTTGGATGTGAGGCTTATGCACTTGTCAAGGATCAGAATAAGGGTAAGTTGGACCCCAAAGCTCAGAAGTACTATTTCCTTGGATATGGTGGAGATGAGTATGGTTACAGACTATGGGATGGTGGAAAGAGGATGTACAGGTTCCGAGATATTGTGTTCAATGAGGATAAGTTGTATAAGGACAGGAAAGAGTAGGAAGTGCAGAAGAAGTCTGATGTGATTGATACAGACTTGGATGCTCCAGAGGAATCTGTCAGTGGTAGTCCTCAGGAGCCCTCTTCCCCAGCTTCTTCTTCGGAGAGTACACCAGATACTTCAGAGAGTACACTAGAGGATCAGTCTTACACTCCACCTCCTACTCCATCAGTGAGGAGATCCACTAGAGAGAGGCGTGCTCCTTCTAGGTATTCTCCATCTTTGAATTACATTTTGTATACTGATGTAGGTGAGCCCGAGAATAGACAGGAGGCTTTGGATTGCGTTGCAAAAGCCAAGTGGGAACAAGCCATGAATGAAGAGTATAACTCTTTATTGTCTAACCAAACTTGGGATTTGGTTTAGTTGCCTAAGGGTAAGCAGGCGTTGCATTCAAGATGGATATACAGGATCAAGAATGAGGCAGATGGAAGTAAGCGCTATAAGGCCAGACTTGTTGTCAAGGGATATGCGCAGAAAAAGGGAATAGATTTTGAGGAGATATTTGCTCCAGTGGTTAAGATGACTTCAGTACGGGTGATGTTGAGTATGGTAGCTGTTTTGGATCTTTATCTAGAGCAGTTAGATGTGAAGACAGCCTTTCTTCATGGGGATTTGGAGGAAGAGCTTTACATGTATCAGCCTGAGGGACTTGAGGTTAGAGGAAAAGAAAAGTTGGTGTGTAAACTCAAGAAGAGTTTGTATGGTCTGAAACAGGCCCCTAGACAATGATATTTGAAATTTGATAATTTCATGAGGGAGCAGAAGTTTGACAGATGCTCAAGTGACCATTGTGTGTATTTCAAGAAAACACCATCAGGTAATTTTCTTATCCTAATTTTGTATGTTGATGACATGCTTGTTTGTGGAGCAAATATGCAGGATATAGTTGGTTTGAAGAATCAACTCAAGAGTCGCTTCTCAATGAAAGATCTTGGAGCGGCAAAGCAGATTCTTGGTATGAAGATCACTCGTGATAGAAAGAAGCGGGTGTTGGAGCTTTCTCAACAGGACTATGTTGAGAGATTGGTTAAGAGGTTCAATTTGAAAGATGCAAAGCCAGTGGCTCAACCTCTTGCAAGACATTTCAGACTATCGTTGAAAGATTGTCCACAGACGGATGAGGAACGGGAATTCATGAAGAATGTCCCTTATGCTTCAGCGGTGGGTAGTTTGATGTATGCCATGGTTAGTACGAGGCCAGATATTGCACAGGCAGTTGGTGTGGTGAGCAGATTTATGAACAAACCTAGAAAGTTGCATTGGGATGCAGTTAAATGGATTTTCAGATATTTGCAGGGAACTTCTTCTTATTGTCTTCACTTTGGAGGTTCAGAACTCACTCTTCAGGGTTATGTTGATGCTGACTTATCAGGAGATCTTGATGGTGGTAGGAGTACCACAGGTTACATCTTTACAGTTGGAGGAACAGCTGTCAGTTGGATGTCCAAGTTACAGTCAGTGGTAGCATTGTCTTCTACGGAAGCGGAGTACATAGCAACAACTGAAGGGGCAAAAGAGTTCATTTGGTTGCAGGGTTTCTTGGAGGAGCTTGGCCTGAAGCCAGAGGATAGTGCATTGTGGACAGACAGTCAGAATGCCATTCACCTTGCCAAGAATGCAACGTTCCACTCCAAGTCAAAACACATTAAGAGAAGGTATCACTTCATCAGGCAAGTGGTGGAGGATGGACGTGTGAAGTTGAAGAAGATCCACACCTCAGAGAATTTGGCGGACATGTTGACTAAGGTGGTCGATAGAGACAAGTTGAGCTTATGCTCAACTTGTGCTGGGCTCAGGAGCTAGAGCTCAGGCGGGGGCAGCCTCTTTACATTATGAGCAGCTATTTGTACCTATCGTACAGGGATGTTGCACTATATATATTCCAAGGGGGAGAATTGTTATATATTGTAATATATATATATAGGCTGGGACTTGTTGGTCATTTCACTAGTTGTTAAGTGAATGACCTTTACACGGTGGTGTGTGCTGATTACACTGTGTGGGTGAGAGTGAAACAGGAGAGAGAGTGAGCTGCTACCGTGAGTGGTGTTTGTAACAATGGCTTCATTGTAACTCAACCGGAGAAGAAAGAGTTGCTCCCAAAAGTGGAAGTAGGGTACCTTTTAGGCCCGAACCACTCTACATACTCTTGCAAGTGTGTGTGCGTTGTGAATGATCCTTGGAACCATCCTAACATTCTCTACTCGCCCAAGTTTTCCAAGCTATAAAGCAGTTTGAAAAACTTAGGTTTCCTTCATTGCCGACTTGAAGCCAATCAGACTATCACATATGATCTTCTGGAAAGTGTATTGATTGGAAACATTATTCACTATAGTTCTCGTCAAACTGCAGTCAAACTGGCACCCAGGATTACTGAAACTCTGAAGGGGAAATTAAGTTTGGGGGCTAGAATTTTTCAAGTAGGTGGTGTGGAGAAAGTCTTCAAGCAGTTATTTGATGTCAGAGAAGGAGAGAAACTGTTTAAGGCTTCTCAATGTTACTTGTCCACCACAGCCGGCCTTATCGCAGGTCTCCTCTTCGTCTCCACAGACAAGGTTGCTTTTTGCAGCGAGAAAGCCATCAAAATCTCTTGCCCAAGTGGAGAATTCACTAGAGTACATTACAAGGTAACTCACATCACGATATCTATTACATATCCCTTTTCTTCCTCTCTTCTTCTCTCTCTGTCTGCCTGCTGACATCTTTTTGCCGTGTTAATTTGTGTAGGTTTTGATCACACTAAGAAAGATAAATGCAGTCAGCGAATGTGAGAATGTGAAGAAGCCTTCGCAGAAGTACATAAATTTAGTTACAGTCGACAACTTTGAGTTTTGGTTTTTGGGTTTCATCGATTACAAGGGAGCTTTCAAATATCTCAGGCAAGCAGTCACTCAATAGCAATTCAGTCGCGCGTCTTCCCTCTGCTTCATCTGAATTGTTCTGTCATCTGCAGTAGGAAATGTACAGTTTTGGACTCTGTATATTTCTAGTGATGAGCAACGTCAAATGGTCCTCAATTTTTAGGCCATTGTTAAACCTCCAGGTAGGCAGATGAGGAAGTCATGAGTAACTCGTCCCCGTCCTTTCCGAAACTGCTACAGAGCCAGAAAGGACAAGACCAGTGATTCATCCCACTATTGTAACATTCACGCACAAGTGTACGTCTGTTTGTGTATATGACATGTAAAATTTGTATATTGATGTATGAATCTCCAAGATAATCTATAACGGAAAGGAACTTGGTGATTTTCTTTTGCTTTTGCGTATACATTGCTCAAAAAATTCCGGTCAACAATGGTTGAATAAATCGTGGTCGTTCAAAATAAACCGAAGTAAACAATAGGAAGGAAGAAAACTTTTGTTCTCATCACATATGATCAATGCCCTAGTTTTAGTCTAAAGTCCGGAATCGAAGATGACTGCATACGTGCGAAGCTCAGCTTGTGCCATTAACACAGCTATGGGACCAATTGGGCAAGGATGAACAATTCATGCGTGTGCCATTAACATGGCCATAGGACCAACTAGACAAGGAGGAACAATCCACACGATACAGGCCACTGAACCTACTTTGATACCATATAAAAAGTCACCAATGTGGAACAATCTTCAACAAAAAAGCAACATTTCAATAAGTTTGACAAAAGCAGCAAAATCTGATGTACTGCCATCATCACCTGGGGTGCGATGTGCTGCCGAACTTTAAATTTACGCTTCAAAAAGGTCAACTTCAACGCCAACTCCAATCTGTACTCCTGAGTTTAGCATCCGATTGCTCCGCTCTTGCAGTTCCACCCTTATTTGTTTGCTTTCCTTCCCAATAAAATTTTAGGAAAAGGGTTATCTTACCCTGGGGGACCTCACTATACATCAAACCTTTCGTCCTTGTAAGGATTCTCCATCTCCCTGGTCCTTATTTTCACATAACAAAAAAAAAAAAAAAAACTTCTAACGATCTCCTTTCCCTTTCTCTTTGGGGCAAGCACCTTATTTTGGCCAATAAAAGTATGAAACTTTTAATCAGGAACAATATTTTAGTGGCAAGAGTTAGTTGTTTTTGACCTCAAAATATCAGCTTGATCTCTCTCATCACCATTACCTATAAAAAAGGTATGAAATTTCATGTTAGTTTTTGTAATTTGAAAGTTGCAATTAAGTTCTCAGTCTTTCAGAAGGACGTGCTAGTTAGATGTAATCAAAGCAATCTCAAGGAACATTAGAGGTATGATTAAGCCATAACATCATGGTTTGGTCACATGTCATATAGTATGTGAGAAATGGCACGTAATATTCTGTACCCACCATTACATGTTATGAGCAACTATGGTTTAGCAGTATTTCTTTAACCTTTTATATTACAATACCATTTTGCAGTATTTCTGTAGTTTTCTCTTGTACAAACACAAGAGGATCTTGGTGAGAGTTATACGTGACTATCTCAAAGCGACTTTTCTAAATAACTTCACAGGGCGTTCTAGCCTTTACAGAAATCTTCACGTGGAGATAGAAGAGCCCATGCAGATAGGTGTGGCAATTCCCATTCCGGCAAGCAGAAAAGCGTAGTTCACTTTATTGTCTGCCCACAATCTTTGGTTAACCGCCCTTGAATCTTCATTGGTGAATGCTCACAAAGCATTTTCAAAGGAGATGAGGCATCCATTTTCCCCGTCTGCTCATTTGAGACGAAAGAAAGCCACAAAAATTGATCACACTGTCTACTCTATAACTCTATGACGAGGTTCTTTATATCACTCAACCAGAGCATTTAAAAGTAAAGGCAATTCCGGAGGACTTCAGCCATGAATTTTCACAAAGGATATAAGCTCATTCAACGTGCCACCATCTGAAAGCAGTCGTTTTCCTTTTCTTTATCTTATCTTGTCTCGTCATGGTATTAAGTAGGCTGCCATCAGAAAGCCAAAATGCCAGCTCAGAAAGCTTCAATAGCTTATCAGCATATGGTCAGCACAACAACAAGTGTTCAGCATATGACGATTGTGTGATCAGAAAGGTCTACCGACTAGCATGCACATTTGATTCCCTAGGACCCATTCTTATAAACAGAATATTTGTCCAAAAGATTGCATGGGAAGAAACCTGTCTCTATTAACTGCATCAGGCAGTTACTGACAACGAACTTCAACTGTAGTCAGGAAAAAAAAAAAAACCTTGGGATGAGAGTGGTTTCATTTGAGGGTCTGCGTTACGTGATAAAGAAAACACCAATTGGCTCAAAATAATTCAACTTTGGAAATAAGACAACATTTCAACGTCAACCATGTCAAGAAGTTCAATATTTTATTAGAATTCTGGCATAAGATGACCAACCTTATTTTTAGTACTCAGATCTGCACAAGTTGTGTCAAGCTTGATCTTTACAAAGGGTTTGAGATTGGTCAAGGCACAAACAAAAGGTTTTGCATGGCTCTCATTCAAAAACAAAATAACTCATTTGACATTGACTTCATAGAGGTTGTAGTTGCTAAATTCATCATATTTGCTGGAAACTCCAAAGAAAGGTGACATTGAGAGGTAAGAAAACTATATTCTTCTACTTTTCTTTTCATCATTTTACTAATAACATCCTGCTAATTTTTTGGACTTGGTTCTTGGACTGAATGAATCACATCTGCATAAGTTGTTTTTGCTTGTCACTGGATGGTGTTCTTGAAATATTTTCTTTTAGTTTCATTCCATAACCATCCATGTTCTTCTGGTGTCTTGTTTGCTTAGCGCAGTCAACTTCCAGAATGTGTTTTCCCAAAAGCAACCGAAGACACATCATATGAGGTAGGATAAACTTTAGGAGCGCATGGCTGCTACTTTATTCTCCTGGATGAGCCGGTGCTGACTCATGTCAAAAAAAGTGGATTAATCTACTATTTGGTCCCTTTAAATATCCGGGCATAGTAACATTTCATCAACGTAATCAAGAATCTCTTACTCTCATTCCATTATTGGAGAGCATTTTACATCCCCCTCTGCCGTCGACCAGCTGTTTCCACTAGGTTAGAGGTGAAATTTTCTCAAAATGTCGAACCTGAAAACCTCAGTTCATGATCTTGTTGTTGGAATTCCAATAAGATCAGAATTAAACCAAATTCGTAGATCACGAAAGAGATGCTTGACTCATCCTGCCAGCCAATACAGCCTTCCATCACATGAAAGTTCGTCTCTGACATTAAACTACGGTAATCATTCATCTCTTCTCTCCCTCTCAACCCATCGATCAATTAGTGGTGGAACACTGTTTCCCTAATGAGAAATCTTTTTGTTGCAGGTTGTGCAGATTCAGTGCTTCGTAGGAAGAAGAAACCTGGTATAAAAAGAGAAGGTTTTGCGCATGGAATCCGGGAGCATGGTAAGAAGCTTTTGCTTTATTTTCCTTCATTTTGTTGTCCTAATCCTTGCTGCTGTTGGGATCATCAAAGGACCTAATTTCGTTCTTTATGCTTTTTTTTTCCTTTCTAAGTTGGACACAACTGAAAAGTCAGAACAATTTGTGTATAGAATCCTTTGGAAAAGAAAGTCAAACAAAAACTGATTTCTTTTAACTCTTGTGAGCTGCAGTGAGACATGGACCCAACATCGCTGAAATTGTGAAGGGGAAGCTGAGCTTGGGGGCTAGAATCCTTAAATTAGGAGGCGTAGAGAAAGTCTTCAAGCGGTTATTGATAAGATGTGACGTGGGTGCCGTGTGATTTACTTGACACCAGGGGTCATGAAGAAGTAAAAGACACGGCTATTTTGTGTAAGGAAAATGGGTTACGTGCTGTAGACAGCACATGCTATAGAATAGACTCTAAGAGAGTAGACTTGCAGAAAAGTCATACTCCACTTGAGTGTTTGAGAAGAGCACTCTTTTGTTTTTAGTTCTTAAAGTGTTGTAGTTGTTTTTTTTTTTTCGTCTTTTCTTAACGGGCATTGGACTGTAATAGGAGGGTCTGTAGAAGTAAGTGCTAGCCTTTGTACCGCTCGAAGCATTGAATACAAGAACTACTCCTTGTTCATCCCTATTCCAAACCATTCCTTATTTCACACTGCTCAAACGCACATAAAAACAAACAGTGGCATCGCAGCCAGGTTGCGATTAAGTTTTATCTCTCTTCTGTCTGTTGTTTCAAAAGCTCTCATGGCTTCATCATCCTCAACTCCGTCTTCCTCTGCTTCCGCCTCACAAACCCCAACATTCATTCCTAGTTCTCAACTTCCGCTGCCAATCTTTGATGGCACCGATTATCAGAATTGGGCCATTTTGATGACTACTTATCTTAAAGTTCAGGGGATGTGGGATATAGTCAAAGAAGGGATTCCAAAAGTTGATGATGAAAGAGCACTCACTGCTACTGAACGTGAAAAGCACAAGAAAAATTTGGAGAAGGAGCTGAAGACCTTGATGGTGCTGCAGCTCTCCATGTCCAAAACAGCCTTCAACCGCATCAATCAGGCCACAACTCCAAATGAGGCATAGACTACTCTTGAAAATGAGTTCTTGGGAACTCCTAAGGTGCGTTCTGTTCGGGTTCAAGGTTACAAACGTGATCTAGAATTGTTAGAAATGAAAGAAAATGAGTCGATCTCATCATATTATAGTAGAGTTAATGAAGTAGTGAGCAATATTAGATCCTTGGGGGGAAAATTGCCTAACTCTCGGGTTGTAGAAAAAATCCTAATTAGTTTGACCCCTAAGTATGACTCTACTGTAACTACTCTTGAGGAGACAAAGGACTTTGAAAACATGCCTGTTTCTGAACTTGTTGGATCATCGGAAGCTTTTGAAAAACGAGTGAATAGAAGAAGGGAAAAAGGTCATTTGGAAACTGCGTTTAGAGCCAAAGTGCCCTAGAAACCAAATCTACTGATGAGTCATCTCAATCTAGTGATCGGTCAATAGAAGGGAGAGGAAAGTACCCACAATGTGGGATATGTAAGAAGACAAACCATTTGGAAAAATTTTGTTGGCATAAAGGAAAAGATCCTTGTCGTCACTGCAAGAAGTTTGGGCATTCAGAAAAAAACTGTAGGTTTAGAGGAGGACAACAAAGTAACTTTGTGGAAACAGAAGAAAAACCTGCAGAGGATATGTTATTCTTTGCAAGTCTCTTAGCATCATGTACTGATTCTACTTTATGGTATATAGATAGTGGGTGCACGAATCATATGACCCCTCATGCTAGTGTGTTTAGCAAACTTGACAACAACTTTAGGTCTAGAGTTAGACTTGGAGATGATAGGTACATTGAGATAGTTGGAAAAGGGGAAGTGTCAGTATGCACATCTAAAGGAGTGAGGGTTATACATGATGTTCTATTGGTTCCTGCACTTGGTTCAAATTTACTAAGTGTGGGCCAAATGATGGAGAACAATTATGTGTTGCTCTTCAAAGGAAAAATCTGTCATGTGTTTGATAATGAGGAAATGGTTAGAGAGATAGCTGCTGTTGACATGAAGAATGCTAGAAATTTTCCTTTAAAGTTTGAATATGCACCACATATGGCCATGAATGCAATTGAAGACGTGGGGTGGTTATGGCACAAGAGATTCGGCCATTTGAACTTTGCTTCTCTAGAGTCACTACATAATAATGAAATGGTGGAGGGACTACCACAGATGAAACAAGCTGGAAGAATCTGTGAAGGATGTCAGTTTGGGAAAAACATTAGAAAACCATTTTTGAGCAAAGGAAAGCAAGAAAAAAGGGAGCCATTGGAAGTGGTACACACTGATGTATGTGGTCCTATGCGTACACGTACAAATGAAGGAAACAAATACTTCATTCTATTCATCGATGATGCTACCCGATTCTGTTGGGTGGACTTCTTGAAAGAAAAGTCAGGAGCATTTCAGTCCTTCCTAAGGTTCAAAGCTGTGGCAGAAAAAGAAAGTGGGAAGAACATTAAGATCATTCGTTCTGACCAAGGAGGTGAATACCTCTCCTATGAGTTTAATCTATTTTGTGTAGAAAATGGCATTAAGCATCAACTTACTACTAGTTATTCACCGCAACAGAATGGAGTGGCTGAACGAAAGAACCGCACGATCATGGGAATGGCCAGAAGTATGCTGGAAGAAAAGAGAA
Organism: Casuarina equisetifolia; assembly: GCA_028551475.1. Taxonomy (NCBI): domain Eukaryota; kingdom Viridiplantae; phylum Streptophyta; class Magnoliopsida; order Fagales; family Casuarinaceae; genus Casuarina; species Casuarina equisetifolia. The sequence continues at coordinate 23,654,191 of CM052356.1, forward strand.
TACCGAAGGAGTTTTGGGCTGAAGCTGTCAACACAGCAGTGTACATTCTTAATCGGAGTCCAACTTCATATCTGGAGAAGGCTACACCATATCAAGCTTGGACTGGAAGGAAACCTAATGTGGATCATTTGAAGATTTTCGGATCTTTATGTTATGTTCATGTTCCTGAGCAACTTCGCAGCAAGCTAGATCGCAGAGCAGAGAAAGGCATACTGCTGGGATATAGTTTGGTATCCAAGGCATACCGAGTTTACAATCTGTCCAGCAAGAAGCTAGTTGTGAGCAGAGATATTCAGGTGGATGAAAGAGCAATATGGAACTGGAATCTGAATGTAAGTGAACCACATAATGCTTATCTTCCTTGCTTGATCAAATATAGTAACAGTACGGGTGAGCTGACAGAAGGAATATCAGCTGAGGAGAACCTAGAGCAGGTAACTCCTATACAGATCAGAGATGTTGCCTCTGATTCTATGCAGTCAACACCACCTCAAAGAGAATTCTCTAGCATGTCACCAGTTCGGATGAGAAATCTTGAAGAATTATATGAGAGCTGTAACATGGCTACCTTGGAACCAGTCGCATATGAGGAAGCTGCTGAAGAACAAGTTTGGCAAGAAGCTATGGATGAAGAAATCAAAACCATTGCAAGAAACAACACTTGGTCAGTTGCTAAACTTCCAGAAGGAAAAAAAATGGTTGGATTAAAGTGGATTTTTAAAGTAAAAACAAATGGAGAAGGTCGTATAGTGAAGCACAAAACAAGACTTGTAGCAAAGGGATATTCTCAAATTCCTGGTGCTGATTTTGGAGAAACATTCGCTCCAGTAGCAAGGCTGGAAACAATAAGACTGCTACTTGCAGTTGCTGCTCAACATGGCTGGCGTGTGCAGCAATTAGATGTCAAAGCTGCATTTCTAAATGGTGAAATTGCAGAGGAAGTTTATGTCCAGCAACCTCAAGGATATGCAATCAAGGGTGCAGAAACTAAGGCCCTCAAATTGCATAAGGCACTCTATGGATTACGTCAAGCACCAAGAGCCTGGTACAGTAAAATCAGCAAGTATTTTATAGACCAAGGTTTCATGTGTAGTCCGAGTGAACCAACCTTGTTTGTATCATTCAGAGGTAAATCAGTTATTCTCGTATCCATTTATGTAGATGACTTGATATTTATGGGTAATGATGATAAAAGGTTGGAAGAATTCAAGTCTGAAATGTTTCACACATTTGAAATGAATGACATGGGATTTATGAAGTTCTTCTTGGGGTTGGAAGTGTATCAGATGGAGGAAGGGATCTTTATTTCCCAAAGCAAGTTTGTGAAGGGGTTACTGGCTAGGTTTAACTTGGCTCACTGTAATCCAGTTGATACTCCACTGATGTCAGGAGAGAAGGTTGTGGAAGAAGATAACACTGGTGAAGCAGATGCAAGTGTTTTTAGAAGCCTCATTGGAAGTCTACTCTACTTAACAGCAACACGTCCTGATATAATGTATCCTGTATCGTTGCTGTCAAGGTTTATGCACAAGCCTACAAAAGGCCATCACAGCAAGCTCAAACGCATATTGAGATACTTAAAAGGTACTGCTGATTTTGGCCTTTGTTATTCCAAGTCAAACAATTTTGAATTGGCGGGTTTCTGTGATAGTGACTGGGCAGGAAATGAAAAAGACTCTCGAAGCACAAGTGGGTTCTTATTTAATCTGGGTGGCACTACCTTTAGTTGGTCAAGCAAGAAGCAAAGTTCTGTTTCTCTATCAACAGCAGAGGCAGAATATGTAGCTGCTGCATCTGCAGCTTGTCAAGCGGTGTGGTTGCGCAGACTTTTAACTGAGATTAGGTTTGAACAGAAAAATAGAACATTTATCTATAGTGATAGTAAGTCTGCTATTGCCATGACTCAAAATCCTAGTCATCATGCCAGAACAAAACATGTGAACATAAAAGTTCATTATGTTAGAGAATTGGTAGAAGCAAAAGAAGTGAAGTTCGTGTATTGTCCAAGTGAAGAACAGCAAGCTGATATCTTTACAAAGTGTCTTCCACGAATTCAACATGAGAAGCTCAGAGAGAGCATTGGAGTAAAGGCACACCCCGTCAAGGAAGGGTGATAAGATGTGACGTGGGTGCCGTGTGATTTACTTGACACCAGGGGTCATGAAGAAGTAAAAGACACGGCTATTTTGTGTAAGGAAAATGGGTTACGTGCTGTAGACAGCACATGCTACAGAATAGACTCTAAGAGAGTAGACTTGCAGAAAAGTCATACTCCACTTGAGTGTTTGAGAAGAACACTCTTTTGTTTTTAGTTCTTAAAGTGTTGTAGTTGTTTTTTTTTTTTCGTCTTTTCTTAACGGGCATTGGACTGTAATAGGAGGGTCTGTAGAAGTAAGTGCTAGTCTTTGTACCGCTCGAAGCATTGAATACAAGAACTACTCCTTGTTCATCCCTATTCCAAACCATTCCTTATTTCACACTGCTCAAACGCACATAAAAACAAACAGTTATTCAATGCTAGAGAAGGAGAGAAACTACAGAAGGCTTGCCAATGCTATTTGTCAACCACAGTGGGTCCCATTGCAGGCCTCCTGTTTATCTCCACGGACAGTCTTGCTTTCTGTAGTGAGAGATCAATCAAAATCGCTTCTCCAAATGGCGAGATGATAAGAATCCATTACAAGGTCAGTTTCAAGAGATTTTATTATTTATGTTTCTCTCAGAGCCTCTGCCTCGCTTGATGGTTGCTAAAGTTATAAGTAATGTCCATGTGGTGCAGGTCTTGATTCCCTTGAGGAAGATAAAGCAAGTCGAGCAAAGTGAGAATGTGAAGAAGCCTTCGCCAAAGTTCATTGAAATAGTTACCACCGACAATTTCGACTTTTGGTTTATGGGTTTTCTAAATTATCAAAAAGCTTTCAAGCATCTTCAGGAAGCTATTGCACAAGTTTGGAGGAATGCTAGTCGTTCAAGAAGCAAAAAATGTTAATTCCCACTCTCTTGTCAGATGTACAGTTAGGAACTCTCAATATAATTCAGGCATTGTACCTAGTAACGATGAAGTGCCCATTGATTATTCATGTACAATTTAACTATTTCGAAAGACCAATTTTTGCTTAAAAAGTTTTATTTCTTGTTAAAACTGACTCGCAAGAGGATAACATATACTTAAATTTAAAGAAGATTTCCAAGCAAGATTTAAAGAATATGGATTAACTCACATTGTGTTTAACATGCCATCTCTTAGCCAACATGTGTTCTAGACAGTGTCACGGGATAATATACCCTTCCCAAGTACTTTGGGCTGAGGGCTTCATTTATGGATGCACCTTTTGAGCTTAAGTTTTAATATTATGTTTAAAAAAAATTCTTCCTTAAAACTAACTTATACGAAGGGAAAAGGGGCTTGTGGTCCTTCCCTTGATTTACTTAGTCAAGTAGAAGTTGTCTCCCTTTTCTTCTGTTTTCTTTCTCCCGTAGTCAATATTCTTTCCGTGATTGTTGACCACCAGGCAATTATCAACGGGTTTATGAGTTATGACCACTCTGTTGAATGTTGGCAGATGAGCCATAATGAAGTTGTTTACTACATAATTGATTTTGAACAGCTATATTGTGGAAGAAGCAAGAAATCAAATGCTCTATGCAAAAGCAAGGCAGAATAGGGTTTAGTTTAATTCCGGTAGAAATGAAATCAAATGTGGCAGCCAAAGGAGAGAGCTTGGAACTGAAACCAACTACAAATTTTCCATCATCGTTTGCATTAGGATCCATGAATTTTAAACCAAAATGATTTAAACTTCTAAATTTAGAATTAAAAAATTCTAAACAATACTTTTTATTACTAAACTAGGTACTTATTGACCAAATCCACACCTTTACCTTCAAGACCACGCAAGCTCCTCACTTGCCATTCTTGCATTGAATAACGAAAAATGCTATCTTACCTTGTTCTGCCTGCACTAAAGAACAGTGCCATTTCATGGTGAAATTGCATCGTTTCCATTGAGCGACGTTCACACGCAAAGGACCTTATTGGGCCACCCTTTGGTCTTGACATCCTCACATGGTCGGTATGAGGAAAAGAGGTCAAAACATGATGCATCTTCGGACTGCATAATTGAAAAGGAGTTCCGACGAAGCAGGATACTGCATGTCGACGACCCCTTTCCAAAGGAATCCTTGGAAGATAAATAAATATGTAGACAAAATGGATTTCTTTCCGCTTCCCCTAGACGATTCTACTCATAAGATTAATAACTTTCCAATAAGTTCCCAAGCAGAATGATTATTCATTTCTCACTACTCATCATTCTACCAAAATATAGTATACATTATTGTTTTCTATGACATTCGAGAAATTACAAGACAAAGTATTCAAAATAAAAACAATGTTCTATGTGTACAATAAGCGTGAGATGTAATTAGAGATGCAATAAAGTTAGTTGAGCTTCAGGTGGGATGTACATGTTCAGAAAGAGTCATCCCCGCCATACCTAATTCTTAAAGCAAGTCGAATAGAAAAACTCCAACCACCTCCATTTACCAGGGTCTGTTTATTTAATTTTTTTTGTGTCCTCCTTGGTGTAAGTCTCTCGTGGCATTACAAAAGAAGACTTGGCCATTCTATAAAATCTTTTTCTAAAAGCAACGATACGCGTCATTTCCACAATATATAATTCTGAGCGGTTTATCTTTACAAGTCCATGCATGTGCCTTTCCACTCATTGATGAGCTATAGAGGACTCATGCAACAAAAAGTTTGAGATTCCCACTACTTTTGGCCCTTTCAATTCATACGATCAACCTTTTTAAGCCTTACTTCCCTTATTTTCTGAAAGAGCAGAACATTCTACAGTCACACATCCACAGAAGCAGTTCAAAACTAGTGCAAGAAGTGAACTTATCACTGCTTATCAGCCATGGAAGCCCCCCTTCACCAGCAAGTAATTGGAGTCCCAATCGGTTCAGCAGCATTCCTAATTGAGAGTTCTCCGATTAGATACTTACCTGATCTTTCTGGCCAATACAATCTTCCGTGTTCTAAAGATGGGTCTCGTACATGCAAACAAAGTATAACTCTATCTATCATTGGTTTCTCAATCTAACAATTAATTTTGACAAATCGGTTTTCACTGATGAGATTGTCTAAATCGTGCAGGTGGAGTAGGTTCAATTCTGAGTAGGATGAACAACCTTGGCAAGAAAGCAGACAGGTTTAAACATTGAGTCAGAGAGCATGGTAAGTAATTTTACTTTTCCTTTTCTCACCAAAGTTGTCCAGGCGATAAAGCAGTTGGAAAACTTTAGGTTTCCTTTATTTCGAATTGAAGCCAAGCAGACTAATCCACGCATGTATGACATATGATCTTCTGAAAAGGATATTGGTCGGAAACGTTATTCACTACAGTTCTTGTCAAACTGCAGTCAAGCTGGCACCCAAGATTACTGAAACTCTGAAGGGGAAGTTGAGTTTAGGGGCTAGAATTCTTCAAGTAGGTGGTGTGGAGAAAGTCTTCAAGCAGTTATTTAATGTCACAGAAGGAGAGAAACTTTATAAGGCTTCTCAATGTTACTTATCCACCACAGCCGGCCCTGTAGCAGGTCTCTTCTTCGTTTCCACAGATAAGGTTGCTTTTTGCAGTGAGAAAGCCATCAAAATCTCTTGTCCAAGTGGAGAATTCACTAGGGTACATTATAAGGTAACTCGCAGCAAGATATTTATTACATATCCCTGTTCTTTTCTTCTTCTCTTCTCTCTTTCTCTCTCCGCCTGCTGACATCTTTTCGCTATGTAAATTTGCGTAGGTCTTGATCCCACTGAGAAAGATAAAGACAGTCAACGAAAGTGAGAATATGAAGAAGCCTTCGCAGAAGTACATAAATTTAGTTACCATCGACAACTTTGAGTTTTGGTTTCTGGGTTTCATCGATTATCAGGGAGCTTTCAAATATCTCCAGCAAGCAATCACTCAATAGCAATTCAGTCGCGCGTCTTCCCTCTGCTTCATCTGAATTATTTGTCATCTGAAGCGGGAAATGTACAGTTTTTGACAGTGTATATTTCTAGTGATGAACAATGTCAAATGTTCCTCAATTTTGAGGCCCTTGGTCAACCTCCAGATAGGCAGATTCCGCCAGCAGTTATTGCTCCCGGAGGAAGTCGTGAGTAACTCGTCCCCGTCCTTTCCGAAACTGCTACTGATCCAGATAGGACAAGACCAGTGATTCATCCAACTATTGTCACATTCACGCACATGTTTGTATGGGTATCTTTGTGTATATGACATGTAAAATGTGTTTATTGATGTATGTATCTCCAAGATAACCTAAAATGGAAAGGAACTTGGCGATTCTCTTTTGCTTTTGCGTATCCAATGCTCGAAATATTTCTGTTAAAAATAGTTGAATAAATCGTGGTCGCTCAAAATAAACCAAAGTAAAACTTTTGTTCTCTACACAAATGATCAATGTCCTAGTTTAGTCTGGAGCCCAGTATCGAAGAAGACAGCATACGTGATGCTTGTGATCAGTAGACACCTAAGGAGCATGTTGAGTGTAATGCATTTTTCCAAAAAAAAAACGTTCCAGCAAGATCAAGATCCAGAGAGTTTCAGAAGATGCATTGTGGAGACCAGCCAAATGAGTTAGTTGGTGCAGAAAAGAAATCTTTATAGAGTTCCAGCAAGTCTGGATTATTCCGGCTAAAGATAAGAACAAAGCATGTAGTGTTTGTAAAGTCAAAAATAGTAGCTTGTAAAGTGAAGAATGGTGGCTATGAATGTCGGCTAAGTAAGTCTATAAATACCCATAGTGTGTATTGTAAAAAATAAGAGAAAACTACTTTAAAGCCTTGTATCGAACTCCTTCAATAAAAGCTTTCTTCTCTTCCTTTATAACTATTTTGGAGACACAAGGGCTCCATGTTCAACATCCTTTCAAGCTTTCTTTTTCCAAACTTATCACAAACTCTTCCACTGCAAACAACTTTTCTTTTCACCTAAACCAACAATCGGTATTGGAAAATTCTTACTGATGTGGGCGAAAACCAAGAAGAGCCAACAAAAGTCCTCTGCGACAACAAATCTGCAATTGCCTTGTTAAAGAATCCAGTGCTTCATAACAGAACCAAACATATTACAGTGAAGTATCATTTTCTTCGAGAAGCATCTACTCAAACTAAGATCAAAATTATAGTGAATAATAAAGAGAGCTTAAGCATCCTTTAATCTTACCTCCTTCAATTTCTTCTACTGTTCCTCAGAGAGAATGGAGATGTTTTGTGGGATGTTTACGCCTTTTTCAACAATATCCCACAAAGCTCGAAAGGATGTTGAACGTGGAGCCCTTGTGTCTCCAAAATAGTTATAAAGGAAGAGAAAAAGCTTTTATTGAAGGAGTTTGATACAAGGCTTTAAAGTAGTTTTCTCTTATTCTTTACAATGCACACGATGGGTATTTATAAACTTACTTAGCCGACATTCATAGCCACCATTCTTGACTTTACAAGCCATTATTTTTGACTTTACAAACACTACAAGCTTTGTTCTTATCTTTAGCCAGAATAATCCAGACTTGCTGGAACTCAGTAGAGATTTCTTTTTTGCACCGACTAACTCTTTTGGCTGGTCTCCACAATGCATCTTTTGGAACTCTTTGGATCTTGATCTTGCTAGAACATTGTTTTTGGAAAAATGCATTACACTTAACATTCCTCCTTAATGCATTTTTCCGTTACCCTGACCATGCTTCTAAATGTCTCAAACTTATTTTTTGGCAATGCTTTTGTAAAGATGTCTGCTATTTGATCTAGAGCTTTGCACTATGTAATTTTGATCTCCTTTTGAGTAGATGTTTCTTGAAGAAAATGATACTTCACTGCAATATGTTTGGTTCTGTTATGAAGCATTGGATTCTTTGACAAGGCAATAACAGATTTGTTGTCGCAGAGGACTTTTGTTGGCTCTTCTTGGTTTTCACTCACATCAGCAAGAATTCTCTGAAGCCATATAGCTTGTGTTGCACATTCTACAGCTGAAACATACTATGCTTCTGCAGTAGATAATGCTACAGAATCTTGCTTCGTAGACAACCAAGAGAAAAATCTAGAACCCAATGTGAAAGCATAACTTGATGTGCTCTTCATATCATCAATTGAGCCACCCATATCACTATTTATATATCCAATTAGTTTGGGTTCTATAATTGTCTTGTACCAAATGCCATAATTCTTTGTACCTTGCACATATCTAAGAATTCTTTTGGCACTGTAAAATGAACTTCACTTGGATTTTGCATGAATCTTGAAAGTAAACTTGTGGCAAACATAATATCAGGTCTAGTAGTAGTTAGATAAAGTAAGTTGCCAATAAGACTTCTATAAATTGAACCATTTGCCTTATTTGAATAATCTTTTTTCCTGAATTTTTCATTAGGCGTAAGTGGTGTATTGACTGACTTACAATTTTTCATCTTAAATTTTTTCAACATTCTTTCTTTGAGAAATAAATATTCTTTTTTTTTCTTGATTTGTTTCAATACCAAGAAAGTAATTCATTAAACTCAGATCATTCATCTCAAAGTTTTTTATCATGTCATTTTTGAAATCTTGTATTATTCTTTCACTATTTTCAGTGTAAATGATATCATCAACATATAAAGAGATGATGAGTCTTTTAGATTTACCTTGAGCTTTGATATAAAGAGTAGGCTCACTTAGACTCTTCCTGAAACCTTGATCGATAAAATATCCATCAATTCTGCTATACCATGCTCGTGGAGCTTGTTTGAGTCCATATAAAGCTTTTTTTAGTTTATAAACTTTATTTTCAGATCCTTCTATCTCAAATCCTTGAGGTTGATTTACAGATATTTCTTCTTCCAAGAAACCATTAAGAAATGCAGATTTTACATCAAGCTGATAAATTTTCCATTTTCTATGAGTAGCCAATGCAACAAGAGCTTTAATGGTTTCTAATCTTGCAACTGGAGCAAAAGTTTCTACATAATCTATTCTAGGAATTTGTGAATATCCTTTTACAACAAGTCTTGCTTTATACTTTTGTATTGTTCCATCAGGATTTAACTTTGTTCTATAAACCCATTTAACACTAATAATTTCCTTGATTTTAGGTTTGTCTACTAGTTCCCAAGTTTTATTCTTTTCAATCATTTTAATCTCCTCTTCCATAGCTTTTTTTCCATACATCATGTTTTGCTACTTCTTCAAAATTTTCTGGTTTTGAAGAAACAAAATTGCAAGTTTCATATATTTTTCTTAAAGATCTTACTCTTCTTAAAGAAGATTATGAAGAAATTGTTGTGGAGTTGGAGAAGACAAACCTGATGCTTTTGGAGTTGCTGGCATTTGGGGTTCTTCTCTTTGTTCAACTACTTCCTCCTTGGGTTCTTGAATTGTTGGAATGTAAGCAGGTACTAAAACATTTTTCTTTTCAACTTTTTCTTCTTCTCAATTCAATTTTGCATTTTTATCAAATTCAACATCTCTACTGATTATTAATTTCTTTGTTCTTAGGCTATAAATTCGTTATCCTTTTGATTGATCACTATAGCATAAGAATATACCTTTTTCAGTTTTATCATCAAGCTTTCTCTATCCAAACCTATCACAAACTCTTCCGCTGCAAACAACTTTTCTTTTTCACCTAAAACAACATAGCAGCATTACAATATGGTACAAAAGCAGAAAAATCTGATGTACTGCCATTATCACCTGAAGTGAGATGTGCTGCGGAACTTTAGCAAGACTTTCAATGCTTCAAAAAGGTCAAATTCAATGCCAACTCCAATCTGCACTCTTGAGTTTAGCGTTCGATTGCTCTGATGGTGTAGTTCCACCCTGATTTGTCTGCTTTCCTTACCAAGAAAATTTCAAGTTAGAATTGTGTCCATCCGGGTTAATTCAGATGTCATATACCATGAACTATAAACTGCAGGAAAAGGGTTATCTCACTCTGGGGACCTCACTATATATCAAACCTCTCATCCTCGTAAGGATTCTCCACCTCCCAGGTCCTTATTTTCACATAACAAAAAGAAAAACTTCTAACGATCTCCCTTCCCTTTCTCTTTGGGGCAAATAACTTATGTTGGCCAATAAAAGTATGAAACTTCTAATCAAGAACAATAGTTTAGTGGCAAGAGCTAATTGTTTCTGACCTCAAAATCATCAGCTTGAATCCTCTCATCACCATTACCTATATATATATATATATATATATATATATATAAAAGTACGAAATTTCAGGTTAGTTTTTGTAATTTGAAAGTTGCAATCAAGTTCTCACTCTTTCAGAAGTAGGTGCTAGTTAGATGTAACCAAAACAATCTCAAGGAATATTAGAGGTATAATTACAGCATAACATCATGATTTTATCACATGCCATATAGAATGTGAGAAATGGCACGTGATATTCTGTACCCACAATTACATATTATGAACAAGCATGGTTTAGCGGTGTTTCTTTAACCTTTTATATTACAATATCTTTCGGCAGTATTTCTGCAGTTTTCTCTAGTACAAACGCAAGAAGATCTTGGTGAGAGTTATACGATGTCAATCTCAAGGCGACTTTTCTAAAGCTAGGATCCATTTTTGCTGCCCAACCAACTTCATAGGTCATTCTAGCCTTTACAGAAATCTTCACGTGGAAGAAAAGGGCATTGCAGATAGGAGTGGCAATTCCATTCCTGCAACAAGAAAAGCATAGTTTACTCTATTGTCTGCCCACAATCTTTGGTTCACCGCCCTCGAATCTTCATTGGTGAATGCTGACGAGGCATTTTCAAAGGAGTTGAAGCATCCTTTTTCTCCCGGATTGCTCATTTGAGGCGAAAGAAAGCCAAAAAGATTGATCATAATATATAACTCTATGACGAGGTTCTTCTTTATATCACTCAATCGGAGTATTTTAAAGTAGAGGCAATTCCGGAGGACTCCAGCCATGAATTTTCACAAAGGATACAAGCTCATTCAACTTGCAACCATTTGGAAGCAGTTGTTTTCCTTTTCTTTATCTTATCTTATCTCATCATGGTATTAAGCATGCTGCCATCAGAAAGATAAAATGCCAGCTCAGAAAGCTTGAATAGCTTATCAGCATATTGTCAGCATATGACGATTGTGTGATCGGAATGGTCTACCGACTAGTCTGGTCATTTGATTCCTAGGACCCATTCTTTTAAATAGAAGATTTTTCCAAAAGATTGCCAAGGAAGAAACCCGTTTCTATAAACTGCATCAGGCACATACTGACAACGAACTTCAACTGTAGTCGTCAAGAAAATAGAAAAGGAAAAAAAAATCGAATGAGAGTGGTTCATTTGAGGTTCTGCGTTACATGATAAAGAAAATACCAATCGGCTCAAAATAATTCAACTTTAGAAATAAGGCAACATTTCAACTTCAACCATGTCAAGAAGTTTAGTATTTTATTAAAATTGTAGCACAAGATGACTACAAAGTATCCGTGAGATTGTTCAAGACACAAATAGAAGGTTTTGCGTGGCTCTCATTCAAAAACAAAATAACTCATTTGACATTGACTTCAAAGAAATTGTAGTTGCTAAATTCATCATATTGCTGCAAACTCCAAATAAAGCTGACATTGAAAGGTAAGAAAACTATATTCTTGTAATTTTCATCATTGTACTAAAAAAAATCCTACTAAAAAAAAGCACATTGTTTTTGAAATATTTTCTTTTAGTTTCATTTCTTAACCATCCATTTTCTTCTTGTGTCTTGTTTCATGTTGGATGCAACTTGAATTCTCAAAGGAGTATCAAATGATTTGGGACTCTATGTCTTACATAGACTGGGAAAGAAAAGAGTCTTTGTCCCATAAGTTTGGGAAAAGAATAAGTCCCTATTTCATGGAGAGTAAGAAAGTAAGAATGGCATGCTTCATACTACTTAGATAAGCAAGTTGTGGGAGTTAGAAAGTTTATAAAAGGGACTCTAAGTGGTCCATAGGGGAAAGGAAAACCAAAACTTAGGTAATATTAATAACTAAATATAGGGTTATTTGAAGAGTGTCACTAAGTTAATATTGTGAGAGTTTCTCAATCTTTCTTTATAAAAGAACTAGAGTTATAATAGTTGAAATATTATGAAGAGACATGAGAATATTACATTATTAGTCCAAAATTTCTTTAAAATTTTTTGTCTTTGCCTGTGTGTATGTGTGCTTTGATTTCTTGTTGAGAAATTGTGACAAAAATTCCTTACATTTCCTTAGATCAATCAACTTTCTTATAATATTTTGGACAATTCAACGATGGACTCTTCCATAATGTCTTTTCCAAAAAGCAACGGAGGACACATCATATGACGAAGGGTGATCTTTATTCTCCTGGATGAGCCGGTGCTGACTCATGCCAAAAAAGTGGATTAACCTACTCTTTGGTCCCTTTAAATACCTGTGCATAGTGAGATTTCATCAACGTAAGCAAGAACCTCTTACTCCATTCCATTATTGGAGAGCATTTTACATCCCTAGCTGCTGTCGACCAGCTGTTTCCACTAGGTTAGAGGTGAAATCTTCGCAACATGTCGAACCTAAAACCCTTACTTCAGGATCTTCTTGTTGGAATTCCAATAAGATCAGAATTAAACCAAGTTCATAGATCACGAAAGAGATGCTTGATTCATCCTGCTCGCCAGTACAGCTTTCCATCACATGAAACTTAGTCTCTGACATTAAACTACGGTAATCATTCATCTCTTCTTTCTCTTCAACCCATCGATCAATTAGTGATGGAATACTGTTTCCCTAGTGAGAAATCTTTTTGTTGCAGGTTGTACAGATTCAGTGCTTCGTAGGAAGAAGAAACCTGGTAAAAAAAGAGAGGGTTTTGCGCATGGAGTCCGGGAGCATGGTAAGCAGAATTTGGTTTGTTGTTCGTTGTCCTAATTCTTGCATCTGTTGGGATCATCAAAGGTCCTACTTTCGTTCTTTTATTATTATTTTTTCTTTCTAAGCTGGACACAACTGAGAAGTCAGAACAATTTGCATGGCTAATCCTTTGGAAAAGAAAGTCAAACAGAAATTGATTTCTTTCAACTCTTGTGAACCACAGTGAGACATGGACCCAACATCGCTGAAACTGTGAAGGGCAAGCTAAGCTTGGGAGCTAGAATTCTTAAATTAGGAAGCGTGGAGAAAGTCTTCAAGCGGATATTCAATGTTAGAGAAGGAGAGAACTTACAGAAGGCTTGCCAATGCTATTTATCAACCACAGCGGGTCCTATTGCAGGCCTCCTGTTTATCTCCGCGGACAATCTCGCTTTTTGTATCGAGAGATCAATCAAAATCCCTTCTCCATATGGCAAGATGATAAGAATCCATTATAAGTTCAGTTGCAAGAGATTTTATTATCTTTGTTGCTTTCAGCGTCTCTGTCTGGCTTGATGATTGCTAAAGTTAAAAGTAATATCCATGTGGGAGCAGGTCTTGATTCCCTTGAGGATGATAAAGCGAGTCGAGCAAAGTGAGAATGTGAAGAAGCCTTCGCAAAAGTTCATTGAAATAGTTACCGTCGACAATTTTGACTTCTGGTTTATGGGTTTTTTAAATTATGAAAAAGCTTTCAAACATCTTCAGGAGGCTATTCCGCAAGCTTAGAGGAATGCTAGTGGCGCAAGAAGCAAAAATTCCAGGCATTGTACTTAGAAACGATGAAGTACTCTTTGATTATTCACGTACAATTTAACTCTTTAGAAAGACCAATTTTTGCTAAAAAAAATTCATTTCTTTTTAAAATTGACTTGGAAGGAAGAGGAAAACATATTCTTAGATTAAAAAAAAAAAGAATTCAAACAAGATTTAAATAATATGGAATAACTCAAATTGTGTTTAACATGCCTTCTCCTACCCAACATTGGTTCCAGACTTTGTCAACGGGATGATATTCCCTTCACAAGTACGTTGTTAGAGGACTTGGTGCATAGGGGTGCCATCTTGAATCTAAGTTCTAATAACATGTTAAGAAAAATAATTTTCTTCCTTAAAACTAACTTATCAGAATAGAAAATATTATAAGATTTAAAGAATATCCCTAAGCAAAATTTAGAAAATATTAAACAATTCACTCTATTTTGAATATATTCTTGCTTTGATCTTTATTGGAATAATTTTGCTTGATTATTCAATTACAATTAGATATCTAGAAGACCTCACTTTGTTAAACAATCTACTTTTCTTTTTAAAATTGCCTTGTATTAAAGGGCCAAAATTAAATTTTAAAAGGCTTCCAAAACATGATTTAGGTAATATAGGACTATTTAATTTGTTCTCTCATAGTGAATTTAGGCCATGGATTTTGTCATGGCAGTAATACTGAATGCATCATGTTATTCTTAATAGATTCTTGCTCTAATCATTATTTTAAACCCTTATGAATCTTGTTTTCCTTTTTCTTTTTTTATTGGTGGCATTGAACTGCTTCTTGCTCATTCATTCAATTGAAGAACAACTTCTAGCCTCATCTTTGAACTAAATCCCTAATAGTGTTGCTCATTCATTCAATTGGAGAACAACATCTAGCCTTGTCTTTGAACTAAATCTCTAATAGTAAAACTATGTTCAAGAAATTTGATTTCTCATGTCCTAGAGGAGTCTTACTCTGTTTCCAGATTGGATATAATATGAACTTGTATTTTCTAAATATTGTAGAATAATCAAAATATTATATGATCGATAACTACATGATTACTTAGAATTTGTAAAACCTACAACTTCTATCAACAAATAGAAATTTATCAATAGATTGTTGTTTGTATACTAATTTAATGTAGATTGTAGCTTTTTAATGCAATTACAACTTGAATATTTCAACTTTAGTGGATCACACAAAATATGCTCAATCCCAACCACAAGTAGAATGCCTAGTACTCATTGCTAATTGGTTCGACTCTACATTATCAAAACCCATGTCACTCTTTTTAGCCCTTTGAACAAAGACTAAAAAGGTCCTATTGAATTAATATTCAAGGTGTTCTTGCAATGTGAATCCGATTACAGCAAAAGTTCAATATATTCTTTACAAATAAGAAGGTAACTCAACAAACTAGCCATGGGTACTCAAGATAACCCTAACCTCTCTTATAATTTCTGATTATAAGTGGGTTTCCCAAATTAGGGCTTCAACTTTGAAACCCTGGAAATACTTCTACATAGAATAAGATGGTCAAAAACAGAACAAACAGTGACGAAATTACTCTACTATCCATACACTTGTTAAACATTATAAAATCTACTTCATGCACAAGCTTTTTGACTAGCACATAATTAAGTAAAACTAATTCTAACCGTTCATGAAAAGAAAGTATCATAATCATTATTGTTGGTGAATTGCTTTATCCAAGATAGTTAACTTCTTCATTCATGGGGAGAAAAAATCATACATTGAAGTGGACTGTGACCTTATCCGATTTCTAATTTAGTTTATTGGGAGTAGATGCTGTTGGTCTTTAAAAAGAATGCAAATCACTCTTAAATAGCTAGCAGAATTTTTGGGATCTCAGAATAGATGAAATCATCAGATGTACAATTGAGATTTTGTATTCTTTATCCCTTTATGTGATGAGGCATCTTTTTTTTTCACCGGTCTGCTCATTTGGGGCGAAAGAAAGCCAAAAAGATTGATCATACCATCCATTCTTCGACTTTTATGATGAAGTTTTTCTTTTTTGTCACTCAATCAGAACATCAAAAAGTGGAGGCAATTCTAGGGGACTCCAGCCATGAATTTCCACAAAGCATACAAGCTCTTTCAACTTGCAACAATTTAAAAGCAGTCATTTTCCTTTTCTTTATCTTATCTCATAATGGTATTAAGTGGCTGCCATCGGAAAGCTAAAATGCCAGCTCAAAAAGCTTCAGTAGCATATCAGCATATGGTCAGCCAACAGCAAGTGGTCAGCATATGACGATTGTGTGATCGGAAAGATCTACCGACTAGCATGGACATTTGATTTCCTAGGACACATTCCTATAAATAAAAGATTTTTCCGAAAGATTGCCGTCGAAGATACTCTATATCTGCACCGGCAGTTACTGACAACCAAATTCAAAAGTAGTGGTTTCATTTTGGGAGTCTGCATTACGTAATGATGAAGACACCAATCAGCTCAAAAGAAAAAAAAAAATCAATTCAAGAAATAAGGCAACTTTTCAACTTCAACCTTGTGAAGAAGTTTTGGTTTGGTAATTTTATTAGAATTGTTGCATAAGATGAACCAACCTTCTCTACAACACTCACATCTAGATAAGTTGTGTCAAAATGTCAACAACAATAAGACTCAATTTAGCACTTATTTTTTAGTAGTAGGTTCATTAAATGTATATGGAGCATGATATTGGTCATGAACAGACTATTTAGAAGAATTAAATAATAAGAGGAAGATGTGAGTTCCACAATTAAAGTTGTAAACAACAAAAGCTTTGTTGACTACCTTATTGAATGTATCTTTTAAGAATACAATTTATCATATCTAGACCAAAAGAAATAAAAAAAATATTTAATGTTCAAATCCTAGAAAGTAGTGACACTATTGTTAAGATGAAGAAGGATGTAAGAAGCAAAATCTTGCCAATTAAAAGCATAGGACTTTATAAATTATAAAAAGTAATTGCATAAACTCTAAAAAATTTCAAATGTCATTTTTGAGCCTAGGTGATGAATGATTGGTTACACTTTTGTGTTATAAATTTTGAAATACATAGTACATAAAAAATGCTAAAAACAAAAAAGTTGTGTCAAACTCGATCTCTGTAGAGGGTCTGTGAGGATGGTCGAGACACAAAAACAAAAGATTTTGCGCAAGTCTCATTCAAAAACAAAACAACTAAATTTATCATGTTGGAGTCGTTAAATTTATCATGTTGTTGTAAATTCTAAAGAAAGTTTGCGAGATAAGAAATCTATATTCATGTAAATTTTTTTCATCGTTATAGTAAAAATATCCTACCAACTTTGTGGACTTAGTTCCTAGACTGGAAGTTTTTGCGTATGTGCTTGTGATTGCACTGTATTTTGTTTCCTTAACTCAGTCAACTTTCTTCTAATATTTTGGGGAATCTACCAATGGACTTTTTCTGAATGTCTTTTCCACAAAGCAACGGAAGACACATCACATGGGAAAGGATAATCTTTAGGAGTCCATGGCTGCTACTTTATTCACCTGGATGAGCCAGAGCTGACTCATGCAAAAGAAGGTTCTTTAGCGTACCATTTTGATAACTTTAAATACCTGCAAAATGTGCCATGTTTCATCAACGAAAACAAACATTTTTCCCTTGTGTGCCAATAGTGGAAGCATCTTACATCCCTTACTGCAGGCAACCAGCTGTTTCCACTAGGGTAGAGGTGAAATCTTCGCAACATGTCGAACATGAAAACCTCACTTCAGGATCTTGTTGTTGGAATTCCAATAAGAGTAGAAGCAAATCAAGTTCGTAGATCACAAAAGAGATACTTGACTCATCCTGCTAGCCACTACAGCCTTCCATCACATGAAAGTTCGTCTCTGGCATTAACCTATGGTAATAATTCATCTCTTCTCTCTCTCAACCCATCGATCAATTAGTCAGGAAAACAGTGTTTCACCAATGAGAAATCTTTTTGTTGCGGGTTGTGCAGATTCAGTGCTTAATAGGAAGAAGAGGCCTGGTAAAGAAAGAGAAGGTTTTGCACATGGAATCCGGGAGCATGGTAAGCAACTTTTGGTTTATTTTCCTTCATTTTGTTGTCCTAATTCTTGCTTCGGTTGGGATCATCAAAGGACACACAGAAGTCAGAACAATTTGCATGTATAATCCTTTGGAAAAGAAACGAAATCTGATTTCTTTTGACTTTTGTGAACCGCAGTGAGACATGGACCCAACATCGATGAAACTGTGAAGGGGAAGCTGAGCTTCGGAGCTAGAATTCTTAAATTAGGAGGCGTAGGGAAAGTTTTCAAGCGGTTGTTCAATGTTAGAGAAGGAGAGAAATTAGAAAAGGCTTGCCAATGCTATTTATCAACCACAGCGGGTCCTATTGCAGGCCTCCTGTTTATATCCACTGACAATCTCGCTTTCTGTAGTGAGAGATCAATCAAAATCCCTTCTCCAGATGGCGAGATGATAAGAATCCATTACAAGGTCAGTTGCAAGAGATCTTATTATTTTTGTTTCTCTCAGAGCCTGCCTGGCTTGATGGTTGCTAATGTTGTAGGTAATATTCATTTGGTGCAGGTCTTGATACCATTGAGGAAGATAAAGAGAGTCGAGCAAAGTGAGAATGTGAAGAAGCCTTCGCAAAAGTTCATTGAAATAGTTACCGTGGACAATTTTGACTTTTGGTTTATGGGTTTTTTAAATTATCAAAAAGCTTTCAAGCAGCTTCAGGAAGCTATTGCGCAAAATTAGAGGAAAGCTAGTGGCGCAAGAAGCATAAATGTAAATTCTCATTCTCTTCTCAGATGTACAGTAGGAATTCTCAATACAATTCCAGGCATTGTACTTGGTAACGAGGAAGTACTCTTTGATTATTCTTGTACAATTTAACTATTTAGAAAGACCAGTTTTTGCTAAAAAATCTCACTTCTTTTTAAAACTGACTTGGAAGAACAAAATATCTTTTAGATTTAAAGAAGATTTTCAAACAAGATTTAAAGAATATTGAACAACTCATATTATGTTTAACATGCCTTCTCTTGGCCAACATGGGTCTAGACTTTGTCTTGGGATGATATTCCCTTCACAAGTACATAGGCGGAGGGATTCATTCATGGGAGTGCTGTTTTGAACCTAAATTCTAATATTATTTTTAGAAAAGTTAAATTTCTTCCTTAAAACCAACTTATAAGAAGAGAAAATATTATTAGATTTAAAGAATATCCCTAAGCAATATTTGGACAATATTAAGCACCTCACACTATTTTGAATAGATTCTTGCTATGATCTTTGTATGCTATTAGATGAGATTCGATTTGACTATTCAAGTACAACTAACTATCTAGAAGACCACACTTTGTTAAACAATCTACTTTTCTTTTTTAAAATTGCCTTGTATTAAAGTGTCAAAATTAAATTTAAAAAGGGTTCTAAAAGATGATTTAGGTAACATAAGACTATTTAATATGTTATCTCATAGTGAATGTAGGTTGTGGACTTTGTCATGGAAATAATATTCCTTTTGGAAGTCCTTTGGGCTGAGGGCTTCGTGTATAGGAATATTTTTCTAAACTTGAGTTTTAATACTATAATTAAAAAAAAGTCACTTCTTAAAATTGGTTTGTAAGAAGAGGACATACTTTTAGATTTAAAAAAATTCTAAATAAAATTCAAACAATATTGAATACATCATGTCATTCTTAACAAATTTTTGCTCTAATCATTATTTTAAACCTTATGAAACTTGTTTATGTTTTATTTTTTTATATTTTTTTTTGGCACATAATTGGTGGCATTGAATTGAGTCCCTTTCTTGCTCATTCATTTAATTGGAGAACAAATTCTAGCCTCATCTTTGAACTAAATCCCTAAATTTGTAATAGTAAAAACATGTTGAAGAAATTTGATTTCTCGTGTCCTAAAGTTGTCTTACTCTATTTTCATATTGGATGTAATGTAAACTTGTATTTTCTAAATGTTGTAGAACAATTAACATATTATATGGTTGATAACTACATGATTACTTAGAAATTGTATAACTCATAACTTTTATTAGCAAATAGAAATCGATCAATAAATTGTTGTTTGTATACTAATTTAATATAGATTGTAGCTTTTAGATGTAAGAGATAATTTGTCTCAAATGAGATAAAAAAAAAAACCTAGGAGCTGTATAATCAAATTTAAAATATCAAATTGTAAATAAGATTAAATAAGAAATCAAGAAAACATATCATTTTTTTAATCCATTATGAAGATTCACAAATGCATAATACAATCTTCAGGTAAGGTTCTTATTATCTATTCTTGCTCAAAGCACATTAGCATGATGAGGCTACCATGAGAGAGACAGCTTATCAAAAGGAAAAAGGAAAAAAAAAAGTTGCCGCCCTATTCTTAATGATACTATATACACAAAGCTAGAGAATAGGACTTAGCCCATTCCTTATGTGTTACCCAATAGGCTTAACTCATTATTGTCCTATTTGGTAGGCCATAATACATACTAATAAGTCCATATTTAATTATTAAGAAACCATCTATCTCACTTTATTAGACTAATCTTGAATCCATTAATATAAGCCCACATCTATAAGCTCAACAAAAATTGGGCTAACATTCTTCTACCTAGGCTATATTAATAGGAATAAAAAAATAGTAATAATAATAATTAGTTTTCAAAAATAGCTATTTGTGCACACCTTTATATTGGTCTAGAGACAAGTCTTAAAAATTTATTCCATCCTATAAAGTCTCAAACTTTGAACCATGATAATAGCTACATCTCTTAAATAACACAGTACCAACCATGGTTACAAAAGTTCTTAACTTCATTGATATGCATTTAATATGATAGTGTGGCAACTATATAACACTATAAAAATATATTTTATGTGTTATTTACATTGTCAGTCCAATTCTTTTTTCTTATATGAAAAATTGTCATTAGAGAATATAGTTTATGATTCCAATGAACTTACATGTTTTGTTCTTAATCACTTAAGTTTAATTTTATGTATCACAAGACATTTTTAATGGCTAACAATTGAATGCTCTAGCCATTGTTTAAGGTTTATACATCCTTGAAGACTTTAAAATTAAATATATAAAATAAAATTTTGCCTTATGGTAAATTAAACAAAACTTTAGGTGCCAACTTTATTACACAATATAGAAAACTAAAAGTTCCCGTGACACAAAAGTATCCCATGATGCCCCCAAGCCCAAGCTAATAACATGTCTTCAAAAATACAAGGCCAAGGACCTTTAGTAAGTGAATTATCTATCATAGCATTTAAACCAATCAACTCTACTACAATGTCACCATCCTTAACCCTTTTTATGGTTAAGTATTTGATTTCAATATGTTTAGACCGTATCATACTTTGATTATTATTAATAAACAATACTACAACTCTGTTATCATAGTATAACTAGATAGATCTAGTAACAAGATCAAAATTCATCGACTCTCTTATAAAGTTCCTCAACCAAATTGCTTGAATGGATACTCCATAGCATGCCACAAACTTTAATTGTATGGTTGAAGATGTAATCAATGTTTGCTTTGCACTTTTTCATGATATTGCCTCACTTGTCATCATAAAAATGTAGTATAATGTAGATTTTCAATCATCCTTGCACTTAGCAAAATCTTAGTAAACATGCCCCATTAGTTATAGGTTATCTGCATATCTATAATTCAGCCTATAAACATTTATCTTTTAAATACTTCAAAATCTTTTGGTAACAATCCAATGATCTTGAGCAAAGTTTGATTGATACCTACCTAGAAGCCTTGTTGCTTAAGCATAGTGCAAACTTAAGCATATATGATATTTCCAAATGCATTAACATATGATACTTTCTTCATTGACTCTTTCTCTAATTTACTTTTATAGCATTGTAACAACTTCACTTTGTCACCTTTAAGAACAAGAACATTCTTAGGTTTGCAATCCTCTATATGGAACCTTTATTAAATAATTACAACATATACCTTTTGAGAAAGATTCAATAATTGATGAGAACAATTCCTATAGACATTAATGTTTAGGATAAAAATCACTTTTAAAAAAAATTGTTATATAAAGTAACCTTTGACCATTACTCATAAGTAAGATGTCATTCACATAAAAGATAAAGAAAATTGGTACACTTCTTCTAAACTAGGTAGATATATATAGTGATCTATCATGTTTTCCACATGGAAGATAAAGAAAATTAGTATACCTCCACTAAACTAAGTATATATATATAGCAATCCTATTTTGTTTTTGTAGTACTGCATGAAGATATAAAATTTTTAAATTTTAAGTACCATTATTGAAAAACTTGCTTGAGTCCATAAATAAAATTTTTGTTACACATAAGTTGATTTGCACTATCCATTACAAAATCTTCAAATTGGATCATGCAAACCTCCTCATCAAGAATTTTATTCAAAAATTATTTTTATATCCATTTGGTGTAATTTCATAGCAAAAGTAGCCACTGATATCATGATTACACTCAAAGAATTTTTCAAAAAAATAAGTGAAAAAGACTTGTAATAGTATATTCATTTTCTTTGAGTAAATCCCTTAGCAACTAGTGTGGCTTTAAACCTCTTAATCTTTCTTATAAAAGCTTTTTAAGTCTTGTATATCCATTTGCAACCAATAAACTTTTAACTTTTAGATAATTCAACAAAATCTTAAACACCATTATGCCTCATCAATTGCTTTTCATCACTCTTTGTACCTAACTACAAATCTAATTGAGAACTAGAAATAGCATCCTTATGAGTAATTAAGTCCACCATGATACTAATATCACAGTCATATTCTCCTAAATAGACAAATAACCTGAATGAACAATTAGTCTTTTTTTTTCTAGTTGATCTCTTAATTAGAAACACCATAATAAGATTATAGACTTGTGGGACCCCAATTAAGGCTACATCAATAACTGGTTTACTTACCTTAGTAGACCTTAGCTTTGGTAC